>JAQJVL010000132.1:1401263-2071149 GCA_035578905.1 Stictocephala bisonia
ATCATGTTTATATCGTGGATAGCAAGATGGTATGTCTTCTATTACTGTTGGGGTGTCGACTTCCCGGCGGTGGCTCGGTAATTTGGGACACGACTACCTTAAGTTAACTTGTATAGTTATGGATTTAATAATTCAAAAGTATTATTAAACTACAAAGTCAATAAGCTGTTAGAGACACTTCAATGCTTACTTGTGCAATTTCCAGTGATAAAAGAACCAAGTCTACCAACATTTTTTCAGCGTACCGTAATCCAAATACAATACAAAAAAATGTATATGCTGAATATATCACAAACACTCATTGTACTGTAGTGCTTCAAGTAGAAATTACAAAATAAATTAATTTAATCGTGCTTATTTTTATTTAAATAATTGCCCAATACAGTATACACTGATGCCAATTCACCCCGGGGAACAACATTAGGTAACAAATTTAATTTTTTAGAGATGCCTTAGTAGCTGATGTATCCAAAGATCTTTATCGCCTATTTTGAACAAATATAATCGATGATAATGGCTTCATGCCCAGTTTTCTACAAGTTTCATTGCAGGAGTAACCAAATTTGGAAAATTAATTTGACTGAATGGAGTGTAGTATTAAAAAAAACTAAATTACTTATGCATTTTTATTTTGTTCTATTACGTATTATTATATTATAGTTATCGAAATGACTATTTTTTCAGTTAATGATTTGGTAACAGGAATGGATAACGTCACATAATAGCTGAATTTGTATCAATTTACTTTGAAGGGTAACGTGTTGTTGTGTATTCTCCCTTAACAGCCCTATACAGCCACTGTCTCTCAATAACTATGAAACTCTTTGAGTGATGCTGTTTCGTTAAAAGTAATATTTTTAATCCAATGCAACAGTAGTCTCATTATACTCACACTGAGGGTGTACAAACCTCTGAAATCTATATTACATTAAATATTTAATACTCGTAAGACAATTAATTTTGGTATACTGTTCGTCTTTGACGGTCGTGGTGAGTTAATCTCGTCAGTGTAGTGGTGCGAGGACTCTTTCCACCCGCCTCAGTGAAATTGGAAGCAGGTTGGATAAGTTGAATATTTTGTCTATTTAATAACCAATCATAGACATTTTATTGAATTTTTTCATATTTTTGCATTTATTTCGCGACTCATTGAATATTTTGTATGTTTAATATCCTGCCCTATGCTCTGTTGATTTTTTCATATTTTGCATTTATTTTTGTTATATCATTGAGTAGTTAGTCTATTTAATAACTTGCTCTGTGTTTTGTTGACTGATTTCATATTTTGAATTTCTTTTGTAATTTATATTGTGTATTATATTTTGTATAATTATGTTATGTGTGATAGTTGTTAAAAAACTGTTGACTTACAACAGTAATCTTTAGTATCTAGCATGTAGTAATTAAGTCTTGTCTGATGTCTTATGGGTTAAGAAAGAAAAAAAAATTATTAGATGTAGGCTAAGTTAGTAAGTACACCTGAAGACAGCAGGAGATTGTTATACCTGTCGAACCATTGTGTTTGTTTCTTAAACACTCAAGCATTGGAAATCTCCAAATATCATCTACAAATCATGAACAATCAAATGCTAATAAATAACTTTCAAACTACGTATTACCTTCCAAACTAGTGTAGTATTACCTTCAAACAAGTGCAGTATTACTTGTTAAACAAGTGCAGCATTACCTTCGAAACTAGTGCAGTATTACCTTCAAAACTAGTGTAGTATTACCTTCAAACAAGTGCAGTATTACCTGTTAAACAAGTGCAGCATTACCTTCGAAACTAGTGCAGTATTACCTTCAAAACTAGTGTAGTATTACCTTCAAACAAGTGCAGTATTACCTTCGAAACTAGTGCAGTATTACGTTCCAAACTAGTGTAGTATTACCTTCAAACAAGTGCAGTATTACCTGTTAAACAAGTGCAGCATTACCTTCGAAACTAGTGCAGTATTACCTTCAAAACTAGTGCAGTATTACCTTCAAAATTAGTGTAGTATTACCTTCAAACAAGTGCAGTATTACCTTCAAAACTAGTGTAGTATTACCTTCAAAACTAGTGTAGGATTACCTTCAAAACTAGTGTAGTATTACCTTCAAACAAGTGCAGTATTACCTTCAAAATTAGTGTAGTATTACCTTCAAACAAGTGCAGTATTACCTGTTAAACAAGTGCAGCATTACCTTCGAAACTAGTGCAGTATTACCTTCCAAACTAGTGTAGTATTACCTTCAAACAAGTGCAGTATTACCTGTTAAACAAGTGCAGCATTACCTTCGAAACTAGTGCAGTATTACCTTCGAAACTAGTGTAGTATTACCTTCAAACAAGTGCAGTATTACCTTCAAAATTAGTGTAGTATTACCTTCAAACAAGTGCAGTATTACCTGTTAAACAAGGGCAGCATTACCTTCGAAACTAGTGCAGTATTACCTTCAAAACTAGTGTAGTATTACCTTCAAACAAGTGCAGTATTACCTTCAAAATTAGTGTAGTATTACCTTCAAACAAGTGCAGTATTACCTGTTAAACAAGGGCAGCATTACCTTCGAAACAAGTGCAGTATTACCTTCAAACAAGTGCAGTATTACCTTCAAAACTAGTGTAGTATTACCTTCAAACAAGTGCAGTATTACCTTCAAAATTAGTGTAGTATTACCTTCAAACAAGTGCAGTATTACCTGTTAAACAAGTGCAGCATTACCTTCGAAACTAGTGCAGTATTACCTTCCAAACTAGTGTAGTATTACCTTCAAACAAGTGCAGTATTACCTGTTAAACAAGTGCAGCATTACCTTCGAAACTAGTGCAGTATTACCTTCGAAACTAGTGTAGTATTACCTTCAAACAAGTGCAGTATTACCTTCAAAATTAGTGTAGTATTACCTTCAAACAAGTGCAGTATTACCTGTTAAACAAGGGCAGCATTACCTTCGAAACTAGTGCAGTATTACCTTCAAAACTAGTGTAGTATTACCTTCAAACAAGTGCAGTATTACCTTCAAAATTAGTGTAGTATTACCTTCAAACAAGTGCAGTATTACCTGTTAAACAAGGGCAGCATTACCTTCGAAACAAGTGCAGTATTACCTTCAAACAAGTGCAGTATTACCTTCAAAACTAGTGTAGTATTACCTTCAAACAAGTGCAGTATTACTTGTTAAACAAGTGCAGCATTACCTTCAAACAAGTGCAGTATTACCTTCAAAATTAGTGTAGTATTACCTTCAAACAAGTGCAGTATTACCTGCTAAACAAGTGCAGTATTACCTTCCAATCTAGTGCAGTATTACCTTAAAAACTAGTGTAGTATTACCTTCCATACTAGTGCAGTATTACCTTCAAAACAAGTGTAGTATTACCTGCTAACTAAGTGCAGTATTACCTACCTAACAAGTGCAGTATTACCTGCCAACTAAGTGCAATATTACCTGCTAACTAAGTGCAGTATTACCTACCTAACAAGTGCAATATTACCTACCTAACAAGTGCAGTATTACCTGCCAACTAAGTGCAGTATTACCTGTTAAACAAGTGCAGAATTACCTTCGAAACTAGTGCAGTATTACCTTCAAAATTAGTGTAGTATTACCTTCAAACAAGTGCAGTATTACCTGCTAAACAAGTGCAGTATTACCTTCCAATCTAGTGCAGTATTACCTTCAAAACAAGTGTAGTATTACCTGCTAACTAAGTGCAGTATTACCTACCTAACAAGTGCAGTATTACCTGCCAACTAAGTGCAGTATTACCTGCTAACTAAGTGCAGTATTACCTACCTAACAAGTGCAATATTACCTACCTAACAAGTGCAGTATTACCTGCCAACTAAGTGCAGTATTACCTGTTAAACAAGTGCAGCATTACCTTCGAAACTAGTGTAGTATTACCTTCAAACAAGTGCAGTATTACCTTCAAAATTAGTGTAGTATTACCTTCAAACAAGTGCAGTATTACCTGCTAAACAAGTGCAGTATTACCTTCCAATCTAGTGCAGTATTACCTTCAAACAAGTGCAGTATTACCTGTTAAACAAGTGCAGCATTACCTTCCAAACTAGTGCAGTATTACCTGTTAAACAAGTTCAGTATTACTTGCCTAAAAAGGGAAGTATTACCTGCTAACTAAGTGCAGTATTACCTACCTAACAAGTGCAGTATTACCTGCCAACTAAGTGCAGTGTTACCTGCTAACTAAGTGCAGTATTACCTACCTAACAAGTGCAATATTACTTACCTAACAAGTGCAGAATTACCTGCCAACTAAGTGCAGTATTACCTACCTAACAAGTGCAGTATTACCTTCCTGACAAGTACAGTATTACATGCTAAACTAGTAAAGTATTACCTGCCAACTAAGTACAGTATTACTTGATAACTAAGTGCAGTATTACCTGCTAACTAAGTGCAGTATTACCTACCTAACAAGTGCAGTATTAACTGCCAACTAAGTGCAGTATTACCTGCCTAACAAGTGCAGTATTACCTACCTAACAAGTGAAGTATTACCTACCTAACAAGTGAAGTATTACCTACCTAACAAATGCAGTATTACCTGCCAACTAAGTGCAGTATTACCTACCTAACAAGTGAAGTATTACCTACCTAACAAGTTCAGTATTACCTGCCAACTAAGTGCATTATTACCTACCCAACAAGTGCAGTATTACCTGCCAAGTAAGTGCAGTATTACCTACCTAACAAGTGCAGTATTACCTGCCAAGTAAGTGCAGTATTACCTACCTAACAAGTGAAGTATTACCTACCTAACAAGTGCAGTATTACCTGCCAACTAAGTGCATTATTACCTACCCAACAAGTGCAGTATTACCTGCCAAGTAAGTGCAGTATTACCTACCTAACAAGTGAAGTATTACCTACCTAACAAGTTCAGTATTACCTGCCAACTAAGTGCATTACTACCTACCCAACAAGTGCAGTATTACCTGCCAAGTAAGTGCAGTATTACCTACCTAACAAGTAAAGTATTACCTACCTAACAAGTTCAGTATTACCTGCCAACTAAGTGCATTATTACCTACCCAACAAGTGCAGTATTACCTGCAAAGTAAGTGCAGTATTACCTACCTAACAAGTGCAGTATTACTTACCTAACAAGTGCAGTATTACCTACCTAACAAGTGAAGTATTACCTACCTAACAAATGCAGTATTACCTGCCAACTAAGTGCAGTATTACCTACCTAACAAGTGAAGTATTACCTACCTAACAAGTTCAGTATTACCTGCCAACTAAGTGCATTAATACCTACCCAACAAGTGCAGTATTACCTGCCAAGTAAGTGCAGTATTACCTACCTAACAAGTGCAGTATTACCTACCTAACAAGTGCAGTATTACCTGCCTAACTGGTGTAGTAATACATACCTAACAAGTACAGTATTACCTGCCAACTAAGTGCAGTATTTCTTACCTAACAAGTGAAGTATTACCTGCCTAACAAGTGAAGTATTACCTACCTAACAAGTGAAGTATTACCTGCCTAACAAGTGAAGTAAAACCTACCTAACAAGTGAAGTATTACCTGCCTAACAAGTGAAGTATTACCTACCTAACAAGTGCAGTATTACCTGCCTTACAAGTGCAGTATTACTTGCCAACTAAGTGCAGTATTACCTACCTAACAAGTGCAGTATTACCTACCTGACAAGTACAGTATTACATTCTAAACTAGTGGAGGATTACCTGCCAACTAAGTGCAGTATTACCTGCCAACTAAGTGCAGTATTACCTGCCTGACAAGTGCAGTATTACCTGCCAACTAAGTGTAGTATTACCTGCCAACTAAGTGCAGTATTACCTGCCAACTAAGTGCAGTATTACCTGCCTAACAAGTGCAGTATTACCTGCCTAACAAGTGCAGTATTACCTGCCAACTAAGTGCAGTATTACCTGCCTAACAAGTGCAGTATTACCTGCCAACTAAGTGCAGTATTACAGTAAAAACAGGTACAATTCCTATAAAGGCTTATAATTTACAATTCCTTAAAACCTATAAAAATAATCTAAACGCAGCCAAAAAACTAAGTGATAATAACGGAACAACAAAAGTAACAATAAACAGTGTTAACTATTAGAGAAATATACTTTATATTAGTGAACGTATAAAGTAATTATTTTCAAAACGTACTTCATACGTTATTTTTGTAAACATTTGTTGCTATTTCTGTTAGGCCGACCATTCTGTATTTTTATTACACTTTATTTTCTGTTCCCGTCAGCATGGCATAAAAAGAGAAACAAACTGATGGATTGGGGTATTTTCAAGCTTAAGGGAAAGAGTGGGGATAGTGGAAACATAAATTTCCCTTGTCCCTTCGCGTCTGACCCCTTTCTCGGCTTTACCTCTGCGTTACATTTTTTACACTATTTGGACGAAAAGAACACTTGTTGTATATAAATTATTGTTTTTTTATATAAAATTAGCTATACATATATAATACTTAATAAGACTGTTAAGTATTAGAAAAAAGGGTTAAATATACTCGGCTTAACTTGTCAGGAAACTCAATTTTAGTCAAGGCAGATGTATTGCAGAATTTCATATTTTCCTAAATTGTTTCGTAGACTGTAGCAAAAAGATGAATTCCCTTACAAATTAAAAATTGTACTTTGATTAAAAATGTTTTGAGCAATGATCATTTTGTATGATATTTAAACATTTTTGAAAAGTAAAAAAGAATATAATGCTTTTTGGACCCTTTCTGGTTATAAATGGGACCCTAATGCGATTGAAAAAGTAGTGATGCTGTATGTGATAGCAAATTAGATTAAAAATAACTTTCTATTCTAGTTATTAGATAATGGTAACTTTAATTTAACTCGTTTCTTGTTCTTTTAAATAGCATAAATACTTTAAATCTCATTGAATACTGTTGATAGACTCTTTAAAGAAGACCATCAACAGTGGTAGACACCACACCTTGGTAGATTTGTGTGGTATTGGACGGGAACACGAAAATCCGAAATGACCCATAAGTAAATCACTCATTCAAAGGAAAAAAAAAAAAAAAAAAAAACAGTTACAGAACTGTGTAATAGCGTCATGTTAAGTAAGAATTCCAATCGAATTTTAAATTTTTCAACTTAGTTAAAAGCTATTAAATAAACACCAAGACCTGGCTAAATTTAAGTTCATAACAAGCAGTAATTTTGTATAAGGAGAACGGGACATTTCTTAGAATATTTACTTGAATTATACGTCCTGCAACCAAAGTGATAGTAGTTTTGAAAAATGTTTAGGCAACTTGTCATTAAAATGCTTGGTTAATTATTTTTCTACCTTTCTGAATCTCAGTTTATTTTTCATTCTATTTAACTGCAAAATAAGATTTTAATGGAAAGAATTAAGATACAGAAATCAGTCCAGAAGTACCAAAATGTATGAACTTCACAATAATACATGCACTATAATTTTCTCAAAAATGCGTGTACTAGATTTTTGCTTAAGATAATTGTTATGAGGCACCCAGAAAAAAAGCATCATTAAATATTTCTTTGCAAGGAGCAAATGTTTATGGTTTCGAACATGAAACAAATTGGAAATCCCTTCCATCACAGATAGGTGAATTGAATCTGATGTTCTGGCTGAAGACTAATATAATCTTTCTTAAATATTTTAAAACCTCCGAGAACATATCCGGACCCATATTCTATTCCAAGATATATCTAATGAAGTAAGGGAGAGCCAGTGGCTGAGCGGTCTAAGGTATCAGGACTTGAACATATGCTACAGATAGAGCAGGTTCGAATCCTGACCTTGACTGATTTTATCAGTAATATTTACCTTGTACATTTGTACACCCTTACTCTGTCTGATAAGTTCCCCACACAGATCATTAGTCTATGGGGAAATCAGTGGAGTAAGGTTAAGGAGGAGATCGGCCTCTCCATTCAATTTAACAAACTGCTTATTGAATGAATATCCTGAAGAGTGAAGAAATCAAATTATTATGGTAGAGCAAACTAAAAAAATTGAACACTATTAATGTGTGCAGTTTGAGTTAGCGTGGTCCATATAAATGCGGGATGGTGTCTTGCTTGGAGCCTAGCAGGTTAATATGATTTTTTAATGTATGGTAGAAATAATAGGTTAGATAATAATAACATAATAAAGAAATAGGTGTTTTGTTAGCCTAATTGTTAGCATTTCTGCTATCACAGGAGAAGGTTACGGTATCGTTTCGCGAGTGGTACATTTGAAAATAAGGCTTACTAGTAGGATCGTTGGCCCTCAACAACGTTATATGTATAAGTATTGATTGTCGAAACAAGAAGACTGTCCACTGAAATAGGTTAGAAACCCGTTTTCATGACCTATTAAATTAGTTATTGTTCTGCCTTCACAGGTAGCGGTAGTGGTCTCCCTCTCTGTCTCTAATATTTTCTTTAAATATGTCTCTAACGTAGAAAAATGAAAATAATGGCGAGGAGACGATCTAGTTACGTAGTATAATCTCGGATCATGAATGAAATTTAATATATTTTGTGTTACTGCAATACACCGATCTTGTAATAATACAAAAATGCTGTAACTGATAACAAACAAGATTAACGAACGTCGGGACACTTTACGTGACCTGTGGCATTAACTCACTCCTACAATTGAAGAGGCTGTTAATATCTCGCCAGAAGTCACCAATCACCCGACTTATCTCCAAACCGGCTGTGCACGGGTGAGACGAGCCATCCGTCGCATTCTATATAACGTCCGGCAGGATTGACGTGCGTCTAAGTCGTTAAAGTAGAGCTAGCAGCTAGCTACGCCGACTGCGAGCCAGTAGCTAACCTCTCTTCCATTAAAGGCTGTATGTTCTACTGGCGAGGTTAAGAAATAAGCCATGTGAAAATCTCTATAAAAAATTTGAAGTAATCATTAAATAGTTGGAAAACCTTGGATATCTACTAAAAATTCAATAGTACTTGGATAGTACCTTGGATATCAACGTTTTTCCTGGATGGGATACGTGAATAAAATAGAACTTTTTTGGAATATTGTAAGGTTTGAAAAGCATTTAGTACAAATCATTTAATTTTACTTCATTGGAATCTTAAAGCCTCTTGCTATCCTGGTGGTTAGCACTTCATGATTCATTGTTAGGGGTGAAATTCTGGAAGATCCACTTGATCGTTTATTCAAGGAGTTTGGACCGTTGTCTCTTAAGTATCAACATTTTTTATACTTGGTAAAAAATTCTGCCTGGCAGAGAGGAAGAGAGGGGGAGGGAGGGAGAGAGAGAGAGAGAGAGAGATAGAGAGAGAGAGAGAGAGAGAGAGAGAGAGAGAGAGAGAGAGAGAGAGAGAGAGAGAGAGAGAGAGAGAGAGAGAGAGAGAGAGAGAGAGAGAGAGAGAGAGAGAGAGAGAGAGAGAGAGAGAGAGAGAGAGAGAGAGAGAGAGAGAGAGAGAGAGAGAGAGAGAGAGAGAGAGAGAGAGAGAGAGAGAGAGAAGAAAAGCCAGAGCTCACATGAGTGTATCAGATTTACAGGTAATAAAAATATAAGACTTAAAATCCACGCTCTTATAAAAATAATCCTCTAAATTCCACTACACAGAAAAACTTCAGAATTATTGTGTTTTTTTTTGCTACACTACTTTAAGTAATTATGAATACAACTATTGCAATTGATTGATTAAAACGGTTGAATGTGAATCAAGTTCATGCACTTGTTTGTTGATTCTGAAAACATTATAGAGTAGTTTATATACATATTTTGACAGTGACAAATTCCATATATAAATACATTGATCTCGTATTTTATTCAATAAAACAATGAAGATTAAGAGATAATGTTTATTAATTTTGTAATTAACTCTAACTTTCATCTTGTAAAAATCGCTGAAATAACTGTGAAATTATTAAAACTGACCCACTACTTTATCAGATTATTAAATAGTTGATTGAAAACGTGCTATGTGAAATTTGTTGAAAATCTCCAACTCTTCAAATTGTGTTGAAAAACATACACTACGATTCAACTGATATAAAATTCCTGTCGTCACCAAGTATCACTAACTACCTCATCCCACAGTTAAAACTAATTTTCTTCTAAATTAATCCATAAAATGTAATACAATCACAGGATCATGGATTACCATATAAACCCTTTGATGCCTGAATAATAGTTTCGTTATGGGGTGTCTTACAAGTACAAAAAGATGGGTCATTTTTAAAAGTAGGATAAGGTTGATAGTGACACCATTAAACGGTTTTTAAAATTTACTTACTCAAAGTGTTGAAAATGTCCAACTTTGTTTACCAAAAATGATCAATTCAACCGACACCAAGAAATAACTTACAAACAAAAGAAAAAAAAAACACAGAATGCTGCTAAATGTTTTAATTAAATGTCGATAAAAATTTTAAATGTACTATACTATTTTGTAGAAATAAATCCCAATAAGACCGGCAGCACCAGCAGAACCTTATCCTCATAAACGATAAAATATATCCCCCCCAAAAATAACTTAATAAACAACAGCTGATAAAAACGGATTTCCAATCAACACAAATGATTAAGACATCTGTCGTTGAATCAGCTGTGATATTCAATAATTATAATAAGAAAACTTGTTGACCATGGTTGTGTTGTTGTATGAAGGATCGGGATGGAACTGAATAAGAACGTTTCACCTTTTTAAATACATAATGAAGCTATTTGAAATTTGTTTGTTTCTTATCGAAGGCTTTCTTAGTTAGACATAGACAAGTAATTAAACCGTAGTCGCTTTTAAGTAAATTACGAAGAAGTGGATTCAGTATACATATACATGGAGACTGAAGTAAGTTGTAGTTTAAGGAGAACTACACAAATAAACGGGAATTATACTCTATAGGGGTGCCCTCTTAGGGGTTCGCTGTGGGGTTTTACTTTATGAAGTAAGGACTCGTGACAAGAAAAAATAATTTACTTTATTTGTCAAGTGTAATTTCCTAGAGATTCGTCTTTTTTCTCTTCTTTCTTGGAAGAAAGAAGTAAACACTAAAAGTCAACTAAAGTTTAAATTACTTAGTTTAAGGAAATGTCTGGCACTTAATTGGCACTGGGGGCCTTGTCTAAGGACAATTCTCCCAGGGAAGTTGTCTGTCTTGGTAAAGCACTTAACTCTTGAGTCGTAACTGTAATTTGTAACAAGGAAAATATCTGATGCTGTGACACTTTTAAGCCTCAAGCAGAACTTAACAAAGGGATTTCCCGACAAATGTCAATACTATTTTGAGCCATGCGCATTAAATATGCATGGACGTAGTAAAGAACGAGTGAAATCTTGTAAATAACCAAAACTTCTGACTCTAAAGTGTAACTTGTCAAAATAATTAAAATTGGCTTTATAAAAAGCCCTTAAAAATTGTTTTGATTGGTCCTGAAGTGTAGGGTATTCTCCTCATAGGATTCAACAGTAACACATTATTAGGTGTTGGCTGGATGGCTAGAAAAGCCACACATTTCACATATAGTAAACTGAAGTTGGGTATAAAGGTCGTCAAGCGGCGTTCATGGATGGTGTGATAGAAATTCTTATTTGTCTACGGTTGAATGGAGGGGGGAGGGGGAAAGTTGTCCAGTCACAGGTGGACGAGATGGTGGGTTTTAGTTGAGAGGGGGATGCAAAAGCCACATTTGTACATGTTGTGATCAGAAGAGCCGTTAATTGTACTAAAGGTGTATAGGTTAAATGACGGAACTTTAAGGGGCGAATTTTAAAAAAAGTAGACAAAAGAGCCTTTATTTATTGTAAATCTGTGCAGATGAATGTTATTACTTTAATGATCATACTTGCAAATAGACTAGGGCTATATTGGCGTCACTATTATATGTGAAAGACATTTAAGAATTATTTTTGTGGATAGGGTGGATAGAATCTCCACCAATTGTAGAACAGTTGTAAAGGTTCAATGATAGAGCAGTTTAAGACTCTCGTAATTAGAGGTATGTTTGTGTAGGTTAGAAAAATATCAGAGAATTTGGTGCGTCCAAGAGCCCAGAAGAGTTATATATGTGTAAATTGAAAGTGTTGGCTAAATGATTCAAGATAGTCTTTGGGGATGAAATAAACCATACTAATGAAGAAAATGTTGAAATGAAATGTTAAGCTTGGTTCTCTCAGTGTTGTGAATCCTTTAATACTGTATATTTAGGCTAATCAACCAAAAAAATAAAAAAATAAATAAATAAATAAAATAAAGATAATATTTACACTACCTTTGGAGGAGCATATGAAATGTACGTGTACTAACACATAGACGACTAGTGCGTACACTTTAAATGCATTGAAGGAATTATGGGGGTTTTTACCCTAAAATAATGTTAGTAAAGTTACTCTAAATTTATGTAAGTATTTATATATAAAAAGGCACTTTTTACACACATTTTCAAAGATAAAAATATATCATATATGTAAATTATCAAAAACATAAATTGTTGCATTTTTATATGGTGTTACTCCAAAATTTTTATTTTACCGTCTATTATAACGCATGCAATAAAGTTATGTAACAATGCGCACAGAAATACTGGGTCCAATGAGCTTTAGTTAAAGGTAAAATATGTCAAACTGGATTATAATTTTAGTTACAATGTTGCAGAGATATTTTGTTCCAATTTGTTACGAAGCTCCTTTCTGTGACAGTAGAAGACGATACTTGTTCATCCTGACCACTTCCAGGGACAGGTGTCAGAGTATATTGTTAGTCTATGGGGAAGGGAAGGAAGGGATAAGTGGGACAGCAGGTGTGGGATCCGATATCACAATACATCATCAGAGGGGGACACCTTAGCCTCAAGCTAACCACATAACAGCATTGGTGATATAGTTCCCTAACGTCAGTACTAATAAAGCAAAATATAAGAGGTATAACTCACAACTTATTTAGTAGCTCCATCAATTAACATTTATATACACGTGTCAAACAGCTAACAGCGTATTTTAAGGAAAACATGAGATGTCCACGGAGTGCATGCATGCTATGAGGTCTGGTTACGAAACAAAATTGTCTTGCGATAGCCAAAGGCCAGGTAAGCTGAGGACCTATATGCTATTCGGGGAGAGTTGAGAGCGAGGCTCCGCCCAAACTCTCCCTGTCTCAAGGGTGCTGACTAATTAAAAGAGTGTATAAGGGTGGGATTTACACCTATACAATTATTTACAGCACGACTAATTTACTGACATAACTTATGAAGTTATTGTAGAATCTGAAAACATGGTGTTTTTCTGTACTTTATTAACCATGTTGTTAAAGTACAACGAATGCCTACTTTAGAACTCTCTTACTCACTCGATACATATCCAATGATGCTCATAATGATGATGGTGACGATTGAGTGAATGACCTGCAAACGTAAGGACACTGCATATTATTTAATCTCAAAACTTTGATTCCAAAATGTGATTTTAGCATAAGATTCACAGTGAAAAATTAAATTATGAAGTTATTTTGAATGTTGTCCGGCTTTTGACATTTATATAAATTGAACAAACTCATTTTCAAAATTATTTTAATTATTTATGACTATAAATACTTATTGTTCTTAAATTGTATCACAGTACCTCATAATATATAATATTTCTTGAGAAGATTGGGAACTTTTATAAAAATGTACATTTTATTTGATATAGTATTTACTGACTATAATTTTTATAGAATTAGTTAACAAGTAGTGGGGAGTCAAAGACAGCGAATCCTGCCAACGGACCTGAGCTAAAGATGTATGGACAAGAGAAGCGTGCTCGGTACTTTCTCTGGCATTTGCATCTGTTAGATCATGTCAGCAGAACCAGTTGGTCGACGCGGTCATACTTGCATCACCCCTCCTACTCAACTGCACTCTCATACACTATGTACACTGTAGTTAGTTCACTTGTGTGTGGCACAGTACCACGTAAATTGACTCTTATGTGCTCTAGATCATGTTAGAAACACATCATAAATGGATTTTGAAAGTTTGTTACAATTTGGACTTGCTGGGATAGATAGTTCAAGGATGATTTTGACCATAGGTGTGAAAAACCTCTGATACCATACGTCTTAAGTTTTTGAAGCATATTACTGTGGTCAACGCAGTCGAAAGCCTTAGAAAGGTCTTGGAATACACCTAGGGTGTGCTTAGAACCTTCAAATGCCCTGACAATTTTCAAGGCTCACAACTGCTTCTGTAGACGATTTACCTTTACTAAAACTAAACTAGTTTTATGAAAGCACATTATGTTATATAAAATTTCATTATCCGTGACAGAAAAAGTTTCTTGAAAAGTTTACTAAACTCGGGTAAAATAGAAAATGGACTAAATTTTATATTGAATGGATATCTCCTTTTTTAAATATAGGTGTTACTTTTGCGACCTTAAGAGAATTTGGAAAAGTTCCATTTAAAAATGAAAGTTTGACTAGCATTGTTAATGGACTTAAAATATGCTGATATCAATTCTTAATGCACCACATCGAAGGATAATTTATATCATTGAATTTTTTTTATTGGAATTGACGGATCGAGGAAGTCAGTTCATCCTCTGTAACAAAGGCTAATGCCATGAAGGACTAAGACCACAGGAATGAGCGGAGAATAACCGTCCCTCTACGGGCCCTTGTTGAGCCATTGTAGAGAAGAACTGGTTGAACTCATCCGCCACTCGAGTAGGATCAGTTACAAATTTGTCATCAGTCTTTAATGATATCACTTTTGTTGTACAAGTATTCTTTTTAGATTTAACTATGTTCCTACTCAACTGCACTCTCATACTCTATGTACACTGTAGTTAGTTCACTTGTGTGTGGCACGGTACCACGTAAGTTGATCCTCATGTGCTCTAGATCATGTCAGTAATGTACACATACTTGTGTAACTGCTCTTACTCAACTGCACTCTCATACACTATGTACACTGTAGTTAGTTCAATTGTGTGTGGCACGGTACCACGTAAGTTAATCCTCATGTGCTCTAGATCATGTCAGTAATGTACACGTACTTGTGTAACCTCTCTTACTCAACTGCACTCTCATACACTATGTACACTGTAGTTAGTTCAATTGTGTGTGGCATGGTACCACGTAAGTTGATCCTTATGTGCTCTAGATCATGTCAGTTATGTACACATACTTGTGTAACCTCTCTTACTCAACTGCACTCTCATACACTATGTCACTGCAGTTAGTTCACTTGTGTGTGGCACGGTACCACGTAAGTTAACTCTCATGCGCTCTAGATCATGTTAGTAATGTACACATACTTGTGTAAGCCCTCCTACTCAACTGCACTCTCATACACTATGTACACTGTAGTTAGTTCACTTGTGTGTGGCACAGTACCACGTAAATTGACTCTTATGTGCTCTAGATCATGTTAGAAACACATCATAAATGGATTTTGAAAGTTTGTTACAATTTGGACTTGCTGGGATAGATAGTTCAAGAATGATTTTGACCATAGGTGTGAAAAACCTCTACCATACGTCTTAAGTTTTTGAAGCATATTACTGTGGTCAACGCAGTCGAAAGCCTTAGAAAGGTCTTGGAATACACCTAGGGTGTGCTTAGAACCTTCAAATGCCCTGACAATTTTCAAGGCTCACAACTGCTTCTGTAGTCGATTTACCTTTACTAAAACTAAACTAGTTTTATGAAAGCACATTATGTTTTATAAATTTTCATTATCCGTGACAGAAAAAGTTACTTGAAAAGTTTACTAAACTCGGGTAAAATAGAAAATGGACTAAATTTTATATTGAATGGATATCTCCTTTTTTAAATATAGGTGTTACTTTTGCGACCTTAAGAGAATTTGGAAAAGTTCCATCTAAAAATGAAAGTTTGACTAGCATTGTTAATGGACTTAAAATATGCTGATATCAATTCTTAATGCACCACATCGAAGAATAATTTATATCATTGAATTTTTTTTATTGGAATTGACGGATCAAGGAATTCAGTTCATCCTCTGTAACAAAGGCTAATGCCATGAAGGACTAAGACCACAGGAATGAGCGGAGAATAACCGTCCCTCTACGGGCCCTTGTTGAGCCATTGTAGAGAAGAACTGGTTGAACTCATCCGCCACTCGAGTAGGATCAGTTACAAATTTGTCATCAGTCTTTAATGATATCACTTTTGTTGTACAAGTATTCTTTTTAGATTTAACTATGTTCCTACTCAACTGCACTCTCATACTCTATGTACACTGTAGTTAGTTCACTTGTGTGTGGCACGGTACCACGTAAGTTGATCCTCATGTGCTCTAGATCATGTCAGTTATGTACACATACTTGTGTAACCTCTCTTACTCAACTTCACTCTCATACACTATGTACACTGTAGTTAGTTCACTTGTGTGTGGCACGGTACCACGTAAGTTGATCCTCATGTGCTCCAGATCATGTCAGTAATGTGCACATACTTTAGTAACCCCTCTTACTCAACTGCACTCTCATACACTATGTGCACTGTAGTTAGTTCACTTGTGTGTGGCACGGTACCACGTAAGTTGATCCTCATGTGCTCCAGATCATGTCAGTAATGTGCACATACTTTAGTAACCCCTCTTACTCAACTGCATTCTCATAGACTATGTGCACTGTAGTTAGTTCACTTGTGTGTGGCACGGTACCTCGTAAGTTGACTCTCATGCACTCTTATAGTGTTGCCAACCGTCCGGTTTTCGTCCGGACAGCCCGATTTTAAAGCCAAATGTCCGGTGTCCGATTGGATGGGTGAACCGGACGCAAACGTCCGATTTCGTGTAGGGGAGTATAACTTTGGTAAATTTTGCTAGTGCATTTGTTCTCAAACTGTACTACAAGAATCAATTACGTTTATTATTATTATTATTATTATTTCTTTAATCTGTTAGTTCAAGGTTCAAGTGCAGGCTAAATAAATAAATACTCTGTGGGCTACTACATTTCAAATTATTACTAAGGGCAAATTGACAGACAAGTTAATTTTACTGTTGCAGGCAAACCTCGTGAATTTAGTGGAAGTAGTGTGGAGTGGTAGACAACTCACGTCCCTCCTTAGTTGACTGGGATTTTGGGTATTGTAGATTAGACAGTAGAGAGTAGGCGTACGTGCACAACTGTACATTTTTTGGCTAATTGTTGAAATAATTTAATAGAACAATAAATAATTTAATGCTTCATATTTATATTTAATATTTTATTGTTGTTTATAATAATAAGTTGTGTCAATTATTATTTTATTTTATGGTGAAGTGACTTATTATATTTGTTAGATTTAGTTTTGCTTTGAATGCAAGCCGACTAAGAAGTTTTGAATTTTGTTTAATTTACTAGGAATTGAGGTTACTGTTATCATATGAAATTCTTTGTTAAGAACTATGTATAATATCTGTAACATCACACTGAAGAAACAAACATAATTCGCTTTTTTTAAACATAAAATAACGTGTTACATGTCATTTTGTAGATACAGAAAATTGATTGTGGGTATATTTTTTAATTTTAAATATTTCTATACACGTGTTTAACATTTCACAATTATTAAAAAAATAGGTTAATTAAAGCACAAAGAAATTAGAAAACCTACTTCACAATCAACATTAATCATTTATAAACATTAAATCGTCATTTTCGGTTAATAAATAACCAATTTAAAAGACTTGCATGGAAGCAGTGTTTGTACATGTTTTAACACTGATCTTATGGAGAATATACGTACTTCGATTAAAAACGGGGATAATCATTCCAATTAAACTCCGGCAAGGTGGAGCCTCCTCTTAAGAGTCTGCTGAGGCTGTCAGCCAATTTGATTTTCAAACCTTAAGAACAGTGATATTTTTGAACCGGACAGATGATCACGAGTATCCAAACTAAACAGTTATTTTCAAACGGACTTTTTCCAAACAAATTGCATCTTATAAAGCATGAAATTGTGCGTTGGAATTGCTTTGCCAATTTTTAATTAGTTTTATGAGAAAAACATAAAAATATTTACTTTGAAAAAAACATACAAAATATTTACTTTGAAGTTTTAATTTTCACCTATTTCTAAAACTAGGTGTTGGCCTATACATTTCAAATATCAACAGCAAACCCAATGCGCAATATGATGAGATTTGAAATGACACCTCATAAACAACTTTTGGTGTATAAATAACGAAAAAATATGAATTCGCAAATAACATTGTTCTTATGGAATTAGAACCAAAATGGCCGACAGGGTCTGCAGAATCGTAAGGGAGGGCTCTAGCTATCTTGGAATAGGGTTGAAATGACTATTAATTTTTCATTAGATTATGCATATTCTCCTTAAAACAAATGTTAAAATTTGTAAAAACATCACTTCGATATAACGGTTTTAAATTGTTTATTTATCATCCAAATTTAACGAATTAAATTTTGATTCATTCTTAGATAAATGGTGAATGTTAATTATTAAGTATTTAAAAAAAATTTTGTGTGCTTAACTTATAAATATTTTTTTTAATATGAAAAATTCGAAACAAAAACAAGAAAATGTGTTCAACAATCAACACTTACCTGTATAATACATACAAATTGACATAGGCTATATACTATTATTATTTTATGTTTAAAACCAAGTCAATTATCGGATTTTTAATTTTAACATAGTTATTATGGAGAATATATATTGTTTAATAAAGAGTGCTTCCCTTAAATACTTAAATATAAGGAAACACTCATATAATACAGTAAAGTCTTACTTTACTATAGGAATCTTATATACAGTATTTAAAAATTACATCTAAAACACTCCTAGAATTAATATAGCCCTAGATTGTATGTACTGCAAAAGTACATATAGAATTATATTGCAAGGTATTGTCCGATTCTGACAAAATAAAAAGTTGGCAACACTATCTCTAGATCATGTCAGTAATGTGCACATACTTGTGTAACCCCTCCTACTCAACTGCACTCTCATACACTATGTACACTGTAGTTAGTTCACTTGTGTGTGGCACAGTACCACATAAGTTGATCCTCATGTGCTCTAGATCATGTCAGTAATGTACACATACTTGTGTAAGCCCTCCTACTCAACTGCACTCTCATAGACTATGTACACTGTAGTTAGTTCACTTGTGTGTGGCACAGTACCACGTAAGTTGATCCTCATGTGCTCTAGATCATGTCAGTAATGTACACGTACTTGTGTAACCCCTCTTACTCAACTGCACTCTCATAGACTATGTACACTGTAGTTAGTTCACTTGTGTGTGGCACGGTACCACGTAAGTTAACCCTCATGTGCTCTAGATCATGTCAGTAATGTGCACATACTTGTGTAACCCCTCCTACTCAACTGCACTCTCATAGACTATGTACACTGTAGTTAGTTCACTTGTGTGTGGCACAGTACCACATAAGTTAACCCTCATGTGCTCTAGATCATGTCAGTAATGTACACATACTTGTGTAACCACTCCTTTTCAACTGCACTCTCATACACTATGTACACTGTAGTTAGTTCACTTGTGTGTGGCATGGTACCACGTAAGTTGATCCTCATGTGCTCTAGATCATATCAGTAATATACACGTACTTGTGTAACCCCTCTTACTCAACTGCACTCTCATACACTATGTACACTGTAGTTAGTTCACTTGTGTGTGGCACAGTACCACATAAGTTAACCCTCATGTGCTCTAGATCATGTCAGTAATGTACACATACTTGTGTAACCACTCCTTTTCAACTGCACTCTCATACACTATGTGCACTGTAGTTAGTTCACTTGTGTGTGGCACGGTACCACGTAAGTTAACCCTCATGTGCTCTAGATCATATCAGTAATGTGCACATACTTGTGTAACTTCTCTTACTCAACTGCACTCTCATAGACTATGTACACTGTAGTTAGTTCACTTATGTGTGGCATGGTACCACGTAAGCTGACCCTCATGTGCTCTAGATCGTATCAGTAATGTACACGTACTTGTGTAAGCTCTCCTACTCAACTGCACTCTCATACACTATGTACACTGTAGTTAGTTCACTTGTGTGTGGCACAGTACCACGTAAGTTAATTCTCATGTGCTCTAGATCATGTCAGTAATGTACACGTACTTGTGTAAGCCCTCCTACTCAACTGCACTCTCATACACTATGTACATTGTAGTTAGTTCACTTGTGTGTGGCACAGTACTACGTAAGTTGACTCTCATGTGCTCTAGATCATGTCAGTAATGTGCACATATTTGTGTAACTTCTCTTAGTCAACTGCACTCTCATATACTATGTACACTGTAGTTAGTTCACTTGTGAGTGGCACAGTACTATGTAAGTTGGCTCGTGTGTGTTACCCCTCTTACTCAACTGCACTCTCATACACTATGTACACTGCAGTTAGTTCATTTGTGTGTGGCATAGTACTATATAAGTTTGCTCGTGTGTATTAGCCCTTTTACTCAACTGCACCATCATACACTATGTACACTGCAGTTAGTTCATTTGTGTGTGGCACAGTACTATGTAAGGTGGCTCGAGTGTGTTGCCCCTCTTACTTAAGCTCACTTAGGTGAAAGATAATAGTACTATGCATGTGGATTTAGAATCCTGACTCTCTCTAATTATTTATTACTCATAATCAGTACCCCTTCGTAGTTTCTCTTAGAATTTAAGTTTCATTTAAAGTAAGTATAACAATGCGTAATAAAACCTAGCAGTTGACTTAATTGTATTAAGTTAATTTCTGAAAAATGATGTTTTTACTTTTTTATATAAACTGAATTCATCTAAAATTTTGTTGATTTTCATTGCAATACTGAATTTACTGCAGACCGTCAGTTTGATCATGGATAAACTTGACTAACAAAACGGGTATATTTTTGAAAATACTCATGTAGTCTCTAACGGTCTTAGAGAATTAAATAAGAATTAGAATAAGATCTATTGTAAAGTTTAGTATCAGGATTAATTTAACTCTTTTCACAATTTATTTACTATGTGATTTAGTTGTCAAGTGGAAGCCAAAGAAATGTAATTCAACACTAATTTCCTGTCATAAATACACTTGTCGCACATTTTATGAGCGACATTCCTCAGCCTTTACACCCTCGGTATTTTAGGCCCACTTGCAGCACTCCGCCCCTGTGAGCCCACATTCTGTTGTCCTTCGGAAGTCCACACCTTGCACCTAGGCGTGCCTTTATTGCATATCTCCTTCATGAACGTCAGAATATAGATAGTATGAATTTGTTTACACAGAAAAATACACATATCTACCACAGCTTTGTTAATTGGTAATTATATACTACAGGGACCTTGTCGATATTTTAGCTGAACATTTTTTTAATGGTAGATAAACAACCAAGAAACAAGAATATGATCGTTTTTCAGCGGAAAAGTCGGGAGAATTACGAACATGAGGAAACACAGAAGAATAATTTTGTTCGTAAAAACAGGGCTGTGGACAGTTTTGTACTGACCACGAATATGGCAAGTGTTTTACTATCGAACCACTACTAAGTGCGCTAGCGCCGGAAATGTCCAGTTTCAGTAAGGTTATTTTTTGATAGGATAGATTCTATTTGGGTATTGTTAGGTTATGTTAGTTTTGGATTTGTATGGTTAGGTAGGGTAAATTAGGTTTTAGAGTTCGCTGGTGTTTTAGATTCGTGTTTGCTAACCTAACCAAATAAAACCTAACATAACTTAACGAAACAACATATTCCAACAATACCCAATCCAAGCCTATCCTATCAAATCATATTGTTACTGAAACTGGTCATTTCCGGCTCTAATATCACTGTACGTTTATGGGTGGAAGAGTGGGTTATCACCACTGTACGTGTATTGATGGGTGGGTGGGTCATTATTTATGTACGTGTCTGGGTTATATTATATGTGGGATAGTTTGTGTTTATGGTTCTGTATAAGATCGGTGGGTGAGTGGAACAGTGTTCATTTATTTACTTTTCAACGATAAATAACCCTTGCCATATTCGTGATCAGGATAAACTTCTGCACAATATTAGTACCCACAATGCTATATTTAAGAAAAAAATATTTTTGTTTTCCCATTTTTGTAATTTTTCCAAATTTTGCACAGAAAAAATCCATTATCTTTAGGGATCACTTATGTTCTGGATTTGATTGATAAATAAATAGTTTCAATTATCCATTGCAAATTTACTGTCAGAAATAAAAAAAAAAAAAAAAAAAAAAAATATATATATATATATATATATATATATATACATATACATACACAATAAGTCGGCACTAGTGGCGCAGTGCTGTAACCAACTACATGATGACGTTGTTGTGGAGATTGTAGGCGATAGGTTCTGTTTTCAGTTGTATTATACTGGACACGGCGTTCGGTCAATGGTTGCCATCGATGTGGACGCTAACTAGAAAAGTCTGGAGTGTGTTGGGTGGTAGTCAGGGTCCCGTATGTTGTCTAAAGAAGTGAACCAAATACCAAGCTTGTAAATTAGCTGGAAATCAAACCATTTTTTTTTTTTTTAAGACCACTCGCCAGTTCACATGGGCTTACAGGCCTGTTCAAGAATTTTATTCAACGAGTGAAGTACCGTCCAATATCTCAGTTGGGGATTCGAACTTTGGACCTTGCCCTCCGCAGTCCGAAACCTTAACCAATGAGTCCCCACGCCAGCCAATGTACGGATTACACGTAAAACTGTAGGTCCCTTGCTGGTGGTTCAATGGTCCAATTGGGATATTCCAAGGGACAACTGACCTTAGTTAGTAACAATGATTACACTTGTTTTCCTGCACTCATCACACTTCCTCCTTGTATTTGTTCACATCTTCTGGGATCAGCGTCTTAATTATGAATAAATAAAGAATAATTATTTGACAGCCGAATTAAAATTATTAGAATCATCACATTTATTCTAGTGGTTTTGCGTAATGGATTTAAAAAAGAACTTTGAATTTAAATGGAGTTTGAAATAGAATACAAATGTATTGATTGGTTGCACAATACGTGAAGGGCCTATTGTAGGGTGGCGGTATCAGATATCAACTAAATGAACTGATGGGTTACCAATATCGGCAAGTACATCAGCACCGACGTCAGCAATACGGCCACCCACGCCAGATGGGGTCGCCGTAAAATGTAATGCTACTGCCAGCCTACATCCGCGTCATGACCTTTACGCAACGACCTTTCCTTCCTAGAGCTAATGTTCTAGCATTTATATATAGATAACAACTAACACAAGTCTTCACACGAGACTAATCGTTCGTTACAGCTCGCACCTCACTTATTTATCACATGCGAATGTAGTTATGTACAAACCCAACATTTACTGCTCGTGTTGGTGTCGTCTTGTGAATTCTCCGAATTCCTACCGCGTGTTCCTTAAAAGCTTACTGCTCGAGATGGCGGCGAGAATCATATATCAACATAACATCACATAAATTTTGAGCGGCCGTAGCTAAGGGGCTTACCTTGCAGTGACCAGAGTTCTATTCCAGGTGTGAACATATGCCATATACCAGGTTTATCGAGCCTTTTACACAAAAATGGATGAGGGAAACTGTGATTTAATTGGCCATGTATCCCTACTCCAAGTCACACACTGTATATTATTTATAGCATTCTTATTTCACAAGCCAGTCAATAATAGGTAATTTATGTAATGTTAACTAGACTAGAAAAACACATACATTTTATATATAAATAAAAATATGAATTACTTATTGATATTTTGGAATTAATATATTACAATACAGAAAATAAATGTACAAAGAAAAGTGATTGTTTACATGTGATTAAGACAGTACATGTGGTAGGAGGAAGTTTTATGTCAAACAAAGTTGTGTTGTGCCGTTCACTTGTTTTGTTTTAATTTTAGTTATTTAATTAATGGTCAAGATCAAACATTTATAATTGTAGAAAATAAAATTTATTAAATTATTTATTGACTAGGCAATTTCAGATATTATCTTTGTTTGAAAGGAATTTAAAGGCATATTAAGATTAGGTCTTAGATACACGGTAAAATGTTTAAGACATTAACTTTTCGATTATCTATCAGTTTGAAAGGTTTTTGAATAAAACATTTATTTTCTAACAGTTTTTCCTACGATCGAGTATAAATTGCTAGTTTTATAGGATAAGTGGTCTTGGTGAGTAATATTTTATGAGTGACTGTTAATTTAAGAAATAAAAATATTACATGACTAATATTTAAATAATTAATTATATTAAACTTTAAACACTCAATAAAAAAAAAATAAATAAATAAAAAAAAAAAACACGAACCAATTTAGAATATAAGCAACAGAATAAAACAACAGATTTTTTTCAGTGTATTTGAAGGAACTAGAATTGTTTATATTTAGGAACAAGATAAAAAGGTTCCTATTTATTTTCTAATTAATGAATTGGATGGTCATCAATATTGGAAAACATACAAAGAGAAGGACAAAAAAGTTAGTGATCTTATCAACACTCTAAATACATGCAATAAACAGTGAACGCTTTAAAATATTTGCATAAGTATGACACTCCCTTTATGACATCATAAACGCTCCCATCACGGGTGATTCCGTTTCCGACTAAAACTAATTGATGTCGGTTCTTTGATCAGATAAAATGTGGAAACAGATAAAAGAACGGAAATAACCAGGAAACAACTAAGGATGCACTGATTAGCAGAAGACATCCAAAGGTTCAGCAGGATCTTGTAACAACCTTAGGCCAGAGGATGTAACAATGAGCTTTTTCCGACATTGGCCAATATATAGGCTACAAGGACACTTGATGCCAGTAAAAGGATGAAAGGAAATGATTGAAGATAAGAAACAAAACCTAATTGGCATAAAAATATATATTTACATGTCATAAAACATATCTAATCAAAACCAAAGAATTTGAGAAATTATTATCTTACTATAAGAGTTTAGATTTACAATAAAAGTGTTTAGGTGTTCCGTTTACTGTTCTTTGTATACACCAAGTTGTAGACCTACTAGCAAGTTTAATATATTCATCAACTTTTTTTCTAACTAATAATTTCTGAATTTGTACATTGTATTTAATGATTTTGTAAAAAACTAGGAAGAATTTTACAAAGCATTCTGTGATTTATTTATAAACAATATTTTCGAATTTGTATTCAATAAAAACAACATAACATGTATAAAATTACACAATTGAAATAACAAACACATTAACGGCCTTTGGCGAAACAAGGGAATTGGAAAATATAGAAAATTACATCAGATGAAGCGTTGTTATACTTCTATTATCTTATGAATTGAGAAAACTAAATACAGTAGTACCTTAATGTTGGTGTTAAATTCTTTGTACATTTGAAATTTAATTTTAATAAATAAAACATAACTTCTTAACGGAATAGAATTCCATAAATAAAAGTCACAGAAACTTTTATTTTTCATCAAGTTCCCAATGACAACCTCAGATAGACATTGATCTTGAGGAAATTATTCATGGTAGCTAATGTTTTTTCAAGAACGAGGTGACTGGGTAGAAGGTTATGGTTGTCTGGGGTTTAAAAATAATAATTAGTCGTTGTAAAAATATATTTTTACAAGGACAACCCATGGGTTTGGGAGAGCCTATGAGTTAGGGACAGTTTCGAATCCAAGTCTTAACTGGAAGTTCGTATCAGTAATGTTCACCTTGTACTGTACTGACTCTCCCCCTCACTCTGATTAAGTTACCCACATAGATGAATAGTCTAAGGAGAACGGGCAAAGTAAGGTTAAAAAGGACCGGCCACTCCTTGAAAAACGAAAAACATTTAATAGAACTTTTAACTGACTGGCAGGTGGGTCAATACCACTGTACGTGTATAGGTCGGCCGGTGGGTCAATGTGTGGATTATATTTTTTTATAATTTCATTATTTAAATAGCAGCTGATATTATTTTGTTTGTGATCTTCTTAGGAGAGATAGAGCTTAGAATTGGGATGCAAATCAAGAGGTAAGCTTTCAGCTAATTAAGTAAATCTTAACGAAATCTCAAGTCAACATTTTTCGAGAGTAACAGAAATACGAGAATAGCAGCCGATGCATCACTCGATGGGCTGTGAGCCATTTTATAACTCTCTATATACACTAATATAACAGGAGGTCTTAAAAGGAGTGTGGAAACCTGTGCAGTATGCGTCTCGTAGTTTAAATGATACTGAAAGAAGATAAACAACATTTGATTGGAAAAGTAAATCTAGTTTTTGAAAGAACATGTTTTTTTCAAGAAGTTAAATGAAAGAGGAACCAGTTGAGCAATTTGTAAAAGATTTGCATACTATTTCTGAACGTTGTAAATTTCAAAACGTGACTGAGGAACTAATCATCACAACAATCATACAGGGTATTCGGAATACCAAGTTGTCAGAAGAGTTGCAGGTGAAAGATAACTTGAATTTGAGATATGTTGAGGAGAGAGTACGTCAAGCAGAAACTATAGATCATCACCAGTCAGTGATGATAAATCACAGCTCGGAAATCCGTTTGGCTGCTGAATCAGAAAAGAAGATTTCTACTTATAAAAAAGATTCTGAGGATAGAACATGTTATCGATGTGGTAAGGAGTTTCCTCACATCAAATCTCCTTGTCCTGCTTTGAAAGCTAAATGTCGCTCTTATTCACTGACCGGTCATTTTTTCCGTTTGTGTAAAGAAAACACAGTAAACTGATAAAGAAATAAAATGGGTTAAACTGTACATAACCAATGGATGGCCTTCTCAGTCAACGATTCAGCAATGGACTATGGGTCAATAAAGACGTATTAATGTATGGGGATCGAGTTGTAATAGCGCACAAACTGCAAAATGAAATACTTGAGAAGATTCATGAGTCATGGAGGACAGAAGAAGTCTTTGTGGAGAGCCAAAGATACTGTTTGGTGGACAAATAAAAATGAGCACATTATTGAGAAAGTGTCTAAGCGTCGAGCCTGCATAGAACATCGTAGCCAACCACCTGAACCACTGATAACTTCCAAACTTCCTGAAAAACCTTGGCAAATGTCGGGTATGGACTATTTTAAAGTGAACGGGAACTGCTATCTTGCTGTTGGAGACTATTATTCGAGGTTTTTAGACATACCGAATACGACTAATAATTTGAAGAATTGTGCAGTTCACAAATATTTAAAAAGACTGTTTGCATTTTTTGGTATAACAGAAGTAATAGATGCGATCAGGATTCAAACTTGAATAGTTTCGAAAAGTCCTAGGGTTTTCATATTGTTACAAGCAGCGCAAAATATCCAGCCAGTAATGGGTATGCCGAAGCGGTGGTAACAATTTCCAAAAGTATTGTTTTGAAAGGAAATATTAATCTAGGGCTTTTAGCATATAGATCAACCCTGAATGAACTTGGGACACAGTCCCTGTGAGATGCTGATGGGACTAACAGTAAGAAGAACTCTGCCAACTCACGCCGATAATCTACAGCCCAAGTGGCTTGACTTGGTAAAATTGAGATAAAATGACTATCGTTTACGACCACGTGAAGAACGCAATTTTAACAAGAGACATCGTGTCAAGCCTCTGCCAGAGCTTCGATAGGGAGACGAGGTGTGGGTGCAAGACAGGAAAGAATATGGACGAGTCACTGACAAAGACGATACAGCTCCTCACCGGTACCTTATAAAAATGCCTGACGGAGGAGTCATTGACAGAAACCGAAGAGCGCTCGTAAACATCGTTGCCAAGCACTTGAACCACTGATACCGTCCAAACTTTAAAGAAGGGGCAATGTGTTGATTATATATTTTATATTTTCATTATTTAAATAGCACCTGATATTATTTTTTTTTTATTTTGGTTGTTAAAAACAATAGTAGAGAAATAAATGTACCAAACGTTTATCCTTTTCTATTTACTTAAAATGCCTAATAAAAGTTGGCAAAACAGTCAATACCACAGAACGTGCATGGGTGGGGGTTGTTTGAATACTACTGTACATGTAGGATGGGTGGGTGGGTCAATAACCACTGCATCTATAATGGGCGGGTAGGTGAGTAAGTTGAGACAAAATTAAGGTTAGGCCTTACTTATAAATATTTAGCATAACTATTGCTTTTATTTCCATCCCTGGTTGTTTAACAATAATATTATTACATCCATGGTAAACAAGAAATATACTACTCCATATCAACTCTATAAAAAACTAAAATAAGTTATAAATATACCAAAAATAAATACCAGAGTATAAAAGCATTATAAGTACTATACACAACAATTATTAGTATCAACCGATATATTATTATTTACGTGGTAATAATCTAAGCATACAGTTGTACGCATTACTCATGGGGTGTTGTACGGTCCAACCATGCGCACTGCAATTCCCGCGGGTGGCTTGGTCTTGATTACAGCACAGCTGATAGATTTATCGTTGTTACTGCCAAACGCTATGTACTATCATTTGGTAATTTTCACTTTAAACACCAAGGGACGGAGCTGTAAATAAAATATATTTTTCCCCCAATTTTTAAAATTGCTTACCTAGATGATCGAAGTACGTTCTGCAATATGATTACATCAATTCGGTTCATCAAATAAAAATAAAATGATCTTAAATTAGAATTAAGAATTATTTCATCATATCGTTTTCCACATTTTCACCACAATTCAATTGCACTAAATTACAGAAATCCATTTTATTATTAATTTATTTTAAATCTGTCATAAGCCCCTTCATTTTTTAACATTAATATCCTTCATTTGTTTCGTTAACACTGTTTTATTGAGAAAGCCATACAATATTTTTCTTTAAAATACAATTTGTGGCCTTCGAATGATGGTCTGTATTCTGATGGTTAAAATTGTATTGTTTGAAGTAAATGGTAAACTATTTTACCTAATCTTATTAACATAATTCAAAATACTGTAATAAATGGAATCGTAAGAATGAAAATCTACTATCACTAAAAAAAAGATTAATATAATCTTTAACTGCAAGTACCTAATACAAATAAACTGATTAAAATATATACTAACTAATGACATCTCACAATACTGTACTTAAATTTGTAATCTGGAGAAGCCTACTAACTTACTTCACTTAGGCTGCAGATCAGTGCGTCGTTAAGAAATTTTATTTTATTATTTATTTTAAAAATATATTCTATTAAGGTGGATCTTGCATTAATGTATAACAGTTTAATGAATATATATATACTTAAGTAATCCATAAATTTTGTTTTTTATTTTTTATAATTTTACAATGTATAAATTGTGGGTTTTATGGGTTTTCAACATAATATAATGAACACTGCAGTGTCTTGTTGTGGTTTTCAAAATACAAAGACGGAAATTCTGATTTATACATTAACATAAAAATTACGTTAAAATTTGGATTGAAACATTTATGTCTATTAATCAATGCACCGTCATATATTTTCAATAGTTTTTTAAATAGTGGACATTCATTAGTTCAAGCTATCTATAATAATGGCATATTACTATAAAAATGGAAAATAAAATTCTTCTGACGATCTAATATAATATTTTGTATAGTTAATTACAAAAATAAAACTAAATTCCAGAAGTAAATTGAGTAAATTACTCTTTTTGGGTGGAGAGGAATCCCAAATATCATTTATTAATCATAAAAAAATATAACCCCAATTACTCCCGGTTCTAAGGCACAATGAAGAGTACACCTTTAAGAGTTGCTGCATGTTTACAGCAAACCATTTACGACTCTTAAAACTGATACGCCCTTCAATCACAAACTTACTAACGTGACCACCCACCAACCCTACACTGAGTCGGCACTGGTGGCGCAGTGCTGTAACTCAGCTACTTGGTAACAAAGTGTTTGGGAGATTGTAGGCGATAGGTTCCATGCTCGGTTCTCTTAATACCGACACGGCATCCGCTCAATGGTTGTCATCAACTTAGACACTACTAGAGAAGTCTGGAGTGTCCATGTTGGATGGTAGTCAAGGTTTAGATGTTGTGTAGGGAAGAGAACTGAGTGTCAGACTTGTCAGTTAGCTGAAAATCAGACCAACACTACGTGGTTCGTATTCCACGTAAAGCTGTAGGTCACATAGTTGCCGTGGCTATTTGGCTATTAATAAATAGTCCTTTCTGAGTTAAGTCAAACCCGGATAGTAACAATGACTACACTCGTTCATCTACACTCATTCACTCCTCATTCGCCCATATCTCTACGATCGGCATCTTAGGGATGAATAATGAATAAATAATGAATAATAATAATGATAGACCTGCTAGCCCCCGGCACTAGGCCCTCTCTAATGCAACTACTTTCTAGTGTGTTAGTACATCTAGCTCGGCTCTGTTACAGCCTAAATGGCACGTTTTTATTTCTAACCCCGTTGTTGCCATGTTAATGTTCCATTTGGTGAACTCTTCATGTGCTCCAGAGACGAGAAAGCAAATCCCTCTCTAATTGGACAGAGAGGAGTCACGATAGCCCTTCACGCGTTAGAGAGGATTTCGCTCTCACGACACTGCGAATAACAACATAAATTACTTTGGTAACTAGACGGTAGTTATGGGGTATAGGTCAGTTATGTGAAAATGTATCATTTTTTACTGCACAAATATAGGCAGTTTATTACCAAAAGGAATACCACAATATTTGTATTAATAAATCTGGTGTTACCTCTATCAAATGGTTTAAAAAACGTATGTTCTTAAAACAGTAAAATTTTACATGTTAGACCATTTGATGAAAATAAGACCTATTCTACCTCAATATTGTAGTCCAGGGACTAAAACATGAATTTTAATCAGTATTAATAACTTAAGTGACATATTAGAATAAATTTAATACTGTATATTTATATTAATTATATTTAACATATAATTTTATTTGTCTGATTCTATTATGGAAAATGGGGTTTTTCAGAAATATTTTAAATTTTAGAAACAGTTCTAGAACACATCAGTGTACTTGGAGCTCTTTTAAATAAATAAATAAATGTGAAAATAACAAATAAAAGGATTTATTAAATATGTTCCAAAAATGAGAAATAATTAATAAACCCGATTAAACGTTAAATCCTTTTATTTTATTTGACTCTTATAGCTAATGGGCCAGACTTATCAAATTATAAGTATATGAGTGAAAACTAGGCTTTCTAAACCCACCAATAGTTAGGGAGGGGGGAGAACGTTTCTGCACACGTTGTAGATAAACCTTGGATAAGACAAGGCTGAGTAACCGAAGGTGGAAGGTTTGGTATCCACAACTAAGCAACAGGAATTTACCCTCTATTTAGGACGGGGAAACTACATGCCGAGGTAATAGGATGGGGGAGTAATTTACCCTCCGCTACATTTTGGAGGTCCTTGGTATGGTTATAACAAAGGTAAACCTATACATAAATGTAACCTTCCGGTAAGTAATGTACTTGATTGTAGTATATGATCTAATAAATAGTTAGGTTAGTTGTTCGTTGTGAATGTGGGTGGAGTACCATCAATATGTCCTAGTACGGATGGCAGGTGGACCACCATAAGTGTGAGAAAACTTAACAATATTCGTCATAGTAGGGTAGTTTTGTCATCTAGCTACGGAAAAATACTAGTAAAAATAAAAGTTTAACTTTAACAAAATTAGTTAGGAGGGTATGTAATGCAATAGTGTAGTAATTCATTATGTAGAACAGCCATTTCGTACATCAGAGATGGATACGACAACTCGTTTGACGGTGAGCTTCCACGACCTCTCCTTTAGAACCACTGACAAATGGAATTTGTTACATTCCTTTTATATTATTGTGTTGGACAATCACTTGACGATGCACATTTATAATCTTATACGTTCCAGAAAGTAATTAATTTCAATAAATTTGAAGATTGTTTACTAAGAATAATTAAAGAAATAATGAATGAATAACTATTTTATTTCTCATAATATTTACAAATATAACACGAGAGGTTATTTGATAAAAACTTAAAAAATAAAAAGCCAATAAAAAATCCAATCATACCATTGTTTTTCTCGTTTATCTGTGCATTATGGAGAGAATGGTCTGAGTGACACAAGTATTATGTCAAGTCAGATGTAACTTAAGAATCGTAACACATTTGAGGTGTATGAATGGGTGGGATTGCTAACACCGCTGTAGGAAAATGGGTGGGTGGTAGGGCTAACAAATCTAGAGGTGTATATGTGTGCGGGAGAGCTAAAAGTTCTGAAGGAGATGGGTGGGTGGGATTCCCAACACCACTGTAGGAATATGGGTGGGTGGGAGGGCTAAAAAATCTAGAGGTGTATGGTAGGTGGGAGAGCTAAAACCTCTGAAGGTGAGGGGGGTGGGATTTCCAACACCGCTGTAGAAATATGGCCGGGTGGGAGGGCTAACACATCTGAAGATGTATGGGCGATGGGAGGGCTAACACCACTGCAGGAATATGGGTGGATGGGAAGGATAACACATCTGAAGGTGTATGGGTGGGTGGGAGGGCTAACACCAATGCAAAAATATGGGTGGGTGGGAGGGCTAACACAAAGAAGGTGTATGGGCGGGTGGGAGGGCTAATACATGTGAGGAGTAAGGGTAGGTGGGAGGGCTAACACATATGAAGGGGTATGTATGGGTGGGAGGGCTAATACCACTGCATAAATATGGATGGGTGGGAGAGCTAACACATCTTAAGGTGTATGTGTGGTTGGTTTGGGTTAACACCACTGCAGGAATATGGGTGGGTGGAAGGGCTAACACATCTAGAGGTGTATTGATGGTTATGAGAGCTAAAACCTCTGAAGGTTATGGGTGGGTGGGATTTCCAACACCACTGTAGGAATATGGGTGGGTGAGAGGACTAAATATCTGATGGTGAATGGGTGAGTGAGGGGGGCTAACACATGTGAAGGAGTATGGGTGGGTGGGAGGGCTAACAAATCTTAAGGAGTATGGTTGGGTGGTAGGGTTAACATCACTGCAGGAACGTGGGTGGTCGGAAGGGCTAACACATCTAGAGGTGTATAGGTGGGTGGGGGAGCTAAAACCTCTAAAGGTGATGGGTGGGTGGGATGTCCAACACCACTGTACGAACATGGGGGGGTGGGGTGGGAGGACAAACATACGTGAAGGTGTATGAGTGGGTGGGTGGGCTAAAACATATTTAGGTATATGGGTGGGTGGGAGGGCTAAAACATCTGAATGTGTATGGGTGGGTGGGGTATCACATCTTTAGGTGTATGGGGGGGGGGGAGGGAGGGCTAAAACATCTGAATGTGTATCCTAACACATCTTTAGGTGTATGGGCGGGTGGGTGGGCTAACACATCTTTAGGTGTAACACATCTTTAGGTGTATGGGTGGGTTGGAGGGCTAAAACATCTGAATGTTAACTATGTTGGGGAACAACGTGATTTTTATATATAAAACATCATCCAATATTTTATATTGTTATGAGTAAATGTATTCCATTAGTAAAATTACATGGGTTGAAAAATCAAAATGAAACCAGTAATTTAGAAACAGATGTGATTCTTACTGGTTGATGAGAGTAAGAAAATCAATTTTGGTGTAGCTATATTTAGACAATTTAAAACCCTTTTATTTTTAAGGAGTATATTTTTTTTAAGTAGATTATACAAATATAAACCAAAGCATTAATGATTGTTATGTTTTCAGCAGTTGCCATTTTGATTTTATAAATTCCAATTTTATTTAGTAAATTTAATTTTTCATAATTATTTTCGGCACAAAAATTGAAAAAAAGTACTGAAATAATAAATTTTATTACAGAATAATTATTCTATGTTGTATGTTTGAAGTATTGATCGCAAGTTTGCACTGATGTGCGAGTCACGAGATCAAAGCATAATTTATCATTTTTACCTGACGGACGGTAATTGTCTCCATTAAAACTAACGAAGTAAAAATAGTCAACTGTTTAATTTACCTAATGAAGTTAAAGTACCACTTCGTTGTCCGCGTTTAATGATGAATGGGGGAGGCCTGCCTGCACTGGCTGCATGGATAAACTACCTTCGTTCATCACAGCGTCCCACCGTTTAATGATGAATGGGGGAGGAGGCCAGCCTGCACTGGCTGCATGGATAAACTACCTTCGTTCATCACAGCGTCCCACCGTTTAATGAAGAATGGGGGAGGAGGCCAGCCTGCACTGGCTGCATGGATAAACTACCTTCGTTCATCACAGCGTCTCACCGTTTAATGATGAATGGGGGAGGAGGCCAGCCTGCACTGGCTGCATGGATAAACTACCTTCGTTCATCACAGCGTCCCACCGTTTAATGATGAATGGGGGAGGAGGCCTGCCTGCACTGGCTGCATGGATAAACTACCTTCGTTCATCACAGCGTCCCACCGTTTAATGATGAATGGGGGAGGAGGCCAGCCTGCACTGGCTGCATGGATAAACTACCTTCGTTCATCACAGCGTCCCACCGTTTAATGATGAATGGGGGAGGCCAGCCTGCACTGGCTGCCTGGATAAACTACCTTCGTTCATCACAGCGTCTCACCGTTTATGATGAATGGGGGAGGAGGCCTGCCTGCACTGGCTGCATGGATAAACTACCTTCATTCATCACAGCGTCCCACCGTTTAATGATGAATGGGGGAGGAGGCCTGCTGCACTGGCTGCATGGATAAACTACCTTCGTCCATCACAGCGTCCCACCGTTTAATGATGAATGGGGGAGGAGGCCTGCCTGCACTGGCTGCATGGATAAACTACCTTCGTTCATCACAGCGTCCCACCGTTTAATGATGAATGGGGGAGGAGTCCAGCCTGCATGGCTGCATGGATAAACTACCTTCGTTCATCACAGCGTCTCACCGTTTATGATGAATGGGGGAGGAGGCCTGCCTGCACTGGCTGCATGGATAAACTACCCTTCATCTCATCACAGCGTCCACCGTTTAATGATGAATGGGGGAGGAGGCCTGCCTGCACTGGCCTGCATGGATAAACTACCTTCGTTCATCACAGCGTCCCCACCGTTTAATGATGAATGGGGAGGAGGCCTGCCTGCACTGGCTGCATGGATAAACTACCTTCATTCATCACAGCGTCCCACCGTTTAATGATGAATGGGGGAGGAGGCCTGCCTGCACTGGCTGCATGGATAAACTACCTTCGTTCATCACAGCGTCCCACCGTTTAATGATGAATGGGGGAGGAGTCCAGCCTGCACTGGCTGCATGGATAAACTACCTTCGTTCATCACAGCGTCCCACCGTTCCTTGTTTATACATTCAATCTAATTTGATAGAGTTAAGGTAACAAACTCCAGTAATAGTTTTAAAAAGTTTTTGTAAATATACATGCATTCAATGTAATCAAAGTATTATTTTAAATTACTGGATAGGGTATGAATAATTCACAATGATCAATTTCTAATTCCAGGGAAGAGAGTTTTTAAGATAATTTAATTAACTATTATATTTAACTACGTTTGTAATCATTATGAAGCTTACATTTTTGCCAAGTTATAGGACACAATATTAGTTTGGGGGTAGAAATAAAACTTGTTTGGCTCAACAAATGGTAATAAAAGTAAACTAAAGTTTTGTTAGTTTAAGTTTAAGCTTATCAAACATTTCCTGATTAACTGAGTATGTTTTTATTTACCATGCATAAGGTTATAAGTTGCTGGGTCCATAATAGTCAATAAAACAATTTTCAATCTAGATAGTGTCCGTGGAAAAATTGCTGAATATGTGTAACCTTTGATTATATTATTACTAGGGGACACCCCTGCTCGCTTCGCGTGCCAACCCTATCACTTGCTGTGCTCAAGACTCTTTGACTGCCGACCTCGGCCTGTGACTTTTGGCTAAAAATAATAGATTAACTGTATAACTTAAAATCACAATATTACATTTATTTACAGTATTTCACTTACATTACTTGCTTTGATATCTATTTATTATAATAAACTCAAATAGAAGTTTATTATAATAAATAGTGGCGGTTCAAGGTCAACAATAATTGACTGCTGGTATTGTGCCTACTGCTTTGTTGTTGTTTATAATTCAAAATAACCCTACTTACCAAACTAAACTCTATTAAGGCCTCAGCTTTTGGCGTAAGGAACTTTGGCAAAAGGAAAATAAATTAGTCTTTCTCGTTTACTATCTTGTGCATATTCCACCTACAAAATTATGAATCTATTGAATAAATTGTGTTGAGCTATTTTTAAACCTAGCCTACCTCATTTTACCTATAATAAAAAAATAATGTGATACCCAAAACAGATCAAGTAATTTAATATTTTCATTAACTTTTACCTGATATTATAACAATTTACAAGTTGATATATATATATATATATATATATATATATATATATATATATATATATTTTGATGAATATTTTCTATCATACACAAATTCATTTATATTAATCTTCCTAGCATAATGCCTATTTGAAATATGAACTCTGTTTTTAAAAAGTTATTTTATAAATCATGGATACTTTATAAGTTATTTATAAATAATGATTGTTATATAAATAATTACAAAAATAAATAAGCAAAATGATATATGAAAGTTTATCAACTTGTTTTGGTCTAGTTGTAAACAATGTTTGGTTTGAAAATAAAAACATTTCACAAATATACGACTCATTGTTGATGGCCTGCGAACAGCGCATGTGAGGCAGAATTTGTTCCCCAACACGCACTGTCATATGTTCTTAGTACAGTTACTACTAGAAGCATGGATCTGTCAAAACAACAATGATCCCAGTTTCTACCGTGTTTACATTGAATCTAGTATTGTGTTGTTTATTCAACTGAGTTATATTGAAGTATTCTTAATGGTTTAAATGCATAAGTACTTGTCAGTTTCACCAAACTTAATTTATTAATTTTAAAACTAATAATAGAAAAGTAATGAAACTTTGTAGTTATGTACATGTTCCTATACCAAACATATGGACATATTTTACTTGTTTTTGCATATCCAAGGGATGGTCCAAGAAGGAAGTCTTAAACATTTTAAATGTAAGCCTACCTCGAGTTATAACTCATTTTAAAGGTCTTTATTTGTACAGTACAAAAGTGCAAACCTGAGGTCATAAGGATGACCCATTCACAAAATAAAGCGATTCAAAGAATTTAATGTCATATTACTAATTCTTCTCAGTTATACGGCTATTTATTTAACAGTTTCAGACTCCTGTTGCTGATTATGTTGTTGATTGTTAACAATCGTAACAAACGACTGCGTTATAAAAATAGCTAAGCTATTTAACTAAGATAAAAATAAGAAAAACACTTTTGAAAGTAGGTTTACCAAAATTAGATTAAGAATATTATTATGATAATTTTTTACTTATATTTTGTGAAATGTAATTACTAATATTCAGTTAGATAAATTATATCTCTACACAGCAATATATAATAACTATCTACCTTTGTCTTAAGCAATGTTAGTTAAATGACATTAAATTGTTTGAGAGGCTGTATTTTCTGACTGGGTCATCCTTTTGACTTCAGGTTTGCACTCTTGTGTTTTACAAACAAAGATCTTTAAATTGAGGTATAACTCGAGGTAAGCTTACATTTAAAATTGTTAAGACTTCCTCAATGGGCCATCACCTGGGTATGCAAAAAACAATTAAAATATTTCTAAATATATTGGTATAGGGACATGTACATAACTGCAAAGTTTCATTACATTTATTTCAACAGTTTTGAAATTAATAAATATATTCCAGACTTTTGCCTATCCCTGACATTAAATTCTTTAAGTAGCTGTATTTTCTGACTGGGTCATCCTTTTGATCTCAAGTTTTCACTTTTGTGTTTTCCAAACAAACATCTTTAAAATGAGGTATAACTCGAGGTAGGCTTACATTTAAAATGTTTAAGACTTCCTCAATGGGCCATCACCTGGCTATTCAAAAAACAAGTAAAATATGTGTAAATGTTTGGTATATGGACATGTATTAACTGCAAAGTTTCATTACATTTCTTTCAATAGTTTTGAAATTAATAAATATATTCCAGGCTTTCATCCGACCCTGTATATTATTTGAAATCAATTTTGTCATCACGCCAAGGATATTTTGCAAAATCTTAATATCATCAGAAATTTGTATTTAAATATTATATTTTTTAGCGTTTTCCTGATAAAAACTAGGTTTAAATATTTTTAACAGCTAATAATACGTTATAAAAAAAGGAAAACATTTTAATAATATAGAACATTTTCACTCGCTTGTATGATTGCAGTATATACATATGATTTTATGTGTTAGGTCTCTTACATTTCAACTACATTTAGAAGTAGAATTAAATTTATGACTATTTAATTTTGAAATTAATAATCAACAGAGGGAAACATGAAAAAAACTAAATCAAACAAAGATGGTATTTAATGGCACTCATAAATCTTTAGAGAATGTAATAAGTGAGAAATCGTAAGAAATAGTAGAGAACGTAAAGAAATTTAAACTATTACTACTAAATGTTTCCATTATGTACTATTATTACCACTAAATGTTTCCAATGAAACAGTAATTTCATTTCATTTGAAACTAGAGTAAAAGAATGTTAAGCTGCAGTGAGCATAGTTATTGTAATACCTTAGGTAAGAGCAGAATTAATTGCTACAAATTATTAGTAAAGCAATACAACAGCGACGGCATTTACTAACGCCTGCAACTCTTGTGATACAACACGTTGTACATCAATGAAGAGTGCAAAGCATCACATTGTATGAAGGAGTTGATAGTTGAAGCCTTAGAAGTCACAAACCTAAAGTCACCAGAGGAACCATAAAGCCAGTTTATGACAACGTGTGAGATGACTATGGAAGTGAACATCTATGACGAACGGCCCGACGTCACGACATTCGGGTCATTTCTATCATCCTTTTCCCAGAGAGGTATTTTCCTAAAGGATTAATTAAAATCTGAATTTTTACATAATATTCAGTCAGATTTTTTTAAAGGTTAGATGTAAGAAGGACTTTTAGCCAAATACTCGCAAAATAAAGACATTATACATTAATTTTAGTTAAATTTATAAAACAAAAAATTTGTCCTCTTCTTAAAAATTTGATGTTAATTTTGGTCATTTTTATCAGACATTATCTTTAACCATGTTAAAATATTAAGGATAACATTATATTATAAAATAATATAAAAAATGCAAAAATACTACCCAATTAAAACTCTAAATATTGTTAACATTATTTTTAAATGTTACGCTTATTAATGTTTAATATGAAAATCCTGAATTTTCAGCTCAGTATTTCGATAATTATCCAGTTAGTTTCATAGTATACAAAAATAAGGTTAGGAAATATAAGTTTTTATTGAATTGTTCTTAGTAATTAGTAATTAATAGTTTTAAATGAAATTAAAATATATATAAAAAACTCGATATATATATATTTATTTAAACTAGAATTAAACTATTTGGCCATACATTAAGAAGTGTAATAAGTGCTACAGTCATTTATATAACAATACTCATTTAAATTGAAAAGCGTTAATGTATTTTCATTCTTAAAACTATATTGAGAAGGTTATAATTTCTTGCTCTGATAAGACTGAAGAGGAAATATTTGAACAAATGATATTAATATTGTAAATCCTTTGAAACAATAGATCTGAAGATGAAGCATTAACTAAAACTCTTGTAATCCCATATTGAGTTCATTTTGAAATGAAAGATGAGGTTAAATAAACCATTTATATACTGTAAAGATAGTCATTATTTAGATCTCGTTAAAGTGTAGAAAAGTGTAATGAACAACTTTTGTGAGTGTTAAAAACAGTTGGTAAAAACAAGGCTTATTTCTGCGACACCAATGCTCTCCTCATTTTTATTTCTGATGTAGAAAAGAAAATATTACTCTTTTAGCAATATTCACTAAGGTAAACCTAGAAATGTTTTTAAAAAAGCAAAGGGCGGTGCCTTCAAATCACAGAAAAAAGTAGGGCCTGCTGTGTTTTTGCCATTCAATTTTGTAAAATAAAGGTAAAAATAAACTAAACAAAGGAATTTCGACTTTGTTTGACACCTTTTATAACAGACAGGATGTAATGATTCGCAAAATGTTTCAATAATTAATAAACTGCTGTAGAAAAGTACAATTATATTTTTGGAATCAAATATTCATGGACATTACAGAGAATCCGAAACTATGAAAAGTAAACAGCAAGGGGAGAACAAAAGACCAAGAAAGATTCGGAGAGTTCATCCTTCATCTAAGATTTACATCCCCTGCAGCGAGCTCTCCCCTCTCTACTTGAGTAGTTGTAGCCCCAGATGGCAACTATAGGGGGTTAAATCAGCTTTTAAACTCATTGTAAAAGACGTGATAACATAGAAATACAATGGTAAAGCCACGTACGTAAATAAATAACTGGTATGGGGTATAAATTACAGTTAAATTATTTAGTTGCAACTCGTAAAACGTGTTGTATGTTATTAGACCAACAATCGTGTGGTATACAGGATGTCCCGTAAGTAGGCAGTACAAAGTGGTTACTTCAAAGGTAAATAAATGGTTCCAAAGAATTGGCACAAACTTTCCCCCATATGAAACACTAAAAAATCAAAACTTAAAATTACAAGTTTGATTCCCAAATAGGTTTTTTTGCCATAACTAAAAAACTAGTCAAGATAGATACATGCGGTTTTTACTAAAATATTTTAAATTGTAATTCACATATTCCCTGAAAATTTAATCAAATTCGTTAAAGCCTTTTTGAGAAAATACTATTTTTGTATGTTTTAGCCTATACAAATAAAAAAAAAAAACTAAAATTTTGAAAAATAGCCTAGAGATATTGATTAAATATACCTAGATACCAAATTGCATAGAAAATTATCCATCCGTTTGGTCTCCAGTGAAGTGTACATACACACAGACAAACACACATACGGACAAAGATCAACACTATTTTTCGGAAAAAACACTCTTTTTTGGGTTCAGTGTACCCTAAAATGGATTTTGTTAGACAATCACAATACTTTCTCTACATGTATGCTAACGCAAATGGGAGAATGTAAAATACAAAAATAAAGGCATGTGAACATATAGTCTATCTTCCTCCGTTTTCCGTCCATCTATCTTTATGTAATTTGTGCAAAAATCTTATTATCCCAGAATTAACTTAAGATAAAATTATGTCCTAATAATATTGCTTAAAAATTTAATTCTTTAAACCAGTTTTTTTAATGAAGGCCAATTAAAATCTTTAAAACTTAATATCTCAAAAACCTTAAAATTTTTTTGAAAAACTGTAATTTAGAAAAAATATTAAAGAATTTACTCCAACATATTATGGTAAACATATTTTTCAGACCGAACAACTATTAACTGAGTTTTGAAATTTGTATAAAATAAAACCATTTTCCTGGCCGAAGAATTATTTTATTATTAGAAAAAAATTTCAATTTCTCTGCTAATAGGTGTTCTATATAAAAATATGTATATCATTATGAGTGGGAATAAACTATGTTATATATATGTCTCGAAAAGATATCGATTAAATTTAATGTTTTAAGATATTTAGCTTAAAAATGTAAACTGGCCGACATTTTATATATGACAGGTGTACAGAGATAAACTGTTAAAGGAATAAGTACTGTATTAATAAACCAAAATTTATACTGTTGAATGATTTCATCTTAATTACAGTATCTTCTGAGATATAAAGCTTGTTATAAAAATTACATCACCACTGTACGTGTATGGGTGGGCAGGTGGGTCATCACCACTGTACGTGTATGGGTGGATGGGTCATCACCATTGTACGTGTATGGGTGGGTGGGTGGGTCATCACCACTGTACGTGTATGGGTGGAGTGGGTGGGTCATCACTACTGTACGTGTATGGGTGGGTGGGTGGGTCATCACCACTGTACGTGTATGGGTGTGGGTGGGCGGGTCATCACCACTGCACGTGTATGGCTGGGTGGGCATCACCACTGTACGTGTATGGGGGGATGGGCGGGTCATAATTTATATGATTTTAATGACTGTAAATAATGATTTTCTAAAAGTTTTAACAGCTGTTGGAGTGTAAAAAATGGCGTTTTTTAATATTGGGGAGATTAGATCTTCCATAATAATGACCAAGGAATATTTTAAGCATAGTTTTATTCACAATCGATTGTAGGGCTCCACTCTACTGGACTTTAAGGTTCCAACGTAATCTAATGCAGTTATTTTGTTTACTTAATTAAATTACACCATTTCAACAAAAACAAACTAAACGAACACTTTTGAAATATTCTAAGTAATACCATTGGGTGTTTATACTAATAAATAGATAGCAACGCAAGTAGTGTGAGTGAGACATTGTAAATAAATTAAATATAATACAGTAATACAGTAAACCTACTATTATTTGTACTCAAAAGACACAGGCCGAGGTGTAACGAGCGCAGTAGGTGACAGGGATGTCCTCTATTTTTATTCTAATCGATTTAATATGAGTAACCTAAAAGACTTAAAGCTACTACCAAAAGTAAGTTGAAAATATTGATACAATTGCCTCTTTTTCTAACTTTAAATCACATACAATGCAATTATTCAACAGCGATCAATATTGATAGTAATGATTATTATTCTTTAAGACACTGATCATAGAGATATGGGTGAATATGAGGTGTGAATGAGTGTAGATGAATAAGTGTAGTCATTGTTACTATCTGAGTTCAAATTAGCATAATATTTTTTGTGAAGTTAAATAAAAATATATTCGTAGAGTTCCTTAGTATATATCCTTGTAATATTAAAACTTATTGTGCCTTATTTTGGATTCACAATGAACTGGAAGATGAATATTTTATGTGATTTTACATTTATTTACGATGACGTGAACTAATTACATAATATTGGTATTATTTTACAAATCTTGTTTAACACACCAATAAATCTGTAAATTGTTTCAGCAGCACGTTAGTTACTGAAGCAGTTTTGACTATTTGGTTAATTTACACGTCTGAGTAAATAGACTGAGAGCGAGATCTCCGCTGAATCGTGCATTTCTCACTCCACTGACATCACGATCCAAATGAGCAACTACAGTAGAACTTTGAGGGAGAGGGGAGGGGAGTCGGTCTGGTAATGAATGAAACAAACTCTCTCGAGTGATACTTCACAAGTTGTGGGTTTCAACTAGACTGAATACGTTCAGTTACCAAAGTCATAATTATTGAAGGGATCATTTCATCAATGGTAAAAATATTTAATTTAAAGTTCATTAAAAAATCGTCCAAAAATATTTTTATATAAAAAAGGAGAAGCCAATCTTCTTTTAATCATTTTTGGCCCACTCACCATAGAGAATTGATCTGTGCGGGGAAATTTTGAGATAGAGTAAAGTTATACACCAAAATCAACGCGGTTTCGTTTAGTTGTTCAAAAGAATCAGTTTATGAAAACAAAAGGGAGTCCTTTAAAACATTTGTTTTTGAACCTACTAGATTTTGCAAAGTACAGATTGTTTGGAAAGAATTAAAGGAGACCAATTAAGCAGTGTCAGCATTGTTGAACAAGAGTTGGACTAACAAGATGGATCAAAGCATCCCCCCTCAACACCCCCTCAGTCTGTAAAACCTGCCTTCAAGGTTAGACCGTGCAAACTTAAGTTTGCATCAAAGGATGAGCAAAGGTAAAGCCAAATTCTACTATTTGACTTTCATTCCTTAAAGCTTAGTTGACAGGTAACTATTTTATCAAATTAAAGTTGAAATAAAATGTAAATTTGTTCTAATTTTATTTATATATGATGATATAGAATAATTGAAGTTCACAGAAACAAAAGAGAAAGTTAGGGGATTTCCCCCATATTCCTACTATACTCAATTCGATAACATCTCACGAACTGTTTCTGCACACGGTTTGTACTAGACACGTTCTTCTACTTACCTGCCAAGAATGGTCCAACTTATTGATGCCTAGTTAGGGGTTGATTTGTTAGTAAGATATCAGTAGGAAGAAGACGTGGTTGTAATTGGCCGTGGACCCATACGTGGGTGTTCGAACTACAATGTTACTATAGTCAGGTTTTCGTGTTACTTGCAGCACTGAGAAATCCCCAAATGCATTATATGCCAATAAATATTACATATTTGGGCAGAGGTTTATAGCATGTTTTGGACCATAGAGAAGAAAGAAAAAGAGGTCGCATCAATAGTGCACTGAGTGGGTGTCGAGTCATAGGAACTTACTGTGTTAAGTAGATAGTTCTCTGGGTAGGTGGCAGTGCAAGTACTGTTGGCTTACCCTTATTCGAGTCTAAATTCTGAAAGATAAATATAGTACTTACTACTAAAAATTTATAAAGATTAACATTAACTGCCATTGAGGCGTTCGCCGAGGTTACAAAAAAGCGATCTCTGTTTATTTTCCGTCTGTGGTTGATATGAAAGGCTTACTGATGAGAAACAGCATGGGGCAATACAGTGTGTTGCTATATGCAAATTAGCTTTATATTTGCAATCACGAACGAAGTCTTTTACAAGTAATGAATACATTTTTACTTTAACTTAATCAGTACAAAAAAAACGTCACACAACACAACATTTATTACAATATAAGCACACAATGCACAAATACACCACAATACAAGTACAAAATATACAAATATTATGGTCCATAATATTAAGTACCATAATATTTGTGCATTTCGTGCTTATATTGTAATACATTGTGTGTTGTGTGACGTTTTATTTGTACTGTACATGTACCAACACGTATTATGATAATTAAAAAACTATTTTTAACTTATTGAGTTTTTAGGAATGCTGAATATCATACATTTAAAAGAAATTTTATTTGTTACCGGGGATTAATATACTGTATTTAAATTTGTTTGACCTTGAACACTATACGTAAAAAACTGTTTGAAAGTTACCTTATTTAGTTTATATTCATCACTTCACCAGAACTAAACCTTGAAATGGGTTAATTAACTCTGGAACTTTATATAAACATGAAAAAGCTGTCAGATATTTTTACACTTAAAGCTTATTTAAATTTGAGTGCATTAATGCAGTAAGCACAAATTTAGGACTTCAGGATATCATATATTTCATTTTAAGCTTTCGGTTAGTATATAAATATTTGTAATCAATTTAAAACGTTTTAATCAATACACTAAAAATTGTGCCAGACTTAACATGCAGCCGAGGTGAAATAAGGAGATATTATACTCGTTCCTATATTGTTTCACTTTTTTTAGTTAAAGTTTGTATATTTTCAAAATAATATTTTAAAATGAGAAATTCTATGGATACAGATTCGGTCCTGCCAAACGGAGAGTATGAGACCGATTCAATGCTAGATGGCACAAAGGACCGAGGGTTAGATGACGTCAGACTGTTGACAGGGGTTTAATCTGTGACTCGAGAAGCAGCTGAAAAGCAATCTGACAAAATTGTATTTGGTTCTGACCAATGGAAAAGTTTCTTTTCTACTAAAGAGATTTTCTACTTCTATAACTCATTCAAAATCAACCTGCAAACAAAAAAAAGTATTTACTGTAGGCGTAGAAATTATGTGTACCCGAGTTTGAAGGTTGCTTTCTAAGAAACTAGGAGGCTTATGAAAACTCCAATCATAGCATTGTTTTCCTCGCTTAATTTTGCGTTATAAAATATGAGTCAATATTTTATTAAAATTTCTAATAATCTTTATCTGAGAAAGTACTGGAATTTGAACTAGTTTTCGTTGTACATAAATTATACTGTTATTACTAAAAAAAACCATTTATGTAGCAAACCTATATTTTATTATGTGGTTTACAAGAATATTTCCTGTGAGTTTTATAAATTTTAGAATTTTATAATTTCAAGATAAATAGTTCTTATTAATTATATGAAACATTGTTTTCTTAGCTTCTGGTGGTCGTAAAATTGATTATTTGGTCTTTTTTAAAATACTTATTACATAAATTCAGTGATGTTATATAGATTTTAATAAATTTAAAACAATTTATTTGATTCAATGTAAAAACACTGCATTTACTTACACATATGAAAATTATGTAATGTAACTATATTATGTAATAAGTATTAGAACAAGCCCAAATAATTTATTTTACGGTCTCTAAAAGCCAAGAAAACAATGTTCATGAAATTAATAAGAATTTTTTTCTTGTAATTATCAAATTATAAAATTTGTGAAAGATATAGAAAACATTCCCATCAACCATGTATTAAAATATAAATGCGCTACATGAATGAGTTTTTAGTAATAACGGTGTAAATTTCATGTATAGTGAAAATTAGTTCAAATTACTGTACTTTTTGTAGATAACAATTATTATAACTTACAATAAAATGTTGTGTCTCATAACACACAATTAAACAAGGAAAACAATGGCATATTGGAGTTTTTATAGGTTTCTTAAATTTTTAGAAATCAACCTTAAAACTCGGGTGCACATAATTTCAGCACTGACAGTTGTTAATTTATTTGGCTATAAAGTTTATGATAGGATAACCTTTCAATTTCACTATCTTAAATTAATTAACCACACAGGCACGGTGATGTTGACTCACACAGCCACCCATACACGTACGGGTTGCAATATATAGTATGGTTTGTTGTCAGCTACTTGTGTGAACATACAAAAAACATATCAATAATTGAAAAAATATATCCCTTATACATAATACGTAAAGCAGGTTTTTGTCAACGCAACTCCTCCTTTATTTCTTAACCAATCGAAACGGTCGAGTTGTCAAAAAATTTTCTTATGTCTGTAGTTGTGCAATAAGGTCTTATTTCTCCGAGTTTTTCACCCTTAAGGGCTCGGGAAGCCCCCAAAGTTCGTTTTTCGAAAATAATAGACAAAATAAGAAAAGTGATACCAAACATAATGGTATTAACTATAAAAATGATTTATGCAACTTCATAATTAGCTAATACTCCGCCTTTAAATTTCTATATTAGGACATTAAATAAAGGACCATTGTAGAAAGTTTGTTTTCGATTTGTTACAGAGCCACGGTTCACGACTGCCAAAATTGCACTCAACTTCACAACGAATAAGAGTGACTGCTGTATAAATAACAATGTAGCCAACTTCACTTGATATCAGTTTGTAAGAATATATACTTAAATCAATGAACAACTTGTAAATAAGTCAATAAATTCACAATGTAGGAATAAATTTGGAATTATGTACAGTTTAATTTAGGATTATTTATTCTAGATTATTTGAATTATTTCTTGTGCGTTTAACATATAGCCTGTTAAACAAAGACTCTTATAACTCTTATATACGTCTTTTAGTTCGTTGCTTATTTTTTGTAGTTTGTTTAGTTTTGTTTTGATTAACTTATATACACTTTTTAATAATTTTACAAATGAAATAAATAATACATGCTACACATAACACTTGTTTTGATTAATTTCCTTGTTGAAATTAGAGGGTAGGGTGATACCTAAATATGAGGTTGTACAAGTCGTTTTTATAGTTAACACCATCGTGTTTGGTATCGTTTTAAACATTTTTTTCTATACTTTTCAGGAATACTTTAATAAGTTAAAAATCCCGAGTCACTCAAAAACGTTAACCAGTGCAGAGGTAACGGCAATAGGTGACTCATCAATGGAACAGCTGTGCGAGGGGGTGAGTGTTTAAAGGACGGGCGGGCCGGTCGCAGGTAGGCAGGGGTCCATCGGTCAAGTTAGTGTATACAGAGAATAGCTAAAAAACCATAAATAACAAAAATAATAATTTCGAAGAATCCTTATATATAACACGAGAAGGCGTTATTTTTTAACGTAACTCCTTAGTTTATTGGACAAATGAACGGTTTAGGTGCAAAACATTTGCCTTTATTCGTAGTTGTGCTGTAAGTTCTACATTGTTCATTACTTTAACGCTGAATGGCACGGGAAGCCCTCAAAGTACATTTTTAGGCCATAAGAATAATATGGAGAGACATTTTAATTAGTTAAAAAGTGACAGCTGTTGAATGTAAACAATGATGTTCATGAAATTTTAACAGCTGTTGGAAAGTAAATAATGATGTTTATATTGTTGAGAATATTATAGATCTTTCCTAATGTTAGAGAGAGTAAATTTATAAGATTTATTAGAAGTTTTGTTTTGTATACATAAATAAAAAAAGTGAATGCATCTCTGACTATGTATATGCAATTATGAGCTTTTAAATAAAATAAATGAAATAAAAAGTTTTGAAAGAGGCTTAGTAACAACATTGGATGTTTATATTTAGATTATAGCGTGCTTATTTACACTACAGTTCAGTGAGTGGGCTAATGTAAAAAAACCTTGTATGATTTTACCTAATACAGTTTAACCATTAATATTTGTAGTCAAAAGTCACATGGTGAGGCTGAGGGCCGAGGTGTCACGTGAAGCATGCAGGGATGTCCCCTAGCAACAGTAAATTTTACGAAACGTCAAATTGAGTATTTTAAATGACATTCTACCTCTTTTGATCACCATCATTTATTGTTTATGTTACTACATAAAAAATCATATTTTAAAATTTATGATATCCAAAGTTTTTAAATACGGTACCTTAACAGGAGTGTCCTTTTTGCAGGTACATGATCTTGGGAATGGGCAGGACGCCGATGTAGGAGCTGGTCGAGGGAGAGGGACGTCTCCATCCTCACTGCAGTTGGAGGTACAAGGTCTAGTAACTATGATGATGGCCATCTTAGGAGAGCATCATCATAGCGAGAAGGAAGGAGTTGACAATAGCGGAGAATAACTCCAAGAAGTAGCTTATTCAGAGCACTGGGATGGTTCTAATATCCTTAATTATTGCGGAAACGACGGGTCGATATCGGGATGAAACAGTAACTATAAATATAGATGTTTAATAAATTTAGACTAAACCATAAGACTATTTCAACAAAGCTTTAAAAGATACACATTTGAAGATTCATAAATATGAAGGTTACTTTAATAACTTGATTTTATATAGACTAATAATTATAGACTAATAATTGTAAAGTTACTAAGATTATAGTATTTTTAAATTTACTTAATGATACGTGAAGTTCAAAATGAATTTGTAACATTTTACGAACAATTGTACAATATACAATTATAATATAATATTTTTGAAAGAAAATGTAGCGTTTACAAAATTATTTAAAAATAAATACAGGTATAAAGAAAAAAATCGCAAGTAGATCAGGCCATCCGATAAATATATACTATACAATTTCAAAAATTTCACTGAATATTTTTTACTAAACATTAAAAGATGAAGTTGAGGTAAAAAAGGTAAACAGGAACATTATTTTTAAATAACGTTATTTGATGATCTCTGGTTAGTGGTTTAGAAACACACTAATGTGTATTGTTTGGGAATAATATATTGTTAGAAAGTCATTATCGATAAATTTATTAAACAACCTATCAAACACCTTTTCCGATCACAGTCATTACACGGTAAGTAAAACTATTGTCACAAAACACAGTAATCCTAACCGTAGTTGTATACATTAAAATTCGGATGAAAACAACACGTGGCATGGAAACAATCACTTAAATAAAATGTTGTTCAAACATTGTCGAAGATAACAACCGACAAAAAACCGTAAAGAAACAACCACCGAAGTATAATCCACAAAATACACAACAAGAAAACTAGGCAAAACAGAATCCGGATATGAGGGTGGTACTGGTGGCGATGTAAACAGAATGGCTGGGATTCCGTGGTGGAGCTGGGAGACAGGGTTGGGGAGTTGGGGGAACGCAGCCGCTCTGCACCAACTCTCTCCCTCTCTTCCACTTTGCCACTCCCCGGAACGAGTGTCCCTTGCGGGCATAAATTAGGTATATTACACCCCATACAACCCTAGTGTCCACAAAAACACGGGTCTACTCAAACACGTGACCTAGTTTGTAAAAAATGTATGTGAGACCATATCTACATTTTGCGGTTTAAAAACAAACAATCATTATTATAATAACAAATGCAATACTGGTTAAAAATAGTGAAGCCATTTATGAGTGATTTAGCCGTACATATATTTTTTTACTTACCTCAACAGTCCACAGGCTTTTGCTTAATTCACCAGTCCACATGGGCCACAGGCTTTTGCTTACTTCACCAGTCCACATGGGCCACAGGCTTTTGCTCGAAATTTATTCACGAGTGAAGTACTATCACCGACATATTATTCTGTGGTACTAACATTTCAGCTCTAGTTCACATTCGAACCTTGGAACCTAGACTCTACTGATCAAAGCCTAACCACTGAGCCGCTCTAATTCTAATCCATTTGGCATATCCATTGATGTGGATTTTAAAATATCATTTATCTGTTAAGTTTTTTGAGTTAAGTGTTAGACAGTATTTTACAGTCACAATTTCGCCCCTTAATACAGACATTTTTCATTTAATTTCATATCTGTTAAACAGGATAAATACATTAACAAGAATTGCTATAGCATACTATGTTACATTCTCTAGCATACATTAATTTGAGTAAAAATTATACAACTATTAGTTACACAGAGTAAAAGCAATGTTATTGTAACCCCCCTATAATTTAATCAAATAGTCACCTTGATAACATTCAAATATAAAAACTGTACATTTAATATTTAAAAATTTAAAGAAAAGGAGTGTTGTTGAAATGGCAACATATTGCAAAACAGTAACTTTTCCACTAAATTTGTTTGTACGTAGGTGCTTTAAATGTATCAACTTTGTAGCAAAATAACTGCCAAAACAATTAAATAGTATTGAAAGTAACTTTGTGGAATATATTAAAATTGTAATCAAATTAGATGTTATTGAGTTACATCCAGTGGAAACGCAACCTCGCGAGATTCCTCTTACAAAGCGATATTGATTTAATCTTGATTTCGTCGGCCACAAGTGCTGGCTTCCCCTGTATGAATCCAGACCGGGTCACCAAAAGCACCTTTCTCAGAACATGTCTCGTATAAATAAACAAACTATTATACCTTATATGTTACTTGAAGCTGTTTGCGTTTGGAATAAAATATATTGCATTTCTTTTTGCAATAAAAGTGTCATTTATTTTAAATAATAGGGAAAACTCCTCTACTGTTCAGGAGCGTTTGAATGTGCTGTTATATTTCAAACTGATAATTTTTCTATTGTTATACTGATATTATTTTTATATCGTGTTAACAAAAACATGACAGATGTAATACAATAATCATATAATGAAAAAGCCAGAATTTAGCTTGAGATTTCTTTCAGACAGTTTACATAATGTTGATTGAAAGTTATTTGTAGGCATTGGATTTTTCATGATTGGTAGAAAATTACTGAATATTTTAAATGCTTCAAGTTTTTTAAGAAACAAACACAACGTTCCGATAGGTATAAAAACTTCTGTCCTCTCCAGGTTTTACTCAATACGTTATTCTACATTTAAAAATAGTTCTTTTCTTAACCCTTAATATCTAAGGAAACCTTAAAAACTAGTTGTAAATAGACTAATTTATTAGGTAACACCTGAAGAGTTTTATATATGTCGAAACTTTGTTTTTGTTCTGTAAAACATTTGAATCATTAGAAATCTCTAATAATTTACTACCAGTAATTTTAGATAATGTCCAAACATACGCATTATGCATTGCATTTAGCTTTCTTTGATAACTATGAACCAATATAAAGCGTATTAATGGCAATACTAATGTGTGAAGGTGGCTCAGAGGTTGACTGGACTGTGGAGTGTAAGGTCCAGGGTTTCATCCCCAAATGCGCTGACGACTTGTTCTTCACTGATTGAATAAAGTTCACACAAAGTTCATATGAACTTACAAGCGAAAATAAAATATATACATATAAAAATAACCACTTGATAAAATCAATGTTTAACCAATGTAGCTTTTTTATGTTTAGGACCAACAATACTATGTAGAATGCTAGATAATATTACAGTTAGGAGGGGGAAGGGTTATTTGACTAGTCCTGTGAAAACTTACGACAGGCGCTTTCACGTACTCTACTTACAAACCCCTATCTTCCCTACACAGACTGCTCGGGGTGGGAGGTCATGACTGGCCACACAAACAGAACTTCTGGCATCTCAGCCACACAAACATAACTCCTGGCATCTCAGATACACAAACAGAACTCCTACCATCTCATTCACACAAACAGAACTCCTGGCATCACAGCCACACAAACAGAACTCCTGGCATCTCAGCCACACAAACAGAACTCCTGGCTTCTCAGATACACAAACAGAACTCCTAGCATCTCATTCACACAAGCAGAACTCCTGGCTTCTGAGATACACAAACAGAACTCCTAGCATCTCATTCACACAAACAGAACTCCTGGCATCACAGCCACACAAACAGAACTCCTGGAATCACAGCCGCACAAACAGAACTCATGGCATCTCAGCCACACAAACAGAACTCCTGGCTTCTGAGATACACAAACAGAACTCCTAGCATCTCATTCACACAAACAGAACTGCTGGCATCACAGCCACACAAACAGAACTCCTGGCATCTCAGCTACACAAATAGAACTCCTGGCATCTCAGCCACACAAACAGAACTCCTGGCATCTCAGCCACACAAACAGAACTCGTGGCATCTCAGCCACACAAACAGAACTCCTAGCATCTCATTCACACAAACAGAACTCATGGCATCACAGCCATACAAACAGAGCTCCTGGTATCTCAGGCACACAAACAGAACTCCTGGCATCACAGCCATACAAACAGAACTCATGGCATCTCAGCTACACAAAAAGAACTCCTGGCATCTCAGCCACACAAACAGAACTCCTGGCATCTCAGCTACACAAAAAGAACTCCTGGCATCTCAGCTCAGAAACTCCCCACACCCTAGCATCATTCACACAAACAGAACTCATGGCATCACAGCCATACAAACAGAGCTCCTGGTATCTCAGGCACACAAACAGAACTCCTGGCATCTCAGCTACACAAACAGAACTCCTGGCATCTCAGCTACACAAACAGAACTCCTGGCATCTCAGATACACAAACAGAACTCCTGGCATCTCAGCTACACAAAAAGAACTCCTGGCATGTCAGCTACACAAACAGACACTGTGCTTCATAGTTCAGTTAACTGCAACTGTTCTCCAATTAAGGGCTGTGTCATTCATATGTATGGTAAACTCACCTAATATTCTTTATAGTTTTCAATAATGTATTTTCTGTTAACGGGTCCATCATAACCTTAATAAATAACTTGTAAGTTTATGTGTATGAACGAAATTGGATTAGTTGTAAAAATGAGCCAAGGTTATGTAGATATTTTAAATAATGAATTACACAAACGAATGGATAAAACCAATACTAAAAATGCCACAAATTATGTATTTACAAGTTAAAATATTAAAACACCCTCACTAAGTTCTGAACTTGTTACTCTATTAAAGAAAGAAAGTGTTCTCGTCTTAATTATTTTTGTGTTATGTGCAATGTCATAGATCATGTTTTTAGTAAACGAAGGACAAACCACTTAAGTATTTCAAACCTAAGAAAATATGTTAGAGACATTCACTCGACTTCCCATCAGTAGTACATCAAATATGTTAGAGACACTCACTCGACTTCCCATCGGTAGTACATCAAATAAGATTAGAAATATTGAGTTTATACTCAACGTTATTCCAACCTTCGTTGTTTTCCCTTTACCTTATTCTAGCCCTTCCATCCAACTATGTGTTCGTTAAGTTGGAGGGAGAGCTCTTATAATAATATACATTCAGCAAAAAGGAGATATAACAACCTTTTAACAGCGGCAATTGTCATAACATAAATCAAACGTCATGAGTCCCTTTCCATAGAAAGTGTTAGGTGTAACGTAGCATCCTATATTTCTCTTTGATATACTCCATATTACTATGTTACATGCACCTGTGGTTAGGTCAAGTAAGAGTACCTTGGTGTGTGTCTATATAGATGGAGATCGAGTTGAAGCTTCTTCAGAGCTACAAGTTTTTCCTGATTCATTCTTCTCCTATGTAACGTAATTTTACAAGTGGTTTTAGGTACCCATTACATAAATAGTTACTAATCCGAAACTGTATTTCGATAAAGTGCCATATTTAAAATAGACTACAAATTATGTCTTCATTGATAGTACATAGCCTTTCTTCTAAAAATGATTAATTAATTAAAAATAAGGTAATTCATATTTTGTCCTAAATGAGATGCCACCTAGGAACAAATACTATTGCATCATTATTATAAGATTAAAAAACAGTAAGTCATGTAGTATTCTGAAATGGTGTAAATTTTTTTCATTAGGAGAGAGTAGTGAACATTTTGAATATATCACCAAATCCACTTTTAGATTAGATCACGACTCACGATATCACACGTAAAAAGTCCAGTGGTGGTTAGAACTTGAAATATTGGTATTCCTATTGTCTGCATTGATATTGTTCCTCCCAACAATGAAACGATATGAATTAGCCTCGTCCTGAATAAAGGACCTCAAATGTGGGTGTTTTCTATCAAGGGTGTCTTGGTGTCCTCAATATCATTGGGACTAGGTCATTCATTCTATTGTCATTGCGTTATAATACATGGCATCATATGATCGTACTTAAATGTGAATATTAATATTATATACTGTATATGTGATTTACAACATTTGTATTGTTATAATTCGTTATAAACAGAAACATGTTTTTATTTTATAGTGTTATGTGAACAAAATTCTTAAGTTATTAACTTAGAACCAAATTTTTAAATTATGTGGTTATTTATAATTTTACTTGTTCAAATATGTACTTCCAATTAATTTATAAACCTCTGTATTTTCCTGGAGAAATTAGTCAATCAAAAACATCTTTCAAACTGTTCTCCAATTTCAAACACTTGGATCAAAAGATTTATATGACTATCGTATGTACAATATATATTATAGATACAACAAATTTAACCAGACACGATGCTGTAACTGATTTATATGAATAAAGAAATTTATTTCCCCCTCTAGTTACAAAGAAACTAAAGTTACCAACGAGCTTGGGTTTTTATTTATATTGACAGGAGAAATTAAATGATTCATTACTACAACATACTTTACAAATTAACCTATTCATTTGGTATCCAAGCATTGTTTTGACAATTTATGAAACGCCACATATAAACCAAGGGTATAAGGGAGCAATGCGTGACCTTGCATGTTCTTCACGGCCATCCGTTTTGCAATATTTTTTAATTTAAATATTTACAATTATTACAGTATTTAAAATAAAAAATAATAGAAAGTTACAAAACACAACTTTACTATTCTATAATGTTCAGATATAATGACGATCGAGTTCGGTAAATTCAGCTTATCTTCCTCTCAGACCAGAGGGATTGAACAAGAAACAAAGTATTTCACATTTGATAATCCTTCTTGGTCTAATGTCGTTAATCGGATTTGCACATTTATACTTATAGTTTGACAGATTTGTGTTGTGTGACGTTCACGAGTTTTTTCTACCAACATGTTATAGCTAATTAACAAACTATTAATTTCCATTTGGGACCTTTTCCTAAGGTCCCTTTACTTTTTCATGGGACCTATTTTTTCATCCTACGGGACATTCATTACCATTAGTTTTCCGTTACTTCACTACCACTACTTTTTTTATTGCAATTACGGTTAGATTAAGTCAGGTTAGGTTAGGTTAGGTGGCTACTAAAGTTGATCACAAACTGGTAAATCCAGTGATTGACTTACAGCCAAACATGCTCTCCGCGTGTAAGTTCTTGGAAATCAATAAGATAAGGCCAGTGGTATCGGATTCATAGCGGGTAAAGAAACCACAGTGGACGTAAAATGATTGGGGAACGGTTTTTAGAGCAATAGAATATTTATCAAGTGGTAGTGAATTAACGGAAACAAAAACGTAGTGGTAGTGAATCAACGGAAAAGTACCTTAATTTGTTATATTTTATGATATTATGTTAATTCGTTAAGGTTCTTAACCTCTTACGAATTACGACATTCAAGATGATTATTTCAATTATTCTGAAGTTGTAGAAGGATTACTTTTAAAATTTTAGTCATAATACATCAAAAGACACACAAAAGTGTTTCCCGAAATTGGGAAAAACATCAAAAAAATTTTCCCTCATTAAACTCCTCTTTAAATAAAAAATATCAACAATTCAATTCTAACAACATGGTTTCATTTTTCGAATGTTAATGTTAAAGATCAACTATTCAAATTTCAGTGAGAAAGCAATTTGCGAGAAAATAACGAAGGGCTAAAGTATCTCAATTAAAAAAGGGACCACAAGGAGGCCCCATTAGGGCGGCTTTAATGTGCCACGTTTGTGTCGTTCGCTCCAAATAGAAACAAAACTGGGTCACCCAAACTGTCTTTTAACCCAACTAGGGTACGTGTTTCCAAGGTCATATGTCTTGCTATAATTAATATAAATGTATTTATTTACATTCATAATTAAGACGCTGATCATAGATATAAGGTCACATATAAGATGAATGGATTTGTTCAGTGTAGATGATTGAGTGTAGTCATTGTTACTAACTAAGGTCAACTGATACTTAGGAAAAACCATTTATTCTATCCTAACAGCCAGGACAACTAAAGAAACCTATAGCTTTGCATGGAATCAGAACCACGTTGTATTGGTCGGATGTTCAGCTACTGGATATGCCTGACACTCAGTTCTCTTGCATGAAGTTGTAAACAACATTCAGATCTTTCAGTAATTGTTGAAATTACTGGTGCTATTAAAAACAAATTTTTTCACAAAAAGGTTAATTATTGAATTATTTATTTGATCTATATAGATTAAAAATATAATTTAACTCAGTCAGAGCTAGATATTTGTAATATATTTATTATTATTCAATACCAAACATTTATAGAAAATCATTGGTTTGTTAGATTTGGGGAATATGGAAAGTAATTTAACATTTGCTCTGTTTCGGTAAACATAAATACAAAAGCTAAAGATAATTTTGCCATGACTATTCTTTGAGAGAAGATTTTTAAGATACAGATTGATAAGATACGGCCAAATATAATTTTCGACTAACTGTGAGTAGTGTTCGTGAGTAGCTTAGAGTTAACTCAGCGTTCTGGCCTCACTTCAGACCATTTATTTCTTATCAAGACGGATCTTGATATCAGAACAAATCGTAAATCACAAGTGAAACGTGAACGATGGCCAGTTATACTAAAGCAATCATTATGTTCACTTGATATTTTCTCTTTCTTTCTTGTGATAATTGTTCTTTTCATGGTGCCAAAAACCCCCAACCAAAGGAATGATCGAAGTAACAGTAGCATGGATAGTGATAATGGCTGGTTTACTCACCTCTAACCGATTTCTTGTGGTAAATAACATTTTTGTATAAGAAACACGTAATGTTCACTAAACTTAATTAAATTATAACCCTTTTAAAATAATGCAATATGCTTTATTTTAAGGAAATAATGTAATGCATTATTTGCAAGGTTTCTTTTTAAATTTGCTTTTTAGTCATAACTTAAGCATGCTGAGAGTAAAACAGTATATTAATATACTTGTTATTTGTTATTATCATTAATTACAAAATATGTATATAACTTAATTTTAATTTGTTTCAGTAATGATACAATTGCAGTTTATTTTTGTCTTATATTTTTTCTAGTTGCTTAAATAAAAACACTAAGTCGGAATAATAATTTTTATAAGTGAGATAACCGTACACTTTTTTTATTTATTTAATGATGCAACAAAACAAAATTTCCCAATTAGTTTGCAGTATGCGAGTTTTATTATATAGAATCAATATAATAAAACTCGCACACAATTATCACGTATGATTTATAAGAAAAATATAAGTACAAATGCTAATTTTATGACAGCTCAAATCTAAATAAAAACTGTATATTAAGAAGTATAGCAGTAAAATCTATTAAATATATATAAAAAGTGACAACGAAAGAAAAATTAGAATAATAACGTAAATACGTAAATAAAACACAAAATATAAAATATGACCGGATGAAACTATTTTATGCATCAAAACATATCTACACTATTAAAAATTAAAAAAATGAAGGCAGATATTGAGATTTGTATCAGTATACAAATCAATAAATCAATATTCAATATATTGACTCCATATCATTTTTTTAACTTACAATAATTGTGATCAGATTAAAATTAATTATAAAATGTAACAAGTTACTTTACTTTCAGTATGTTAGCAGCCTTGCTCGATTTTGGCAGCTAGTGTTTTAATGATCATCAGCTAAATGCAAATCAATATATAGCTAAGATACTGGTAGTGGGAGTTTAGTGGATGAGTAATATTGACTTGGTAATCAAATAAATATTTTTAAATCAATATTTATTGTAAGTACACGCCCTCGTTATAGTCAAACTATCATATGTTTTCTTAGGGACTTATTGAGGTTAATGCGATCAAAAACATAAGCGAAAAATATTTATACGGTCCACAACAATACTATGTTGATTTTATTTAAATATTTTTGACCTTACAAACTTATATTTCATGATTTAATTAACTGTAATCGAAATAGTTTCTGCGAAGTGGTCTTAAATATAAGTAGCAGTATTTCGATCAAAACCTATAAATATGAAAACCAAACAACAAAAACTACATACAAAACCGCAATCCTCAAAATAACATATGATATAACAAACTTTGCATTTCCTAATTTCAATAAAACCCACAAAAATGTGTGGGTACATATGTCATACTCGATGTGGCATATTACAACAATTAACTATTGGTTTCAGGATGCAGATTTCTCCAGTTTAATGAAAAAGCCCTTCTTTAAGGACAATACAATGATGATAAAATACTTCTTAGAGGATTTCAATAAACGTATCGTTGTGTATGCGCCCCGTTCCAGTGGCAGGACAACAAATCTGCTCATGCTCAAGAGTTTTTTGGAAATCAGCGTAGATGAAAATGGTCGTAAACAAGAAATAAACACAACAACCAACTACAGGCTGTTCAAGGATAACAATCTCAACATTTTCCAACACAAAGAAATCTTCCAAAAGCACTTTGGGAAATATCCAGTTATTTTTATAAACATGAGGACCTTGGGGAATGTGTTCAACTACAAGGAACTGGTGATGGAGTTTCGGCACATTCTCCGGGGTATATTCTCCCAGCACAAGTACTTGCTTTTTCAAAAACAACTTTGGACGGATCCTCAAGAACTACAACAGTTTAACAAATTCTTCATGGGTGATAAGACAAAAAGATTGAATGCCAATGATATGATAAAGGGGTTTTCATATTTAACGGAGATTCTTAAATTGTACTTCCGCAAATCGGTGATCCTACTTTTGGACGACTATGATATTATTGCAGAAAAATTACTTACTGATGTAATTTCGGATACTGATCAGATTATTAACTTCTTCAATACACTTTACTGTTCACTGCTGAAAAATAACAGATTTGTGGAGAGGGCTCTTGTTACAGGGTTGTATAATGGGACGAATACCGAGTTCTGCAATACGCTACCTGATGTCGTATCTAGTTATGGGTATATGAAAAACATAGCCTTATGTAAATACTTTAGACACAATTTTTAATGATTAATTTCAGTCAGAGTACTTACAAATCTTTACAGTTCAGGAAGAAATACGTTTTCACACCTGTTATTTAGCGTGCCAATTTCTTAGCAGAATTGCTGTTTCAATCACCTCACATGAAGACAGTTTTATAAATGTATCAGGATATATAATATTCATTTATACATATATAACGTTTAATTATGATATTAGTAACATTCAAATATGTACAAATCAATAAATTAAAAGAAAATAATGTTTTGAATACATTTGAAAATCCCAGCTCTACACATGTTAAGAGAATCTTTTACTCTTCTTGTTACTCTTATGACTAAATAAATATTAATGAATTGGTTCCTAATAAACCCTGTAATTAATTACTTTAACGCACATCACATACTATGCCAGTACCATTATGCGTGAATGCGTGAGTGGGTGAACCATACTACCGTTAGTGTATGGTCAGGTGGTAAGGCCAATAAAACAGCTTGTGTACGGGCAGGTATGTGAGTGGGCCGATATCACCGTACGTGTATAGGCATGTATGTGACTGGGCCAATACCACTGCACGTGTATGGGCGGGTATACGGCAGCGTCAATATCACTGTCCTTGTTTAGACGTGTATGTAGGTGGGCCAATAGCACCGTGCGTGTAAGGGCGGATATGTGGGTGGGCCAATATCATCGTACGTGTATGGGCGGGTATACGAGAGAGCCAATATCACCGTTAGTGTATGGTCAGGTGGGAAAGCCAATATCATCCTACGTGTATGGAGCAGGCATGTGGATGGGCCAATATCATTGTACGTGTATGGGGCAGGCATGCGGGTGGGCCAATATCACCGTACGTGTATTGGCGGGTGTATGGGAGGGACAATATAACTGTCCTTGTATAGACGTGTATGTGGGTGGGCCAATAGCACCGTACGTGTATAGGCAGGTATGTGAGTGGGCCAATACCACTGTACGTGTATGGGAGGGTATATGGGAGGGCCAATATAACTTTCCTTGTATAGACGTGTATGTGGGTGGGCCAATAGCAACGTGCGTCTATTGGCAGGTATGTGAGTGGGCCAATACCACTGTACGTGTATGGGCGGGTATATGGAAGGGTCAATATCACTGTCCTTGTTTAGACGTGTATGTGGGTGGGCCAATTGCACCGTGCGTGTATGGGCGGATATGTGGGTGGGCCAATATCATCATACGTGTATGGGCGGGTATACGAGAGGACCAATATCACCGCACGTGTATGGGTGGGTATGTGGGTGGGCCAATAGCAACGTGCGTCTTTGGGCAGGTATGTGAGTGGGCCAATACCACTGTACGTGGTCAACTAATCCAATATATAGAACAATCATATGGACTATCAGATAGCCAACATGGATTTAGATCCGGGAAATGTATAAACACAGCACTAGCAAACCTCTGCGAATCAATAACAAATATTTGGGAAGAAAATAACCAAGCCACTGGAATATTTATTGACTTACAAAAAGCGTTTGATAGCCTAAATTGGAAGACCCTAATAAAGAAAGTAGAACACTTAAACATTACTGGAAAATCACTACAGTGGATAAAAAATTACCTAACAGATAGAAAGCAAATCGTAGAGTTGACTAGTTACAGTGGAAATTATGAAATAAAAACCATATCCTCTACCAGAACTATAAGACAAGGAGTACCTCAGGGATCAGTACTCGGCCCCTTACTGTTTCTTATCTACATAGACTCTTTTCCTGACTTATTATTGGAGGATGAAGAAGGCATAATGTTTGCTGACGACACAACTGTGCTATTTGGCACCAAACCAGAAAATGAGGGAGAAATGATTGAGAAATCACTGGAAAACATAACAAATATATGCAATATGCTAAGCTTAAAATTAAATAAATCAAAAACCCAGTATATGACTTTTACAACTAACAATAGAGGCAGGGCAGGCCTAGAGAAACCCGACCTTAGTATAGACTCTGTTGACTCAACAAAGTTCTTGGGAATTACCTTAGATAAAAATCTTAGCTGGAAAAATCACCTTGAAAAACTCCACAAAAAACTGTCCACAACTATTTATGCCCTAAAAAGGATAAGATCTCTAACAGATGAGAGGGTGACACTGATGGCATACCATGCACTGTTTGATTCTTTGATAAGATTCGGTATAGTGGCATGGGAAACCAGAAAGACATGGAGAATATCCTAATATGCCAAAAGAAGGCAATAAGAATTATTAACAATTTAAACAATAGAGAACACTGCAAACCATTTTTCAAAAAGAATAAAATCCTTACTTTAATTTCCTTATACATATATGAAACCATACTCCTAACAAAAAAGGTCCCAGTAAAAACAAGAGAAACTTTTCATAACCACAATTTGAGAAATAACAACAACTTAAATCTCAAACAGCATCACCTCCAAAAAACAAATAAAACACCAATTTATATGGGATCAAAACCTTATAATCTACTTCCACAAAACATAAAATCTATTAAAACAGTAACACCTTTTGAAAAACCCCTTAAACAGTACCTTGTGGACAGACCTTACTACAGTATTCAAGAATTTTATGATGAACACACCTTTACAAACCACAGAGACATAGACATTTTCACATAATACACTCACACTTAACACTCTACACCTACACAAACACTCACACCATCACACACAAAACCAAATCAAACTTCTAAATGAGAAGAAACTTGACAATTCCCCAATCGGATCAAGATTGTGGCGAAGAAGAGGAGGTAAAGGTAAAGGTAAAGGTACGTGTATGGGAGGTTATATGGGTGGGCCAATATCATCGTACGTGTATGGGTGGGTACACGAGAGTACCAATATCACCGTTAGTGTATGGGCGGGTATGTGGGTGGGCTAACACCACCACACATTATTCATTGTATAACGGTTAAGTTATAGGAGTCTATTATAGAATTATAAAATTAGATAATCCAACTTCCTATCAAACTTGATAATCTAAAAACTATAATTTACCTAGTTCTTCATTTTGGTTGACTAAATTTGAAGTAGAGCTAAAATATAAATAATTCAATAAGGCAAACAAACCCCACTGTACGTGTATGGGTGGGTGGGTGGGTCAATACCACTGTACGTGTATGGGTGGGTGGGTCAATGTTTGTTTTCCCCAAACTGCCAAGTCACCGTAGGAAAGTCAACAGAACAATAGTTGACATACAATCTACCGTCAGCAGGTTAAAACATATTATTCTCTTTCAACTGTATGATTCATGTTTAGTATTGTAATGAATAAAATAAATTATCAAAGGTCCTATAAAGAAGAAAATAAGTTTACAATATACGTTTTATATTTAAAATGTTTCGTGAATTACGAATTAAACTTACATAAATAATTCTACAATAATTTTAAAAATACTAAATTTTTACAAATATCAATGTTTCATTACAATAGTTCTTCAACTATAACATTTTTCAATTCGTGTGATAATTAACTAAGTACAGACATATAATCCTTGATAAGTCACAAATACGGACCAATTTTTTATTTGCATTTTCGTGTAGAGAAACGGCTCCATTAAATTTATAGGTGCAATAAAATAAGATAGAAAAGAAGTAGGTAAACAAACTGGAATTTCAAACAGGATATCATTTCCAAAAAAACTTTGTTTTTGAAAATTTAGTCAGAATATCACATTATAATATTATGTTCTAGAAAATGAAAGAAAGCCCATTGAAAAAGAATCAAGCAAGTTTGGGGCAAAAAGCCAACTAACAAAAACACGTTCACTTCATGTGATCTAATTGGGTACATAACAGAATAATGATAAAAGTAATGGGTGTCGAAGTTAGACTGTGCTTTAACCAATTGGAATTAATTTCTTTAAAGACAATTAAAAAGGAAAATATACTAATCTACGTGCTGTTTTGTAATCAAATGTCCAAAAAATATCAAATAATAAAAATACATTTAGTAATAAATTAAATGCAATCATACTAAAATATGCCTATCTGAACCGACAGACCTATTCTTTCCTGTCCTCAGTCCATCCTTTCACCCTTACTCCTCACAATACAAAATTGCTGTTTTCCCAATTGTATCGTCATGCTTATAAATTCATAAATGTCTATAATGCACCGTCAGTTTCTTTATGAATGTCATTAATAAAACGGTAGAAAATTTTATTATTTTTAATATATGAAAGAATGTCATTAATCATTTATTTGATGTTGATTCCTTTAAAATTGTAATATTGTGATGTAATTGTCAAAACCATTTTTTATTATGAACACAACATTTCATTATTTCTGTATATTAGTTTTAAATATCAGATAATGAGTTCCAATTGCACTATATTTTGTTTACAAGGTATGATATTTTTAGTTATGTATGTTATATCTTGCCCTTACGAAATATTTTGTATTTTACTTCAATTAATACGAAATCTATTTTAATGTAAGAATTTAATTCATTGCATTAGATTGAATTTGAAATATGCAGCGTTCAAAAATGTCTTAATATTGTAACATAAGAGTCCCATTTTAAATTCACCCTTTTGTATTACCGAAGGAATTTCCTTAATGTTATTTCCACAAAACAAAAATTAAATATTACATTTAAAAGAAAACTTATATACGTCTTGCAATAAAGAGAAAACACATGTTGTAAAATATACCAAGGCAAGGTGCAATATTAGTACATGCAGACTACAATACTCCAGGGACCTATTTCACGATCTTACTTGGAAGTTACAAAACTGCAACAACTTTAACCCTGACATACTTCAGTTACTAACAACTTTAACCCTGACATACTTCAGTTACTAACAACTTTAACCCTGACATACTTCATTTACTAAAAACTTTAACCCTGACATACTTCAGTTACTAACAACTTTAACCCTGACATACTTCAGTTACTAACAACTTTAACCCTGACATACTACAGTTACTAACAACTTTAACCCTGACATACTTCAGTTACTAACAACTTTAACCCTGACATACTACAGTTACTAACAACTTTAACCCTGACATACTTCAGTTACTAAAAACTTTAACCCTGACATAATTCAGTTACTAACAACCTTTGGGCAACATTCTCGAAAATATTGCTAGTAATGTTCATAAATTAGCATTCACAGGAACTGCTGAGACCAAACTTTTATGTTTTATTAGTATTTGTGTATTTACTACCGTGGCATACTATTACATTTACAAGTAAGTCATTCTAATATTGTATTGACATTAGATCAACTTCTAAGTTAAGTGTTTAAGCATGGACATTTGAGTTGTTAACAATTTATGTTTGCAATCATTACTTTGAGTTTTGTTGCTGTATTAACACTTATTGTTTTTTGAGTTTACGTTTTTAAATAAGTCCATTAATTAGTAGAGAGGAAACTAAGTAAGAGATACATGATTATTAAAGAAAGGGTCTGTAAATAAACTTTGGGTTGATTGATTTGGTGCCTATAAGTTCTTAGTTCTTAACATTATTTCAACATCATTCACTCGAATATTAACAGTATTCAAGTTATTTGATGCTAGTAGGTACATGTTTTGTATTACTGAATGCAATAAGCACAATACAATTCAACGTAAACCCCGTACGAAGGACGGGCACTGTACTAGTCTTATATAAATGAGAATATCACAACTGATAAATACGAGCAGATCAGTAAATAAATGCTCAAAACAGGGAGTGTAAGAGGAATGGTTGAAAGCAGGAAATGTTACTTAAAACCATTGTTTGCAGTAATTAGAAGGCAAACATACTAAATGTCCTCACCCTTAGGTGGTTACTTTTGAAAGAGGGGCACAAAGAAGGTATCATTTTTTGTGGTTTCACTTCTATTTCGAAAATGGCAAAACTAACGACATATGTTTGGAATAAAATGAAAGCTGACTAAATGTTCTACAGGTTTTATACTATTTTTATGTTGAACGAACAGTTTTTGAGGTCTAGCACAAAAATAAAAAAATTAAGGAAATATGTTTTTTATGTAGTGCTTTTCACAAACAATTCGTTTATATCTTCTAAATTTTTTATAATACAAAATACCTCTTAGTTTAAAAGTTGTAGAACGTTACAATTTTTCTCCTTTTTTATTTTAATTAGAAGAGAAGGAATATTGAATATTTTATTGTAGTTTTTACTGTGAATATAAAAAAAAATTTATTATCATTGAAAGTTTTTCATGGTGAAAATTAAGTTTAAACCTATTTAATATCCTTCAATTGTCTAATATACTACTAAATGCTTGTTATTTTAATAAGAACGACAGGAGTAACTCACTTAATTAAATACGCTGTTTTAATGTACTCTTAATTTAAATTAATGCCCTTTACAAAAAGAGTACATATATGTCAATTCAAAATCATATTTATTTCCAAAATATTATAAATAATTTACATAATTAATAAGGTTTACATTAGTAACATAAAATTAACTATTCAAAGAGCAATGATATAAACTACAAATATATATATATATATATATATATATATATATATATATATACATTACTAAAAGTTAAAGTTCGATTAATAGGAAATAAAGAGCATAAATGGGCAGGTAGCCTGTGCGTAGGCTATAGTTGTCTTAATAAAGTATAGTATACAGTATATATGACGTTAGCTATCATAAAAAACTATTAATATCATACTAATACGGAAGAACTAATGGAATATACTTTATATACATATGAAAATTTACATTTAAGTATAAAAGGACGATTTTTTTAGAAATATAATCAATTACTTCAATATGACACTTCATTATTCCATCAGTATATTATTTACTGTAAACAAAGGAATACATTTGGGCAGTTAACACAAAGCGCAAATATTACGTTCTGCTTTAAATGATGCTGTTTTCCTGCGTAAACTTCTGACAGGACTGGTTGACAGTAGTGACCAGCTGTCCAAGATTACTCTCCGTGTCCCAGGATCCACTAGATCACGGGACTTGTTCTCCCGTCGTCAGTATACCACTGCCTATGCTTATTACAGTTGTTTGCCTAAACTCCACAGAATAGGCAATACACTGTCTACCAACTTGGGATATGACTTCTTCTTCCATACGGAAACAGCGTTGAGAAGACTTTTTTCATCATAATAACTAAAAACTGCATGTACTTTTAGCTAATTAGTGGGCATATAATTTATATTTAGTGTATAGTATTAGTATTATTAGGCCTATTGAGTACTCAGGTAAAAGTCTCCACCAGATGTTTTCACATATTGTTTGTATTGTCTATTTATTCTTTGTTCTATTTATTGTTTGTATCGTTTATTATTGTTGTATTGTCTATCTATTAGCGTGTAATATTAGTGTTTTTGTGAGTATTCAGGTAAAAGTATCCATCAGCTGATTTCATATATTGTTTGTATTGTCTATTTACTCTTCTAACTTATATATGACAGTTAGTTATTGTTACCTAGTTCTTAATGTTCTTGTAAATTGTTGTGCACATAATTGTAATTTTCAATTTATAAATTGTGTAACCGTTGATAAATAAATAAGCAACACTAGATGGACATTAGTTGAAATAAATCTGAATTACTTTATTTTATAACACGACTTGGAATCAACAATAGCTATTTGTAAACGTGAAATTCCCTTGAATTTCCCCAACCATTTCTTCTAAAAATAAAATAGATACATAGCTTTTTGGATTTGTAATTCAGGTTAAGGATTACCTTGCAAATATAATTAATTTTCATGAAAAATAATATTGAGAATTCAGATCATGAAAGATAAGAAAATATGCAAAAATACACAGAACGAAATGATAGTCTTTGAATGATTCAAATAAGGTTGTAGATGCCGACTATTTTTTTTTTTTTAAATAATAGGACGTGCATTTCTCTCATAAAAAACCTAAGACTGTCAACATTTATTAGGTAACCAAACAATAAAAGTGAGGCCTCAACTAGTCTAAGGTAATAGATTATATCTTAGAACTTACAACAAAGAAATATAATTAAATTTAGATAAATAATGTTTGGTGTCATCTATTCGTATTTTACACCTTATAAACTTTTAGAAAATATTAGCGATCATTCCATTGTAAATATGCGCAGAAAACAATTATTAAGTTGAAATATTTTAATCATCGCATAGAGATTTCATCCAACATATATTGACGTATTGCTGAGGGAGTTTTGATGGAATATCATTAAGTATTTTATAGATAAAGCAGTAATAAAGTGAGCTGTTTGCTCGAGAGCAGCTGCTTTTGAAGTCAATACAGATAACCTACTAACAGAGAACTTTGTCAATGCACTAGTTGTTGTCCCAGTTTCCATTGCTGGAGCTCTACTATCCCAGTTTTGTTTTACAACAGCAACTCACATTAACGATCCTGTAATAGTTTCTGTTGATGAAACTGGGAGGTGCCCGTTTCAAACAGTTTATTGAAAGGAAGGAAGATGTATTAAAACATATAAACGAATTTCTTAGTAATTATTAAGGTTACATTTACATTAATATGTATTTTGAAGGTGATAATACCACTGAACGTGTTTGGGTGGGTCGACACCAGTGTGCGTGTATGGGTGGGTCGATACCAGTGTGCGTGTATGGGTGGTCGGGTGGGTTAATACCATTGTGCGTGTATGGGTGGGTCAATACCATTGTGCGTGTATAGGTGGGCGGGTGGGTTAATACCATTGTGCGTGTATGGGTGGGTCAATACCATTGTGCGTGTATGGGTGGCTGGGTGGGTTAATACCACTGAACATGTATGGGTGGCGGGTGGGTCAATACCATTGTGCGTGTATGGGTGGGTTAATACCATTGTGCGTGTATGGGTGGGTCAATACCATTGGGCGTGTATGGGTGGGCGGGTGGGTTAATACCATTGTGCGTGTATGGGTGGGTCAATACCATTGTGCGTGTATGGGTGGGCGGGTGGGTTAATACCATTGTGCGTGTATGAGTGGGTCAATACCATTGTGTGTGTATGCGTGGGTGGGTGGGTCAATACCACTGTGCGTGTATGGGTGGGTGGGTGGGTTAATACCACTGAACATGTATGGGTGGCGGGTGGGTCAATACCACTGTGCGTGTATGGGTGGGTGGGTGGGTCAATACCATTGTGCGTGTATGGGTGGGTGGGTGGGTCAATACTATTGTGCGTGTATGGGTGGGTGGGTGGGTCAATACCACTGAACGTGTTTGAGTGGGCGGGTGGGTCAATACCACTGAACATGTATAGGTGGCGGGTGGGTCAATACCACTGAACGTGTTTGGGTGGGCGGGTGTGTCATGAATTTAATATTTTTTTCATACTTCACTCACCAGTGCAAACGGGCCATCATACCTGTGCGTGAGCTTTATACAAGCTATGAAGTACCAACCGTTAGTTCACTTAGGGAATTCGAACCTTGGACCTTTCCCTCTGCAGTCCGAAGCTCAGCCACTGAACCACCACTACTCTGTTTCTCATGTTACTTATAGTGGCTCGAAACATTTCTTAAGAACCGGTATTTTTGGGTAGATTTAAGGTATAACGACAATTGAATATGGAGTGCATGACACACAAGTGTATGTTCGAAAATGTACCAATAGTTTTTACACTCTTTTAACCCAACGCAAATCAGATAAGCTGGTTGTTTAGTATTCAAGAATTACACGAAGGATGTTTGTGAGGAGTGACAATTGTTTTTAGAGGCTTCCATTCTACATACTTGACAATGATGACAACATGTGAAGAATATTGACCTTGATAACATTTTGGACCTGATTCTCCTTAAGAAGGTCATTTTGGCAGTGGTCCTCCCATCTTAGTAGTTTTCACAGAGCAGTACTGATTTAACTTTTGTTGAGATACAAAAAACACCGAATATTGATATTTGTTATCATTTAAGTTAGGTGAAGAGATAAATAACTGACATTTTTCAAATTTCCTTCAATAAAGAATTTATTAGTATTAAGTCATATATTTTGCTTTAACTCGTTCACTAGTCTGCTAGTATAAAAACATTATTTATAAAAACACACTATGATTTATAAAAAAATAGTGTTTTAATTTAAATTAAATTAAATTTAAAAACATAGTGATTATCTTGAATCACTGTTCTCTCTATACTGAGTTAAACTTCAGGAAATGTCTGTTCCAATAGTGAAGGAACATTAAACAGAGAAAAGTCCAAAATACCTATGAAGCTGTCATGAGAATAGAATATTCTCGTTCTGCTTTTATTTAATCGAGATTTAAAACTATATTCTAGCGTAGTGCTGTAAGTCTGATGCTTGGAGGCTAAGTATTGTGGAGACTATAAGAAATAAATTCTGTTCCCAATCCACTTAACAACAACCTTAAGATCACTTAATCGTTGTTATCGGAGTGAATACTAATGAGAATGACAGCGTGAAACTGTTTTTAACATAACGACCCTTCAGAATGTTAGATTTTAAAGCTTTATATCCCAATTGATGCAGATTATTGAGAAAGATCACAAGTTGACCTAAAAGTGATAAACATAATATACATTTTATTAAATATTTTTGTTGGCTGTAACTATTTTACTTCTGTAAATATAAACGGATAACTGATAAACCGTACAGCATCGGTTTAAATCTATAATTCCATTTAGAAATATCGTGTAGTGAGGTCAAAAGCGTTTTATTACTCAAGCATGTTCATTGAAATATATCTAAAGAAACAATGCAAATTTTTGGGTGGCTTGTTGTTACATCTTACTAAAAAAAAACACAAAAAAAAAAAACAAAAAAACAAGAGAACAAGAGAAACGACTGCTCAATCTTTATTCTAGGTACAGTTAAGAATAAACAAAATATTTGTAAATAAGTTGCAAACAGTTTCATTATAAAATCGTAAAATAACACGTCTGTTTAAACAACATAATATCTTTTTGTGGGCAAAAAGTAAATGTCGTTTAATAATCGACCTACATTAACTAAATACATACCGTATACTTTTTAGTTATATTACTGTATATAGTACTATTTATTGTGTTTATCTATTAATTGTTACAAATAAAAAACCATTCCATAAAACTGTAATAAGGTAGTTATTTTTAATAACACTGTGAGGACGTTTTTTAACGGAACCCTTACTTGGATTAACAATAATGAACCTTACTTTGAGTGTCGGTAAGTTGAATTATTCTGTGTAAACCACTGGCATACATTTATGAAGGCTTGTTCCCAAAGTTTGCTTCATTACAGTTGCCAACTTTTGCAATGTATGTAAATCTACATTTAAAACAAAATACTTAAATGAGTCCTTCATACACAATTTGCTTAAAGCTACTTAACACTTGATTTATGTATTTAGTTATTATAGATGGAATAGAAGATTTTGTTGGCATAACGCTACTTTTTTATATTCCACAAAAACAAAGTTACAGATTATTTCTTATTAAAAAAAATCTACTATAGATTTAATTTTCCTTTTAAAGTGGTAATAAACAGTTTAAAAAACATAATTAGTCCGAAAAGCAATATTCATAAGTAAACTATATTACATTACCATTTAAACATATTTAAATAAACATGTTCTTTTACGATTATTTATATATACTCTTTATTTACTGTCAAATCAAAAAAATTTAAGTTTGTTTAGATTTAATGTTAATACCTTATAAAATCTTACTTATTCATTTTGGAGAAACGAAAACCTGACGTCCTTCTCAAGGTGGTTGCTGACAATCACGAAAAAAATATGTCTGCGGGAGGGCGAGGTTTGTTAAAAGGATTTAAGAAATTTAAGTAAATGGAAAGATATCTGTTTTGTGCTGAATAAGATAAAAAATATTAGTAAAAGACCACTAAAATGTTTAATACTTGTTATCCTGAATAGGCGTTTAGATGTCCAATATATTTCCACTACCCCTTAATAGATGTGTGGGGTTAACGTGCAATATCCTCTAGTGTGGTCCACACTATATCACCACTGGCATTTCAATATCTATAACACATCACACACAGACTACCTTGCTAAACTCAGTGCATTTTATCAATGTCAGGGTATTGATACAGGAGATATACAAACCCCTAAACGCCAAAGCCAATTAAATCGATATAGTTGTATCAACTTCCTTAACATGACAAATTCCTTTTTATCTTAATTCTGTTATTGGTGGTCCTGTGGGGACAGATCCCCAAGCTGTCCTGTAAGTAGCCAGCCAATTTTCATGACAAGGTGGTCATTCCTTGGGTTGACCAACAAATTCTGTCATGTGTACAAACCATCTGCCTCGCACCGTTATCCATCTGTCTGTATATGATTGTTCAAAAGCTCAATATATCTAAAGTTATTTAAAATGAAATAATGAAAATTGGTATGACTATTGATCCTAATAATTTCCATAAACACTCTTAAATTTAATATTTGCAAAATAATTCTTTTCAAATTGGCGGCCATTTAAAATTTTAAAGCTAAATATACCGAACATTTAAATAAAATCCTGCAGTTTACAAAACACTTGAAACATTTATTTCTACGTATAAACAATTTTAAAATCGAACAGTTATTAACGGAGAAATCGAAATTTTTATGAAATAACAAATATATCCTGGCCGAAGAATTCCATTATTATTAGACGAAAAATTTCAATTTTTCAGTTAATAGTTGTTTGATCTTAAACCTTTTAACACCATCATTTGTAGAAATAAATTCTTCAACTTGTTTGTAACTATAGGTTTTTTTGGATCCTCCAGAATTTGGCTGGCTACTTACGAGACACCCTGTATAAACAGACAATACTCGACATGAATTATCCAACATACGAGGTAATTTCAAGGTCATCTTCAGTGAGAATCAGACTGTAAAACGTATTATTGACTGAATAAAGAAAAAAAGTATATTTTAAATTAATAAAATAGTTTTAATTCCTTAAAGGGTAGTCCAAGATGGTGTCCTTGATAAGACTTGTATGTCAAATAGCAACTTAAATGCTCTCTATGAATGACTAACAGATATGATTTAATGAAATTTTCTTAGAATAAACCAAATCAGATGATAATATATACTCTTATGCCCTTGTCCTTAGTTTTATATACAAAGTTAATATTTCTCTCCTTATCTTTTTGAATTATCTTAAAATTTAAATTTTTAAACGTTGATATATTAATAATTAATATAATAAAATCATATTTTAAAATAATTTTAACCAGTAAATATTAGAACAATTTTAAATATAATTTTAATTTCAGTTTTAGATCCTAAAGAAAGAAATTGGTATTTTCTCTAGTTATTTTTAAACTGTCTAAAGTTATTGATAATATAATTAAAAACTCTTTTAAAAGTATATTTTAAACCCTACAGTTACTAAACTATTTGTAACAGGTTTTACTTTAAACATTTTACAACAAGAAATTTGGAACACCTCACTAGAAACAAATTTGTAAGGAAAATTGAATTATTCATACAAGCCTAATGAAGTAATTAATTGAGGATGAGATTTGGCACCAGGAAAGTTTGAAAAGTGCAAACTAAAACATAACAAATTAACATGAACTAAATGTTCATGTTCATGGGCGTGGTATAAAACCACTTTAGAACAAACCTGAATTGAAAATGAAAACATTAAAAATTATTACATTTATGTGATGTATCTTGACTTTGTTGACATCATTTATTTTATGTTGAGTATGAAATGGGAAGTACTCGTTTTGGGAAGATAACTATCTGGTGAGTACCGTATTACTAACCAATAAACTGGTTGTATATGTGAAGTGATTATGAATATCTATGAAAAGATTGACAATAATTAAAATACATATGTGAAATTTGCACAACTAAAATATATCTAACGAATTATAGTCCAGTTTCAGAGGAAAACAATTGTTACAGTTGTATCAAAATCTAAATTATCATTTAGTTAAATTTTTATAGTAATATATTCAAAGTATGCATTATATTAAAAAAATGTAGTGTTTATGAGTAATATTGGTAATAGCGATGAAATGTTTATTAGTTCAAAACGTTTTAACACCCAGTGTCATAAACGAACCTTCCATATGTGCTAAAAGACATGCTCGTATTTGGGATATTGTACATTTGGCCGCATTAACTCTTCCCAATGCCACCAAAATAGAATGAACTTTCTTTACTTCTAGACTGATAACAAAATGATGTAACTTAAAAAATAGTTTTATGGCATGAACGTGGCTAACAAACAACATCTAACGATTTGTAACCTCCTGACGAGGTTCGATCGCATCAGCTGTTTATTTTTAGAAACCGTAAACTCCGACCCTTCCTACAGTATAACTATTCGCAAGAACCACGCAACAATTCACATCGACTAATATGTCGTTATACTTCGATCAAACAATTGGGACCCAATATTTAGTAGGTTTTCTACTTTACACCTAAGTATATAAGAACTTCAATGTTTGTTTGCTTAATAATGTTTTTTTCTACTAACATTTTGAAATTAATCATGACATTTTGTATTTTCTTGATAGGACATTCTGTTAACTATTGTAAGATAAAAAGTATAGATATGGTCGAATATACTTGACGATTGAATATATGAGTGTGTTTTTGATAATTTAATTTTGTTACAAATGGGGCTGTACTTGATGAAATAAAAGAATCATTACTCAAAAGCCAAATTGATTTAAAAATATGGGCATCAACATCTGATTATTTTCAAAATTTCATTTTAATTGGGATTGAAATAGATAACTTTAACATTCATTCTGTGCTCTAATAAACTACGCTACCGTCTAGTGTCGTTAATAGTAAATGGAGAACTGACTATTATGACATTTAAAAATATTTATACTGTTGAACTATTGTCAAGCTACCATCATGTTACATGTTAGATCACACAGAAAACAGTCTGTCTCACAAATATCAGGACGTATGCCATCACTACAGAAATTTTACCAACTGGCACACACAATTGAAAAAAATACACAAAAATAAACAGTACCCTTCTTCTGTCTTATTTACAGAGTCAGATTTACTAAGTATTAGGCAATTATTTATAAGAACTTTGCTGGTCTACACCTACATACATAAAGAAGTCTTTCTTATCAACCACGGCTACGAGACAAGGAGCGCGAGGGGTGGTAGGGGTGTGCGGGTCCCGGTCATTGAAATGGCGATCAACTTGATCAATTCATATTATATCGCCAATACTGTTTAAAGCCGATAAGAGTCTTGCAGGACGAACTGGTTAGCGAATTCAAGCGACTGGTTACAACTTGGCTACGAATGGTCGGCTCCGACTCCGTTGAGTCACTCATTAAAGCCATTTATTGTGACTAAACTTGTAACTCTTTCTTGAACTCTATACACGATAGAATAATATTATATGCCCTGCCGTATATTGATATTTGGTAGATTATCTCCTTTATGACTTTTATTTAAACTCATGCTCCATATTATTTTCTTATTTTATATAGTCTAAATGCAAATTAGTGTCTAGTTATGTCGTGTATCAAATTTACTCCATTTTGTTATGTTAGTACTTGTTTGTTTTTAGTGAAATGTTCATTTATACCTTCAAATTTCATTTATTACATGTTTCTAATTTTATCGGATGGACATTCTGAATATAGTTAATATTTAGGATAGAACTCGTAGGCACGCACAGGCCACGAGCCCATGTGCATGCTATTTCAATAACATCTGTATTTTGTTAAATGATGTACCACCTTTCAGTGAAATAAATTTTGATTTGATTTAGTAGAACTCGAAACGAACGAGACGAAATGATTATTTGTAATATAACATTATTATAAAGACGAAAAAAAGTTACTCCTGACGATTAAATTGAATATGATTACCTTTTTACTTAACTTTAAATTGTTGACTACCAGGATACGGTAATGGTTATCCTGACTCAAACATTCAACCTAAATAAACATAACTAAATTCGCCCCCCCAGAAGGACGAGTGTTAAAAAATCAGCTCTAAAATCATGAAGAGTTTGTTTCGTTTTCCTGTAATAAATCATTTTAATAATTTATTTTTATTGATATAAAATACTGTTAAATAAGCTAATTAAAATATTACATTAACGAAAAATAGTATTGCAGGATAATATTATTGTTTATAACTGAAAAAAAGAAGACAGTGAATATTATTTTAACGATGCAATATGTGTAATTATTATTACATTAAAACTATAACTTACTTGAAGACATGAAACTGCTGTTATCACCTGAAAAATTATGGAAAACAATTAGTACAACATGTTTAATGTTAAATGTTTAGTGAATCTAAATGTTTAACATACATTTAGATCATCTTTACTATATGTAAAAATATAGTTATATATCTTGTAGTCTTGAACATATCTTGATATTTTGTCAACAATCCGTTAAAAAGATCATAATCTTAGATAAAAGGCATTTCAAGTAAATTCAAATACACTTAAACAGTTTAACTTTTCATAACAGTCTAATTATAGTATGATACATGGAATACATGGTTATTTAGTCAGGTACTGCCCATATAAATGACCCCTCAGACACAGTGCTGCTACAAGCAAGACATGTTACTATCAAACAAGACATGTTACAGTAATTGGATTTAATGGGTCCGCATGTAAGCCGGGACATAGTAAACACTGCTCCATCTTGAACTACAGATAGTCAATAAAGCGTGTAGGTTGTGATGACTGTAATAAAAACACTTATTTAATCACTACTAGTAACATTTTTGAAACTATTAAAAGTTACAGAATAGTTTTGCTGTAGGAGAAAAAAACCCAAATAAGTATTTTTTGTTGTCTAGTAAGTGTCTTAATCATTTACCAGTTGACCAAATTTATATTAAAAATTGTACTACATTGAAAAATAAGAAAATCAAAATATCATATAAGTAAAATTAAATTATGAGTAATATAAAACAATTAATTAAACAATACATTAAACAGATTTTAACAAGAAAACTCCCACAAATAAAAGAATTGTTGTTTTAAGGCGTGGAATCGATAGAGTTCTTGGTCTTGGAATCTAATGGGAATGTTAAAATTATATTATACATTTATATATATTTATTATTATAAATAGAAAAAATATACTTCTAATATAATTATAAAATTACTCGTGCTAATATAATAAGTTGTTTCTAGTGCTGTTTTGGACACTTGAGAGTTCATCTGGTCGGTGTCATAGCCAGTGCGTTATCAATAAAAAAAACATTACATTCTAAGACCATGAATTCCATCGATTCCACAATATAATACTACAACCCTCAATAACAGTACTAATGTACGTGTATGGGTGGGCAGGTGTGTCAGTATCACTGTATGTGTATGGGTGGGCACTTTTGTATTTATTGAATTTTTTTCATAGTAAACCCTCTTTAATGTTTTAATGTCTTAATATTATTAAGTTTCTCTTATCACACATACTTTTTTTATTTTGTTTAATACGACATGTTACTGTTCATCGTTTTAAGTTTTTTATAATATTTTATTTTACATAATATTTGTACTAATGTCAATAAAAACAGCGAGGAAACAACTACAGAAATAGTGAAAAACAAGTGGGGAAATGATATTCAGAGATACGTCTTAGTTTTCAATAAAGCTAGCTGCTTGAACAAACAACGCGATCATCTTGCCGTAAATTGAACATGAAATGAATACAGTAATTCTGTGCACGCTGATGTATGTCAGAGATATCAAGTCACGTAGTCAGTGACAACTTCATAGTAGTTGACTTCGTGTCTATTTAAGTAGCAGTACTTCGCAGCGTCACTTTAACATTGAAAGGAATAACTAAAACAAACACTTTAAACACCAAATATAAGCAAAGAACCTGTTGCAATGACTTCCACGTTTCACGCAAATGAGATGATAATGACAACGCCTAAGATATCACAATATCAATTTTGTAATAAAATTATATTCTCAGACGTTTTGAAATACATTTTTGAATGAAAAGACCGGGGACCTAACACTAGGTTTCAGTTTTTGTATCATTTGTACCAAGGTTTATTGAGTTAATATATACTGAGTTTATTGAGTTATCAAATATAAAGTTGACTTTGCTTCTAGAAAAATGAATGTCATTTGCTTAAACTTTGATTGGAACATATTATCAGTGATATTGTTGATGTAGAGTGAAAATAACAACGGACCAAGGACAGAGCCTTGAATAACCCCAAATACGAATTTCAAGTTTGATACAGCTCCAACCTCACAAGTTGTTGTACTACTAGTCCTAGCTACTAGAAACATCGATGAAATCTGCCATTTTGATAATAATATGAATCAAGCTATATTAAATTTAATAAAAAGAATTAAGGAATAATAAGTTTTCAGAATAGTGAGACACTTTAATTCACATTACGTTGATGGCATTGCTTATTTTAAGGACGAAAACCTTCCATTCATATTGAAGTTTGAATAAAAGTAAGTATTCAGTAAATTGTTTCAATAATAGTTTCATATTAAGTTGCTCGTCTTATGTCGTATATAATAATGTATATATAGTTTATAGAATTTGTATTTTCTGTTAAAAAAAAGAATGTTTATAAGTTTATAAGATTGTATCTAGTAGGTAAAGGGTATATATGTATATCAGTATTACTGATAAGAATGTTTGTCTGAAATTAATTTTATTCAAATGTATAATAGCCATTAAAATGAAAGATCACGAGTGTTATATTAAATTTAAATATTTTATGTTTGTCAAAAGGTGATATCTACATTTGCATCGTGGTATTTACTCTTAGTAATATGAGTAAATAAAACTAGAAATACTTAAACTATTTTGATAACAATAATCAGCCTAGCATCACTGAACTTTCTGTATTTTGTATCTGTAGAAAGTTGAGAGCTCTACATCAATTCTAAAGTTACCTCCACTCACTAACTCGGACCATTCAGCCACTCAAGAGCCGACCCAACCCTTATTCCACATTCTATCTTGAGAACTGAAAGGGGTTGCTTTTAACGTAACTGCAGCTTATATTACTAGCCAATATTAGTTGACCAATAAATAAATTCGTATTACAAAGTTAAGGAGTTCTGACCTTAAGGGGAACTTTTCTTTGTGTTGCAGTTACATTTAGAAATATTTGTATTTACCATAAAAAAGCTTAGTTATTTATGATTTAGTGTTTGCTTTAAAAAATGCTACGTTAAATTTAATTATGGGTTCGCTATTTTGCTTGGTTTTTATATGACTCATAAGCTAAGATTATTTTAAAGTAGTTAACATATAAGGTTATAGTTTTAGGGGATGTTATTTTGAACCTAGGAAAACTCAGTTTTACCGAAAAAGATCTGGAATTTTGTTAAAGTGTAACATTATCCTACGCCAGACAGCACCGAAGATCATACATAGGTTGGATGGATAATTAGGGTCCATTAATGGTGGATCCACAGCAATCCATCTCGTTGAGGGGCAGGACTATATCATCAATAAATTCCTGTAAAACCAAATTATTAAGTTTCATGTATAACTTTACTAAAAAATTGCCTATCACATGGTGACAGGTTATTAAGTTTGTGATGGCCACTTCGGTGAAGGTCATAAGCTAAAAAATATTACGTGGTTCAAATGATCTACAAAATCACACATATATACCGATTACAGTAACCTGAGTTCACACCCTACACTCATACTATAATAACTAACTGATGCCTAATCTAATTGAACTAAAACAATCTAATTAATGTACAATCAGATACAGTAATACAGTCGGGGCAACGTGACCGTAAGGCAAGAGACTGATTTACTTCAGAGTAAGGATTAATTAAACAGGATCAGAAACTACTCGAGGATTGCCTGACAATTAATTAATGGTTGTCAGCTACCATTAATTTATTAAAAAAAGGCTTTATATAGATTTGGATCAAGATCCAACAGCCATTTAAGACCTGCCTCACTGATTCTATTAATGCTAGCTAATCCCTCTGTAAAAGAGTGCAGGGGCAATCTGTAACTATGTGACCCATTGTTAGATATACTCGCTGCAATCACATGACTGATCTAGTGTCAACCCCCATTTATAATATTTCCAGTAGTTACATCTGCCAACGACAGTTCTGAAGCGACTAAACGTTGTTCACTCTCTAGGAGGGAGGATCATCCCACCGACAGTTATTGACAGATCGTTAATAAGGAACGTATTTCGTCCAACGAAACTGTTCCACGGGGGATGATGTTGGTGTTTGTCCACAACAAATATTTAAAGCTGAACGTACCCACTGGGTAGTTTTATACAATAAAGACATTTTGTTTCTGAACTGTCACGAATTTGTCATCTGGCAGCTACAGCACCACTACACAATATAAATTACCTTGTAAAATATCACATAAAACTATAAAAAATTACTATAATATCGTTAAATTTGTGTGTGTCCAAACTATTATTTATTTTTAAAATAAGCATTCTACAGAGTTAATTCTCCATTGTTGTTACTGTATATTACAGTATCACATTCAATACAGTATCCAACAGAACTCCCTACACTGGAGGGTTTATTAAATGTGGGGTGTATGGGAGGGTTGTCAATAGGATAGCTAATAGGGTTGTGTTACCTCTAGGGTTATTGGGGCATAAAACGCACATAGCACCATCCTGACGGTCTCTTTTGTAGACTTTATAATTTACTTTCGTTATTTTGATTCGTTTTCGTCATTTTTTTGCAAATAAAGTTAAGTACCAGCTTCTTCATATACCGTATTATAAAAAAACTCCGAGTACCTAAAATAAAAGATTACTAAAATCAATTATATTATTAATTTATATAGAAATTAATACCGTGGCTTAACATTTATTTCTTAGTAAAACATAGTTTGAAATTGACTCACCAATGGTAAAATAAAAGTATTATTTTACTCATATTTATATAAAAACGCCTGAATTTACATAAAATGTAATTCTAATTTTATAGGATAAGCAGAATTTCAACAGAAGATAAATGAAAACGATGTAGCGGAAGAATATTCATAATTTAATATAAACTTGTAAAAATGTTTATGTTCTGTAGCATTACAAAAATATACACGGAAATAGTTTAATTAAAAACAATATTTTATTAAGTTTCCCAATTAATTTTAAGAGTAAAAAGTAATAAGACTATATTAAGATGAACATTTATTTATAAATAGCTTAGAAAATATTTCATAAGTATTATATCGATGGACCTCTGGAATCAATATAATAACCAACCAGACATTTTATGTCATATAGGTTTGTTTGGACAAATCAGTCTGCCAGTTTTTCTAGGGCAAGGTTAGAACAAGCTTAATAATATAAACTTTGCAAAAAGTGATTAACCATCATAAGTATATAAAATTACATATCAGAATGATCACAGTTATTTTCGATTCATTGATCGGCTTAAATTTGTACTGCAAACAGGACTCAACACGCTGTTAGTTCTCCGGTTATCTACTAGATTGTAGTGTGTGCCTTTTTACGCCGAGAATAACGGGATTGTAAATTAATTGCGTTAATGTAACTTACGTTTTAGACTTTTCTAACTAAAAATCGAGTTCGAAATAAATTCATATACTAAACTAAGAGATAACAAAACCAAATATAATATAAAAATATTAAGTGTATACTGGGATAATTTCTAAGAAAGCTCCCATAACCTCAAAGAGGAAGAGCAGAAACGAAGGAGAGATCTGAAATAAGTATCAGATTATTTTACAATAAAATACCTTTTACAATGAAAGCCTTCTTCTTGCTTGAAATAAACGATTTTTAGGGTCATCACTATAAAAAAAATAGCTGTTGGACTATAAATTTAATACTATTAAAGTAAGTTTTTTGTTTATTATATTTTAAGTATGTTTTTTAAAATCAGAATCGATGAAATTAATATAAATAATAATGTAATTGTTTATGGAAAATACACTATTGTACATTTCACAACGTAAGATTCATGGCCTTGAGCTCATTTTACTGGAAGTAAATAATAATTTGTTACAAGGAAATAAACCCTCTCATAGTCGGGGGGTTTTTTAACTTCACTGAACGAGTGAAGTACCAACCGTTGGCTCAGTGGGAATTCGACCTTGGACCTTGCCCTCCGCAGTCCAATGCATAGTCAAACCTAACCCAACCTAACCTAACCTAACCTAACCCAACCTAACCTAACCTAACCTAACCTAACCTAACCTAACCTAACCCCATATAACATATGGGAGCCACCACGCCAGCAAAACATGATATAAATATTTTTAAACAATTTAAAATATTTAAAACAATTAATGATGAAGGTTTACTATAAATTAGCTATTATATTTTAACGAATGTAATAAATACATGAATTATTAAAAAAACAAAATAAAATTACAAAAATTAAATGAAAATTAACAAACACAAATTTATTTCAATTTTTCCAATCTTATCTGTTGAATATTTTTTGTAACCTCTTAGGACATGTCAAAGCTAAGGGTAATGGCTAGTGCACCATCCCCAATCAGAGTCAAATACTTTATGAGATTTAAAACTTTGTTAAACTTAGAATTTTGAAATCAGCTTGCTAACCTTCAGATGCTCGTTTTACTGCAAGCTTTAATTAATCATTTTTATAAAGAAAATACAGCCTTAATCTGTATCCAAACCTAAAGTTATTCATTCACATTTATCAGTAAGTATGGTTTTCAATTTTTACTCACCAATAACTGCATGTATCAATTAATAATTTTTCGAAACTTAATTTAAAACTGTTTTTTTTTTTATAAATATACAGGAGAGGAGATAGTTGGTTAAAGATAAATACTTTCACTGACTAATATTTACGTCAGTAATGTGATATTAATCAGTGATTTTACATTTTATTTGCAATTTTGAAGCATCTCTATTATTTTGATAACATCTTAATTAACTTGAGCAAATTTGGTTAAAGTAAAGTAACATTTTATTCGGTAAGTTGCGGAAAGATATTTGTATTCAATAATTAAACATTTAGGGTCCACTATCAGAACAATTGTGAATCGTTAACTTCTATGCTATTTAATTCTGGATGAATGTTATTTATTGGTGTTTGATTGTGCGTGATTGTAACTTTCTTGGATAATGTCAAACATATCGACTGTTTAAAAGATGAACGAGCGTGCAATCTGGCATCCAACGTTGTTACATGAAATCTTAACAATGTTTAAATGAAAAATTAGATATTAAAATAATCCAATATAAGGGTAACAAAATTAAAAAAAAACCTCATAACTATATAGTAAATTAATACTTTATATAAAAAGTGATGCCTTTAATTACAAACAGTCATAAAAACAAGATTAATAATAGTGAATAAAAATTAGTAAAACTATACATTCATTTATTTTCGTACTGAATATTTATAAAATTTAGTTTTTTTATCAAATTAAACGTTAATGCTGTTTGGTCTCTCAGAAAAGGTTATTTCCTATTACCATTACAAAGGGAGAACTGCTGTAAACTATGTGATTATTTACATAACAAACAAACTTTACAGTAATCCCCTTTAATGAGGAATTCTCCATTGCAGACTTTTATAAATAAATGGTGTAAAATCGACATTCCAATATATTAGTTAAAAGAATTTTAAAAATGAAATATTTATACTTGTATGATGTATTATTTAAAATTGTATTTGATAACATAAAAACTGATCATGTTGTAGTAGGATTTATTAAATTATTTCTACAATACATTTGTTGTATATCAAAAAGCCGAACGATACAAATATGTATGTTTAGTACACCATTGATATATATGTGTAATAGTAAGACAGATCCGTGGAATTTTGAATCACCTGCTCTGTAACATCATACAATGTATATAAATTTGTATATATATATATATATATATATATACATTATAATATACATACTGCAAATTTATATTGTAAATTTATTCTGTAATATAAACATCCCAATGCACGCGTATCCATATAGTGTACAATCGATCAAAGCGTAATCGAGTTGGATTGTTTTATCCACGATGATAAATGCATTTTCTCAAGCTTCCTTGGTATAAAACTAAAAACACTCGCCAGTCCATACTAATAAGAAGCCTGTGCGTACTTATTATTCAAGATGTTGGCTGCAGCCATAAGAAAGTGACATGTATTTATTTTTCCTGGTCTTTTTTTTCTAAAATACTTTGTATAAAGGCTTGTAGTGAAATTGTAAAATTTTTAAAAATTTCATATAATACGCAGCCCGATTATTTTTCTCATCAATGTCCACGACACGGGATCATCACTAATGCATGGGCAACTCACATACTACACAGATGACACGACCCTTTTATTCAGAAACAAATTAACACCGATCCTTGAACAACAAGCTTTTTTGATTTAAACAATTGTGTCCAATATTTCAACAGTCTAAATCTTGAAGTAAACCCCTCAAAATGTAATTTGTTGTCATTTTCGTTACAAAGATATGATGACATAGAGAGACCACGCATTTGGCTGCAGATAATCGGTTAGATGAGACTGTTAGTTAAAAATTCCTGAGAATACACCTGGATCGAGGGTTGACCTGGAATTCGCACATGGACCATAATTGCTAAAAATTGTCCTCAGGAATTTATGTTTCGAGAACGTTAGAAAAATTCTGCCCAATTCAAGTTCTAATTACGGTGTATTACGGCCTGATCTACCCCCATCTCACCTATGGTGTGGTGCTGTGGGGAGCTTCTGCAAACAATCAGTTTAGCAGAGCATTTAAATTGCAAAACCAAGCGGTTCACATTGTTGCACAATTAAAGTTCAGAGAAACCTGCAAAGAAAAATTTAAAAAATTGCAACTGTTGACATTGCCTAGCCTTTACATACTGGAGACAACCCTATTTAGCATATCCAAAAGTGTTATGACAAGTGGCCGGGACATACATACACACGACATGAGAGGCCGAAACAACTTCCGAATTGGGAACCACACGAACGCTTGCCCTAACACGCAGGTTCGTTTTGTCAACAAGTTGCCGGATTCAATTAAGAACGCCCAACGCTCAAGGCGTTAAAAACTCGTCTCAAACGCTGTTTAGCGTCTCAGGCATTTTATAGTGTGGACGAGTTTATGGCATATAACTGGAAGACCGCATAATCAGAAGATAACCGGTGTCGGAAGTGGGGATTTGATATGAGTGCAACCGTAAATTATGTATGTTTGACAGAGGCTTTGATGTGGGATAGATGTTTTAGATAGGTATGACGATTGCTATACATTTTTATAATGTCATTGCAAAATAAATATTTGATTTGATTTAATAAGTCGTAACAAAAAACCACCTAGACATTATACTTGTTCATTAAAAGGACACGATTACATGTAGTTAGAATGATATTTTCAAAACACTTAAAGTATGCTTTTGTTAATTTTGATGTTTTAATATGAACTATCTTTCCTACAGTGTTTATTTTCTCACTTTTGTAATTTAAGACAGTATTTCCTATTATTAAAAAATATATAAAACGGTTATGTAGGGTAGTTTTTTCTTGAATTTTCGGTTTAAAATAGTGCTGTGTTGTCATTCAACTTTTATTACAAAAGACTAATTGTCAAGAACCATTAGTAGGAAAGTGTTTTCGTAGAACTTTAAAGGCACGAACACTTTCTGCTTAATTTAGGCTTAAATACGGTAAAAATCAATCAAAGTGTATTTCAGTTTTTAAAATACCGGCAACAAAAAAAATTATGACTTATTTTTTTATCATGTTAAACGTCACGGTAGGACTATATTTCATGAAAAATAGTACACGTGGTGCCAAAACAATATGAACAAACAGAAAAATCCCCAACTAAGACTTTAGATTCCTTTAATACGAATAATTTGGAACTTTTTTTAATACTTCCATTATATACAGAAAAAACAGCTGACTACACTTATCTTACTAATCTAAAGTACTTCAGTAACTATATTTAATATAGTCTATATGAATTTACAAATTCATATTCAACATTCAGACAGTTACACACGTGTAAAATGTCTACAAGCAGTTATTTTCTTCAAACAGCTCTTGCCTAGTTGTTTACAAGCAATGTTTTCACTCATGACATCCTGACTTCAACGCAGGATATCGTAAGGTAAAATCTTTCAATAAAGGCATATGGGTAAGCTTGAACTATCGTTTCAAACAAAGTTAAATAAAAAGTAGAAATGTCTACAGGCACAGAGAAAAATAGTTCAATTTAACTTTTTTTAAATATAAAAATTTAAGTTATTAGTTATTTTAAAAATCAACTAATTTAACGCTTTTGCTAATAACACTCAACGAACATTTTCACTTTAAAATTAAGTTCTCAGTAATTAAACGATTTTACATTTTGTTAAATAGTAAATATAGTAACTTTGTCCGTATTTGCTAAATAAAACAATAAATTAAGTAATTTATCCATGTACGTAACATAAAATATTCAAATTTTGTAAATTAAAGAGTTGAAATAAATCGTATATACTTAAAGAAACCATTTCATCTCAAGGATGAAATTAAGTTAAATGCAGACATTTAAAACTAACCACCGAGAAGCAACCCGGACGCCAATCTCATCTGAATGACCCATTTAACCTAACCATTTTGTACTTTTTTCGCTTATGACATTTTATACTTAGTCCGAGTTTATTCATTTGATTTTTTTTAAATATTTTGATTTTAGGTATTACAATGATTAACAAAAGAACCAACTAACTATGAAAATATGAGAATTATTATTAGTAGTCTATTTGTTTTATACTTCAAAATGTGATGTTACGTGGTTTGAAATTGAGGGTAGTGACAAGAAAAACACGACCTGTATACTAGGAAGACAGTTTCATATTTGCAGGGATGCTTATAATTTGATACATCTTAGTACTTTGGTATAATAATCATATTTACTTGACAAAGTAAAATATCATTGTTATTAAGTTTTTTACATTTTTGTTAAACTTCACTGGCCAATTAACTGCAAGCAGTTTGTTGCCTGTACTTGAACGAGTGAAGTACCGACCGTTAGCTTAGTGGGAACTAGAACCTTGGACTTTGCTCTCCACTGTCCGAAGCCTTAGTCACTGAACAGCCATGACTACTTTAACTTATATTGACAATTATTAAAAATTACCAATAATACGAGTAGATATAACTAAAAACACGGTCAAATATTGGAACATATGATAGTTATTTTATCAGTACGATTTTTACAAAAAATCAAAGAATGGTATGATATATAATATTGTGGTCTTTTATTAATGAATGAAAACAAAATACAGACATAAACGAGAGCGATTCCATCCAGTAATGGACTGAGCAAGGGTAGGTTTAGAGAGGGTCAAAGTATCCCCGGAGGACACAACGAATGGACGTTTCCTCAGGGGACACTTTGTCCTTAAAACAATCATGTTTAGAGATACTAATCAAAAGGAGAATACTAATTATTCTAATTATTAAATTTGTGTGGTTTCAACAATTTACATGTAAATATGTGCAATTAACATATGTGATAAAATTGCGCTAACTAAAACATAAAATAACACTACTACTTTCCATGACACAATTAAATCATGTAGAACATCACATCCATTTAAATATGACATGAATAACATTTAAATCCAATTTCCTGATTTCAGGTTCTTAAATTATCATGTAATTGCTATAGCAATATTTAAAACAAACAAGTTTATAATCGTAGCCATTAGCGTTTCTCGAAAATATAACATCATACATTTTTAAACAGCTGGAAAATGTAAAGGGAAAGTTAATTTTGGAAAATAAATTTAGATAAACCTTATAACTGCTGCGCGTACCAAACAAAGTGTACTCAGAACTTCTGTTAGCTTTCAGATTCGCCTGTTCGCAAGCGCCAAGAAGGTTTGTAGAACAATAGAAGCCTTGTTTGTACAACCAAAGTTTGGCGTTTCTCTGTAAACTGCTGTTTATTGACTAATGTAAACATTGCATAGTTGTTTTCAATGGATTATTGGTTTACAAAGAGTATTAACGTATTATTCCAAGTTGATTAAGACAGTATCTGAGGGTTTTTGCTTAGTAAAATAAATAAATAGTTAAATATAATACCTGTTAATATATAGTTATTTTAAAATCATATAAAATGAAGTGAAGCTAAACATAATTTATACAACAACATTTACTTGGATAATTATATATCAACCAATATAACTTTTTGATAATTACTATGAATTAGCTTTTCAAGCCACATAACTAGTTTGGAGCAAAATCTTTCTGATTATGGAACAATAGATTTTTAAAAATATTTTACAAGATCTTCTAAACGATAGTAAAAAAAGTTATAATTTGTAAGGACACTTCAAGGCCTTTTTCACTGAAATATATTGTGTATATACTTAAAATGCATTAATAAATCTCTTAATTCAAATTAACATTTGAAATCTCTATATCACTTTACATATAATATAGTCTATGTAGCATAAAATATAAATTGTTAAGGCGATACCATACCTTATACCTAACTAACATAGATTGCACTATTAAAATATTTTAAAATTTAAAGTTAAAGATTATAAAATTAGATAGTTAGATAAAAATAGAAAGAGTAAGTAGGTAAATTTAAATTTTAGTCAGGTCGATATTTTATGTATTTTTATAAACACCCAAATAATTTACAAAAAATTGTATTGAGGTTATGTGCTCAGTAACTTAATAAGAAACAATGTGAAATTTTCTTTCAGTTTTCGCAATGCCCATATTTTCAATTTAAATTGGATTTTTAACTTTTTCAATTTGACATAATTCTGGCATCGTTTTCCTGATAAAGCAAATCTATGGCAACTAGTATTCCTATAAACATTACCGATTTCTCTTTCTCCATTTGGAACTGCGTAAAGAACAGAGGTTGAGGCCCACATTCTAAATTGTCTACATTACATACTCCTAGCATCATCCGAAAGAGATAATTTAAAAGACAGTTCCGATTGTCAATATAATCATCTGCAAAAACTGTTTCAAAAACATACATTTCGCTTATATGTAATACATTTTCATTGGTATTTATACTTACAAATCGCATCCTGTTTCGCAGCAGGTTTTGCCTTGCACGAAATATTCTGTGCTGTGGTAATCACCTTCTCCAAATTTCTCAGTTCCTCTAATTCCTTTTAAAGTCTTCCTTCTCCCCTTTTCATGAGATTTTTTAACAATACTAATTGTAATTAGCCATACTTTTAAATCAAACCAAAGACACTGCACTAAACACATCAAATCACACAAACTAGCTTTTCATAACCTCAAAATGTACCTCTGTTGAAATGCAATTCAGTCAACAGCTGTTTTACACGCATGCACGTAGAGTTGGATCCCACGTTAGCCTGTCAAGCACATAACTAGCGCAATCTATTATAATTCACAGAACCTAAATAAATTATTATTGTGGCATGTAATAACTAATTTTATATTATTGGCATTAACACTCAGATATGTTTTTATAAAAACTCAAGAAGACAGGCAAATTGGTACCTAGATTCTTTTAAAAAAATTTTAAATATAATATTGAACTCTTTGAATTAAGTATATTATTAATAATTATGTTCAGAATTCACTCATGGCTTCGGTTTTGATACACAATACAAATATGTCTTACATAAGATATATTAAATAATCTTATGTAAATATAATTGTACAGATAATTCCACTATTTCCCCCCAGACATGGTTTTCAAATTATATTTACTGAAGAAATCAACGATAGTAAATATAGTTATTCTAGTCACAGAACAATTAATTACGAATAATCAAATATGACGAAAGGTTATTTTAATAAATGTTTTATTTATGACACTTAAAATCTTTTCATTATAATGTAAATAACATTCTTAAAACATAATAACAAATAATGAGATATTTTTTAATACCATATCAAAATATTTTGTATTTCTAGAGACCTTTTGAGAAAGAAAAAAAAAAAATATAATTTATTTAAATATTTCTTATTAATTCTCCAAATTCTCAGTAACGTAATACGTTAAATGTGGTTCCAAAATCTATTTTGTGTCACACGATCTTATGTTTTATTATTAAAGGCCGTACTTTCAGAAAGAGCCGTAATAGATGGCGTGCGATCTAATCGACCGTACCCCTTTTATCCCAGCAAGATGAAAGTGTAGTTCGACCCTTTGTGGATCGGACGTTAAGAGCCCTAGACTACCTTTGCCCTGTTTGTTGAGTTTTACCACATTACCTGCCAATATTGTACAATCTTTGATTTGATAAACATCAGCATATTGAAAGTACATTAAACATTAGGATGAAATTAATGAAAAAATCAAAAGTTAAATTAATTACATATATTTTATTTGCTTAGTTGTTAAAATCAGAGTGAAAAATGCACTCAAATATCTAGTCGATGTGACATTGGCTTTTTATCTTCTTACTTCGCATTGTGCACGTATGTGATTATAAAAATAATATATATCAGTAAACGAATAAAAATAAAGACGGAACAAATATTTAACTACTTCATAAAATGAGTAGTTTTATAACTGTAATGTATAAAGCTCCATTATTTTATGTCGTACCATTCTGCTTTAATTTTTAGTTACATTTATGTCATTGATCGATAAAATTGTTGAAAGAAATTTAAATGCGCAGTATAGTAAGTGGGATTATCACTAAATAACGTGTATAATTAGTTGTGAAATGTGAAATATGTAGAACTACGCATTTAACAAATATTAAATACTCTTTTACAATAGAGTAATAAACAATATAAATGAAAGAATAGTAAGTAATATGGTAAAAATACATCAATAATAGTGAGTAATATAAATGGATTTTCTATAAATCGGCAGTTTAATCGTATATTTACAAGTTTTTTTATGTATTTACTTAAATTGTCTTTGAAACCCTCTCTGAATAACCAGAATAAACTTTTCACTACACTACTATGAGTTGAGCTGTTTTCGTTATGTGTTTACAACCTGCGAAACATCATATTTTCAACAGCTGTCTATTGTTTACTACCGAAAGTAACATTGTTTACAACCTAAAATTTTCCACAGTCAACAACACCTGTTTTTAAAACATGTTTCTAATTTAATAAACAGTTAACATTCCAAAAATGAGTTTTTATTCCGTAGTGTAGTGAAAAGTATCGTTCAAAACTCGAGTGAAAGTGTTTTGTATGTTCTCGACCATTTGAAGTGCTCGACAAGTCTCGCACTTCAAACATATGGTCTCGAACATGCAAAACCCCACTTTCTACTCTTGTTATGAAATATACTATTAATTAAAACGGACTATATCTAATCAAATGTTTGAAGACTTTTACACTCTGCGATTTGGTATTTCCAAATAAGTAGTGTATATTATTCACCAAGCAAAAACAGTGCAATATGTCTGGGTCACAAAAACAGTGCAATATGTCGATATAAGTGGAGAGAAACCTCAGCTTTTGGATTATCGCCAACACTGTATGTCAATTTAGAAAAGTCCTCGAAGCCATGAGAAAGATATATTTTACACGGTTTGTAATATATTATTTATAAGGTCCCAGTCATTGCTAAAATATTTATATATCTCTAAATTCAAAATATAAAGAACATTTCACTTTTTTTTCGTTTACAAAAGAGGTTGTTTGAAATTAATAGTTATATTCCATATGACCAAGAATTTAGCAAACTTGCCAACTTAAAGTAAATAATGCGTTGTGAGTTTTTACATTTCAAAAATAAAAACACTCCCACATTTATCTAACTTTATTCTATTGAACAAATGCAGCCTTAATTCCAGAAAATAATAATTAGTTAGAAAACATATTTTACCAAGAATAAACAAAAATAGACCTGACTACACAAGGGGGTGAATTGTGCATCACTGAGATAAAATATCGTGCAATTTCACATGTGCAAGTAACCTTAGTGGACAGTTGAAAACGAGTATACAAGTTTTCACATATTATTCTTGTTGAAGAAATCGCACTTCTGCTGTATATTGTACTACCTGCTCAGACTTTCATTTTTATCCCCTCCCCCGGTTTTATTACATATAAATATAAAAAAACGACCTCTGGAAGTTACGTTTAAGCAACTTCTTGAGTGTGTATGTATTGCAATTAAAACCTAAACGAGCCATCCTTCAGGATTTACAAGTATTAATATCTTCCACAATTTTGTAACACTAAATGGTCTAAATAGTTATGGATATCAGGAGCATTTATAAATAAAATGCTAGTGCACTGGTCAAGTGGACATCCTCAAGATGTGTTGTATGTGCCATAACCTGTAAGTCCACATTGTTGACCAATTGCTGGTTAGGACAGACATAGTGGCATGTTTATTGGGTTAACACCAATACACGATCCCACTTGGTGGAGTACTGGTCAAGTAGTCATCCCGGACAACTCAACAGTTACATGTGACATATTTTGGTGGTCGACATTGTTAACTCATTGCTTTTTGACAAAGATAGTGGCATGTTTACTATCGTCAACAACAATACACAATCCCACTTGGTGGTAGTATACTGGTCAAGTGGTCATCCCAGAGTTGAGTTACATTTGGCATATTTTGGTGGTCGACATTGTTAATTCATTGCATTTTGGACAAAGATAGTGGCATGTTTATTATGGTCAACAACAATACACAATCACACTTGGTGGTGTACTGGTCAAGTGGTCATTCCAGAGTTGAGTTACATGTGGTATATTTTGGTGATTCACATTGTTAATTCATTGCATTTTGGACAAAGATAGTGGCATGTTTATTATGGTCAACAATAATACACAATTCCACTTGGTGGTGTACTGGTCAAGTGGTCATCCCAGAGTTGAGCTACAAGTACCATAACCTGGTGGTCTACATTGTTAACCATTGCTGCATTGGAGATTTACAGTGGCATGTTTATTGAGGTCAACACCAATACATGTCACACTTGTGGTGTACTGGTCAAGTGGTCACTCTAAAGTTTAGTTACATGTTCCATAATCTGGTGATCAATATTGTTAACCCATTGCTGGTTTGGATAGAGATAGTGGCATGTTAATTGGGATCAACAACAACACACGTCACACCTGGTGGTGTACTGGTCAAGTGGTCACTCTGGAGTTTAGTTACATGATCCATAACCTGGTGATCCACATTGTTAACCCATTGCTGGTTTGGACAGAGATAGTGGCATGTTTATTGGGGTCAACAACAATACATGAGCATATTTGGTCGTGTATTAGTCAAGTGGTCTTTCTGGAGTTGAGTTACATGTGCCATTACGTGGTGGTCCGCATTGTTGACCCATTGCTGGTTTGGACCGAGATACTGGCATATTTATTGGGGTCAACAACAATCCACGAGCACACTTGGTGGTGTAAAGTCAAGTGGTCTTTCTGGAGTTGAGTTACATGTGCCATTACGTGGTGGTCCGCATTGTTGACCCATGGCTGGTTTGTACATTTATAATGACATGTTTATTGGAGTCAACAACAATACACCATCCCACTTGGTGGTGGTGTACTGGTCACGTGGTCATCCCGGAGTGGATTTTATTGAGGCTAGCAACAATAAACGATCCTACTTGGTGGTGTGGTACTGGTCATATATTCATCTCTTAGTTGAGTTGTATCTACCATATTTTGGTGGTCCATACTGTTGACTCATTGTTTTTTTCGACATAGATTGTGGCATGTTTATTGGGATCAACAACAATATATAACTCACTTGGTGGTGTACTGGTCAAGTGGTCATCCCAGAGATGAGTTACATGTACCGTAACCCATTGATCTACATTGTTGACACATTGCTGGTTTGGACAGAGATAGTGGCATGTTTATTGGGGCCACTATGTACGTCACACTTGATACTGGTCAAGTAGTCATCCCGGTGTACATGTACCATAACCTGGTTGTCCGCATTGTTGACCCATTGCTGGTTTAGACAGAGATAGTGGCATGTTTATTGCAGTGCGTGCTCATGAAAACAAAACAGCACTCTGAGTAGTGTAATACTGGTTCCGATAGGTACATACGTTCGGAATAAGTCTCCTTTATTGCTCTAATAATTTCTCATCAACAATTTGAATTGAAACAATCCAAAACATTAACCGTTTAAATAATATTGCTTATCATTTTCTATTATGTGATTATGATAATGTGATAAATATTGCTTTATGTTAATTAGTAATGTAATGATGTTAATTAGTAATTTGATAAATGATCGTACTTTGATTATAATGTTTGTCTTAATTAGAAATTAGTTTCTGTCCATTATAAACTATATATAAAAATGTAACTTATATTTTTGTTTTAAGTAATTTTGAGTTACAGAATTCGACTTCTATTTTTCGTTCCACTAAATAAACTAGTTTTAGAAAACAAGTAATTTTAAATCTACACATATTTTAATAGGAAATTGTTGTTTTACTACAAACATAACAGAACTTATTAAAACAGTCTGTTGAAAGCTGTTATTATAAATTATTATTTGTGATGATCACTAATGTGTTACTATCATATATAGTAATTACTGAGTGATAATGGTGGTATAGTTGCTATAATTGAATTATCATTAAAATGTAGTTAAAATGTCTAAATTCACTTTTAGAAAACAATTAACTATGAGAAGGTGACCTTGGCTCTACATCAGGACCTAATTAAATGCTGAACCCTCATATATGACGTAGTCGACACCAAGAAAACTCTCCTTTCCTTGTATAACTCTGTCAGCTGGCGGCTGCAACATTATGAAAATAGTGATTTTATCACTAATTGTATGTAAATAACTAAAAAAATAACCAAATATATACGCATAGTTACTATGACATTATTTAAAATGGAAAAGTATATAGTTATAAAATTTTTCGGTCCTGTTCACTGTTATACTAATAAAAAATTGATATTTTTGTTAAGCTAGGTTAGATGTTAAACATGTCCAATACTTTTTACGTCTTGAATATACTTCTTTTAAGCCTTATCCTCGTATGTTCAGAAAAACATGTCTCTTTTGATTGCAAGTAGCATTAACAAGTCCCATTATCTAAAACTAAAAAAACCATTGTTTATTCATCTATCAGCTACAACATGACTCTAGTTCGAATTGGCAAACTCCATAATACCGAAAATACCACCCAATAAATCTTATTTATTGACTTGTTACTCATACAATGCAAAATAATTAGGTATAAGTGCCAATTTGTTCATTGATCAAATAACAATTTCAAAGTGACCCTGAAAAATATGTCAACTTTAAATTTAATAAGCCAACTATTTCAAAAAAATAAATTAAATTTTTAGAGCATATAGTGTCCATTTGTAAGATTAACGACTTATTATGAAAAGAATTTTTAAACATATCTACTATAGTAGTTTTTGAAAGTATACAATGTAACTCATGGAAAAAACCCTCAGGTATTTGAATGAATAAATAAATACCTTGTGTTTTAGCATTTATTATTCAATTCAATATAAACCAGAATGAGAAAAGTTTTATGAACAAACACATTGCAAGTTTGAGTAATGATTTTTACTTTGATATGCAAATAAGTCAGGCTTAGTCATTTTTAAATTAATGTAAATCAACCTGATTCTTAAAACTTCGTAAAAGAATGCCGTTATAAAAACAATTGTGTTCCTTAAAGTTACTTTATCAACAAATATTCCTTTAGTTTGCTGAATAGTTTGAAAGCTGAAACCGACTGAAAAATGAACATGTACAATTGTATGTATTCCTAAACTGCAATGACAGTGCAATATATTGTAACCATCCCTCTCTCCGAAGGAAGTGCCTATTGGAAAATAGTAATTTTGTAGATCATTTTTAATATGGAAACTTGTAAATATACAATTACGTTGACCATTCTCAGTACTATTTATGTGGGGCACATTCTATGCCTGTTTGCATTTCAGATAGTTTTAAATAGACATAGTCGATGTTTTTATTTACACCTAGCAGAAACTTTCCCATAAGTGAACAATTAATTATTTAAGGGACAATGTATAAAACTAATGGGAATAATTAAATTTTTTAAAAGATTATGAGGAGTTCCATTGGTTTGATTATGCTATAATTGGGCTTGAAAGTAAGCGACATACGTGTTATATTTATCAAATATAAAGGTTTCAGCAGTGGAGGGTAGTATTTCCACCTCTCACCTGCTGTACAGTATGGACTTGACTGACTTCCGACTTCTAGTATTCAACTAAACAAGTCTCAGAGAAACCACTGAGGAAGCCACATCACAGTATGAGCGAAACGTCTGGTCATCTTGTAAATATTGTAGATAGTACCTTGACGCGGTTGTCACCGGAAAATGTAGATGTAGGTTATGACACCGGCCGCTTAAGCCTAAGTTCTAAGTTTGTTTAATTGCTATATAATGTTTATATTATTATTCATTGTGTTAGTATTATTATTAATTACTATTTGAATACTAAATAATGATTTAATTTAATCGTTCCAAGTTTAATTCGTTAGTGTTAGTCAAATCAATCAACGTTCACTGCTGCTAATGACGGACTGGGTGGGGCTTACTATTGTACATCGCACGTGGCCTTCAGGCATCCTGGTTGCCAAGAAAACTTGAAATATAATTATACAGAAGGGAAGAGTAGTTCTCTATCTCACTTCCATCACTCAGTGCACCTTCCTCGCACCAGTGTATTCAGTAGGTAAATCTCTTAGTGGCCTTTTCTACATCCCATTAGTTATAGAAACAAATGTAAGGAAACATTATGTGCGTACTTAAGAACATGTTTCCAATAAAAGTTACAACCTTAAATAATCTCTGTTGAATTGGGCTATAACAGATATTTACTACATTGATCCAACTATTGGTCACGGGTTTGTAAATCCAATTTAGACGTTAAAACCAAGAACAATTTAGCAGGGTCTTATGGGAGTCTCTTGAGTACGGTTTACCCAACTCTCAAGACCTCGAGAGTTGATGGGGGCATAAACTGAGAGTGTTCCTGGCTGTGAAAAACGATAAATCGGCTAAAAGGTCCATAAACAGTTGTCCTCAATCACTAAAAATAATCACCATAGAGTCATGTGATCCTTTGACTCAAATATTAATGTTAGTTTACTCAAATAACATTGCAATTTATAGTAGACGTAATACAATTTTCTAAAATAATAATTAAGAGTTTAAAATTCTAGATTGCATTACAAAGCTTTAGTAAAACAAGTGAAATTAATTATTTATAAAAGTAATGAAGGACGCATGTAAAATAATAATGAAGGACGCATGTAAAATAATAATGAAGGACGCATGTAAAATAATAATGAAGGACGCATGTAAAATAATAATCAGTTAAGAAATACGGAAAATATAATTTTTTAGTATTTGGAACAAATACGATATACCGTCTACAAGTTCAATAATATAATCTAATATTTTTATACTTTAAAAAAAATTTTAATATTTATAACAATTTTACAAACATAGATGGTGTCAGACAAATGGATGAACGTAGTCTTAAATATCTATTACAAACATATTTCAGCCACTAAATAAAAATTAATGATGACGAATATGGAATAATTTAGTTTCTCCAATAAAAAAATATAAGACAATATTTAGTACTTAATATAAGATATGAACAATATTTATCTCATATTTAGTATGAAAAATGATAGGCCCCCTACTATCACAGTTACTCGGGAATATATGTTCACACCTGATAGCAAAACTGTAGTAAATTTAATTTCATAATTATACGTTTCTTTATTAAAGTAACATGTTTGGTATAAACACTTTAGTGTAATGTGAGAATGATGAATGAAATTTTTTCTACAATACGACATATATGTATACATCCTCCTATACAACCCTCAAAGAGAATGGAAAAGGTATTCATGGACCAGATATGCACCGGGTTCCTGCATGTCTAAATTCATTTTAGAGCATTAATTTAAAGCATTCACACTTTTATATCATATTAAAAAATAAATATGCGTTTGTTTGAATTGTGAATGATACAAATTAGGACATACTTATATGAGATTTAAAACACTTCAATATAATTTGAAATTATATAATTAAAATAGAGATTGAACTTTAAGAAAAAAGAAAATATTTGTTACTATTATATTTTTATATCTTACATTTCTAACAATTTATTTACAGACGCAAAGTCTATTTGAGTAAAAGTGTTATTTTTCAAATCAGACGAAGGTCCGATATAGTTAATTATTGGTAATTTTGACTAACATTCTATCGACTTAACAAGTTGAAAGATTTCACCAAACTCTAACAACACTATAAATTTTAGTTATAAAACTTAAATTCCTAATCCCGCGTAAAATCTCAAATATAAAATACATCGGTCCGCCAGTTGTACGGATTGCTGTTGCAGTAATCGTTCACTCCACCTACCGTTACTGTGCATGACATACAGCGACTACGTGTCCAGGCACCTATACAACAGACCACTTAAACTCACAACATAACTCGACTTGAGCACTTTCCAAACAATCAATGTATACATTGAATATGAAACAATATTAGAGACTCCACCTATTATCTATCAATAAGACAAGAATGATCTACCTAACCTCAATTGCCATGAACAAACGAGCTTTTTAGTTATTATATGACTAAAAGTGTACTAATAAATTAATGTAAACAGAAAATCAGAGCAGTAAATTTTTGATAATTGTCTTTCAGAACTACTAATGGTTCAATTTTATTAAAAAAAAAAAACTCAATAAATACACTAATAAAATATCGAGGTAAAACATATGTGATTTAAAAATATAATTGTGCTGGAAATTGTAAGAAAACGCAAACAAAGATAAAAATGGCCACTTAGTAAATTTATTTGTTATAAATTACAGGTTTAAGTAAGGATAATAATATATCTAGATAACAATATTATGAGCCATTTTTCAAGAAATTATAACTTTCTACTGTTCACTATAAAAAGTTTGGGTTACTCAGATAAAAACAATATATTAAAAAGTGTAACCAATAAGTTAGCAAACAGGACATGATTTACATATGAAGATATGTTTATAGTTGGGATTAGCTTATAGTGTAAGTTGGCCTAGCTTATATTCTTTTCTTCAGTCATATAACTAACTAGAGAGAACATAGACAGTTTTACATATCACTTAACGTGTCTAATATATACAAATTCCTTGATACATAGATCATTCTCAACAATATGTATAACTCAAATTATGGTTTATAAATTACTATTAAATACGTCACAGGACTCACGCACATAAAAACTGATAATTGCATACCTTTTGACATACAATAAATACAACCTAATTTCGTTCATAAAAATAGCAATAAAATATAATGAAAATATGGTTCTGTAACTGTTTAAACTGATACTAAATCAATTGCAATTACTTATAGTCGTTGTAATAAAATATCACCCCCTTTTATCTATAGGGAATTAGAATAATTAAATTATTTGTACAAATCATTAAATTTAAAAACATTTTTATAATTAATACTTAGCCCAACTTTGCACTTCAGTATAGAGTATTCTACTATAATATTATAGTAAACTGCAAACAATGACGCATATAATTTCAGAATATTTCAATAATACATTTCATGTTTTAAATTAATAATAATACTGATCTAAACATGTGTTTATGAAACTGAAAAACACTTATTAAGTTGGATGCACCAAAATTATTTGGTAAGAACACAACCTTGTTACCAAAAACTATTAACAGAAATAATGTAGCAATTCGTAACAACTGTAAGTTTGTTTGAGAGAGGAAGCCTAAAGAGAACACTGCAAGTGTGATCGTATCGCAAGTTTCCTCTTTCCCATTCAACAAACTTCGGATCGAGGAATCGCCTCAAGTAGTTGAATACACAAACTTCTTTATCCTCCCACAGATAATTTTGTTATATTATTCGTATATTAAAAAAAAATCATATTAAAAAAAGCCCTTTTTATGTTAATTTAAATAAATATTTATACTGTTATAATGTAAAAATATTTAAACAAAATAAACAACACTGTTAGTGAAATAGATATCTATATTGCACATTGGAAAAAAAGAAAAGAAAGGAATTTAAGTTAAGAGATTAATAAACAAAAATGAAATTGGTCGGTAGTGCAGTTGTTCAAAACCCAGCTTCAAAAACCAAAACAAGAAAGGAATTTAAGTTAGGAGATAAATAAACAAAAATGAAATTGGTCGGTAGTGCAGTTGGTAAAAACCCAGCTACAAAAACCAAAACAAGAAAGGAATCTAAGTTATGAGATTAATAAACAAAAATGAAATTGGTCGGTAGTGCAGTTGGTCAAAACCCAGCTTCAAAACCTGAAGGCTCTCGATACGATCGCAATCAAACAGTTTTTGAAAAAAAAATCGCTAATAACCACCGGCTCATATTAAACTGGGGTAATAATTAACGGGACTTCCTGATGAACAATCAGCCTTAATTTTTAAAAGAGACTACACTCATTCATATAAGCTCATAAAGTTTATCCTAAAATTAAATTTGGCCATACTTTGACGATTTGCATTCTAAGAACTGATTAATAAATAAACCATCTAACAGTAATTTGAAAGAAGAAATAAAATATGATTTATTTATACTTTAAAGTATAATATTTCATTAACAATAAAACATAAGTATACAATACACAATGAAACAACAAGAAAGCAAAAATAAATCAAAATATTAAAATATTTCGGGCAGAAGATCTACCATTTAATTAACATTTTCAGAGTTAGTATGGATTTTTCTGCATGTCCTACTTAGTAAAACTAAGTAATACAGTTTTTAAAAATTAAATTTTCAAGCAATAGAAGAAACAAATATTTATTATGTTTCATTATTATTATTATTAAATATATAGAAATGGGATTTATATATGATTGTAGTAACTTCATATCGGTGTAAACGTTTCCAATTATACTTTCAAGTATCTTAATATACTTACGTAGCACTTGGTGATACATGTTTAATATATACAGTCCTTGGCTTATTAGATGTTATTGTAAAGTATTGATCTATTGTCCTGAGTAAAATATAACTAGGGACAATATATGGCTGACTAGCTAACCCCCAACGCAAGATTTTACCATGACCCCAGATTCAACCACAGTTGTTTATGTTGTTACAGATGATAGTTTATTTCTCTCAAGGGTTCTCTGAATTGATGTTATGTCTTTCTCCGGAACATCTATTAAAGATAAAATCTTTCAAATTGTATGTTAGCCTGTGGTCTCAACACAATTATTTATCAATACAAGAAACGATCAGATTCAGTAGTGATATCCGATTTTTTGAAAACCAAGTGTTTGAAAATGTAAATTAAATGAACATTTTTATTGATATTCATAAAACAAAAATGTTCATTGAATTTACATTTTCAAACACTTATTTTTTAAAAGATATCATCTAACCTAACCTAACATGACGTAATTTAACCTAACTACTTAGACATGGCTAATTTATTCATATTCTTTAAAACTACGGTAAAAAGTAAAAGTGTTCACTCAATTTTGTTTAACTTAAAAATGTTTGCTTTGAAACTCTAAAATCTTAGTTGTTTTGGGTTTAGAATTGGAATTTGATTGGTAGCTACGATTTGGAGATTTCCTAAGCTTCTAGCGTTTAAAGGAACAAACACAACGTTTCGACAGGCATAAAACTCTCGTCGTCTTCAGGCGTTGGTACTTACTACCATAACCTACATTTACAAAGAGTTTTTTTTTCATATTTCATATTTTGTATTTCTGTTGTATTTCGTATCGTGTTTTATGTGTTGTTATAATTATGTTGTGTGATAGGTTATAAGAACAAGCGACTTAATTAACAGTTAGCCACATTCTATTAGCATGTTGTTTTTGTTGTATTAAAATCGATTAAGGCAAAAAAGTTGTATAAGTAGGATACATTAACAGCTGAAGACGACAGAAGTTTTTTTTCCTTTCAAAACATTGTGTTTGTTCCTTTAAACACTTGAAGCATTGGAAATATAAAAATATTTTCTACCAACCACGAACAATAATGCTAACAAATAACTTTCAAAAAACAATTGGAATTTGTTCATTATTACTGCTAGGGTACATAATTTAAAGTACTACTTGACTTTGAATCGAAATTAAAATTAATTTACGTTGTTGTAACTGCCTACCAACTTGCCATACTATTAAAATTAACTAAAATTAAAAGAACCATCCATCTTTTTATAATGTTTAAATTACTTCTTCATTTCTAACATTATGTTTTATGCATTAGTTTATTTAGTCTGTGTAAGAAATATATCTAGAATATTACACTGCTAAGTACAAATTTTAGTTAAAGTTGGACCTCATTGACAAGTAAGTTTTTTACTTGGCGAGGCTATAAAAATACAATATTATTCCAATAAACTATTCTATTTTAATCTACTTAGGTGACGAAATCCACCAAGATTCTTAAATCATACTGAACACATATAATAGTGAATTAATTTTCTTACATAGTTCATATACTATCCTTTTATTATTTCTTTATTTTTGTATTCTTTTTAACTTTTATAATTTATTAATTTTTTTAACTTAATTTCAATGTATGTACATATTATTTGGTACATTTTAAGTCTAAAACATCTAATTGTTATTCATATTACTAACATAAATACGAAACATATAAATAAAAACTTTGTATATAACAAAAGGTCATCTGTATTTGCAACACCTAAAATAGGTTCTACAAAGATTAAACAGTTAAAGTTTTATGAATGACTTGTCATGCCCCCAGCACATTCATGGAATACGTGAAAAGAGATAAACGAAACTGGAATGGAATAAATACGTTGTGGTATTTGTTTGCTGTCAGTTGTTTGTATTTCGAACAAACATTTGATTAATGAAACCATTCACAGTTGGCTATTCAACAGCTGATTCATAATGGCTTTTCTTTAGATAACAAGTGAAAATTCACACTCAGTTAATGGTCAGTACATAAAGTTAGAGTACCGATCAATGATAAATGTACATTTGAGCAGATATAGATAAGACATAGTCAGTGCATGTAGTTGTAGGTCAAGTAAATATCAATGATAAGATGTAAATTTTACTAGATAAACTTATAGATAAGACACAGTCAGTGCATGTAGTTGGAGGGGTCAAGTAAATATCAATGATAAATGACCATTTGAGTAGATATCATAGATAAGACATATTCAGTGCATGTAGTTGTAGGTCAAGTAAATATCAATGATAAGCTGTAAATTTTACTAGATAAACTCATAGATAAGAAACAGTCAGTGCATGTAGTTGGAGGGGTCAAGTAAATATCAACGATAAGCTGTAAATTAGACTAGATAAACTCATAGATAAGACATAGTCAGTGCATGTAGTTGTAGGTCAAGTAAATATCAACGATAAGCTGTAAATTAGACTAGATAAACTCATAGATAAGACATAGTCAGTGCATGTAGTTGGAGGGGTCAAGTAAATATCAACGATAAGCTGTAAATTAGACTAGATAAACTCATAGATAAGACACAGTCAGTGCATGTAGTTGGAGGGGTCAAGTAAATATCAATGATAAATGACCATTTGAGCAGATATCATAGATAAGACATAGTCAGTGCATGTAGTTGTAGGTCAAGTAAATATCAATGATAAGATGTAAATTTTACTAGATAAACTCATAGATAAGACACAGTCAGTGCATGTAGTTGGAGGGGTCAAGTAAATATCAACGATAAGCTGTAAATTAGACTAGATAAACTCATAGATAAGACACAGTCAGTGCATGTAGTTGGAGGGGTCAAGTAAATATCAATGATAAATGACCATTTGAGCAGATATCATAGATAAGACATAGTCAGTGCATGTAGTTGTAGGTCAAGTAAATATCAATGATAAGATGTAAATTTTACTAGATAAACTCATAGATAAGACACAGTCAGTGCATGTAGTTGGAGGGGTCAAGTAAATATCAACGATAAGCTGTAAATTAGACTAGATAAACTCATAGATAAGACATAGTCAGTGCATGTAGTTGGAGGGGTCAAGTAAATATCAATGATAAGCTGTAAATTAGACTAGATAAACTCATAGATAAGACACAGTCAGTGCATGTAGTTGGAGGGGTCAAGTAAATATCAATGATAAATGACCATTTGAGCAGATATCATAGATAAGACATAGTCAGTGCATGTAGTTGTAGGTCAAGTAAATATCAATGATAAGATGTAAATTTTACTAGATAAACTCATAGATAAGACACAGTCAGTGCATGTAGTTGGAGGGGTCAAGTAAATATCAACGATAAGCTGTAAATTAGACTAGATAAACTCATAGATAAGACACAGTCAGTGCATGTAGTTGGAGGGGTCAAGTAAATATCAATGATAAATGACCATTTGAGCAGATATCATAGATAAGACATAGTCAGTGCATGTAGTTGTAGGTCAAGTAAATATCAATGATAAGATGTAAATTTTACTAGATAAACTCATAGATAAGACACAGTCAGTGCATGTAGTTGGAGGGGTCAAGTAAATATCAACGATAAGCTGTAAATTAGACTAGATAAACTCATAGATAAGACACAGTCAGTGCATGTAGTTGGAGGGGTCAAGTAAATATCAATGATAAATGACCATTTGAGCAGATATCATAGATAAGACATAGTCAGTGCATGTAGTTGTAGGTCAAGTAAATATCAATGATAAGATGTAAATTTTACTAGATAAACTCATAGATAAGACACAGTCAGTGCATGTAGTTGGAGGGGTCAAGTAAATATCAATGATAAATGACCATTTGAGCAGATATCATAGATAAGACATAGTCAGTGCATGTAGTTGTAGGTCAAGTAAATATCAATGATAAGATGTAAATTTTACTAGATAAACTCATAGATAAGACACAGTCAGTGCATGTAGTTGGAGGGGTCAAGTAAATATCAACGATAAGCTGTAAATTAGACTAGATAAACTCATAGATAAGACATAGTCAGTGCATGTAGTTGGAGGGGTCAAGTAAATATCAATGATAAATGACCATTTGAGCAGATATCATAGATAAGACATAGTCAGTGCATGTAGTTGTAGGTCAAGTAAATATCAATGATAAGCTATAAATTTTACTAGATAAACTCATAGATAAGACATAGTCAGTGCATGTAGTTGTAGGTCAAGTAAATATCAATGATAAGCTGTAAATTTTACTAGATAAACTCATAGATAAGACATAGTCAGTGCATGTAGTTGTAGGTTAAGTAAATATCAATAATAATCTGTAAATTTCACTAGATAAACTCATAAATACGTTAATACGTAACACCTAATCATCCCCTATGTTAGTTTTGCCACATGAAAGAAGTTTGTAACATTTATACAATTTAATATAGATCAGTATCTTTTTAGTGGATATATCCACATGAAAGACGAGTTGGTTATTGGTGATTAAGTAACTTTAAATATTAAGCCACCTACAATTTTTAGATCATTGATGAAATATAAGATATTTGAAAAAATACAAAGGTTTGTTTTTTATATTGATGATTAAGGTAACAAAAACGATCAGAGCATAATGTAAACATAATAATTATAAGGTATGAGATTTAATTGTACCGAGCTATATACAGTAGTATATTTCCAAATGACGTTTTATTTAATGAACTCAGAATAAAAATAATAAAATTGTGTTTAATTTTTTGACATTAGTTAATACTTTAAATAAGATTTTTTTAAGGAAAAACAGAAATTACTTGGACCCAGTTTTTGACATCAAGTCGTACCGCTTATTTGGAACCTTGCACTAGTGAGGGTTAGTGCTGACTCCAAGCTGTAAATAACTGCAAATATTTTACTAGTAAAGTTCCACACAACAATGTCACCAAACATTAGAATACATAACAATATACTGGTATATTGCAGGCACAAACTACAATTAAAAAAATTGACTCAATGAAACATAAATGAGTTAATAAAAAATTCATATTGATCCTTACATATTAAGATAATTATGTTTAAAAAAACATCCTACTGCAGCTTTTATTAGTATCTGACTTTTAACATACTTTATATTTTACTAGATTTACCCACCCGCTTTGCTGGTCATAATATTGAGTTTGATTATATAATCGAAATGTACAGCAAGCTTTCAGTTTACACTATATCCAATGTAGAAAAGCTGTGCTATGTATATAATTTACTACTGTACTCAATTATTTTTAACTTGAAAACTTTAGCATACCACAATTGTATAGAATAATTATTTACTTAAAAGCTGTTAATCAAATAAACAAATCAATTAATATAGCCCCATAAGAATAACATGGACATTTTAGAGGCCAGTGCAATGGAGTCCTGAAGTCGGAGAGAAAAATCCTTTCTAGAGGCCAAGATAAACCTATGTACAACATTTCAAGTTTTGGAGAATTAGTTTTGACTAGATGACGAATAGTTTTGAAGAAATAGTGATGAGTGGTAATAAATGGCTTATATATATATATATATTTTTTCTTCATCTATATATATATATATATATATATATATATATATATATATATATATATATATAAGCCATTTATATATCCATTTATATAGATTTTATATAAATTTTATAAATTTTTTATAAAATTTTAGAAATTTTATAAATTTATAAATTAGATTTAATATAAATACAAGCCATTTATATAGATTTTAAATAAGAAAAATAATTACTGAAGCATTATTTTGGTGCGGAAAGACATTTACAAAGAGCAATACTTTAAAATAGCTGGAGTGTAAGCGTTAAAGAGACTACGGTATTAATTTTATGTTCAACCCCAATCCTCGGACTGCTCCACTGACACAGTTGTATATGAAATATTCAATGTCTTTGTCAGTTTTATTGAATAAAACTAACAAGATTATTTTATTGAATAAATAATATATATCTACTACAATATCTACATAATATATCGTGATTTACTCTATTTAAGAAATATTATAATTTAACAATATTATATTCGTTCTTATAATTTATATCAAATTAATTATGATCATACTTAGTTATCTCTTATTTTGTGCTTTTGAAACATTGATCCTTCGATTTGGTTTACTGTTGAAACATTCAGGTCTTTGTTGTGTTCACCATGTTTATTAAAATAAAAGAAAATACATTATAAAGAGAAAATATAATTTTGTTAGAGAAATAATATTACAGAAGGTTAAACCGTAATTGTAACTTAAACAAACCGAGGACGTCATAGCAAAGAAAATGTCAATACATGCAAGTCATACCTTATATGTATTGACATTTTATCGTATATTATTCTTGCTAAGAATAAGAATAAGAATATGTCTATTCAGCCTTCAAATTACAATTACATATTAATAAGTATAACACTCTGAAATACTAGCCATTTTTCCAGTACATATGGCTAGCACATCTTAAAACTTAATTAAATTTACAAAATTAAACAGAGAATGTCACATACCATTTAGGATACATATTTTACAATGAGAATCTGCTATAAAAAGATGTTTTAATTACTGTGGTTTAGGACCTTGATAGATGATAGCACAATGGATTGTCAAAAGCATCATTGACATTCACAGTTGGAAAAGCATTAAGATGTGGTATTGTGGTAGTGAATGTAGTATTAGAGGTATCACCCAAATATATGTAAGTGGTCTTTATAGTATAAAAGAGTGGAAGGATCAGCCTGGGGTTGAGTTATATGGACTGTAAAGTGGTGGTCTAGTTCTAGTGTGACCCTCGCTAATTGAGATACGTACATTTACACTCTTGAAATACAACTGTACTCATGAACAAACCAGCATATATACATTGTTTCTTATTTGGACTGTAAAGTGGAGTCTACTTCTAGTGTGACCTTCGCTAGTTGAGAGACGTACATTTACACTCTTAAAATACAACTGTACTCATGAACAAACAGGCATACATACATTGTTTCTTATTTGGACTGAAAAGTGGTGGTCTACGTCTAGTGTGACCCTCACTAGTTGAGAGACGTACATTTACACTCTTAAAATACAACTGTACTCATGAACAAACCAGCATATATACATTGTTTCTTATTTGGACTGTAAAGTGGTAGTCTACTTCTAGTGTGACCCTCGCTAATTGAGATACGTACATTTACACTCTTGAAATACAACTGTACTCATGAACAAACCAGCATATATACATTGTTTCTTATTTGGACTGTAAAGTGGTGGTCTACGTCTAGTGTGACCCTCACTAGTTGAGAGACATACATTTACACTCTTGATTTACAACTGTACTCGTGAAACCCAACCGGAATACATACATTGTTTTTTACTTGGACTGTAAAGTGGTAGTCTACGTCTAGTGTGACCCTCGCTAGTTGAGAGACATACACGTACACACTTGATTTACAACTGTACTCGTGAAACCCAACCGGCATACATACATTGTTTCTTATTTGGACTGTAAAGTGGTGGTCTACGTCTAGTGTGACCCTCAATAGTTGAGAGACATACACGTACACACTTGATTTACAACTGTGATACCCAAACGGCACACATACATTGTGTACTTGTATATAAAAATGCTATTTATGAGTTATTTAAGACGTGCAATAGTCTGACTATATTGTAAGACTGGCTCGTAATACTAAAGTATATTAATTTAAAGTAAAATTTGACAAATGACACATTGAAATAAACTATCCATAACACAAAGTTAAATTTTCCTGTGCGTTGTCTCTATAGAAAAATTCAAGGTAAACAAGATATTCTAAAAATAATTTCCATATAAAAATCAAATGCAATGTAACTTAATATTTACTTTCTGTACATCTATCTATTTATATGTTCGGAACTTTAGGTTTTGGAATGCCAACTTAAACAACGCTTAAACATTGGTGACAATCAAGGTTACTATACAAGAGGTTGTCCCATACAAGTACACATCCATATCGCGCAGGTAGCAATTACGTCATAAGGAGGCCTCAGCTGTTTTTTTGCTGTAAACAAAACGCAACAATGTAAAACATCTGATATTCGTACTCTGGATGGCAGTAAGACTGTCTGCGTAGTTATTTATTTGACGTGACTGATTTTAATATTGCAATAATTTAGTATTTTCTAAGTAAGTATATCCCAGCAACGTATGAAAAAAGATAATTTGCCGCTTCAAATTAATATTAAATTACCGTACATTTTAAAAATTCTAAAATACTCTTAAGAAAAATGGTTTTTAGTATTTAGTTTTAGTTGTTCAGAGCACTGTGTTGGAAGCACAGAGTAAGTAATATACTTACTCTGTAGTTGGAGGGCTCTCTCTGACGTCACAACTCGGCTTATATAAACCATATGATAATGAGACAACCTGTTGTATAGGAACCTTGGGTAACAATGAGATGGGTAGAACAGCTCTGCCTAGGTGAATCAATGAAGAGCTGTCACATCCGATTTGTGTAGATGGGGAAGTTCATATGGTAGATTCTCCAGCTTTTTGTCATAAATCATTGGTTGTTACAAGGAGAGAATTCTGTGGCTATGGGATTTATATTCTAAATATATTCTCCAAGGTAACATGACATACCTTATATGCCAGTTCACAAAAAAACGGTAAAGTCAATTAGAAACAGAGGAGCTCAATTGTAAAGTTAACCTTTGAAAGTTCTCCTATATAAATATAAATATGGGTATTGGAGATAACAAACGTATTTTGTCCCTCAAGCTTTTCTAAGGTAAATATTGAAAAAAAATATTTTTAACTCATACTCATTTAACTGGAAAGCAGTATGGAACAGAGGGTTTTTTTTGAAATTTTAATTGAACTTCATTGAATTGGTAGTTTTGGATCATTCAAGACCTTCTAACTCGTCCTGAATAGCCTCATTACGAAGTTTTTCTTGGGGAGCAATATTACTTGGCACTTGTGAGTAACTCTTATATCTCTCATGACTGCTCAGTTAGACTACGATTTCTTCTGCAGGAGCAGTGCAACACTCAGCAGTTAAACTAGGAACAAGATGTGTCCAGAACATGTGCGTTGGCTACCTGAACTGACCCTGCGAAATGCTGAACAATGTACACCACGTTAAGCTTCATCACACCAGAATCTTTTTGCTTCTGTTCTCTTATATTCTGAAAATACATAGTGAAAATAATCTTAAATTATAAATAAATCCGCTTATTCAAGCGATTTTCGTGGTCCTTTTATTTTTCTTTAAACGTTTGTAGAAAATACACTATTGATCGTTTGTCAGTTTCTAAATAACAAACAAACGTTGAACTGGGATGATGAAAGTGTGTTTTTTAAAGTTTTTTTGCACATAGATAACAATATTGAGGGGAAAATGTGTAAGTTATATAAGTGATTTCACAGAATATTCATAATATAGCTATAGTAAACTGTTGGTACATGGACGTAGTCTGTCAACCAACAGTGTGTGGATGTGGACCTCCAGGTCCTATAACTACAGTAAACTGTTGGTACATGGACGTAGTCTGTCAACCAACAGTGAGTGGATGTGGACCTCCAGGTCATATAACTATAGTAAACTGTTGGTACATGGACGTAGCCTGTCAACCAACAGTGAGTGAATGTGGACCTCCAGGTCCTATAACTACAGTAAAATGTTGGTACATGGACGTAGTCTGTCAACCAACAGTGAGTGGATGTGGACCTCCAGGTCATATAACTATAGTAAGCTGTTGGTACATGGACGTAGTCTGTCAACCAACAGTGAGTGGATGTGGACCTCCAGGTCCTATAACTACAGTAAACTGTTGGTACATGGACGTAGCCTGTCAACCAACAGTAAGTGGATGTGGACCTCCAGGTCATATAATTACAGTAAACTGTTGGTACATGGACGCAGTCTGTCAACCAACAGTGAGTGGATGTGGACCTCCAGGTCCTATAACTACAGTAAACTGTTGGTACATGGACGTAGTCTGTCAACCAACAGTGTGTGGATGTGGACCTCCAGGTCCTATAACTACAGTAAACTGTTGGTACATGGACGTGGTCTGTCAACCAACAGTAAGTGGATGTGGACCTCCAGGTCATATAATTACAGTAAACTGTTGGTACATGGACGCAGTCTGTCAACCAACAGTGAGTGGATGTGGACCTCCAGGTCATATAACTATAGTAAGCTGTTGGTACATGGACGTAGTCTGTCAACCAACAGTGAGTGGATGTGGACCTCCAGGTCATATAACTATAGTAAGCTGTTGGTACATGGACGTAGTCTGTCAATCAACAGTGAGTGGATGTGGACCTCCAGGTCATATAACTATAGTAAACTGTTGCTACATGGACGTAGCCTGTCAACCAACAGTGAGTGGATGTGGACCTCCAGGTCAAATAACTATAGTAAACTGTTGCTACATGGACGTAGTCTGTCAACCAATAGTGAGTGGATGTGGACCTCGAGGTCATATAACTGTAGTAAACTGTTGTTACATGGACGTGGTATGTCAACCAACAGGGAGTGGATGTGGACCTCCAGGTCATATAACTATTGTAAACTGTAGGTACATGGACGTAGTCAGTCAACCAACAGGGAGTGGATGTGGACCTCCAGGTCATATAACTATAGTAAACTGCTGGTACATGGACGTAGTCTGTCAACCAACAGTGAGTGGATGTGGACCTCCAGGTCCTATAACTACAGTAAACTGTTGGTACGTGGACGTGGTTTGTCAATCAACAGGGAGTGGATGTGGACCTCCACGACATTGTACGTGTATGGGTGGGTGGGTGTGTCAATACCACTGTACGTGTATGGGTAGGCAGGTGGGTCAATACCACTGTACGTGTATAGGTGGGCGGGTGGGTCAATGCCACTGTACGTGTATGGGCATTTATTTAGAAATGGTAAACCCAGTGGTAGTATTTCTACTATACCAATATTTAATAGGTTTTACCGTGTTTGTGTGTATATATCATATAAATAACAAACGTATAATCGATTTAATAACAATTTATTAAAGAATAAGATATTTGAAATTAAACTTATTAATTTTTCAAGGTATGTAGTAATACCAACTGATTTAAATTTTTTATTTAACAAAATTAAACTTGCAGGCATTCAACAATCAACCTTAAAATACATTGTTGTACCTCGTTAAACTTGTTGCACCGAACTAAACCCATATTAAACTGTTCTGAAGACCTTAATAATATTTATTTTTAAAAACAAAATTGATAAATATAGTTGTTTATGTCTCCATAGCATTTTGATAGTTGTTATACAACAAGGCACATAAGGTATTTTCAAAATGGTAACACTAGTTCCAAAATAACTATAACGTAAAGTTTTACTATGTTAAAAATACAGTTACAAAGACATGGAAATCAATTTTACCATTGAAAACGGAGTTTCTGCTTTTACATAACAATTAATAATGTAGGATTTAGTTTTTTGTACCTAATTAAATTGTACTTTGATGCGTCAATTGATAAATTCTTTAAGTTCTAAGGCTAAAAACCAGTTTAACTATGTTTATCTTTAATGTATTCTCTAGAGAAACATTTCACTAGAACTCAGAGGGCCCCTGGGAGACGTAAACTAAATTGCCTGTAACAACTACGAGCGACTGTGGTAGACTATGTGATAATTTGTTACCCTTCTAATGGCCTGAATCTTCATTACTAAAATTGAGATTTATAAATTTGCTTAAAACGTATCTCACAGTCTTTTAAGATTAGACATGTTTTACAACAATGTAAGATAACGTCCTTGAAACAAGTTATTATAGTTTTGTTTGAGATTTTATCTGCCAGTTTTATTAATAAAATGGTTAAACTGTTAAATTTCACAATCCAGAGTTGAATAAAGAGGGATTACAATTGAAAAATCATCATTTGGAATGTTAGCTAAATTTATAATTTATAACTGAGTCCCACACGTACGGTTTTTTTGTACTGTAGATGATAAATTTCAGTTTTAGCCCTAGTATAATTAAATATTTATCTCTAAACCTACATTTCTACTTTGATACTGTTACATGGATTTAGAATAATTCTTTTTAAAATTTTCCTATCTTTCGTTAAATTTATATTTTACTTTACTTCCAAAGGTCTTCATTTTCTATACTTTACCTTTCAATAAATCTAACTGAAGTATTTGAAATATATTAACATTCCACAAATAACTACTAATTTCTAGACATCAGTTGGTTTTTAAAGAAAGATGATATTTACGATCTTTTTTAAATTTTAATATAACGCGAATTAATAAAGCAACGTTAGATTTTGTAATTTATATAAAAAAAAAAACAAAAAAAAAACACGTCTATGGTGTTTAATATATTCTTTTGCAACACTAATATATAAATTATCAAAATAAATATCACAGGAGGGAATGTGTTTAAAATAATGTTATATGTCACATATGATGTTACATGTAGATCAGCAACGTTAATGAAATCTGATATACGTGGGTGGAGGGGTTTATCGATGAATGTGGGGAGAACAGACAAAAGGCTGGAGAATCCAGCTTACGAGCCTCCCATCTATACAGCTTGGATGTGACAGCTCTTCATTGATAAACCTAGGCAGAGCTGTTCTACCTATCTCATTGTTACAACCAATGTTTTATGACAAAAGGCTGGTGAATCCAGCTTACGAGCCTCCCATCAATACAGCTTGGATGTAACAGCTCTTCATTGATAAACCTAGGCAGAGCTGTTCTACCTTACTTGTTACAACCAATGTTTTATGACAAAAGGCTGGTGAATCCAGCTTACGAGCCTCCCATCTATACAGCTTGGATGTGACAGCTCTTCATTGATAAATCTAGACATAGCTGTTCTACCTTCCTTGTTACAACCAATGTTTTATAACAAATGGCTGGAGAATCCAGCTTACGAGCCTATCATCTATACAGCTTGGATGTGACAGCTCTTCATTGATAAATCTAGGCATAGCTGTTCTACCTTCCTTGTTACAACAAATGTTTTATGACAAATGACTGGAGAATCCAGCTTACGAGCCTATCATCTATACAGCTTGGATGTGACAGCTCTTCATTGATAAATCTAGACATAGCTGTTTGTAATTGACTTTACTGATTTTTTGTGTGAATTGCATGGTAGGTATGTCATGTTAACTTGAGAAAATATTAAAAATATGAATTCCATAGTCACAGATTGCTCTCTGCGTGTTTTATTGGAGGGACTGGTGGGTATTTACAGGCTTTCACATTGTTGAGGGTGGCTGGATGATTTGGATTAGGCCATGGTTTTATATGACATATTGACCATTCTATAATTATATGTATATACACAGAAAAATAGAAGAATGTCATTAGTAAAGATGTATACATACAACAAGTCACTTTATGAAGCCTTTATATAAGTCTCTAATTAGAAAAAACAATGATTATTAAAAAAACGTCGTAGCAAACACTTTTATAACAAGTGCTGACCAGTTGCATTAATTAAATAAAAATAGAAGGGGACTTAAATTAATAGGTTTGATTGAGTTCGACCTTGAACGAACTATTTTGTGGGAAGCCGAGTCAACACTTGTAGATATCCTATCAGAACAGTTTGAACTAACAAGACAGAGCGAGCATAATGGTGTCATAAAACCAGATATTTTCTGACAATAAACTGTTATATGTGGTTGATGGAAGATAACCTCTTTCTCGTGCAAATTATTTCTATTGTTTGTGATGTATCCTATGTCAAATGTCTGGTATTTAGGTTGAGAGTTTTAGTGTTCAAATAAAAGAACATGTTTAGTTTATACTGTTCAAATAAATTTGTAAAATATAGTTGCATTTATAAAGTTGTACAATACACCGTGCAAACAATGTACAACAATAAATGTCTCACTACACTAGATACACATTTTGTGTTTGATTTTTAAGTGCAATAATGAAAACAAAATACAATATAAAATCAGTTATATATATTTAGTTAGGGTGGAATATTAATTTATGGCATGTTGAATAATTGATAAATACCATTATAATTTATATGTATAATAAAACTATACATTACTTAATGTTATTAAGGGAAAATATAATCAAATTGTATTTTTATCCCCTATAATGTTATAGGACTACGATTGTTTAGTTAAATTTAAATTATATTTTCTGTAACATGTTATTGTTTTATTGTATATTAAAATTATTTGTATGCTTGATTTTAATCGTATTTACTAGATTAAAAGTGCAACATAATGTGAATTGGAATATAACATAAGAAAAGTATGCTGGTGAATCAAATATTGAAATGTTTTTGGACATTATTCATTTCTAGACGCCTATCGTAGAGATATAGGCGAGTATAAGGGATGAATTAGTGTGATGAGTGTAGATGAATGTCTAGTCATTGTTACTAACTGAGTTCGAATTTGCTCAGAAAGGACGATTTATTAACAGCCCAATAGCCAGGGCAACTATGGGACCTACAGCTTTACGTGGAATCCGAAGCACGTAGTGTTGGTCTGATTTTCAGCTAACTGAAAAGTCTGACAGTTCTCTTCCCCACACAACATCTGAACCCTGACTACCTTCCAACATGGACACCCCAGACTTTTATAGTAGTGTCCACGTCGATGGCAACCGTTGAGCGGACACCGTGTTGGTATTAAGAGGACCGAGTATGGAACCTATAGCCTACAATCGTCCCCAAGTAGCTGGATTACAGCACTGCACCACCAGTGCCGAAATGAATTCAGTTTCATAGTTCAGCCCAAGTAGGTTGATCATAGACTTGGTATCATTTCGGAGTTGAGATCGAATATGAACTTAACTCCTACTTTGTTCAAACTGCGGATCGAAATTGAATGCAAACCGAATACCAACTCTGACATCCACCCCCGAGCTTGATTCAGACTCGTAATCAAACAGACTTGTAGTCAAACTCCAACTTCAGGTTGAACTCAGTTTTCAGTTGAAATGTTGTATAAACCGTAACGTTGTTTTAATTTATTTTTGGATCCCAATTATAACTTAAAGTTAATACAACTTAAAATTAACTCATCATGGTGTATAGAATCCTAAAAAAGTACCCTACTAAATTTTTAGCTTATAAGTATAATAACATGGTAAACAAGTTTGTTGTAAACTTATAGTTGCGAAAAAGTTACATCATAAGATAAACAAACCGAAATCATCAAAGAAATGCACTAACAGCAAATACGTGAAGTAATTTGATACGTGATTTTCTTTTTAAAACTGCGTTATTATATAATATGGAAGAAAAGTCCCGGAGCGGTTGAATATTGTTTGGGTCGTTACGAATGAAGGTACAAAACGTTGCACATTGCTGCTGGACATAAAAAGCTATTTTACCATGTATTCAGTGATCCACTACCTTATTAAGAAGACAACCCACTAAAAGTTGGAAGACAATCTTAAATGTAAGTATAGGTCAATGTGCGACTCAAGACCACTTGAAAGGTCTTAACGAGTATAAGATCATGCCGTTAGTTAAACCTCAAAAGGTTTATCTTAAACAAAGCGCCACTCGAAAGTTTCAACACTAATCTTATGTGAAAGTTCAAGAATGGCTTCATTTTATTGTAACCGTATTAGATGAAGCTGCTACAAAACTTCACACTTGATTACTGTACACAAAAACCAGGTTAAAGATGTATTCAGTGTCTATGAAGAAATAGAGGAATGCCGCAAACTGCATTTCAAAAGCTTCATCCATTACAAAATGGTTGTGGTTTAAAATATTTAAACACCGACCATTTTGTGACGGATAAAACTTTTAAAGTAGAGTTTGCAGCATTCTTCTACGATTGACCAGCCGTGTAAACGAATGTGCATATCAACCTATGCTTACATTAAAAGCGTGTGTTCTACTAACTCCTCGTAAACCGTTCCCTTAGAAAAATAATAGGACACTGAATATATATTAAAGTAGTTATTTGTGTACAGTACTGAAGTATGACATTTTGTAGCTTCATCTGATATGGTTACAGTAAAACTAAGCCATTATTAAACTTGCACTTAAGATCAGTATTGAAAATTTAGAGTGCCACCATTTTGTTTAGGATTAACCTTTTTAGGTCTAATTAACAGCACGATCTTCTACTCGTTAAGACATTTCAAGTGGTACGCACATTGACCTATGCTTACACTTAAGATTTTCTTCCGACTCCCAGTGGGCCGGAGGAAGTTTTAAACATTTTAAATGTAAGCCTACCTCGAGTTATACCTCATATTAAACGTTTTTGTTTGTACAATACAAAAGTGCAAACCTGAAGTCAAAAGGATGACCCAGTCAGAAAATACAGCCACTCAAAGAATTTAATGTAATAGTACTAATTATTTTTAGTTATAGGGCTATTATTTAGCAGTTTAAAGCCCCTGTTGTTAGTGAATCCCTCTGGTCTAAGGAAGGTGAATGTGGTTCACCGAAATCGATTACCTTAATATTTGTGCATTTTGTACTTATATTGTAATATATTTGTGCATTTTGTGCTAATATTGTAATACATTTGTGTTGTGTGACGTTTACTTGTATTGTGTATTACATTCTTTGAGTACCTATATTTTCTGACTGGATCATCCTTTTGACCTCAGATTTACACTTTTGTATTGTACAAACAAAGACCTTTAAAATGAGGTACGAGGTAAGCTTATATTTAAAACTCTTAAGACTTCCGTCACGGGCCATCCCCTAGCTATGTGAATAAAAATAAAATATGTTAAATGTTTGGTATGGAAAGACAGTTTTATTAAATTTTCTTCAATAGTTTCAAAAATAATCAATATATTCTAGACTTTTGCCCAACCCTGTATGTTATGATTGTACCTGGCTAGTGATGATGGTTATGTCCACAGCAAACCATTAAAGCTGTACGTACCACATGGGTAGTTCTAAATGAGTAACAAACCTAGTATCTGGACTGTCAAGAATTAGTGATATCCTTCCTATCAGAGCTACAACACAAAATTAAAAAGGCCCTTATAAGGACCAAGATTATTTAAAATTAATATGTTCTGTTTTAAATGTAATGCATTTTATTGCTGAGGAGCTAAGTAAAACGAAGAGTGAGTGCTTCAGTGAGTTGCCCTTCTTAAAAATAATTTTGATATCCTTGCACTCCAAGGAGATCAAATAATAGTTGATACACATTGGAGTTGATACACATAGTGTATCAAATAATAAGATACACATTGGGGCTAATAATAGTACAAGAGTCAATATTTCAGGGTAAATACTTGTTGATTTCATAGGGCTTAGGGCATATGGTATTGCAACTTACTTATATATTTTTTAATAATTTATTAATAATTATGAATGGTAAAAAATATTGTTACAAATCTGTCACCATATGGTTTCTATTTATAATATTTTAAAGTATAATAGAAAATAAATGTAATAACAGTTAAAAAGTTGTATAAATCTTTGGCAATGTTATATTTTTTAAATTACATTAATTATAGTTATTTCAATATGTTTTATTTCACAAATATTAAAAATGTCTAGTGTTAAAAGCATAATTTTAGGATACTCATATAACATCTATTTAATTTGTGCAGTCTTAAATACATTTTATTCAAGGGTTTTTTACCTAGTAATGTGTTTTATTAAAAAACCTTTATTGTAAATTGAAGGAAAATATTTATTCATTGAAGGAAAAGTGTATATAAACATCAAGATAAAGATGAATACAAATTGTTATTCTTAGAAAAATATATTAAGAAAAACACTCTTGGATTTTTATATTTGTATATAAATTAAAAATGCTAGTAGTATTTCATGAAATTTATCTGAATTTACTAAAAGTAGGAAAGTCATTATAATATTTAAAATTTAACTATTGAACGTACTAATTTTATTTTGAGATTGATTAGCGTTTTAGACTGAGAACTACATTTTACTGTAGTCAATTCATTTAAAAATGTAAATAATTTGGGAAAATTCAACTGTAATTTAGTAAAAAAATTGATGTCAATACCACCGTACGTGTATGGGTATGCAGGTGGGTCAATAACACTGTGCATGTATGGTGTGGGCGGGTGGGTCAATTATACTGTACGTGTACGGGAGGACGTGTGGATCAATAACACTGTACGTGTACGGGTGGGTCAATACCACTTTACGTGTTCAGGTGGGTGGGTGAGTAAGTCTTTAAGTTATATTATTTGTCTATAGTGTAATTTCTGTATTGTATTTAAAATTTAATCCAATTAATAAACATCATTGTGGTAAATTAAATTGTTATTTAATAGATAATGAACAATTTCAAATATTATAACTTTAATTATTGAGGAAAACTGTCGACATCTTTACAGCATTTAAATCTGTCCTAATTAGTTACTTAAATGTGTTAGTGATCAAAGAAATTAATAAAAAAGCCAACGCCAAACTGTGCAGAGGTTAACGTGTAATAGGTAATGAAGCTCTGTAGGGTTAGAAGGGTTACAAGTTAGCACATGGTTTACCACAGTTGTTTATAGTTGTTACAGATAATGTAGTTTACGTCTCCCAAGGGCCCTATGAGATGTTGTTAAATGTTTTTCCAGAGAATTCACCGAAGAAAACAACACATTACATAATTTGTGTTTCAGATCTTTTATTTGTTTCTAGCCTTTCCAAATTCAACAGGTTTGTTTTGTAAAATACTGTTATTTCATAGTGATGTCTAAAATCGAAAACTTTCAAAACAGACTAACATATATATCATCACTAGTCATTCAACAAAATAACTTTGTGAATTCAGTTATGATTCAAATTATTTACTATAATTAATTATTCTATATTATACATTCAACTCAATTTTAATAATCAACTCCAAATCTACGAGTTTATCTTGTTTAAAGCTGCTTTAGTTGTAGGAAGTTACAACATTTTCAGCTTCGATATGTTTAATAACGCTTGTTAGACGAAGTATTGTACTGTTAGACGAAGTATTGTACTGTTAGACGAAGTATTGCACTGTTAGACGAAGTATTGTACTGTTAGACGAAGTATTGTACTGTTAGACGAAGTATTGCACTGTTTGAAACGTTTATATTTTACAATAATAACTAACTGATACAAAATATTGGTTCCCTTTTTTATGGTTATATTTATTGGTATAAACACATTATTTTCTGATATACCCATAATTACTTGAATCCACCAATTCATATTTTGTGAACTATTATTTTTTGCTTCCAATATCATATTTGCGGTAGGGTGGAGCTCTATATTCTTAATATCACCGTTTTAACGGTATTTCCCGTTCCTCAATTCACTAAAAGAAATAATATTTTCCAACGCTGACAAACTATGTAAAATACATCAACAGTTGATTATTATATAATATTTTCAATAAGTATAATCGAAATATATGATTTATTAGTCAAAAAAATTAGATACCGTTTGGCTAAATCTAGTTTCTAATAAACGAAACACAAAAATATATTTACTGTATTTAATAATCATAAGGATTAGTATCTCTATACGGAAGGTTTATTTCTATTCAGATTGGATCGGATCGTGAAAGTGTAGCAGGGAGCTGCGGCTTTTTTAGGCCATTAGGGCTTCTTCAGCCTAGGATAGGTAGGTAAAGGGTGTTGAATCGCAACGATCATGACTGCACGAGGCAAGGAGGCAGCCCGGATCTCCGGAAGAAAGGTCCTGAGGAAACATGGCCCATGAAGCAGACAGAAGAAGAACATGGGAAACATGAAAATTGTTTGAGGGTGGGTTGGAAATGAGGAGTCTCTAAACGTTGGGGAGTGGGTGAGAGGGGACTATGTCAGTGTAGCGTCTGTAATGACTCATGTGAAGGGTGGCTAGTGGTTGGGGGGAGTTAGGTGGTGGATCAAAAGGATCAAAAGCAGCCGTGAATCAGGTGGTGGATGGTGAAGTATTGGCTTTGGTGTAGGGTTCGGTAAAGTACTCTGCCAGTAAGGGGGAATCAATGGAGTTGGCAAGGTAGTTCTGGTTGAGTTGGTTGAGGAATTCACGCAAGGCGGGAATATGGAACAAAGTGTAAAGGTGTAAAGGGAGCTGTGGTCGGGGTCCAGGTGGTAAGCTAAGCGCATGGCGCGTCGCTCGGTTTTATCAAAGTTGGAAAGGTGGTTATGGGGGATGGTGGAGAGGGCTGGATGGGCATACGTGAGTATAGGGCGGATGACGGCGATGTAGAGAGAGGTGAAAGTCCTGACGGAGCACCAATGGTGTCTGTTGTTAAGGAAGCGGAGGGCTTTGAATCGGGCTGAGGTGGTCTTCTTGGCTTTTCAAAAGTATGAAGGAGAGCTTGGAATCCAGGGTGACTCCCAGATACTTGAAAGTCTTAGTCAGTGTAGGTTTGTTGCCTTGGAAGTTGATCGGGGTTCCTGGTTACCGTGGAACTTCCTGCCGTTATAGTTAAAATAACAGAGCTGGTTCTTAGATGTGTTGAACTTGATGCGTAATTTAGAGCAGTAAGTCAGGTAATCACTAAGTATTTTGGTTAGTCGTCTACGTAGTATTTCGGGGTTTTGGGAGGCGCACCAGAAGGCCGTGTCATCTACGAACTGTACGAGACCAGTGGTGGTGTCGGCGGGGTTCCTGAGAGTGGGCGAAGGGAGATCTCGCACATACAAGATGTAGGGGAGTGGGCTAATAGCTGATCCCTGAGGGCCCCCTTCTAAATGATTTTTTTAACAGCATTATTTTTATTTTAGTTAGTAGCAGTATTTATTGCTTGAAGATTCTTACGCAAAATCTGGTGAGCAAATTAATTCAAAATGAAATACCACGTAAGAACATTTATCTGTGAAACAAAACTCATTAATCTTTTAAAAAGCAATAATCTGCTTCAACATCATTTATCTGCGGTTGGCTTAGCAGGATAAACAGTTAGCGTTTGACGTACGACTGGCTGTCGTAACGTGATGAATGGAAACAGGAAATATGACGTCACATGTCCAGAATGTGGCTGTTCGATAATAATAGTTTCCGATTTTTAGAGGCAAAATTGTTTAATGACGCAACCAAATGGTTGACAGGCTATAAACATTCAACGATCGAACTGTTATTATTTATTATTGGCAAATGGAATCAGTGTAATATAAGAGCAGTTTGTTTTTTAACTTGAGAAGAATTAAAATGAAATATTTTAAAGTGGGTTATACGGAAGAGAAATAAAACTCAAAGCTGAATTATAATCATGTAATTTAGGTATACATAGCTCTACGTAGCTCCAATGATGAATGATGGAAACGCTACATTTTAACTGTAGTTAACAACTTGTATTACGGTGTTAAAATATATGGATTAGTTTATGAGTCTTACAGTCGAAAGTACGTGATATTTTATTACGTAAAAGATAATACAGAATGTACATACACTTAATTACATTTCGGTGTTACTACGTATTAATAAATATTATGTATTGAATGTTAGTAAAATATTTAATGGTTTTAATAAAATGTAATTAACTATTTTACTGCAATAACTTAACTATTTTTAGTTATTACTCTTTTTAATTCTAAAAAAATTTCTAATTTAAGTATTCGTTTGACATATTTTTCTTTTGAATATGTAATACATCATCACTAAGCTACAAACCCATTTATGTTATTTAAAAACTTCTTTGAACATACTAAACTCTATTCAATATTTATGGAATACCGAGACTAAAGTATATCTAGAATCAATATACAATTAAGTTTAAAAGCTAAAAAGTATTTATTCATAAATCAATAAAATTTATTTATTTTAAATTATTTGTAGTAAGATTTGAACTCTATTATTTATTAATACTAAATAGTATTGTAAATAAATAAGGGATTTAAGAGTGTCTTTAATTTAATTACATATCAAATGGAGTTTAAGTACCGTTAAGATATTTATTGAAATATTTATTTTCTTATTAAGTTTTGGTGGATTTAACATATAATTATTTTCGTGAAAAAAATGATTAAGTGAAAATACAACAAATAAAGTACATACGAAAATGTTTATATGTAATGTATAAACATTTTCTTACGTACTTTATTTACTGTATTTTCACTAACTCATTTTAAAAATTATAAAAATAATTTAAAACGTCAAGACTTGACTTGCTGTAGATGCCTTGTGTACAGGACCATTTATAGTTATAATGTACAGATTGTACAGTTACCAAAGTTTCCAGCACCCTACAGCACCACCTTTAGAGTGTCACAATCACAGCTAATTAAACAGTGTGTGATTTATTAGCTGTGATTAATAAATACATGATGATCCAGCAATACTCATATCGCCAAGAAAATGGACACTGTAGTGTGATCGGAACGTTGACACGGAGTTTTTGTGCAATCTCTTAAAAAGAACAGATTTGTTTTAAATGGATTACAACTTTCTAAATAGCTTTAGCATTGACGATGGAAGTTACCAAACAAAGATAATTCCTTCTGGTTTACTTCTATTTTTTGTTTATAACTCTGTATATGCATGAGTGAATGGGAAGGCCTTTACGTATATGAGTGTTTGAGAAGGCCTTTCAATACACGTGAGAAGCCATCACAAGTCTATAGTTGGAAGAAAGCGCCAACTATAGAAAGCATGAATGGACAATGGACAATGCAATGAAGGCACAACATGCATAATGCCTAGCCATGGGATATTCTTCAACCCCTTAATATAGTACAAAAATCAATAATAAAATTAGCTTTTAAAAGACCTAAACGCTTTCCCACCATTGAATTGTTCCGTGAAACCCATCTTTTTACTGTCCGACAACTATTCTTAAAAGTTTTAATTATACACATTTACCAACATTTCAACAATATATTTACTCCAACTACTCACACATATAGCACTAGATACTCAAGAAATATTGGAATTAATACAATTAATTTATTTAAACATTACTCTACGACAAATAGTTTTTACATTTCTCAAATTGTATACAGAAATATGTGTCAGAGATACAGAGGAGCTGAGCTTTTTCAATTGCCTTCATTATCCTTATTTAAGAACAAACTGTCTCAGTTCCTTATCAGTCTCAGTGAGGAGGAGGTGGAGGCTCTGATTGTGACCGGGTACACCAGGCCTGTCTGACCTTGGCCCCCCACACACCCTCCCCCCCAGCACACTACCGTCTGAATATCTTCAAACTGGTTAGCAGTTACCGTCTTCCATCATCTGACATTGACGAAAGCAAATTTCAATAGACACTATTTGTTCAAACATTTTTAAGATTATTAAGATAAAATTATGTTTAATACAATTATTAACAGACAAACTAATTTTACGCCTGCAAAAACTAAATAAAATCAGTTCCATTCTCTGGCCAGATAATGACTCGGAGCCTACGCACAGGTTACCTTTGCCTATGTAGGTTCCTATTTTCCCTGAAGGAACAAATTGATATTAATACGTTATTTTTATATTAAGATGTAATTATATAACTAGTAAATAAACATATTTAGTTACATTATTAGATTTAAGTTTCATTCTTTTTATTAATGTTCTTTTACAACAAAATATTGTATTATTTATTATTTTGGGAAAATAAACATTCTGATTCTGATTCTGATTCATATCGTTGCACTTTTTCACTTAATGTTACCTGGCCTACTCATATTAGTCTCTTGAGTGGCTTACTAGGGTAAAGTGAATGGTATGTGTGATCTAAGTACAACATACAATTTTTGTTGAATGGGAGGAGTAACTACTTAAAACACTTGTCTGTAGCGTGATGGAGAGGAATGCATGCACGTGTGTAGTGTGGGAGGGATGAGTGATGGAGAGGAGTGTATGCACGTCTGTAGTATGGGAGGGATCAGTGATGGGAGACACTTAATACATTGATAGAACGTGAAGACTGTTGGAGGGATGATCGACGTTGAGGTAATTCTAAGTATTGAGATACATAAAAAGTAATAGTTAAAAGTCACAAGTAAATACATTGCATTTATAATACTTAACCTTTTAAATCATACACTGGATTAGACTTTAGAGAAGTAAAACTAAAGAGTCTTATAAAACAAGTATAGTTAACAATATATTACAAAACATATGACAAAATTAAAGATTTTATATTTTAAGTTAAAATTGTTATCATCCTTTACTATTTTAATATTAACGCTAACTCACGTTAATTTAGGTAAGTTAATGTAGTGTTAAATTTGAAATAGAGGTTTAAAAATAATTATATTTGTAGCGTTGCAAATATGTATTATAATTGCAAGAAAAACAAGCTTAAGAAGAAAAATGTTTAAACAAATGATAGGAATTGGAAAACGAATAACTTTTATTTCTCTTTTATAGGGCATGAGTAAACGGAATATTACTTTAAAACAGTTGAAAGGCGAGTTTTATATAACAATTATCTCCTTAACCTCAATCTACTAAGTGGCCAAGTGACCCAGTTGGAATGTATCTATCCGCCACACTTGTTTACTTGAATTTAATATTATGCTGATTTAACGCCAACATTTAATAAAAAGTAGGAAATTATATTAAGGAATAATAAATAAAAGCGTCATAGTTTGATATTAATATATATATACATAAGAAACATATTAATGTTTTTTTTTCTTAAAATATAATTCGATCAATAGTATTTTTTTAGAGCTTTTCAACAAATCAACTGAATCTGGAATAACAGAGGCTTGCAAATCAATTAGCATGTTTCGATAATTCATTATATCATATATGCGATTAATGGAAAATACGACGTCATTTGATGTCAGCGTGGTGGACTCTGAACCACGTAGTATTAGTCTGATTTGAGCTAATTGACAAGCCTTATCTGAACCCTCACAAGCAGCCTGCACCCAACACAGACACACCAGAGGTTTCCAGTGTCGTTCACGCTGATGGCAATCATTGTTTGGGCGTTGCGATGTTTAAGAGGACTGAAAATATAATTTATTGTCTTAATTCTCTTTAAAACTCTACAATATAGTATATTAGATTTCAGGAAATAATAATAATAATAAAAAAGGTGTTACGATACACACAATCTAATAAAGTTGATTGTATTTTGCTTAGTTAAATGGTAATTGTTATGGCCAATATTTTTCAGATATGTACTTCAAATAGCTGTATATACAAAGGTGTTATCCTAAGTTCTTAATGGAGCAGTTTGGTACAGCTAGGTACCTGATCGTGGATACTTATGTAAACGTGTATGAAATTACATGACAGTGAAAAATATCTCTATTGTATTTTTTATTTACATAAACAGTGAGGCTGTGCTTACATAACTTTCTCTTAATTATTATTAAATAAACATTTTACATAACTTTAACTTGTACAGTATAGATTTATTAAATTGGTCGTTTCAATATTAAAGGTATTGTACGGATTTTATGGTTAAATTAGGTGAACGTTTTACTTATGTTTGATATATAGGACATGAAGAAAAAATATAGTTTTTAAATATTTGGTGAACGACTGTAATGACGAATCAAATTTGATGTTCACTGCATAATATTTCCATTCATTTGAAAACACTAGGTCTGTTTACATAGTGTTAATGGAAAACTAACTTAAGCACTTCAGTTAGTTTTGACAATATATGTTAAAACGACCCTTAGTTGAAAAGATCCCTACAAATAGTTTGTTTAAACAAGCAAATAGGTGACTGTTTAGTTATTTTTTAGTTTTTTATTTAAAATTCTGAAAGTTCTCTCCACAGTTGATCATTTCTTCCACGAGGACCGTTCAAATAACTAACGAGGCACTGAGAGTTGACGGAGAGATTCCACAACTTCTGTCGGTGAAAGTAATAAAGTACTGATAAATTGGCAATAAAGACCCGTCCAAAGTATATTGAAAACTACCCCCATTGTGCAAATTGCGTGAAAATATATTCATCGCTGTATTTGTTAAGCAACTAATACTACAATCATATATTAATTTAAATTATTTAATTACATTGATCGAATCTAACATTAGGTAATACATCACATCTATCATTTTTACAACTAAATTTCAAGTTTTTTAAAGCAGTGCATATAACGCAGAATAAGAATAAATTGAAATAGTTATTTTCACGTTAGAAATCATTAACATAAGCAAGAGCCGTTGCAATTTGATATTTAAGGAAAGGAAAATTGTGCTTTTGATAATTAAAACTATTAAAATTTGGATAGAAAATACTAATTTATAACAAGACAAAAATATGTAATAAACTGTTAATATTAGCAAAAAATAATAAATAATTTTCTTTGTAGAATGTATTATAAAGAACGAATACGACCAATAATAAGGGAAATATGAGGAGCAAAGTTATTACAGTAAAAAAATCTTATACGCTGCATTTGGAGTATAATAACTTTTCTTTCGAGACCATGATAACTTCGATAATCAATGTGTACTTTTTTACTTTTAGTTTTTGTTGAATATTCTTTAAAGGACAGCTCACATTCAGGTGAAAGTTGAAAGCTTGTTACCTACCTGCCCAGCCCCACACGTACATTGATATTGACCCACCTGCCCACCCCCACACGTGCATTGAGTGCGTGCGCGCGCACATGCTCACGTGTGTATGTTGACAAAACTAGTAAGTGCATTTATTTATAATCTATTTTTTAACTCTGTTTCAACAATATTTAGGGATTGATTTGATTTATTCATACTGTTTATGAAATGCCAAACCACGCCTCGAAGTCTGACAGTCTCAGATAGTCCAGTAGTATAAATATAATCTTACCATCAGTGGTCTAAAGTATGATGTTCTATTCAATTGCATGGTTCGAGTTTATTGCTATAGTGAGTTAGAGTGAACACTGCATAGTTAATTATGAAAGACGCATTCTAGTGACAGTAAGTTAAAATGAGTTTTTAACAAAAATCTTGTTAGTGACATTTAAAGTTTCATATTTGATTGTAAAAAAACATAAAAATACTCAGTTAAAAAAAACAACTTTTGGTCCACTAAAATAGTTTTGTACCTTCAAGCGCTTCAATAAAATCATTATTATGACCCAAATTAATACTTGAAATAGGAATCTCATTTTTGTTTTTTTTCGTGAAGCAAAACAGTTCAATCAAAGCTCTTGACATTATTTATTTTTCTATTTACTTGCAACTCTTATTATTTATCTACAGAACCTATTAGTGTTATGTATATTATTTCGTCAAATAACTACGCAAAGCCCTTTATAGAATTGAACTGCGTAACAGAAAAAATGAAACAATCATGGTGTTATGAATAAAGTAGCTTAAAAGCTGATTAATAAAATAATTTATTTGCTTCTATTCGGTGAGTGATTTTCGGGTTTAGGTTAGGGTTAAGAAATTGGCCCCCATTTACAATTACCTTTAAACCTACTCAAACAATAACTTCGTAGTTGTCAACTACGTCTTCTCTAGTTATATTAGACCACGATTACGTTCACTGAGGAAACTCTCCCCACCTTCCACACCCAACCCTCGTAAGTCAGTATGACAATATTTGGGGATTACACGATTAGTCGAGGATTATACGGTGACTTGACTACAGCCTGGGAGTGATACAGTGGGGCCGACTATATATGGCTTCCAATAAAGAGGGATTTGTGTCATTTATCACGTTGGTACTGCTTACTAGCTTTGACCTTACATTTTACCTTATCATTTACTCCAATTTTTGTTGTTCAACTATCAAACTGGTATCATGGATAGTATCGGTGACATCGGTGACACCGAGCACTTAAAATTCAATAATGGCATTTTTATCTTTCTTAATTGTACAATTATGACACGTTAATTTATTTATTGTATCGTAAGTTGTTGTAATCCTTCTCCTAGTTTAAAAAAAAGTTCCAGCATTTTAACAAGTTTTTACTGTTAACAACTTTACACTATTATTAATAAAAAAAAACGGTAACATATAGCATTTATAGGTGATTGACAGGAATATTTTCTTAAAGTTTAATTAAATCAATTGAAAATTGCTGCGTTTACCTACGCATATAAAAGCAATGTATCGTAACTTTACATTTGTTAAAGAACACACTCTAGAAGCCGAGAAAACGATGTTTCAGGAATTTGATTTAGCAATTTTTTCTTAAAAAGTTAAAATCGTGATATTTATTAAACTTACAGAAAATAATTTTGCCAATCACGTCATAACGTATAAATGCAATACACATACAGGATTTTGAGTAATAAAAGTGTAAAATTGATGGACAATGAAAGTTACTTAAAATTACGATACTTTTTTTGTTTTAACAGGATAACAATTATTGAAACTTAGGATACAATAAATATATGTGTAATAACGTACAATTAAGTGAAAGAAAAAGTTGTTATTGGATTTTACATAGGCCTTTTGTTTCTTAGTAAACAGCCTTCAAACTCGGGTACACGACATGAATTCTGTACCTATAGTAGTCTAAAACTTGATTTATAAACTATTTATAATGTTTTGTCTATACTTTAACGAGATATGTATTAATTAAAAGCTCCCTATTTTTAATAAATTCTATTAAACTCAAAAAATAACTTAAAATATCGGATTTTTCAAAAAACTTAAAAATAGCTTTATTTTGATAATATTTTTGTGTGCTAACACTACATTGAAAATATTTGTATGATATTAAATTAATTTGGAATGGATTGCAGAGGAAGAGATTAAGACACAATTTCCCTCTTAAGCGGGCTTTTTTATTTTTATACGGTCAATATTCCAAGGGCTTATTGTGCTTTCTATACTTCACTTCGGGAATCAAACTCGGGCCTGTTGCACCGATTTAGCTCCTTAGCTACGTTCTAAGATGTAATATTCTACTTAAAGAACACGACGGAAATCAATAATTCGTAGACAATCAAATAATTTCACATTGAAACTGTCCTATTAATTTTTTTTTTTTTTTTTATTATGAGATATATTTTTTTTTCTATTACGAGATAAATATACTTACCTCATTATGTTCACAATCTCACAAAGAACCAGTAAATGTTGTAAGAATACAATTATAATACTTTGTCACTTTAAAATACTGTGAGTGGGCTGATTTAAATTTTAAAAAGGGTGGGTGATAAACTTAAAAATAATAGTTCCATTTCTGTTATACATTTAGCATTTTTTGAAATACAGTTGTAAATACTACTATTATAACATCAAAATGTCCCCAAAAGCCTTTATTGGAAGCAGCACTAAAAGTAAATATGATATATTTTATTTACATCTACGTCCGCATAGAAATATTGTATTACTTCAACTTTTAATACAATGTGTATGTTTTTATGAATCCAAATTGCTTCAATGAATTTACTATCTCCTAATTTGGGTTGGTGTGCTAAAGAAACCTATTTCTATGGTGATGCAAAAACTGATCCCTTTATAGTCGTTTAGGAGGTATCCCAACCTGATGAGAAAAGTTTTTTACATGTCTGGCAGAAATGTTCTTTGAAAGTTTGCTAGTTTTTTATGGTTATGACTACTAATGAAATAATAAAAAACCTAAAATATTAGAACACCTGAGCATATTAGCTATAACAATTGTAGTTGTAGCTATCTAAATGTTAGTATAAATGTTATAGGTTCAAAAAGCAAAAGACTAGATTCTCAAGAAGAACTTGAAATATAAACACAACCAAGAAAATCCCAACAATTAAATCAACTCTATTTTAATACAAAAAAGAAACCCAATATTCAAAACAATTATAAATATAAGAAACAACACACGCAATGACAACTAACCACCAAATTACAAATATTTACAATTTAACGCATGTTTTCTATATAATAGTTTTTTTATTTCATTTTATTTGTTTTGTAACAGTTTGGAAAGTAAACTTACGAAGATGGCATAATTGCCGAAACCGGTGTCGGTGTTAATTCAATAAAATTAAAGGGTGCTCAATTGTTTTTTATATTATAACTTTATTATACATAGCAACCTAGTAATTACAACTTTTCTACAATCATAGGATTTATATTATACTGGGTACTCAAAAAATAAGCAATCTGAACATCAACCATACTATGCCAGTGTCTCATTTAGTATTAATTAAACCTATGTCTTTTTCAAAACTCATCACTATTATGTTCCCCACTACGTCTACTCGAAAGCTTGATAAAAAATGTTTACAAATACATTTAGGATACATACATGGTGGAGTTATTATATTGATCTCAGTCTGACTATAAAATGTCATACAGAGACATTTCTGTTAATTATTAACTGCTATTAAACACCTTCTTAAATGTGTACAAGATTGATTTACTAACATTAACTAGAATTTAAGGAGGGGATTCAATGAGATAGCAAGTCCTAGACATTTTGAAGTCACCCTCCCACCCAATCATACTCGTAAAGTGTTATTGACCACTCACCCCTTACTCTTAATATGGTTATAAGGTTCTCATCCACCATTTACGAGGTGATGACCGACCCTCACTCATCCCTAAATGTAAAGTGTATTGACCATCTACCCACCTTAACACGTAGGGACATCTTAAAATACAGCAGTATTGAAAGTATTCTACGTCTGATTTCTAGGGCGTTTAGGAAATATGAAATAACACTAGATTACAAAGTGAATTAAGATATATAATATCACATATTAGTTTATGCAAATGTTCATCAACATTAACTACACTACATACACGTGAGACGAAATTCTAGTTATGGAACCCGTAACAACAATAAAGCTATTGTTGGTTTTTATAGGTTGAATAAAAGCTTATCCAGTCACCCGGCGATCTCAATCAAAGTATACAACAAAGTTATACATTTAATTAATAAGTATTCACCGAAAGAGTTTAAATGTAAGTTTTACTGCTGGTTACTCAATAACCCCTTTTACTCAATTAACGAATTTCTGAGTTTGGGTTTAATAGAATTTTAATCTTATATTTAGATTTCATTAGAAGTATTTAATGTTCTCGATTTTTTTTCTATGATCCTTGTTAGATTTACCTTGTTATTAATTGTATTATCCCTTATATTATTTAAACTTTGTTATAAAACTAATATTAATGTATATATATTAGGTTCTGTTGTTGTGCTTGTAATTATAAATGCCTGCCCTAAATTTATTTTAAATGTACTTAAATTAAGATAGTATTAGTACCGACTTGGCATTTAGCTGTAAAATGACGTTGTCAATGCTGTACCACAGTTTTACGACAAAAGATTATTATTATTATTATCACTGTTCGTGTAAGAGAGGGTAGAATAGTAATCGCTCATGTTTATGTCAATGTCAATAGATATTTTTGACAAATGGGTTAGAACCAATATTACCCGTAAGGTAAAATATTAATTCATTGTTCTCATTTAGGAGAAAAAGAATTAATGCAAATATGTTTATGAATTTAGATTATATAAATACAAGTTATTCTTTTGTAAGATAAAGATATAACGTTGTGTCCAAGTTACCATTCCCACTGGGCTGAAAATCTTATTAATTCTTAGCTCTTTGAGCTTAAAAGTTCTGGGTATAAGTGGTTATAAGAAAATAGTACACACATAATTCATAGACAGGTGTTGATGTGTTGGCATCCATTTTAATTACGTTTCAGTATTAGGGAATATTGAACGTAAACTATATTACCATGAATACTATTATTTGAAATAACGTTATTCATTGATAATAAGGAAAACATTTATTCTTAGGTAGATGTGTGATAGTAACACTTCCTATAAGAGGATTTGTACTAGATAGAAAAACGATTAAAAGAAAATAAAAATTAATTTACTATAATTTTCATATGTCGTAAGGTTTATAAATAAACAGTGTTGCAAAATATCAATGAAAAATAACCATAAGTTAATAAATGTATTAAAATAAACTCCGAAAACCAAATAATAATGCATCGATTAAACTGATAATTAAAAGACAGTGATCAAAATAAGACAATAAATAGATAAACCAACTAAAAGCTACCACCCTTACGCTATGGAGGTAGGAAGTGCTCTAGAGTGGGACACAACATCCCAGCCAAGAGGTTCTGTAATCCTGTCATTGAAACTCACTGTCAGACCGTCATGTGGTAAAGTAAGGTATAGTTTGGTGTTTTGTAAATACAGCATTATACACTTGTTGACGTGTACAGAATATGACTAACAGCATAGAAAATAAATTGAATGGTTTTATCATTTGGATTTTATTTTATTTGCTACAAAAAATATACTTTTATTAGGTAAATTATTACTATGTGTGTTTTTGACCAAACCCTTTAAATTTATAACTAGCTAAAAAAATTTACTATATGATATATTTTGTTGGAATGAACACTAAAGTATTTTGTAGAACTAGATATCTAGTTGAACTGTGTTGTATTAATTAATATTACACATTAATATATTTCATGTTAATTGAGTATTTTGGAGCAAAATCAATTTATATAGTTTAAATTTGTAAAATGGTTGTTGTTGAAAAAAAAATAAATAAATAAAAATAAAACTCGAAAATATGGTTATACGCTTTTTAAAGTTATATATTTTATATATAAAAACTTGTTATATATTTTATACGATATATACAAGTTAGTTTGCTAACTTGTATATATCGCTTTTACTGTATGATATGTGAAAGTGCTCTTTAAAAGACACATTAAATTTAATTATTAACAAAGCATTTTTGAATAAATTAACATATATACAAATTATGTCATATTCATTTATATAGTTCAACTGTTCTAAAAATAAAATAGTTTAAATAAATTCAATACCATTGTACATGATTAGTGGGTGGGTGGGTGAATACCACTGTACGTGATAGGAGAGTCGGTGGGTCAATACCACCGTACGAGAATTGATGGATGGGTTAATACCACTGTATGTGATGGGTGGGTCAATACCACTGTACGTGATGGGTGAGTCGGTGGGTCAATACTGCCGTACGGGAATTGGTGGGTGGGTCAATACCACTGTATGTGATAGGTGAGTCGGTGGGTCAATACCACCGTACGGGATTTGGTGGGTGGGTCAATACTACTGTATGTGATGGGTGAGTCGGTGGGTCAATACCACCGTACGGGATTTGGTGGGTGGGTCAATACTACTGTATGTGATGGGTGAGTCGGTGGGTCAATACCACCGTACGGGATTTGCTGGGTGGGTCAATATTACTGTATGTGATGGGTGAGTCGGTGGGTCAATACCGCCGTACGAGAATTGGTGGATGGGTTAATACCACTGTATATGATGGGTGGGTCAGTACCACTGTACGTGATGGGTGAGTCGGTGGGTCAATACCACTGCGCGTGATGGGTGAGTCGGTGGGTCAATACCACTGTGCGTGATAGGTGAATCGGTGGGTCAATACCACTGTGCGTGATAGGTGAATCGGTGGGTCGATACCTCCGTACCCGTACGTGAATCGGTGGGTGGGTGGGACAGGCTATTTTGTCAGGGCGCTATAGTGGGTGGGGACTAATACATGTAGTGACAGATTTCCTCCGGGTAATCTTGCTGCTTCATAACAACCCACCCACTACCACTGTAACACCCGGCATGCAACTGACATCCTAGCTTCGCAGTCTTCTGCGACATGCTTGCTGTGGTATATCCCACTATTGTAGATGACAAACTGGTGATTGGAATCCATAGGGATGGTGATAATCACCTGTATTGTACTAACCAGATGGAACTCCTTATGCCCACGAACTGAATCTTTAAACATTTAGAGAATACTAATAAAGAATATTAAATATACAAACTAACGTCACTGTATATATCAACCCCTAATTTGGTGAAAATGGCCACGATTTACATTTATTATTTGACCCTTATTATTGAGTACTTAAAAAACCTCATTAATCATAAGTTTGCTGCAAAGTGGGAAAGTTAGAAGACATTTATTTGGGAATGTGACGATTTTCCAAGTTTCCTTCCTCACAACTCAAAAAACTTTTAATATTAAAATGTCCTAAACTCCTTCATAATTCTATTGATTTTTAACACCAAACGCTACTAATTTCTGAACGATGTACGCTTAATTTTAACCTGATAATTAATATAATTATCACTATACCTATATCGTATTTTTCACACAATCTTATTTTAAATGTTACAAGTAATACTTACGGTTCAAGTTTTTAAAATTAGGTTGTTCACTATTACTTTTATTTATATTTAAAGAAAATTGATATTTTAATGTTTAGTAACCCATTTAAGTTGATGGGAATATTAATTGTAAAATAATATAGGGTTAAAAACATCGCTTAAATTTTAGCAAAACTTCACATGCGAAATTTACAAGATACGATATACAGTACATAACCACTATCTCATTATATAGTACAGGCTTAACTGTCTCATTTTATATGTATGGCAAAAAGTTCATATTATTACTATTTAAATATATGAGAAGAATAAGGATAGAGAAGAAGAAGTTGCTAGTGAGTGATAGTTATCTAATCGTCTCTACATATTTATCATCACTATTATGATTTTCATGTTTATTAGTTACATTTTTTTACCAATATGGACATGTGAGTTATAATGTTCATTTTAAACAAATAAACTTTGGTATTAGTTACATATGTATTTATAAAATCAGTTGGTTGTAGTTCTTATAGGTTATGTTATATACATAGGTTACAATAGGATACAGTTTTTGTGGATAATCAACAAAGAAATATATCAGAGCATTTCAAGATACAAATAATAACCATCTAATTAGTCACAAGTTCTTCATTAAAAGAGAATTAATTACAATAATTCACAATGCAATGCTCAGGATGTAGTTTGGAGTTACCGAAAGATGAAGACCATGTATCTTGCGGTAAATGTAAAAATGGTTTTCACTACCAATGTTTTGGACTGCAGAATAATACTTGGAAGGCCAAAACCCAGAAGAAGAAAGAACAGTAGCAATGTATAAATTGCAGAAGCTCGGCAAGAACCTTAAGCCAAGGCGCAGAAGAAGATGTTACCGAGGACTTGAATAACAATTCAATTAAAATTCTCTTAGATTAGTATGTTTGCGAAAAAAGATATTTAATGAAATACTGGATAATAGACAGCTGTACTTATGGAATTTGAAGACCGAATGAAGGACGTTGTGGACAAAGTGCTGACCCTTGAAGAGGAAGGAAAAGATATAAGGCGAGAAATTGAAGAAATAAAATTATCCATGGAGCTTGAGAAACAATATAATAGGTAAAAAAATATCATAATTACCAGTATTACGGAGAAAAAAGGAGAGGACATTTATAAAACTGTGATGATAAGGTAAATCACCTAATATAATCCCTCAGTGCAGTACAAGGGCAACAGGAGACAGTATAGTATTTAATGATAGGAAACTAAAACCAAAGTTATCTACTGTAGGCTTAGGCAATGGGGAGCAGATAACAATTTTAACCCCATACTTTGTAAAATTAGTGGAAAAATCTATGTAAATAAAAATTTGTAAAGGCTATTAATTTATATGGCTAAATGGCAACAGAATAACTCAATGCCTATTGAACTACAAAATATTCCAACTAAATCTCAATTAAAGCTTTAAAAAAAACTATTACTTAAACAAATAGGCCTAGAAATGTCATGGTATTCTTTTGAGAAAATGAAAATAATTTGCTAATAATAGATTTTTAGTGGTAAACATATTTGGGATAGCCCTAGTGCTACATTTCTATAGAACTTAATAATAGGACCTCGTATTAAAAATGAAGAAATATTTTTTCACTGTTTGTGATGAGCTTATGTAGATCCAAGAAGAAAGGCAATGACGTTATTAGAGCTAAATAACAAAAATAGTCGATTGTAATATTGTAATCTAGTATAGATCTTTCAAACCTTCGACTCACAATTTTGGTTCAGTACTAATTCGATTTGTATTGCACTATATAAAAAAATGTTATCACATTTATTTTATTCAATATTGGAACTATTGTTGTGTTTTAGAAATATATACATTTTGTTAAGTTTTGTCAATGTTAAGTTTTTATAGTTTATTTATGATTGTTTACTGGTAAAGGTGTTTAATGTCTATTATTATTTGTTTTATTTTATATTAGTTAATTGATTAATATGTAGTTGATAGTTTTATTGTATAAAAGAGTTACATGATGGACAATAATATTTAATGTTGAATGCACAAAGTTAATATATTAGGACACATGTGATAAAGTGAATGTCCTGCATATTGAGGTTAGGCTGTTGGCTGCTGATGATAATCACAAACCAACAAGAATGTCCGTAACGGAGGACTCATAACATCGAAAATACAGGATTTGAGCAGGTTTCTCTCAATTGTTCATTTAAAACTGCATGTTAGGAATTCCAAGGTACTGTCCCTACGAGCCCTCTAAAATGTCAGGAGCCTGCTTGAAAATTATTTTGGTTCATTGCTTGATCGTGAATGTTCATACACTGCATATTCATAAAGATACCTTTCTTACTCGCTCTGTCAAAGGAAATAAAATCCCAATAGTACTTAATTTAATTTATTATTATTATTTTTTCTATTTACAATTTATGAAATAATATAGTTTTCTCATTTGTTAGTTAAACTGATTAATTCGGAATATTTTTTTTCTGTTGTAACTTCATATTAAATGTTTGAATATTATAAAGTGACTAAATAATTGAATATTATTATTTAGTCATATATATTTTCCACCAACTAGCATATAGCTAGATGGTTTGTATATTCACTGCAGCAATGTGTATTTGCGCTTGTGAAAATAAAATTGAATAGAATTGAATTGAAGACGGTTTCGTGGTTTTTAAAATTAAATTGAATTAGTCACGACACTATTCTACCATACAAAAAAGACACCCAAACCCGTAAACCACAACCGATTTGAGACTACTCAATACAAGCTGAAAAAAGCTTAAAATATTTTTAAATTAATATTATAATATTTCAAACATGTTTAAGCAATAATCTGTTTGTAAATATTCGGGGTGTTAAAACTCTGGCTATAAACTTTGGGATACTGTTACATAATCCAAAAGGAGCCCAAAGTCGAATGTAAGTCACGGCATATCTCTTTTAGTTTACTGGCTAATCACATTTTTCAAAATACTAAACTAAATTTAACCAAACCCAAGTAAACGTATTATAATTATATTTCCTAATGAAATAAGTTGGGTAAGTTTGCCTCACGATTTAAAAATGAGGGTAGTTTAAAAATATTTAACTTAGAATAGCAAAAATAGTACTGTAAAATAAGTGTAATGGTATATTAAGTTTTTATATTGAATAAAAAACAACTGAATTATTATAAAATTAGATGGACCGTACAAGGCCTGAGATTCTTCGGAATGAGCAAACAGCTCAGAAACGGATCAAATAACAAAAAACAAATTATTTGAAATGCGTTAATCAAATAATTGCTCATTCTGGAGAAACTCAGGTTACCCGGTCCATCTAATTCAGTCTTTTGTCATTTAATATAAAAATTTAGTATATCATTACATTTTCATAAACATCGTCCAAAAAAAGTTACTTATGTAACTTTGTTATAAAATTGATACATTTTAAGTTATTCTAGTTTAAATATTTCAAATTACTGTTATTTTAAAATATATGAGTCAAACTTGACAAAATTTTTTAAACTAATAAATCTAAATAAAATGGTGTACTTAAGTTAGGTAAAATTTGGTTTAGTATTTTGAAAAAATATAATTTTTTAAATAAATACACGTACATACAGACAGACAGAAAACGTTTAGTATATACATACAGTATATACGTTTAGTATAAACTAAAAGTATATACATACAGACCAGTATATACTTTTAGTTTTTGGCTCATTTTAGTCGATGGAAAAATATCCCAAAGTTTGTAGCGAGAGTTATGAAATACACTGTAAATTCGATTTTACTTTTGTCAACATAGAAGTGTCATATATTAAAACAATCATATATTTTATATTACTTTAATATGGTAAGCTTTAAAATAAATGAAATAATAAGTAAGGAAAGTCATAAAAAATACCTTAAGATATATTTCCAAGAACTGCCATTTACATCTATTGCTGCATTGCAAATACCTGTTAATACTGTTGTGAAATGTAATAAGTAATACGCTCCATCACGGCACCCAACTTCGTACAAAAATGGCTGATGTCATAATAGGTGACGTCATAAAAATATTATACCGGCTTGTTTTCCCTCTGCAACCTAATAACTTTTCCAGGATGAATAATCGTCTAGTTCTATTTGATACAACTACTACGTGAAATATCTACTAAATACATGTTACTTGCAGGAAAAACATTGAATTTTTATGTGGGTAAGAGTTAATCTTAACGAAACTTTTAAAGTTTGCATTATATGTAATTATTTAAGTTTTCATGAGCGTGGTACTTTAAAAGTACATAAAAAATATACTTAAAATTAATAGAAAATACAAATATTTGATATATGTTTTTATTCTTATCACACAGGAAATAGAACATTGGCAAAGGAAATTATAGTGGTAATTTAAAATTACTTGGTGATTGATTTTATTATTTATTATTTTATATTTATTTATTTTATATATATATTTATATTCCTTATTACTAACGAAGGAGATATGGTTAGCTAATTTATGTTTTATGTTAAGTTAAACAGTGAAACAAAGTTATGTAATATGGTAGCATAGCGTCTAAATTATGCTATATAGGCTATTTAAATAATACAGATTAAACAACTAAATATATCAAAGCTAAATGTCTTCATCCGATTGTGTAGAGGCGGATTTCTGTAGACTAACTTAAGAAATTGGCAAATGAAACAAAAACACAACTTTTCTTATTACAAGACTTAATGACATGATCTAGAAAACTATTACTGCAATTAGTGTAACTAGAAAACTTAAATATATTAAGTAAAGACTAAGCTGTTTAAACTTGAGATATAATTCGTTTTGGTTGCTTTCAAAGTGGGTTAAATATTTAATGTCTTGTGAACACAATAGAGTATAAATTCCTCTTGAAAGTGTTTTTAAATATACAATTATTTGCAAACTGTGTAACTTCAGTCGAGACTGAAAGTTTTTGGATTTGAAACGATGTTTAAAATTGAGTATTAATTTTAGCTGTAAGTTTTAATATTGCAAGAGTATTGGTAAGTGGCCATATGAAAGTAGGATTTTAGTTGGACTAGATCACCTTCAAATTAAAATAGCAGTTCTTCAAGGAGATATTTTTTAACTTATATTGCCTTGGCGAAGAATTCACTTTAAAATGTTTGGCCAATTTAAGTGCTGCTATTAAACAAAATCGAATCATACTAACCTAAATTTCACCAAAGTGTTTAATTGGTACGAGTTGATAAATAACTAAATTAAAAATATTCTATAAACAAAAACAAAACAAAAAATAAATAAAATAGTTTGCAGTAGTATAAATGCTTACTTTAGTAGAGCGAGACAACAGGTACTACAAGACAATTGAAATTATGTCGATTGTTAAAAGCTATAAAATATAATTTCATATTATTTCCATCTCATTTTCCAAAAAATCCAACAGGAATATACTAAAATAAAATCAAGTACATTGCCTGTAACATATTATCGATTGAAAAAGTATATAGAATAACTTTGTTGTTGAATGTAGTGGTAATCACTATAAAAATGATCAAACAGACAAAAACAATGTGTCTTGTTGAACTGCTATCTCATGTTGGATGGTTCAAAATAAGCAATCGGACGTCTGTTTTAGGTACTATTAGGTCAGCTCTTAGTTACCTTAGCGTGTTCTGAAGAGATACAAAAAAAGGGAGACCTCAGGTGCTATAGTTTGTTTATTAACTTGACTCCAGAGCCCTTTTACTCTAGGAACTAAATGTTTACTCCAGAGCGCTTAAACGTTGGAACTATGAGGAGCCATTGGAAATGCTACAACCAATGGTGTGACGGTGTAAACTAGCCGCAACCATAGCAACGCATGAACGATTTGCATTGTTGCCACGTTCCACTTCTTTAAATTCAGCTATTATTAATATTAATTGTTTGAATGAAAGTTTGAGTAAACATTTTATAATCTTGAACTTCACTTTACCGTTTCCTTTTGTTTATAAACTGTTCTTTTTTTGTTTATGAACAGATTTATGAATTGTTCTGTTGCAATCTTGTTTGACTTAATTACAAATGTCTTTAAGCAGAATTTTTTCTGACTCAACAAGTAGGTATCTTCTGTCATATCTCAAACGCAGTACTCTTGGCAACACCGTGCGTCAGAGTTTACAAAGTTACAGAAGTATGGATGATATTAAGTTAAGAGAATTACGTTAATATTAAGTTAAGAGAATGGACCAAAATTAAGTTAAGAGAATTACGCTTAAGTACATCGAGTAATATGAGTACTTTAGATGAATCGTTAAACTCATTGCGAGACATTGATAAATTACGTAATCAAGGTGGTATTATGAATAATTATTTAGGTCAGACTCATCACAAATTATTTTATTGTAGTACCTTTTATAGCATATTTAATACCAATTAAATGTTCTTAATAAACTGAAGATATCTTGGTTTATGTTTCAATAAAAACTTAACGCCTTCTTAGTGGTCTAAACTTAACTCAGGACATTTATAAAACTATTGAACGTTTTTCTGGAAAATAACTTTTTTTAACAGTTGGAATTATTTTTTTATTTCATTTTAACAACTATAAATCATTACGGTATTCCAAAACATTGAATATCAATATTGAAAATTAATTAAATATTAATACGTTCAACGTATTTTAATTTTTTGCAGAATAAATGAAAAACCTTGCAGCTGCAACATTTTTTAAGAAAAGGCTAAACATTTCCTCTGTAAAAAAGAGTTTTATAAAAGAGAGGAGTTCACAAGTAATACTTGTAATTATTTGACAATAATAATTTATTGTATGATTATTAAAATAATAATATAATATCATATTGTATTACGATATGTTCAATAATTAAGATAAGTGTTATAATATTGATCAGTAGCGTAGTTGGTTACATCCCAGGTTCAGAATGTAAAGGTTCTCAGTTCGATACCAATAAGAGTGATCACATTTTGAGAGAGATCAGCTGATAACCACCAGCTGTTCATTTACTATTCAGTATAAGTAAATATCACACAACACAAATTAATTACGAAATAAGCACAAAATGCTCAAATATATTACAATAAAAGTACAAAAGGCACAAAAGAATCTTTGGGTGTCTATTTATTATTGGGCTACTAATTAATGACACTTACTAAGGAATAGTCAGCCTTAGTTTGTAACAATGACTACATTCGCTCATCTACACTCATCACACTCATTCAAAATCCATATTCACCCTTATCTTGAAGATAAATTTACACGTCTTACAAATAGATAAATAAATAATTCATGAACACGTTCAAAGTAAAAACTGTAGCTAGTACATATTTAAATGTGAAATTTAAATAAATCTATTTAAATATGCTCAATAAGTAGGATTTTAGCGTGTTTTAAAACATTTATATTGGTTTAAGCACATTATTAATTGGAAATTTGAAAGATCGTTATAAATAGAAACATTTTAATCACTATACTTACACGTTAGATACTCTCTTTTATAACTTTAATAATATGTACAACAATATACAGCTCAATATGATCATTCTTTTGGTTTGAACTAAGACACCTTAAGAATGTTTCTTAGTTCAACTCGTACGACATTAAATATGTACCACAAACAATTTTCCTACTGTTCAAACGGCTTACTTCAACATAAATGTAAATCCAGAAACTTTAAAGTTATTGCTATTATGAAATTAGTAGTGTAATTTTAAAACTACTTGTTAAGAAATATCACTTTCAATTCACTATGTAAATCTAAACTTATAATTTTAATATAATACATTGAAAATACCAATAAATTCGGTTGATATGAAAACTAAATATGTATTTGTTTAAATAAGTTGTTCCTATAACTAAGAAAACTGGAAATCCACTCTTTTACCTCACGCAAGAGTAACCCTATAACTTTGTGTTTCTTGAACTCACACAATGAGTTGGTGTAGTATTAATTTTCAATTGGAAGACTTTTTACCGAAACTCCACTTTTCCTATAAAATGTTCGTTAGAGATCATTTAGTGGAAGTTCGCTAAATTCAAATCATACATTTCCTATAGCTAACACTGTTGTGTTGTTACAATGGGAAATTGCACTCCTCCATGTATAATTGACATGTATAAATATTGATATAGCACGAATAATATTTCTTTGAACATTTTATTACAAGTTGTAACTTAGACTATAGCAAATTATAAATGGTCCAATAATTATGGCATGGATACTTTCAATTTATGCCTATGCAATGGTCCAATAACTATGCCATGGATACTTCCAATCTATGCCTATGCAACGGTCCAATAACTATGCCATGGTTACTTCCAATCTATGCCTACGCAACTGTCCAATAACTATACCATGGATACTTCCAATTTATGCCTACGCAATGGTCCAATAACTATGCCATGGATACTTCCAATTTATGCCTACGCAATGGTCCAATAACTATGCCATGGATACTTCCAATCTATGCCTACGCAACGGTCCAGTAACTATGCCATGGGTACTTCCAATCTATGCCTATGCAATGGTCCAATAACTATGCCATGGATACTTCCAATCTATGCCTACGCAACTGTCCAATAACTATACCATGGATACTTCCAATTTATGCCTACGCAATGGTCCAATAACTATGCCATGGATACTTCCAATCTATGCCTACGCAACTGTCCAATAACTATACCATGGATACTTCCAATTTATGCCTACGCAATGGTCCAATAACTATGCCATGGATACTTCCAATTTATGCCTACGCAATGGTCCAATAACTATACCATGGATACTTCCAATCTATGCCTACGCAACGGTCCAATAACTATACCATGGATACTTCCAATCTATGCCTACGCAACGGTCCAGTAACTATGCCATGGGTACTTCCAATCTATGCCTATGCAATGGTCCAATAACTATGCCATGGATACTTCCAATTTATGCCTACGCAATGGTCCAATAGCTATGGCATGGATACTTCCAATTTATGCCTATGCTATGGTCCAATAACTATGCCATGGATACTTCCAATTTATGCCTACGCAATGGTCCAATAGCTATGGCATGGATATTTCCAATTTATGCCTATGCAATGGTCCAATAACTATGCCATGGATACTTCCAATTTATGCCTACGCAATGGTCCAATAGCTATGGCATGGATACTTCCAATTTATGCCTATTCAACGGTCCAATAACTATGCCATGGATACTTCCAATTTATGGCTATGCAATGGTCCAATAACTATGCCATGGATACTTCCAATTTATGCCTATGCAACGGTCCAATAACTATGCCATGGATACTTCCAATTTATGGCTATGCAATGGTCCAATAACTATGCCATGGATACTTCCAATTTATGCCTACGCAATGGTCCAATAACTATACCATGGATACTTCCAATCTATGCCTACGCAACGGTCCAATAACTATACCATGGATACTTCCAATCTATGCCTACGCAACGGTCCAGTAACTATGCCATGGGTACTTCCAATCTATGCCTATGCAATGGTCCAATAACTATGCCATGGATACTTCCAATTTATGCCTACGCAATGGTCCAATAACTATGCCATGGATACTTCCAATTTATGGCTATGCAACGGTCCAATAACTATGCCATGGATACTTCCAATTTATGGCTATGCAATGGTCCAATAACTATGCCATGGATACTTCCAATTTATGGCTATGCAATGGTCCAATAACTATGCCATGGATACTTCCAATTTATGCCTATGCAATGGTCCAATAACTATGCCATGGATACTTCCAATTTATGCCTATGCAACGGTCCAATAACTATGGCATGGATACTTCCAATCTATGTTTATGTAATCCCAAGAATAACACACATATACGATCGTTTGAACAAACTACTCTAAATTAATTTTAAGTGTAATTCTAAAGTGTAGTTAGCTGATAAAAATATAATAACTAAAAGTGAAAAAATTTAATATTTATTTCTAAAGAAAGTAATAATAGTTCACCCCTGCAACGTTAATGTGGCAGAAAATAGTTAGGTAAACATATTATTATGCTTGGATGGTTTTGTAAGTTCTTAAAGGGTAGTTATGTCCCCAGCCACAGACTAGAGTGACCCACTGCCCCAGTTTGGAGGTATCGGGTGCTATTTATTGTATTAAATTATCTCAATATTAGCGTGGAGGGTTGCTTTCCTTCTATATATAGACTAAAAAAATATTAAAATAGAATTTAGAATTTTTCCTTTTAAATTTCGTAATATTTTAATAGAAAGGCCTTATTTTATTATTTATAGTACGAGGAAGAAGGATAAGAGCTTATATATAGAGAAAAAGTGTTACTAATAAAAATACTATGTATTTAAAAAGATATTATGTTTTTTTAAGATGAAATAAACACACATGACATATCCCCACAATTATTTAAAGTAATCACAGTGAACAGTGTGTGCAAATTACTTTCCTTTTAGGAAGTAGATACGAAGAGGCTGGAGAGACTATTTATCTTGAATATACCTAGAGAAATTATTGTGCCCCTTCTACAGTACATACCGGTTTTATGTACTCTGAATACAGTTTATTTACCAACCAATAAATTGGAAATAAATATATGACATTAATCTAAAATATTAAGAACAACTTCGTGAATTTTTTGACATACATCTTCAACTAATCTAAAAAAATGATGCACGCAGGGTTGATGTTTTTTTAGATAAATCTATATTTAGATATTCAGGAGCCAAAATGGACTGTTACATTTTGTAAGAAATATTAATTTATGTATGTAAGAAATAGATTCATAAAAAACGTATGGCTATCTAGATTTACGCCACCATTTCTTTAAGTGGACACCTTTAGATTAAAAAAAAAATATATATATATATAAGAAAAATATCATCATTTTCAAATATGAAGAATTATATTTGAGTACTAATGCAATTTATTTTATGATACCTAATTTTATTTAACAGAATAACGATAAGTAAATGAATAGATATGTTTACTGTAGTCTGCAGTCAGCTTCAACAACATGACTTTTACCCATTAAAAAACTCATCGTTTAGTTATATCTTAAAAAAATATCAACTGTTTAACATGTTTATCATTATTATCCTCATGTTCCACCTAAAATTTTCTCTACATTTAAAAGAGAAATAAGTAGGGAGATATCAACCTGATGTCTGAGACAGGCGAATAAGCTGTGTGTTTAAAAAAAAATTCACTGTTTACAAATTCATTGTCTTCAGGAGAAGACCGTGTAGGAGTATTCTTTCAACAACTATGATAACTATTGATGGATTTTCATTTACACACTTAAGTTATTTATCCTTTTTTTATTAGTCCATATTGAGTTTATTAGTCCATATTCGACCTACCACTTCAGTTGAAGTGTTTTCTAATTAAGTACATTTACATCTTTAAATAAAGTAAATTTATTTATGTAATACGAAAGGATCGTGCAAACTGGGTACGTATTAAAACGTTACGTGATAAATTTATACCAAGTTCGCTTAGGAAATAAAATTAACCAACTTAGTGTCATACTTATCAGTTAGCTGAAAATCAGACCAACACTACGTGGTTCGGATTCTACGTAAAGCTGTAGGTCCCGTAGTTGCCCTGGCTGTTGGGCTATTAATAAGTAGCCCTTTCTGAGGTACAGCTGAACTCAGTTAGTAACCAGACTACACTCATATTATCATTCATATTCGCCTTAAAATATGCACAAGGTTTTGTCGGCATCTCATAAATAAGATTAAGAATATAATAATATCGAGTATATCTACTTTAATACACTTAAGCTATATTAGGTAAGCTTTTTGTTAAAGAAATTAACTTTAAAAGCCAGTTTACATGGGCCTAAAAACCTATGTGCGAAATTTATTTCACGCGTTAATCTATTTATTTATTGTAAATTCGGTACATAATATTACATCGTATTATTTAAAATTAGGTTAAGTAGCTCATCTATACTTATTAAATTTTGCTATGATTTTTGCAAGTTCCAATTTAAAAGTTGATATTTACAAGACTACTATGGCTATGATTAGAAAGTAATATTCAATTCCTTTATCGTGGGATCAAATAAGTTGCATAATAAGATGTAATTTATGAATGTACTCACTATATTAATCGAAAGTTAAATACAACGTGATTGATTTTAGTTAATAAAACAATATCAGTATTCATGATTACAATAATTTGTTTTGAAATAGTATTACTCGATTTTCCAAATATGAATTGGTAACCGTGTGGTAGGTGTGTTGCCAGTTTCACTATAATTAAAAAATTATTTTGTAACTGATGTTTACACACTTTTTTTTAAATTAGGGACAGGAATGATAACTGTCGGAAAAGGGATAGAGACGAGTTTAGTATGGACTAAGAACAGCAGTTTAACTAGTGTTGGAATGGAGCAGTGAGATAAAAGACTAGGACTAGGATGAAGGAGGTGAATATCTCTTAAATGTTCCAGATTGAAGCAGTGTGAAGAAGGGACAGGTGTCGATAAATTGAACTCTACTTGCAAGTAAGTACGGACCTGAAGTTATATATGGCAATATAACGTCAGGTCCGCGTGACGTACATTGTAAGCATGGTTGTGGTTGAGGGGGAGTGGTTCTGGTTTTGAGCAGCGTCTAAAACAATACTGTTAAAAGTAGCAGTGACACTTCGTATTTAGTGCTTCATAAAGTTTCCTGCTTCAAGGATGTATTGTGTAGTTTTTTGTGCAGCTGCGTTACAGAAGGACTAAACTACCTACCTTCACAGAATTTTAATGTCTCATGTTTAATTCAACAAGATTTGTTTTAACTTTGCCTCATCCTCAAACTAATTTAACTATTATATAACAATCTAATGGTGTGTGTGTGTGTGTGTGTGTGTGTTTTTTTTTTTTTTTTTTTTTTTTTTTTTTTTTTTTTACAGAAGTGGAAATGCATTTACGAATTCCAGGCAGAGGCCCATAGTTGTTATTATTGATTATAGTAGTTATTTGCCTGGATATGTGAGACTCGACGCAGTGTCGTACTAAACTTGACACTAGCGCCCATACTCACTAAAACCACTCCTGTCTTCTGGCCTCTAATCCCCCACGGAAACCGCCGTCTAGGCATTACATCGCGGGGGGAGGAATTAGCTATCGCTATTCCTTCGGGTGACTAAGGTGTTGTTTCTACCTTCCTTCTAAGTTCTAGCTTTTGCTCTTATTCTTTCTATGGAACGCAACTCTGTAAGTACTTCCGTAGCGAATGCACTTGTTGCATTCCAGGCAGTTTCACTTGATATCATTTCTTCTACTATCGTCTCTGGTTTGATTCTCTTGTTGAGGATCATTTCTAACTTTTCACGTTCTTGGTTGAAACGAGGACACTCAAAAAACACATGCTCCACATCTTCAGCGACTCCTGGACAGGACGGACACTCCGGGGAATCATCATGCTTGAAGCGGTGAAGATAAGCTCGGAAGCAGCCGTGTCCCGACAACATCTGTGTGAGATAGTAATTGACTTCTCCATGATTTCGGTTCAGCCAGCCTACTATCCTCGGTATAAGACGGTACGTCCACCTGCCTCTCTCTGCAGCATCCCATTGGTGCTGCCATCGTGCTATACTATATTGTCTCTCTTCAGTTCTCAGTTTCTCAGGACTTAGTGAGGTCGTCCTCTTTCGATGGTACAGAGCCCGTCGTTCTACGGCTAGGATTTTAAGTGGGAGAATTCCAGAAATTACATAGACTGCTTCCTCAGATATTGTGCGGAAAGCGCTGGCCTTTCTCCATGATTCCTGTGTGTGTGTGTGTGTGTGTGTGTGTGTGTGTGTGTGTGTGTGTGTGTGTGTGTGTGTGTGTGTGTGTGTGTGTGTGTGTGTGTGTGTGTGTGTGTGTGTGTGTGTGTGTGTGTGTGTCAGCTGAAATTTCGGATGAACATTCTTAGGTCTCTGGTTAACACTTAGTCTCATTTTTATTTTTTTAAATCAATCTGGGCACCGCAGTTTGGGCTCTAAGAAGTATCAATGTAAGCCTTACGGCATTATCAATTTCACAATTTGTTTATAATAGTTTCATTAATCAGCTGTTGGAATAAACAATCAATTTACACGGTTCTAAAGTAAATACAGTACAAAACCTAACCACAACGTACTTTTGCATTATACAGACGCCAGTAGGTACATTTTTATATTACTAAATGCAATAAGCATAATAACTATAAAGTAAAGGAAACCCCAAGCGAAGGCCGGGTACCGTGCTAGCATAGAATAAAATTATTCCTAATACTTAGAACTTAAAATTATTACAACATTAACAAGACGTTGTGATATATGTGAAGGTATACAAGGCTACAATGTATGACTGTATATGTATTTGAGTTTAGAATATATAGGGTATACAGATACTCATGAGTTTATAGTAAACAAGATCTAAAAATGTTATAAACATTGAAAACATTATAAACACCTGCACACTAAATCGAATCAAACAGTAATTTAACTTAGTTTGAAAAGAACAAACTCTTTTAAGTAAAACAGAGATAGCAGTGCTACTACATTTGACAGGTAGAAATAAGTTATGCCAAGCCATTCAAACAATGTGGGTCACATGAGCTGTTCCACATCTGGGTAAACTCTCTGCATCGTAAACATTCAATTGACTTCATTTTCACATATATCTCTTTATTATTCAACTTTGAATCAGGTTATATCATAAATGTAGTAAATAGGTAGTTATGCTTTAAAAGTATTTGTATGAACAATCAAATAGTTTCAATATAAATTCTGCAATATGTCGTTCATACCAACAGAACATTTAATGTATATTTTTTATAAATAATAATATGTCATAAGCTGTGGAATGTTAGTAAGTATTAAAAAAAATACTTATAAAATATATGTTGATCTATGATTAAAGTAACGATAGGCAAAGTATGTCAACTTTACTAATCTAAATGTTGACTATAAATACAAATACTTGTCCGAACCAAGTATCTGTATAAAGATAGGCTCTATGCTATTTCCTCATAATACCAACATGGCATCCACTCAATGGTTGCCATCAACGTGGACAACTACTAGAGAAGTCTGGGGTGTCATGTCAGATGGTAGTCAAGGTTCTGACGTTGTGTAGGGAAGGGATATGAATGTCAGGCTTGTCGGACAGCTGAAAGTCAGACCAATACTACGTGGTTCGGATTTCACGTAAACATGTGGGTCCCGGTAGTTGATTTGGTTATTGGGCTATTAATAAATAGATCTTCCTGAGGGACAGTTCACCGTAGTTAGTAATAATGACTACACTCGTTTATCTACACTTATCAGACTCATTCAACCCTCATAATCACCCATATCTTGATGATCGGCGTTTTACCTTTGAATAATGAATAGTGAAAGGGCTATTAGTTTTTATCGTATATCCAAACAGAGGTACAAACTATGAAAGTATTGTTTTTAAAAATGACCTAGTGTGCAACTGTAACTCAAAAGGTAGTCGTATGATGATAAATCATAAATACTTGCTACCAAATAATTCTTTTGTTCGTAATTTATAATAAAGTAGTTTGAATAATATTAGGAAAATTAAAGCCCATATAATTGACTAAAGTGGACATCCTAAACATAGAAGGAGCTATAATGCACAGACAATTGCACCATACTTAAATTAAAAGCTGAACCAATGTTGAGGTCTTACTGTATTCCCTTTGAATCCAGGGAATAATCTAAACAGTTATAGAAAATAATCATTGTAAGTGGTTGCAACTGATGGAAACTATTGTAGTAATTCGATACAAACGTAATATAAATAGATACTTTTAACGCGTGATGAAATCCTACGCACCGCTTTTAACTCTAATTCCAACTTACTTTTCAATGTGTAGGCTTAGTGATAAACTAAACACTATTTAATGAAGTAGATAGCACTACACGAAATAAATTATATTTTAATAATAATATTTGATATTTATTAAATACTTAATATTTTTAAGTAAATTATATTATAACTTAAATTAAACAGTATACTGAGTTAAATAAAAAAAATATTTATTATATAAAAAAGTAATTTTTATTATATTTGGTATTAGATACTTCTGGATTATACAATGGTATAGCATGCTTTAATTATGCCCTTTATTGCAATACATTCCAGGATGTTAAAAAAAAAACTGCTATTGAATTTTGTTTAAATGTTTGATAAAAAGTGTGACGGCGCTATTCTGTGATTTGGCTACATTTGTGTATTGGGGAAATTGCCTATAGTATGAGCGAAGGCGCTATGTGGACATCTGGCTTGTTTTACAAAGGATAATCTATAATGAAGAGGTTTATTATGACGAGTTGATTGCTAAGTTTAACTGAGAATTACAACTCGTAAATTAATGTTACACGAATAAAAATGTTTAATAAATCCTATTTTCACTGTAACATTTAAAAATATGGAATACATCACCTAATTAAAAAAAGTATGACCAAGATCCTGTGGTATTTCAGCATTAAAATTAATCATGAAACAAATGGTAGTTTCAGAAATACTACTGAGGTTGCCACATCACAACATGGGCAAAATGTTTTGTGATGTAAATATTGATAATAATATCTTGACGCAGTCGTTACCGGAAGCTTTAGTTATTAGTAATGAAACAAAATAGAACGTTTCGGAGCCTTGGAAGTGATACATACAATTTTAATTCATAATCATAAATTAGATAAAAAAATCGTAGTATAAGCAAATTATTTACATTAGATGAAAGTTTTATATAAAATATGGTTGCCTACGAAGTATTTTAAGACTCACATATATATATTTGTTTAGGTAAATTAACTTACTAGTTTGATTTTGTGTTCGTTTTGGTTTAATAGAAGAAGATTTTACAAGGAAAACATAAATTGCCATTTATTTTAAATTTTATGCACAAAAGTATAAACATGACTATTTACTGAAAAACGTATATTTTTTACTTTCGCTTAACCTTTATATTTGTTTGTTCCTTTAACCTTAGGTTTATTTGTTCTGTTCATTTTACGTTACCTGTTAAGTTTGCGCTGTTCTGCTACATTACCTGAAAATAATTATTGCGGGTAATGTAGTAGAATATATCTTATAGAATACTTCTCATAAACTGAGCAAAATCAAATGAAAGGTTGCTTTAAATTAAATATAATGTTTAGTTAAAGTATTTAAACACAGTCAGGCCAGTATTTAATAAAGTAATAAAAAAGTTAAATTTAGTATGTGCTTATAAATTTATTAATAGTAAAAAAGATTAGAGTTTGGTTCTACAATTAAATATTCTGCCAAATCCTTACGTATGTGTTAACTATTTATGGTTGATTTCTTTCTTTATTTATCTTTAATAAGAGACTACAAAACTGTCGAAAAATATGTGTTGCGAATAAGTGAACGAAGTTTTTGCCACTATATAAAAAGGTAACCTAATGTTAAAAAGGTTTTTTTGTGGATTCAAATAGCATTACTGAAAAGTATATAAAATTTACAATATTGATATTTTATTAAGACTGACAACATAAACACAAGTTTCGTGTAAGTAATGAATATGTGAGTTTTGTTTCTCATATTTTTTCTAATGTCTGACTTCCATCATCATATTATTAGTAAAAACTGTTTGTAATTAAAAAAATGTATTTTAAACTATCTTCCTTAATGATAATCTGTTACAATAAGGCAGATCTGGCAAAATTTGTATTATCTGTTGAGAAAACGGTGGTATGAGTAGGAAGGGGGTTTTGTTTGAAATCTTTTTGATAAATATAAATGTTTTCAATTGGAAGTGATAACATTTACAGCGTAATACAAAACTAATTGTATTTAAAAAGAGGAGTTTTTTGTTAAAAAATATACTGCAGTCATTGAGCTGATGCTGTGTTGCCAATGAGAAATGAGAGTACAATCAAAGCCTTCACTCTCCTAAATAGTCAGCCCCCGAAGAAATTAGGTTACATAAATATACGCCATTTACTAACTGATGTTAAATACAGTTAGTTATTGTAGTCATAAAATAACACACACCTAGGAAAAAAGGTGACCATGGGAGGAACATAAATAAAAGATTTAGAATGTTTAAATGTTCAATAGATTTTAAATTTACACAATACTGGTAAATATACAGTATAATTCAGTGTGGCATAATAAATAATCCACGTTGACTATTTAGGATTTATAAATTTTTAAAATACAGACTGCTGGAAAACTTTACAATATAATTAAGGGTGGAATATTAAAATAAAAAAACTTTATAGGTATTTCATGGATTTTAAAACTAAAAGATACTGCTAAAATATACAATATAATTGAGGAGAACATAAAATAGACGATTTGAACCTTTAAACTATGGATTTTAAACTTGATATGTTGACAACTATAGGCCTAAAAATAATATAACTAAAGGAGGACTATTAAATAAACAATTTTAACTATAAGAGCTTTATTATTGAATCTACAGCTTTGGTTATACAATATAATTAAGGGTGGAATATTAAAATAAAACAATTTCTAGGTATTTTATGGATTTGAAAACTACAGGATACTGCTAAAATATACAATATAATTGAGGAGCGACATGAAATAAACGATTTGAACCTTTAAGCTATGGATTTTAAACTAGATATGCAGGCAACTATAGGCCTAAAAATAATTTAACTTAAGGGGGACTGTTAAATAGACAGTTTTAACTATAAGAGATTTTTTATTGCATCTACAGCTTTAGTTATACAATATAATTAAGGGTGGAATATTAAAATAAAAAATGTTATAGGTATTTCATGGATTGTAAAACTAAAGGATACTGCTAAAATATACAATATAATTGAGGAGCGACATGAAAGAATCGATTTGAACCTTTAAGCTATGGATTTTAAACTAGATATGCAGGCAACTATAGGCCTAAAAATAATTTAACTAAAGGGGGACTGTTAAATAAACAGTTTTAACTATATGGGCTTTTTAAATGAAGCTTTAGTTATACAATGTAATTAAGGGGGTGTAGTGACTAACAGACTTTACATTTTAAAGCTTTTAAGGGATTTTAGAAATAATGGATTCTGGTAAACTGCAGAATATTTGAAACCATAAATTTATATAGTGTTCAATAATTTTTTGTAAGTATTTTTAGAGGGTGAGAGATTTCCGTGTTATCAAATATTTTATATTTCATGTATTTTGAAGTGATCAAAGACCATCTTCTATAACCCATCAGTAACATTGATTGGGATTGATAGGGGACGTTTCTAGAACCCTACTAAGTTAAGCTCTGCCAACAGTTTAGTGGAATCAAATTAGCTTGAGCTCCCCACGTGTGTCGTGTATATTACTATTAACTATGATCTTACCAACTAATGGCTAATGCAAACCATTATTGTACCCTGAAGTCTAGATCAGTATCCCAATGGTAACTTATTATCAAAGATGGAGTTCAGTTATCCCAACTTGCTTTTTTATTTACTTAGTTACGTAAAATTAAGCATGGAAATATATATAAAAAACGACTTAGTTAGAATTTGCTTTGATTTATAAGTGAAGTTAATGTAATGAAATAGAATGTAGCGTAAAAAATTCGATATTACATGTTATATTAAAATATAATAATACTAAAATACACAATATACAATAGAAGTGAACGTAACACACAAAAACATATTATAATACAAGCAATACATTTTTGTACATTATGTGCTTATATTGTAATATATTTGTGTTGTGAGACATTTACTTGTACTGTATATGTACCAACACGTGTTATGCTACTTAAAAAACGATTAAAGTATATATACATACATGTAAACTCTAAAAAGAAATATGATAAATACCATTAAAGCACAACAAATTATTTTAAGAACTGTAATTGCTTTAAATAAAAATCAGTATATTAACCTCAATTGAGAACACTATTAATTGGATCAGAAGCTAGGGCAATAAAAATAGTCCCAGATAGTATTAGGGCTGGCAAAGGTCACGTGAAGGGATGTTAAAACTCTAATTGCTGCCCTCACACACTTATATACCTAACAAGACCACATATCCCTTTATCTTAATTGGTATCACATTTGTTTAGTACTGTTCGAATGCCTTATTTACTATTCAACATTTGTAACATAATATATTACATTCTAGTTTGATTTATACATCCTGAACTGTACTCCGGTAAAAGGAAACTAGTTATTACTAAAGACATTAAAGTTTATCAAATTTAAGATTTTTTAAAACAATATTTTAAACATTTTCATCGTAATAAAATAAAAAAGTTCGCTATATAAGTAACATAAAATTCCAATTAGTTATTAATCATTTAAGAAACAAGCTATTTTTTGGCGTATGATTGCAGATTTTTAGTTGTAAATGTATTAAAACCATATTTAAAATCTTAATAAGCGAATACAATTTTTAAATGTTTAATATGTTATAAAATAATACATTAGCGAAATAAATGCCTAATGTGGTTTTTGTAAACCAAAAAGTGGTTACTTACACTTTGTAAACATGTTTTTATTTACACTTACTTGTAAATTGATTAGTAGCATAGTTTCTTAAAACCCATCTTCATAAACAAAAGATTCTCAGTTCGATCACAATAATTAGAGTCATACAACACTTCTAGAGGGATCGATCAGCTGTTAACCACCTGGTGTTCATCCAACATTTATAGATGGATCGATCAGCTGTTAACCACCTGCTGTTCATCCAACATTTCTAGAGGGATCGATCAGCTGTTAACCACCTGGTGTTCATCCAACATTTATAGATGGATCGATCAGCTGTTAACCACCTGCTGTTCATCCAACATTTCTAGAGGGATCGATCAGCTGTTAACCACCTGCTGTTCATCCAACATTTATAGATGGATCGATCAGCTGTTAACCACCTGCTGTTCATCCAACATTTCTAGAGGAATCGATCAGCTGTTAACCACCTGCTGTTCATCCAACATTTCTAGAGGGATCGATCAGCTGTTAACAACCTGCTGTTCATCCAACATTTATAGATGGATCGATCAGCTGTTAACAACCTGCTGTTCATCCAACATTTATAGATGGATCAATCAGCTGTTAACAACCTGCTGTTCATCCAACATTTATAGATGGATCGATCAGCTGTTAACAACCTGCTGTTCATCCAACATTTCTAGAGGGATCGATCAGCTGTTAACCACCTGCTGTTCATTTGACATTTTACGATTAATTAATATAATTTTCTGAGGAATAGTTAGCCTTATTTTGTAACAATGACTACATTTATATTCATCTTTCTCAATCAAAATACTTATCAGCCAATATCTTGATGATCGACGTCTTAAGTATAAAAAAAATATATATATGTATACTTAGAAAAAATATGTAAATATATACTAGGGAAACAAAACTGTTCTTCATATACTTAAGTATTCATTAAAAATATTAATATTTTAAATATAAGGTCCGACTCTGAACTCAAGACATACTTGTGGTGAGGGTTGCAGTACTAATGTATGGTAAAAAATGCCATTTGTGGAATCTACTCAAATGAAGTCCTTAGACTATCTTCTATGTTGAAAAAGCTTCAATATATAATACTGTTAGAAACAAAGATTATGTTTGTGTCTACCTCACGTGTGTTTTTCTTCAACAATAGATGTTGCCAAAACAAAAGGTAAAACTTTGCCTATAACAATAGCAGCGAGACAATAGAGCGCATCTTTGTCCCTTGTACAAAGTGACTCACAGAATATACAATAACGGAATGACTCATGGTTACTTTTTCAAAACGCAAAGACTACAAACACATTTTTGCACTTTAACAGTAAACTATAGTATTATTGGGGTTGTTTAACAATGTTATACGATATATACATCCAACTTGCAAGAAAGGCCCAGTAAATGCTTGGAGGATATAACATTAGTAGTATTACTGTATTACTGCAGCTGAAGGGTATATTTAAAAATGTACTTTATTTAGTAGTGGAGTTAATATAATAAAATAGGAAGTAATTAAGAACAAGTTAAAATAATTACACCTGTGATTAAACGTTATTTTAGGTGTATTTTAGGAAAATTAAACAAAACCCACTGTAATTATGAGACTAACTGTCGTAGTAACGTAGACACGTAAGTTGTTCTACAGGTAAAAGTTTCTTATATATTTTCATTCCCTACTATCACCTAATGTGGTCGTCCTGCCAGTGAATTACTTTTATTGGTGTTTCAACGATTATGATACATGTTTGAAAAGCTACTTTTTTACAGTGTATATTTAAATATCGAGGCGTATAAAAAAAATACAACAGCTATTTTCTATAAAAGCCATACTGTTGGATCTCAACTGCAATTCCTGGTATTTCAATAAGCATGACAGTTTGGTTGAAGCAGCTTCAATTATTCAATCTATGTCAAGTCAGTTTTGTAGCAGATAAGTTGGATATCTATTTACCCTACCTACTAAATCTATGTGAATCAATATACGTTTAAACCTTAATTACTCAAGATTTATTAAAATTGTCATACATTTATTTTTCTAATATTCTCTTTTCAGGACATTGTCAATGGTTTCTGAATTTTCCAACCCTTTTCAGCAGCACTTAGTGCCAATATATTTCTTTAGTATCACTGTTACCCTTTGTAGAGAATTCCAGTATATTCAGGACTAGTAAATACATAGCTAATACGTAATTATGCTATTAAATTGCTCTTACTGATTCCTCTCGAGCGTGCTGGTTAGCCAGGGTGGCTCCTAATAGAAGTAATACAGTTAAGATACAAAATAAACCAAGAACCGCTTACCTTAAAAGTTGAAATAGTGATAAGGTGATAAGGAAAGGAGGCAAAGAAAAAAGAAAGAAAAGAAAACTAGTAATTTACATTGTCTCAGTCCAAGAAGTCTTCGGACCATAAAAATACAACATCCGAAAATTCTTCACCATAAAATATCTTTACCGAAGATGTACAGAAGAATTAGAAATATAAAAGGGCCGGAAGCGGTCAAGAAACAGGAATGATGTCACGTGGTAAGATGTTGAAGACGTAGTAAGGTGGGGGCGTCGTTTAGCAGCCCTCACTGGGTCGGCAGGAAGACAGAAGACCAGCCCGAATTTTCAATGCTGCGCCTCAGGGCCTCTTCACCTTCTTCACTCGACTGCGTGACATGGTCCGCTTCTTGACCTGGATACTGTAGCTGCTAAATGGTATTGTAGCCTGACGTAAGTGAAGCCGACGAAATATGAACTAAGGTTAGCTTGACGAAAACAATAACTGGCTGAGTTAAACCATGGCCAACTCAAAAACACACTCACAGAGTTGTAATGAAATGAATATACAGAGGATAAGCTTACAAGAGAGAGAAATAGTGCACTGTGCCATGGTACATATGCCATATTAACGATTTCTGTTCTTACTTAACAATTTGGTAATGATTTTACGACTACTGTCCTTGCACATTTGTTTATGCGAGTCACCCACAAATGTAATTTATTATAATATGGTTATCAACGTTTTTACATTATTAAATTTGAATAGGGTTATTGTATTTCGTATGTAAAATACTTTTCTTCCGGGAACATTTCAAACAATAGTAATTTTCTTAACAAACAATAAAAATGTTCTTTTTGTTTAAAGTCATTTATTTAACCGAACACGTAAATAATTAATTATTTACCTACTTAAATAATGTCATTTACTTAATCAGTAAAATACACAAAAATAAAAAAAGGTAATATTATAATTTTAGAGCATTTAAATTAGAGCGTAGTACTGATTAAAGGCCAAGGTTGTTGGTTATTTGTTGGAGTTGTTGGGATCAAACGATTTGCTTTCCAGCTGACTTTCAAACTTTGATACAAACAAATTGAAATCGCTCCAAAACCAATTACAAATAGCAGCTGTTTTTACGGTTTAAGAGTTTTTCAGTATGGCATCGAATTAATTGATAACTCGCCTAATTACATGAATAATTTATTTTTCAACAATCGAATTGTAGTGGCATTTCTTATAACACTGATTTGCATGAAAATTATGGACATGTTTGGAATGTTATAATATTTGTTTCATAACAATTAATTATAATGTTAGTACTACATATGATCCAAAACATCACAAATAAATTATAGAAAAACATTATTTATTTCAATTCAAAATATAATACAAATTCAAAAGTTTTTGAAATGACTATTATGAAGACTGAAATTTATTTATCCACGAAACATCAACGAGATTGTGGTAAATTAGAAGGAAATATATTTTTAAGTAAAAATATTACTGAAATTTTCTGAATTCGTGCAAAAATTATTAATTTTTTCTATACTAATAATTGTTATAATTAATTTACACTAAAATAAAAATAAATAATTTAGCACATTCTCATGTTTAGTGAAAATTGGGAGGGGGTTTAAAAATGAAGTAGTTTTAATTGATTTGACAAAGTAACATTTGAATTTATTCAAAACTAATTGAACGAGTTTGGCATCAATATATGTTTTTGTAAATGGAGTTAATAATTTCCCTTAAAGAATGAAAATAAATATAAATACATAAAAGTACATAAACACTGTTTTATTATTTGCTTATTATCTATCAGTTCTAAATTAAAATCAACGACTAAATATCCTCTTAAAACACAAAACATGTATCAGAATCGTAAATATGTTATATTTATCCAACATAAAAAATATAAAAACTATACCTAACAGTTATTCGTATCTAATTAGTCTTTAAAATAAAAAAAAAATATAAACTTGTTTTAGTTAGTAGTTACTTTTTATCCAAAGATTTTTACAATAATTCATTACTAAACATTAATAATCAGGAATTTCATGTTTAACTAAATACTGAAACACACTAACGACTCATCTGTTAGTTGATATCCACATCATGTATTTTAGAACTTATACAAAAAGTTAGCGTAAAAATAATGTCAAATTCACAAAGTAAATAGGAGTAAAATTGTTTATGCATTAAATGGTTTACTAAATTAGTGTTGATGAACAATTAAGTTAACTTTTATAAGTCATGTAATAATTGATTAATGTTTGCTTCGTACTGGACTGTTCACAGTTTTATTGAAATGGAAGTACCATTTCGTTAATATATATAAATTTACTTTAAATTACATAGTTTAACATTTTTATGGATGTAGCTTGAACAATGAATTGTTTTGGCCCCATTCTGTAATGTATAAAAATGTATACATTGTAATTTAAAGTCTACCTTTAGTCATAAATACAAGCCCATGGTCTAAGTTACCTAATATTAACGTTATTCGTTTGATGCAATCCTTCATGTGTGCAATAATGTATTTGGGCTTTATCATCTATTATTGTGCTAGACCAAACATATATCCCGCGAAGATATTGTTGGAAGAGAGGTGCCGAGGTCAAACACGCGTGGCTCAACAAGTCGGGATCACAGTGTAGGGTCGGTGACCCATCGTGGGACAAACTGGGAAGGTATCATGTGGGGGGGGGGGACAAACTATCTTACAAAGCTATGCCCAAGTATTAAAGTTATTCCCCAGTTGTTCACTCGCTAAAGAATCTCGGTACATCTCTTTGCATTTGTTTTATACCCAAGCAAGATATTAATTATAAAAGAATTATCAATTATAAAAAGGTAATAATCAAAGTAACCTTATTATTACCTTTTTTGAGATCCTTTGGTCTGAGGATGGCATCTTTTTTTATTATAATTGATAACTATAATATATATGTATCCTTTGTACTTATATTGCAATAAGATTAAGTTGTGAACATATATTATTATTGCATTTAATTTAAGCCTTTAGCAATTATTTAAGTAAATTATGTAATAACATAACATTGTAATTCTACTAGAAATCATATTTCTTTTATTATTGCTCCTATTAAGTAACTATGGAATTATAATTATGCTTGGTGTCATATAATATTATTGTCAATCATATTGAAATATATATTTTTCCTGCTGTTATGCTTTATCTGTCATGCTCTTAATTTATAAAAATCATGTTTTGTATGAATGGAGGTTGTTTATGTAACTGTTTGCTCCTAATAATCCTACGAAAAAACACAAAAAATACGTGTATGGGGCCTTTAGTTTGCTCAAATTATACAAATTATTAAATTATTGTATGTATATTTTTTAGTTATGACTTAAATGTTAAAAAAGTGTTATTAAAAAAATGTACATATTGGTATTTTGAACATAAATGTTTGTAAATATATTGATAATTTCATTCTGACTGACCGGTCCTATTTATAATTTAAAGACAATAGTTTCACATTTTGCAAAACTTGTCATGCTTACAAACATTTATGAACACATCTGGATTACAAAACATTATACTGGACATGGTTTAATACTAAATATCAGATTAATTCGAAATATTTATACATGTAATTGGATAAATTAATGTACAGTTGAAATAACTGTTTCTCAGTGAGCTGGAATGATATTGTCATATCACCTCTTACACGCCTACGGCATTGTTGCACGTAAATAGGTGTCGAGGTATCCATTTATAATCCAAATTCTCACCTCAGTTATTTTACCACTGTTTTAATCCTGAGAGTAGAGGATTTGTATATATTTGAATTTTCACGAGACAATAATTTAACCATGCAAAGAAATATTTTTAAGAACTGTTCAATTTATGTATTTTAACTAATTAAAACTTTTAGATTCGATAACTTATTTGAAATTAAAACAGAATTTATGTAATAACAAATTATCTGAGCATTATTAAAAGATGTCATAAAAAAGTATTTGAAGCAGAAAGTCTAAAACAAGAGTAATAGTAATATTGCATTAGTTAACTATAGTTTTAGTGCTAGATTATGTTTTTCATTCCAGGAATCCATTTATTTGCTTATGCATTAGAGTGTGTTATCCAGTGTTCAGATGTGCTCGCATTCCAAACAGGTTTCACAACTTAGATTTTTTCGATAACGATTACGGCAGGTTTCTAAGGATGCTGACTGTATGTCTGAACTAACATTCAAACAGTTTAGCATTATATTTCGTGTTAAGCTGTTTGAGCATCTAAGCTGTTTGGATATCTAAGGTGTTTGGGCATCTAAGCTGTTCGGACATCTAAGTTGTTTGGGCATCTAATCTGTTTGGGCGTCTAAGCTGATTGGACATCTAAGCTGTTTGGGAATCTAAGCTGTTTGATCATCTAAGCTGTTTGGACATCTAAGGTGTTTGGGAATCTAAGCTGTTTGGATATCTAAGTTGTTTGGGCATCTAAGCTGTTTGGTATCTAAGCAGTTTTTGGTGGCACCTTTAAAACATTAATAGAAAAATTAAGAATATGTCAAAATTATTTTTTACGTATCATTTTAAAAAAACGGAAAAGAGAGAGCTCCTTTCCACTGTATCAATCCTTAAAAATACTGCCTTTCCAACATCTTTTTGTTTTCAAAGATTTAAGTCTCTTTTATAAACGAAGTGGCAATACTGAAAATAATTTCATATATCATCATAACACAAGGAGCTTTTCTGCAGGCAATGTTAGAAGACTGAAAGTAAACAAATCAATTTTTAGACATTCTTATAACTACCTTGCACCAAAATATTTTAATCAGCTCCCTTATAATATAAGACAAGTAAATAGTTTTAATAAATTTTGTAATTTTTTAAAGATTTGGCTGTTGAATCAAAATAATATAGAATATATGAATCAGGTACTAAGTTAATATTTCCCACGTTATTATTTTATTGTAAACTGTAATTTTTTTAGCTTTTCGCAAGTATTGATATTATTTTTCTAAATATGATTTTACTCGTTTATATTTTCTAATAAGTAAAAAACAAACATTGCAGAGAGCGTCTTTTTGTTCTTTTATATGACTATGCTAGACTCTAAATAAAAATGTATTTTTAGTTGTTTTCCTTTATAAACTGGCCACACTACTGGTTAAGTGGTCAGTCAATTTCCGAGTTTGGTATCTGTCTTTATTATTGTATAGTGCTGTTGGAAATAAATCATTTATTCATTTATTCAGTTTGGGCATCTAAGCTGTTTGGACATATACGGTGTTGGGCATCTAAGCTGTTTGAACATTTAAGGGGTTGGGTATCTAAGTTGTTTGGACATCTAAACTGTTTGGGCATCTAAGCTGTTTGGGCATCTAAGCTGTTTGGACACTTGAGAGTTTAATCGATCAGTCCCATGGCCAGAGGGTGGATCAGTGTGGTAGGGTGTAGGGTTGAATGGGAACCCCCCCCCCAAGTTAACAATATATACGGGATTTTCATTGTTGTTTCAGGAAATAATTTTTTAATGTATTGAGTGATTTATGGTAATCCGGTAAATATGCGATTATTTACATTTTTTTATTAAAAATGTAATTATTCGGTGATATTGTGTATGCCCTTTCCCACTGGGATCACTCCGAGTGGGGTGTCTATTACCGTTTTGAATGTTAAACCCTTTAATTGCTTCCGAGCCGGACTGCAAAATTTTATTATTTTAGTCCGTCACTTATAAAATATTGAGTTATTAGTTTTCAAAGGAGTAATTGTTTTACATTTCTAATTGATCTGCTGCAATAAGTGTGATTCCAATAAAAATAACGAAATTTTTCGACGTATAATATTTTAACTAGAAATAGAAATCTCACCAATCCTTATTGTCGAGGAGATATTTTTTCATAATTGGTAGTAAATACTTTCTTAGAGCATTAAAAATAAAATTATTTTGGATAATTTAAATCAAATTACTTTTACCGGACGTTTAAGAGACGTGATCAAGAAAGTGCAAGTCAAACCTGCAATTTTGTGTGTGTGAATTAAAGACTTGAACAGTCAGGTGATTGTTTTTTTCGATACAAGTAATTTAATAAGTATTGATTGAAAGATTCATAAGTGGTGTCATTAAATTTTTATATATGGTGTCATCAATCATGTATGGTTAGAAAGTTTCATAATTATAATCTATTATTATCTTTAAAGTTAATTAACTTAAAGCTACTTTTCAATACATGTTGTTATTGTCTGGATATTGTCACATATTATTATGTATGCAAGCTTACATGAGTTTTTGCCTAGGGCACATCTTCCACTTCACTTTTACTAATAACACCTTAGGGTAAAAGGTGGATAAAACAAACATCCGATCCTGGCATAAAGCCTTCTTAGTGTTTTTTAGTCCATTAGTTTGTCACAATTATTATATTTTAAACCCAACTACTTCACTGGATTACTTTGTAATATGGGTAAAATAAAATAAAAAGTTTTGCGTAATTTTAAGCTCTAACTGAAACTATAAAATTAATATTTACTCAAATTATTAACATAATTAATTGCACAATCATTCATCTAAGATGAATAATAAAACTGCTTGCAACAAGCCATAGCTAAATTATAAGAGTTATACGAGCTTATAGAAATAAAAAGCTATAACCATAAGACTCTTTATTTCTGATAGTTACCTTTTTCAATAAAATATCATTAAATTAAAAACTTAAGCAATAAAATATCACTCATATCAAAGACCAACTACAGTCTATTGAAGAGGAAGCTACATCGAGACAGACGTTTTTCTATCAAACTAACATTTTTTGCAGATATAAACTATCCTGAGTTACTCACCCATAAACTATCTACCTCATTAGTGGTTCAAACTGACCTTGTGGAATTTCTGGGTAACCGAATTGTCAACTTGCTGTCATTTACTTTAGCTACCTAACTTAAATTCATGAATTAAGCGTTTTTGCGTAGAATTTGCTTGTAAACGTGCAGGTCAGACATTTGCCTTGCTTAAAAAATCTGGGATTAATTTATTCACAAATGTAGATTCTTATTTAATTTTTTTACATTATAAAAGTAAATAAAGTGAGTCCCTTTTAGAATTATAATAAAAAATATTAGCAGTGGCTACTGTCAAATAACCTTTGAAATATTAGATAGATGAATAAATAATATTAATTTATTTAATGTAAATATTGTTAATCATCTAACTTTAATACTGCCAATAATTACTCTCTTTGTGTGCTTATGTAAATTCAGTAATACATAACTTACAATACATATGCACTATTACCAATGTGTGGGTAGGTGTTGTTAACAGCAAGTCTAACTAATAAAACTTATAAACTACTAGAAATAGCAATTGTATGTAATTTAAAAATTAACTATGGATACTATACAATATAAATATAAAAAAAATCACCATCATAAAAACATTTACATTACTTTGAAATGACGAAAATTCATACAATTATAGATTAATATAAATTTGGGGTGTTAATATTTGAAAAGTCACGTGATTGAACTTGACAATAAAAGTAATGAAATTAAATGTATACAAATTCACTTTACTAAGTCCTCAACTACATTTGTTAATATTGTTTCAATCAGTTTGTCATTAATATTTTACAAGATGTAGATATACCAAACGTAACTAACTACTACTAGAAAACACAAAGATGAAAATAAAAATGACATTATTGCTTTATAAATACTGCATTTATATGTATGTATTAGTTTTTGAAAATCTCTGACTGTGTTATGATATATAAAACATTGGTTTAAGTTTAAAATGTTTATTATATTTTTTCATTAGTATCGGAATAGTGAAAAATTCAAATCCAATTTAACCAGAAAGTATATTTTTGGTCGATTCAACCACAATTGATACACTCCAAATATTATAATGGCATTATTGTTTAGGTAGGCCTATACTATGTAATAACATAACATTGTAATTCAACTACCAACGCTATTTGTTTTGAATTCTAATTGTGTTTGATAAAAACTTTCTATTACTGTTAATCATATTAAAATATATAATCCTTATTACTATAGCAATTTTATCATACTCACGACTGATAAACCGTTCATATTTAATACTAAATATAACATAAAAATCATCGCATCTCTCTCTCTCTCTCTCTCTCTCTCTCTCTCTCTCTCTCTCTCTCTCTCTCTCTCTCTCTCTCTCTCTCTCTCTCTCTCTCTCTCTCTCTCTCTCTCTCTCTCTCTCTCTCTCTCTCTCTCTTACATTGTTTTACATGACCTATAATAAATGACCTTGTGTTTCAAACAGGTATAAAAAAAGGTTGAGAAAAGGTTGCACCTCTCTCACACAGATCGTGATTAGTTGATGTTTGAATCATTTGATATTTCAACTAACAATGATTTTATGTGGTGTTAACGAAATATATAGAAACCAAAAACTAATAGAAACTGACAAACAACACAATGTTGTAGCCGAATATCTCTAGGAACAAATCGATACCCAACGTCATTCTTCAACAATAAATTTACAGTTGAACGTCACTAAAACAAACGACATTGCAGGCTGTCGATTATTTTCTAGAATAAAATTGAGTTTATTGGTTAGAGCAGGTTTCAATTTCGTTTATTAAAACTTAATTTATTTATATATAAAACCTAAAGTTTGGATTTTAATTAAAACAATCTAAACTGTTGAATTATGATTCTATTATTAAACTAAAAGCTAAACTATTATACTTTCATATCATGTTAGTATTACGTGGTATTACTCATTATCGAATTTAAAAAGTTTATTTGTAACATGACCATTTCATAGAAATATTAAATAATAACTGAAAATAAATAAATTCAGGAATTAAAATAAAAATTTGTTGGAATGTGTTAGAGAGGTAACTTTCAAAATAATTATATAAAATAATAATTTGTTTTTAACTACTCCAATTTTAAGCGAAGTTTTATTTTTGATAGATGTATTTCGAAACTCTCTCAAACAATTGTTTTAATATTAGTTTTGCAAATGGGCAGTCATTTACTAGCATAGAAATGAAAATGTTTTGAGTTGTCAAAATATCATGTTAGTTGACAGGCTTCTAAGATAACTTATTGACATGTGTCATTAATATAACACGTTATTCTTTGTTTATTTTTATTTATGGAGAATTAATTGTATCATAACTTAAAAATAATTAATTATATCAATTTTTAAAAACAGAGAAAAATATAAAGTACAAATTAGCACTCTATTACTAAGTATTAACTTACTGAACTATTTATACATTGAGACCTTTCTAACTTACATACAAAATAAAATGTACAAATAAATTGTAGGAAGGTGGAAAAAATAATCTGATGTGTCTTATATCTTATTTTGTCAATTACATAAACTGCCTACACAGTTACATAACTGAACATGGTGTGCAGTATATATTGAATTTTGAAAAATAAATGTTAACATGTAATGTAAGAATACTGAAATCCAAAGCTGTTTATATATTGGAGGATATTTTACAAACAATAAAGAATAAGCCTAAAAAAGTGGACGTCTTAGTAAAAAACTTGAAATAAAATAACCATTTCGGCCTATCATGACCTTTCTAACTGAAGGTTAGCCTAATATCTGTTTACACTTGTAGAATGGTGCACCACCAAAACTCAACATTATTAACAAGAGTTATTAAATAAACATCTTAAGTAAAAAATTTAAACGGAATGTGTAAAATATTGCTTTACCACTGATGTAAAGGAAGTAAAGGTTCTAGGAATTTGTTCAACCCTGTTAGTGCTTAGAAGAACTATATTAATGTTCAGAGCAGATAAAAATATTCTCACTAAATAGTATTTTAGGATACTGCATATGGAGACTTAAAATGTGTTAATTAATAAAAATAATAATTCTTAACAGTCTAGTTTGAAATGTTCTTCCAAATTTAGTACCACCCATTTAAGTTGGAATGGACCATTGACAAAAACGATTCCACAAGAAATCGAAATTAAGGCTACCCACCCACCCATAAAAAAGTATTAACCCACCCATACACATATACCATGTAGGCCTACCCACTCACCTCATTCACCTAAGACCATAATAATCCACCCACCCACCTTATACACACACGACCGTATTGCACCACCGGCCCACCCCATACACCTACGGCCGTATTAGCCCACCCACCCTATACACCGACGACCACATCGGCCCTCCTGCCCACTCTATACACCCACAACCGTATTGGACCACCCGTCCACCCCATACACCTACAACCGCATTAGCCCACCTACCCACCCAATACTCCAACGGCTGTATTGATATAATATCTAATTATAAAACACACATCTATTAACTGTCTACCTATACACTCTAAGCGCAACGTGTTTTCCATGTATGTCAGTGGTGCGTGATATATCCAACTTCTACGCCACTGATAATCATATGTCACGGCGCTTGGTTATGTGATTTAGGTACAGTTGTGTCTTGTGGGAGTTGCCTTACTAATGGTGAAGGCGCTATAGTACGTACCCTGATAACTGCCAGGTATCAATTAAAAAAGGAGGATAAATAATTTCAACACCCAGGGTATTCTCATATCATGTTGACGTATTGAGGTATAGTTTAAGTGTTTTATTCACACTATTTGCCGTTTGTTTTACTCCAATTGTTTTAAAATTATGATAAGTTAAATCAAACGACACGAATAAGAAAAATGCTGTTTTAAAAGTGGAGAACATTTATGTATACGACTAACATTGAAATAAAAACTGAGACTTATAGTCTTCGAAAAAAATAAATAAATGATTTATCGAAGAAAATTAATAATAATACATAAATATACAAGCGTATAAAACAAATTATGCGTATATAATAATGTTTATTGAAGTAAATCACTAAAAAAGTAAAATTCAAAAGCAATGTTAAATATCACAAGAATTCATGAATTTAACTAACTCCTACTAATAAAAGAAAAGTCATGCTGTTTAAATTCAACATTTGAATACCAAACTCTGATATTTAGAATGTTATACATATAGTTAGAAAAATCAGATAGCTTAACTTTTTGTATGAACCCTAGTGAGAAGAACATTAATTAACTTTTAGATCTAGCCTACCTAATAAACCCATCCACACTACCTATATACACAAAGTAAAAACATTGGACCACAAAAATATTACATTTCAAAATATAAAAATAAAACAAATAACTTTTTATATAAGATCAATTACATAACATAACTTCTTCATCATACATGTGTCTAATTTGTTTTTATTTATTTTTTATTTATTCATAAGACGCCGATCGTCAAGATATGGGCGAATATGGATTTCGAATGAGTGTGATGAGTGTAGATGAGTGAATGTAGTCATTGTTACAAACTAAGGCCGACTATTCCTTAGAAAGTGTCATTAATTAATAGCCCAATGACAAATGAACAGCCGGTGATTATCAGCTGATCCTTCTCAAAATGTATTGACTCTGATTGGGATCGAACTGAGAACTATTAGTACTGAAGCTGGGATTGAACCAACTACGCTACCGACCAATTATTACAAAGACTTAAAAAAACTAAAAGTACTTAACTGCTCCAGCTACAGAGAATAGGATGAGCAGAACGACACAAAGCTAAAATATGTTTTAGCAAACAATTTAATCAACAATGACATAAGGTTTACTCCTGTAGAGTCAAAGGACTGGGTATGTCAGATGGAGGCAGAAACACTTTTACAAACTAATGATAAGTTATTTTATGACTGTGAACTGTAATCATTTTAATTATTGTTGTTATTTGAGCATAAATAAGAACGAAAATATCAACTATTACTTTAAGAAATAAGACATAGTTAACTGATATCCAATGATTTTTGATAGAAAAAAGTTTTGTAAAGAAAAGTTCTTATTATATACAGAGTGAGTTTTATGTCCTGGCACACCTGGATATAATTTAAACGGCCCGAGATATCTATGTGAAACCTTGACCCTACCTATTATAACATATTTTCTTAATTTTTCAAGTTGTTGAAAATTTTGCCCCCCTTTTCTAAAGGGGAGTAAAGGGGGGCAACTAAACATTTCCAAATACAAACCCCTATCATGTGACCCTCATTTCAAATGGAATAAAAAAATAAATCCAATAATGCAATCTAGAGGTCTATACGTTTATTTTAACAGATTTTATGACAAATTTATAATAATAAAATCAGTAACTGTCTTGTCCTTTTTTTATGTCCTGGCACACCTGGATTAATTTAAACGGCCCGAGATATCTATGATGAAATGCAAGTGAGTAGTAAAGAGAAAGTCAACAGTAGATTGTTGCAACCGGTAAGATAAGAACAAGGGAAATTCCAAAGCATGTTGACTCATGTTACGATAAACAGGACAAGACAGTTACTGATTTTATTATTATAAATTTGTTATAAAATCTGTTAAAATAAACGTAGAGACCTCTAGTTTGCATTATTGGATTTCATTTTTTATTCCCTTTAAAATGAGGTGGGCACATGATAGGGGTTTGTATTTGAAAATGTTTAGTTGCCCCCCTTTACTCCCTTTAGAAAAGGGGGGCAAAATGTTCAACAACTTGAAAAATTAAGAAAATATGTTATAATAGGTAGGGTCAAGGTTTCACATAGATATCTCTGGCCGTTTAAATTATATCCAGGTGTGCCAGGACATAATAAAGGACAAGACAGTTACTGATTTTATTATTATAAATTTGTCATAAAATCTGTTAAAATAAACGTATAGACCTCTAGTTTCCATTATTGGATTTATTTTTTTATTCCCTTTAAAATGAGGGGTCACATGATAGAGGTTTGTCTTTGAAAATGTTTAGTTGTCCCCCTTTACCCCCCTCTAGAAAAGGGGGGCAAAATTTTCAACAACTTGAAAAATTAAGAAAATATTTTATAATAGGTAGGGTCAAGGTTTCACATAGAAATCTCGGGCCGTTTAAATTATATCCAGGTGTGCCAGGACATAAAACTCACTCTGTATTTCTATTACTTAAATTATTCAAAACAAGTAAACAAATAGTTTATAATACTTGAGCTAGTAATGTTTTTTAAGATTAGGAAAATACATCCATAAGTTTATATATGAAGTTAAAAGTTAAATTCTTAACCTACTTGAAAATGCATTTTGATATTATATGATAGATATGAATAATGTATTCAAATAACAAGATTATTTAGATTTTAATTAATTATTTGTTTCAATATGTGTGAGTTTATTAAACGAAACAATTTATAATATTCTTATTCTTCTTGTTCCTTTAACAACTAAAGTAGACTGCCTGACGACATTGAATATAATATTTGATGATGCTATTTTATGGTGGATTTGGTAGGAGGAATTGTGATATTGGAGGAGGTTGTATGCTGGTTAATAATGGTAGTTCTCTTGATATTATGGTGACGGCATTGCTTGATGACGGCAAAGCTTGATGACGGCAAAGCTAGATGATGGCAAAGCTTGATGACTGAAAAGCTAGATGACGGCAAAGCTTGATGACGGCAAAGCTAGATGACGGAAAAGCTTGATGACGGCAAAACTAGATGACGGCAAAGCTTGATGACGGCAATGCTTGATGACGGCAATGCTTGATGACAGCAAAGCTTGATGACGGCAAAGCTAGATGACGGCATAACTTGATGACTGCAAAGCTAGATGACGGCAAAGCTTGATGACGGCAAAGCTTGATGACGGCAAAGCTAGATGACGGAAAAGCTTGATGATGGCAAAACTATATGACGGTAAAGCTTGATGACGGCAATGCTTGATGACGGCAAAGCTTGATGATGGCAATGCTTGATGACGGCAATGCTTGATGACGGCAAAGCTTGATGATGGCAATGCTTGATGACGGCAAAGCTTGATGACGGCAAAGCTTGATGACGCAAAGCTAGATGAGGCAAAGCTAGATGACGGCCAAGCTAGATGACGGCAAAGCTAGCTGATGGAAAAGCTAGATGACGATAAAGCTAGATGACGGCAAAAAGGATGAATGATGAGAACGAGATACAGTAGTGTAAAGGTGTGATTTTATCATTTTAATAGACATTTGGAGGGTGCTCTGAGCAACCTTTTCTGCCAAGATAAAAGGAAAATTCATTTATGTATTGAAAAAAAAAAAAAAAAAAAAAAAAAAAAAAAAAAAAAAATCAGGGATTGAACTTATAGTTCTTATTATAGTATTAACACCAGAATATATTTTATCACATAAGGAAAAATAATAACGTAACTGAGGCCGTATAGTAGTAATAATAATTTTTATATATTTTCAGAATATACAATAGGACATAATAGTTGATATGAAAATGAAATAATATTTATGCGTAGTAAATAATACATTAGATACTACAGCAAACTATTTATAATAAATAATACTCTGAAAATAATTTACTAACGTGCAAGGGAAAATAAAAATCCCTGCCCGCGCGCAGGAGTTAATATCATTTCAATACTAACTAAGTAATAATTACTTGACTGGAATAGAAATAGGAGAAAAAAACCAAGTTAGTTATTCTGAAATGGGCTCGTAACGAGATAAAACGTAATGTAAACTTGCATATAAGCAATTAATGTATAATGTACTTATAAAAAGTTAAACGTTTTAAAATTGCAGGTAAACAGAATTAAACATGAAAGCAAGTAAGAAAATAATAAATTGGGCAAGTCACGTAAATTGGATTCATGAAATGAGATGTTGGTAGAGAACGTAAGCTGGTCATAGAGACAAATAGTTTCAGGTAATGTAAGGGATGGCAAGTGTAATGTGAGACATCTGTGGAACCCTAATGGCTGACCCTCACCCCTTTACAGCCACACGTGTAGTGTACCTTAATTGTAGAACATACCGTACTTCCATCAAAACTGTAGATTTATAATGTCTTAAGTCATCGTATTTGAAATTATTAACTTGTTATTTAAAAGTGATGATTTTATTAATTTTATAAGCTAAATAAGGGATGTATAAACCACTTGATATACATTATTAAATTAACTTAAAGCCAAATATCTGAGATTACGTTAGGTTTTGTTTAGAGAAATATCAATTAGATACTAAACAATGAAATGCAATACAAGGATAACACTGTACATGTATAGGTGGACCGGTGGGTTAATACAACTGTACTCCAATGGGTTGGTAGGTGGGACAATAATACTGTACTTGTATGTGTGGGTGGGTAGGCCAATACCACTGTACGAGTATGGGTGGGTTGGTGGATTAATAACACTGTACTTGATTGGGTGGGTGAATAACACTGTACATGAATGAGTGGGTGGGTGGGACAATACACCACAATACGTGTATGTGTGGGCAGGTGGATCAATAACACTGTACGTGTATGTGTGGGCAGGTGGATCAATAACACTGTACGTGTATGGGTGGGCAGGTGGGTCAATACCACTGTACGTGTATGTGTGGGAAGGTGGGTCAATACCACTGTACGTGTATGTGTGGGCAAGTAGATCAATAACACTATACGTGTATGTGTGGGTGGGTGAGTCAATAACTCTGTACATGTATGGGTGGGCAGATGGGTCAATAGCTTTGTACGTATATGTGTGGGCAGGTGGGTCAATACCACTGTACGTGTATGTGTGGGTGGGTGTGTCAATAACTCTGTACGTGTATGGGTGGGCAGATGGGTCAATAGCTTTGTACGTATATGTGTGGGCAGGTGGGTCAATACCACTGTACGTGTATGGGTGGGTGAATTAATAACACTGTACTTGCATGGGTGGGTTGGTCAATACCACTGTACGTGTATGGGTGGGCGGGTGAGTCAATAACACTGTACATGTATGGGAGGGTGGGTGGGTCAATACCACTGTACGCGTATAGGTGGGCGGGTGTGTCCATACAACAACTCTACAGGCATTTGTGCTACTTCACAGACTTGAGTCACCTCTACAAATTTACCATTTTCTGATATGCCAGCTATTTTCAATTTAAATTGAAGAATATTAATTGTTAAACATTTTAAAACTAAAAACCTATTAATAGTAGTTCATATAAAAATAACTACTAAAAATACGCAAATTAAATTAAAACAAGGCGTAGTAATATATTTTATTGAAATTTAAAAAATCAAACATAACAATGTACATACGAAATTATGAGTTTACATATTCAACAAAGTAAAGTAATTCCGTTTTTTTTTAAGCACGGTGGTTTTAAGAAATATACATATTTATTATAAATTGGCCGGATAAATGGGGCACTAAACGGATTTAACGCGCTAAGGGTTTGTGAAACTTTAAGTTTGAGAATTTATTTAAATGTAATTAATATTTATTAGTGTTACAAAATATGCAGTAAAAAATCAACATGTTACATTTTGCGTACCTTTATAATATATTTTTAAAATATCAACAATGAAATAATCATGTTATTAATTATAAGAATTGAAATATTAAGACGCACCAAGCTATAATTTCCTTATTGAACTTGATGGATTACGGGAAATGTACATATATTCCTTTACAATGTGCCTTGTAAGTTGATAGAATGAGAACGCCTCATACTACATTAGGATGGTGTGGTGGCTCAGTGGTTGGGGGTTCGGACTGCGGAGGCCAAAGTTCGAATTCTCAAGTGAGGTAATTTTGGTACTCGACTCGTTAAAACAGTTCACGCACAGACCTACAGGTCAATGCGGACTGGCAATTAACTTAAAAAAAATACTGCTGCTTTTGCACTTACATTTTTTGAAAAGCACAAGGCTGTAACTCTTTTACGTTAAGGTTTAAGTTATCTACCAATCTTGTAAAATAACCATAAACACGTTATTAGTAGCTAATTTGTTATTTTATGAGAAGGAATAGTTGAGTTTTGGAGGTAAGCAATCACCGGTCTGCGCTAATTAAAGCAAAGACCAAGCTTGTTTCTGTTGGTTATTTGTTGGGCTTAGTGGATCAAACGATTTGGTTTTCATCTGACCTTCGAACGCTGATACAGAACCGTTGGCAAAGGCTCAGAAACTAATTGAAAACGGGATCTATTTTTACGGATGAAAAAATTCAACTGTTGTGTCTGGCAAATCAATTTTGTTAGACAATTAACTAATACTTAAATTTATATATAATAGTAGAACAAGATCAGTTTAATATTATACAAAATGAAACTATTAATTGAGTCAAAATATTATCATTTATAAGGTTCTCGCTTTGTTAAAAACAAAATAAGAATTGTTAAATTTATATAACTAAGCGCCACTTTATTTATTTAATTAATATTTCATCTTATTGTTTTTGCCTTTGCAGGCTGGAAAACCATTGGCAGTGCAGAAACTTTCTAAACGTACGTATTTATGATATGATAGACCTATATATTTTATATAAATCCATTAAATGTATCATCTGTAAATCCACCAGATTTGAAAATAGTAACCATAATTTATAGAATTGATCACCGTGATATTTATAAATTTTGAACTTATATTTAGTAATATTTTGTATTGGGTGACATTCATTTGTATTACATTTAGTATTAACCGAGTGCATCTATGCAGTTCTAAGCCAGATTTTTAGCCTAAAACCAGTTTTATAATAATTAGAAGGTATTTGAAAAGCTAGATTTTTCTTCCTGTACAAATTATATTTCATTGCAAGAACAAGAACAAAATATCAACCCTTATACTAGAATTATATCAATAAACTACGTGAGGCGTTCGGATGTCTCCAGGGTGGCAGACTAGCAGGACCTATGCAATACTCTTTGAAGTACTCGCAATCCTAACGGTCATACATTCTGTATTGGGTCATTGTAAGAATAGAGTTTTAGTTATTTACAAAATATAAAACTAGAATGACGCCTTGCTTATTGAATGAAAGTGCTGGCGTGGTGGTTGTGAGGACTGCAGAGGAAATGTCATTGTTTGAAATTCAATTTAAATAAGGGCTAGAATATTTTTGGAGTACACTTCACCACAAGGTTACAAGAAATGTAAACAAATATAATAGAACAGAATATATTTGGAGTTTTATCATAGGAATTATGTTTTAGAACGAAAATGATTGGCAGAATATAAAGAATATCTAAAATTAATGTATAATTAAGATTTAAATAAAGGACTCTACATTATTTTGATATAATGTACACCCCAGTCCTCTTATTTTCTTTATGTCATTGACAATATTTATTGCACATAATTATTTGTATAGGTAAAAAAAACTCATTTAATGGAAATTATATCTGCAAAGTAATCAGTAAACTTCAAAAACTTAAATTCTGTTGAATATATATTTATACATAAATTGCTATGTGGGCCTTAGTGTAAAGTGTTCATACTTTCGATGAAGCATTCTCCCTAATAAAGGATATATTGTTAATTTTAGACATATTAAGTTTTAATTTGGGGTATTTATTCAATCTAACTCTTATTATAAGAGGGTTTTCCTTCACTGTTAAATGCGTAAATTGCAACTCTTTATAATACTGTCCCAGCCTTCTGCTCACCAAGGTATACAAAATGAATCTACAGAAAGGAAAGTGATTATTATAATTTACAATGATAATCGTTAATTTGGGCTTAAAGATTTTAAATATCGATGGTTGATAGTTCTAACTATACGTTTCCGTTTACGTAAATCTGATATCGAATACAATATGTTTGAAAAATATCTGTTTATGCAATGGCAAACAGTAGTTCAACCATTACATTTTTTATCAATGTTGAAATTTAAGCAAATGTACGTAAATTCTGCAAAAATAACAAGCGGTGTTTTTCTTATTTTGTTGGATATTTATACTTGTCTTTGATCCAAATAACCCCTGCTAAATATTCAAATATAAAAATATACTGTTATCAAATATAAAAAACAAGATAATATTTTTCTTAGATTTTGTTCATTGAAAGTTATAATAGACAGGTGAGTTTTTACAAATTCTCCTTAGCAAAACCCAAGAAAAATAATATTGCGACTTTTGCTACATATAATTAATAATAAAACATTCATAGTAAAAACAGAAATTAAAACTGATCACTTTTTCCATTAGTGTGGTCAGTTTTATTTATAATGATTATTTAATTAGATTATAATTAAAATTAGACATTCAGGGAATGAAGTTCTTAAGTAAAACAGATACTTGCAGATAAATACATAAGAAGGAACTTGATGTTCTATTAATTTTTTTTCTATATATTTTAGTTTAAACTGTATTCATCCCTACTCTTGCTAATCACCATAACATATCATATGCATATTGAGCACAAATGACGCTCGTATGTCACATAACAATGTTGACAATGTAATTAAATGGAGCCTTGATAATAAAGTGCATTTTAATATTTTCATTGTTTTTAATGTTTCTTGGTTTCTTTTTGTAGGTTATAATATACTTATTAAGGTTACTTTATTAATGGGGCACATATTTGTAAAGGTTAATCAAATAACATATCTCGGGGAATTTTTAGACTTTGCTTAGGTTCACCTTCGATTTAGGTGAAGAAAAATGACTTTCTGCTTTAAATAAGGTTTCAGGATTTAATTTTAGACGGGGAGAACATTTTTGAAATGTAACACTTCGATACATTTGTATAAGTCTTTGGTTAGGTCAATATTATGGAGTACAATAATTACATAGATTCCAAATCATTTAACTTATAATAAAACCTTGTAGATAAAACATAACATATGTTTGTAGTTGACGGAATTTGTGTTTTTGAAAAAAGGAGGTCTTTAATTCTAATGGACACTATTTAGAATTACTGCTTTCATTGTGACTGGGTTTAACCTGTAATGAAACAAATAAATAAACTAAGCAATACTAAAGGTGTTTTAACGTTTATGTTTAACTTAATAAACTAGTGGGGGGAGGGGGGTAATTTTTCGTAGTGAAATAAATTATTTGGTAATTTAAGTTAACTCACCTACTAAGGGGGAAAATGTCTCAAAGTTGGTTGGGTTTATTTGAATTTCTTCTTCGTACAGCTTTCAATTTAGAGCAGAAAATTTGTCCATTACCAATTATGCGTTGTCAAGGAAGTTATTAAATCTTGACAATATCTGAATGAACAAATAAAACTCTGATTTGTCACTTTCTTGGAAGTTGAGGGAGGTTTATTTTACAAGGCGAAGTTAGCATTGAGTAGGCCTGCCTTGTAATTGACCTGGCTCTCTCTAATTCTTATTATTGTAAAGTATTCTTTTGATATAGTACATTTCAACTGGCATATACATATCATGGATGTAATAATAAAAAATTATCACTATCTCAGTATAGATTTTATTGGCTTACTTGCCCCAAAACACACCCTCTTGTTGGGGGTACATGTTGAAGTAGTGCAAGTTTCAGGTTATGAAACACAAGGTGAATGATTACTTCTTTTGTTCTTACTTTTAAATTATGTTGATATTAGTATTAATAATTTTTATTATAAAAATAGTATTCATGAACTGAAAGAGAGTGATTAATAACATACATATTTATTAATATTTGTTTAATTTTTACAATATTTGCTAGAAGCCTAATATTAGTAAATTGCTTAATTAATATGGTTTTATTGTGATTATCATTATTAATATAATTCAATTCATATATAAAAACTTTGCTTATACATGTAATTGTATAAGAAACTGTTCTGTGAAATAAATTTTTTTTTTTAATTTAAAACTTAAGATAAATATGTTCCACAATGCATGTTTTTATAATTATTTCTACTTTAATTGTTGGTAGTTAAGTGATTTGTTTGTAATGCATTTATAATTGGCAATAAGTAAAACTTTACACGTAAATATTTTTAGCTATAATCTATAATGTAGTGAGGTTCAACGAATATTGTTATGGTACAAATATTAAAAACAATGCTAAGTAGTACATGCCACTGAATGTATTTTGAGTGTTTAACACATTCCTGGATTCCTGGATATACTCGGAACAAACTAATATATTTATGACCACACACAATGATTTTAACAGATATGAATAGAGTAGAAACAAATCTAAGTAATAAAGATTGTGAGACCAATAATAGAGGACATGAAGCCTTTACTGCCTGTGTGGCTGGCGAATCAGAGAGTAGTTGTCATGGAAACCGAATATTCATCTTCATACCGTGAAACTCACTCTCCCGTAAACGTTTAATATCATTTTCTATTAAGTGAAAGTCTCAACAAGGGAATTGAATTTAATGTGGGTGACGCACATTAGGAATTGAAATTCATGCTTTTCAAATAAACTTAAGTGCTGTTGAAGTAAATAAATTACAAAAAAGACATAGTAGCATTCATTAAAATACATATACATCCTCGTATATGTATTCCATGAGATTTATATATTATTTTAAAGCAATAATAACATTTATGTTTTGAAGCATTTTGTTGATTAAGTGTCCATTAAGTCATATTCGTACATATCAATTCGTTTCGACACTTACATTTATAGATGTAAAGACTGGGCTCGTTGTTTTACTGATTTGTCAAAAGTAGATTACATGAAAATTACTTTGGTAAGTTATTATACAGTCTTATATAATTTTTAGAGAGTCACAGAGAGAGTTACAGTCTTATATAATAAATTGACCCATACAATACCACTGTATGTGTATGGGTGGGCGGGTTGGTTAATACCACTGTACGTATATGGGTGGGCGGGTGGGTCAATACCACTGTATGTGTATGGGTGGGCGGGTGGGTCAATACCACTGTATGTGTATGGGTGGGCGGGTGGATCAATACCACTGTATGTGTATGGGTGGGCGGGTGGGTCAATACCACTGTATGTGTATGGGTGGGCGGGTGGGTCAATACCTCTGTACGTATATGGGTGGGCGGGTGGGTCAATACCACTGTATGTGTATGGGTGGGCGGGTGGGTCAATACCACTGTATGTGTATGGGTGGGCGGGTGGATCAATACCACTGTATGTGTATGGGTGGGCGGGTGGGTCAATACCACTGTATGTGTATGGGCGGGCGGGGGGTCAATACCTCTGTACGTATATGGGTGGGCGGGTGGGTCAATACCACTGTATGTGTATGGGTGGGCGGGTGGGTCAATACCACTGTATGTGTATGGGTGGGCGGGTGGATCAATACCACTGTATGTGTATGGGTGGGCGGGTGGGTCAATACCACTGTATGTGTATGGGTGGGCGGGTGGGTCAATACCTCTGTATGTGTATGGGTGGGCGGGTGGGTCAATACCACTGTATGTGTATGGGTGGGCGGGTGGGTCAATACCACTGTATGTGTATGGGCGGACGGGTGGGTCAATACCACTGTATGTGTATGGGTGGGCGGGTGGGCGGGGGTGGGCGGCTGGGTCAATACCACTGTATGTGTATGGGTGAGCGGGTGGGTCAATACCACTGTATGTGTATGGGTGGGTGGGTGGGTCAATACCACTGTATGTGTTTGGGTGGGCGGGTGGGTCAATACCACTGTATGTGTATGGGCGGACGGGTGGGTCAATACCACTTTATGTGTATGGGTGGGCGGGTTGGTCAATACCACTGAATGTGTATGGTGGGCGGGTGGGTCAATACCACTGTATGTGTATGGGTGGGCGGGTGGGTCAATACCACTGTATGTGTATGGGTGGGCGGGTGGGTCAATACCACTGTATGTGTATGGGTGGGCGGGTGGGTCAATACCACTGTATGTGTATGGGTGGGTGGGTGGGTGTTAATGTTGTTGGTTAATCAATGAAATAAGTCACCACTATCAACTACACAATACTTTTAAAAAACCAATAGAAAATAATTGTATGTTGTAACACTTATTTAATATAAATCAGTTGTAGGAGATAATCAACATTCGCCACTGTAAATCGAGTACGGAATATATGATATCAGTAAACTAGAGTAATATGGTTAAATATTACACAACCATGTTTAGCTTAAATAAGTAAATTGAATAACAATCTGTAACTAGTTACGTGTTTTACATTTAATCACCAGATTACACGTTCAGTGAAATTATTCACAAATAAACTACCTGAATCCTATATTTTAGAGTTTGGTTTATCTATTAATGTACCACACAAATTATAGGCAATCCACTACTATATATATTTTAAGTGTTTTCGAAATGTTTGCGTCTAAAACTCATGAATAGAGACTTTTGCAAGGGCATGTTTGCAGAGCATATAGAATCCATTTTTAACTATCGACCCCATCTTCCGGCTCTAATGGAGATTTGTGGAGGCTTACTGATTCTGTTTGAAAGATACTTGTTCTATATATTCACTTCATCTTTATGTACCCACCTACTGACTATATACATTTGGCCTAGCTTAAACGTGTGCAAGACTTTGAGGATGTTGATAGAAGTGGGAAAAGGTGGAGTTACTCTTTTAAAAACGTTTATTCTTACTGATCAGCGGATCTAGTACAAATATTTGTTATTGGTGCATATTGTAATATACGTGTCTAAACTGTGTTGCCTAATCTTTCCTTAATTAGGACCTGAAACTTGTCGAATAAACGTTATTGATGGTTTACCATCAGTGAAATTTAAAATCTTATAGGTAATATGCCTGTCATTCATTTGTGAATATCGATTAGTCTTGTTGTATCATTTTTATTTTATTGTTTTATTTTTTTACATATTATTTAGCAAATTGATTAAATGAGTGATAAAGTTCAAATCTAAATTGCGTGTAATCCGGAATAATTCCTAAATTACTTAGGAAGATGCCTCAAATGGCATTTTAATTTATCGCCACACGATAACTCTACAACATTCGAATCTTAATACCAGTTACCGATCAGATATGAACAAAGATATCGAAAAAATAAAAGTATTAATCATATTATGATCAATGAACTCTTCTCGCACAGTCAAATATTTAATTTTTTGTTGTATATATAACTGTCGGTTTGTGATGACAGTTTAAGATGAAAATGAACATATGCAATGCGAGATCAGCAGGTAGCCTTTGTACAGCTGTGTTACTAATGGGATGCTGGTTGCCATGGAAACTCATCTGTCAGCCAATCACAGAGCGAGAGTATCAAGGTCAAGTCTCTCCATTGTTAACTACTGTTAAACGCTAACATTTCATCCATTAAAGCCCGTAATGATGGAGCTGCAGCATTGCTGAGTTCTTGCTTACATCTCGCACTAATGTACTCTGTAATGATACTCTATTCTAAATTCTATACCACAAAAATACTTGTAAAACGTATATTTCTACAAGCTTTCTACCTTTTGTTTACAAGTGGATTTTTAAACAAATATTATTTAGCACTATGAACCATTATACCACGTTGCTTTTAATTATTTAAACCTAGTACCTGCACCACCACTGTACGTTTATTTGTGGGCGGGTGGGCTAATACCACTGTACGTGTATGCATGGGTGGGTAGGTCATTACCATTGTACGTGTATGGGTGGGTGGGTGGGTCAATACCACTGTACATGTATGGGTGGGTGGGTCAATACCACAGTACTTGTATGAGTGGGTGGGTGGGTCATTATCACTATACGTGTATGGGAGGGTGGATGGGTGTAAACCGCACCAAAATAGTCCAATGATAGCTGTTGCGTGTGAAGCTCCACAGTGCATTTGTATTTGTTAAGGAGAAAATATCGTCAATACTACTGTACGTGTATGGGTGGGTGGGTGGGTCAATACCACTGTACGTGTATTGGTGGGCGGGTGGGTCAATACCACTTTACGTGTATGGGTGGGCGGGTGGGCGTGTCTATATACATGGTTTTTATAGACTATCTAAGAGATTAACATGCGGATTATGTTATTCTTATATAGTGTGTAGAATTAGAACTAATTGTGGTGAAGTAGATATCAAGATATACTTGTTGGGTTATAACTCTTTATTTGGGCTTCATTGCTTTAAAATATTTTATAAACTAACAGTAGCAAATATGAACGTCTTAGAATAGTAATTTTCCTACCTACTTATTGATTTATAATTACTTTGTTATTATGTATTTCTTACTTAGGTATTGATGGGGTGGAGGGGGACGTGGTATTGCTGTTGGTGCCTGATATATAAAAAGATTGTATGTGGTGATCGAGTCAGCACTTTTGACGATCTTAATTTGGACGGTTGTGTTAAATACAAATAAGACCTATACGGGGTTAAAATACAGAATGTGCTTGGTTATACTAAGCACTAGTGAAGCGCAACAGCTGAAATGAGCTCATTCACGAAATATTATGCTTCAATAAAAGCTTTTAAAACAAATGAATATATGAATATTTAGCAGCGATCATTTAGATCAAAGACAAGTAAAAAAAAAAAAAAAACCGCTTGCTATTTTTGCAGAATTTACGTATATTTGCTTAAATTTCAACATTGATAAAAAATGTAATGGTCGAACTATTCTTTGCCATTGCTTAAACAAATATTTTTCAAACATATTGTATTCGATATCAGATTTACGTAAACGGAAACGTATAGTTAGAACTATCAACCATGGATATTTGAAATCTTTAAGCCAAAATTAACGATTATCACTGTAAAATATAATAATCACTTTCCTTTCTGTAGATTCATTTTGTATACCTTGGTGAGCAGAAGGCTGGGACAGTATTATAAAGAGTTGCAATTTACGCATTTAACATTGAAGGAAAACCTCTTATAATAAGAGTTAGATTGAATAAATACCCCAAATTAAAACTTAATATGTCTAAAATTAACAATATATCCTTTATTAGGGAGAGTGATTCATCGAAAGTATGAACACTTTACACTAAGGCCCACATAGCAATTTGTGTATAAGTATATATTCAACAGAATTTAAGTTTTTGAAGTTTATTGGTTACTTTGCACCTATCATTTCCATTAAATGAGTTTTATTTTAGTTACAAAAATAATTATGTACAATAAATATTGTTAATAACATAAGGAAAATAAGGTAACTGGGGTGTCCATTATATTAAAAAGTCGTACAATTACATAAACATCGTACAGAGTCCTTTATTTAAATCCTAATTATACATTAATTTTAGATAATCTTTACATTCTGCCACTAATTTTCGTTCCAAAACATAATTCCTATGATTAAACTCCAAATATATTTTTTTATACTATTTACATATAAACTTTTCATATTATTTGTTCTTAATGGTTTCATTCTCATTTTATTTTTACATTAATCAGTGATATGTTTATACATTAATAAAAAGCCTCTTGTCATCTTTGTAGGGTTCAACCTTTATAAACGATAAACTTGGATGTCAATAAATCATTGTAAATTTAATAAAATAATATTGACACGTTTAATTAGTGTTACAAGGTATATCTGGTGTCCCTAAGACATTTGTGTATTAGGAACAGATCCATCGAATATAACAGTTAATAAATTTAGGTCAGAACAACACTGAAGGGGTAATACTCTAGTAGATGCATATTTTATACATTACTGAAATAAGTTGTTGTATTTTGTGGTACTCAACTTACGACAGAAAAACATTTTTACAGTTTATAATTATATGTATTTTAGTTCATTTACAGTAAATTAGGATAAGAATGACAAGTTCTTCTTTTATAACTGAGCTCTGAAAACAAATAAAACAAAGATTTAATATCAAATCAGCAAGCAGTTCTTGTGAGATAGAGCTTGGGAAGCCAGGTGGAATGTGTTATGGCAAACCGTTCAAACAATGTAGGTCATATGAACTGTTCCACATCCAACTAAATACGTACCTGAATTCTAATCATTTAATTTATTTCTTTTTCAGTTATAAATCCTATTTTTACCTGGATTGAAACCAAGTTCCAGCAATAAATTATGATTATTACTTTATGACACTCAATTAAATTACTCGTTGGTCCAAATTAAATTATAGCTTAATTAATTGCACTAATTTGTTCAAAATGATATAATTTGTTAGTGTTAAATGAATTTCGTGAAAGATAACCATATTAAAATCTTGCAGGAATTTTTAAATACCCATTTATCATAATATTGAATATTTAGATGTATGATAGGACAAGTCACTGCCCCATCATTTATATTACGTACAGTAAAGACATTTTCATTTAATTATATAAATAATAGGATATTTAAGAGAAATATATGTTGAGTTAGCACATACAACTAATTGATATTTATAAACAAATATTATTTTAGAAACAGAGTGTCATATTTATCATGTAGGACACATATTGTTTTAAGAAAGTTGTTTTGAACAGGCAAGTTTTATTATTTTACAGTAATTTAAGTGTAGATGGGAGATATGTATAATTCTCCGTCAATGTGATGGTAGCATTTCCAGCAATATGTTGAACAATATAATCAATTATGCGTTAGAGAATAATATGTTGGTCTTAAAATCAGTAAAATAAAAAAAAGATAACATATAAAAAGAGAAACTTCCCAGTGAACGTGATAAAATGGATTAAGGGAAATAACCGTAGCTAACACAAATTATTAATAGTGTATACCACTAAACAAAATTAAATTATTACAACAATAATATAAAAATACAAATTTTCAAGTAAAAGCTTAAAAGAACTAAAATAATAATAAAACGTTACTTTACCTATTTAACACAAACACGAAATTAGAGTTGTAAAAATAAATGTGATTGAATTAAATGTAATTTAACTTAAAACAATTAGCAACATACAACCAATAAATACCACGACAATGGATCGTTTGAGTTTATATAGTACTCAATACTAAGGCATTTAATTGAGATATTTTTATTAAAATCATATAAATAATAAATAAATTTAGTTTTACTGCATTTTTAGTATTGAAATGTCTTTATGCACAAAGCGCTTTGATTAGCAAATTTAATAAAAGCTAAGTACGTTATGACGGATGGCTACATGACAAAGGCCAGAACCGTAGTATTGAAATGAAAGCTCTTTGATACGTACGTTATGACGTACGGCTACATGACAAAGGCCAGAACCGTAGTATTGAAATGTCTTTATACGCAAAGCGATTTGATTAGCAAATTAAAAAAAAGCTACGTACGTTATGAGGTACGGCTACATGACAAAGGCCAGAACCGTAGTACTGAAATGTCTTTATGCGCAAAGCGCTTTGATTAGCAAATTAAAAAAAAGCTACGTACATTATGATGTACGGCTACATGGCAAAGGCCAGAACTGTACGTGTACCTTTACGCGTAAGAAGTAGACTTGGCACCTCACACCAAACACAATGTTACACGAGACGCGCCAATACATCTATATAGGCTACATATAGGAATGGAAAATTGTTGAGGACACTTTTCGATATTGAATTTTTATCATTTATATAAAACTACATTAGTACTTATTTTTTTATTTTTCTATAAAAATTAAGCCGCATTACCCAATTAGAATAGAAGAATACTACTTGGGAGTGTGTATGTGCCTGTGCAAGCACATACTAGGTATAGTGTGTGTAGTATAGATATAAAATAGATAAGCAGTACAATATAATAATGTCCGTAACAATAACAAAACATGTATACAATAAAATAATTGTTGATTTATTTATTTTGAGTTTCTAAGCTCATTTGTAATCACATTTGTAATTTAATAGAACATTGGTTATAAGCTAAACAAGTGGAACACCCTTAAATACTATATCGTTGTTAAGTAATGTGAAAAAACGTTCTCCGTACAAATCTACACTTTAAATTGCATATTTACATTAATTAAAGTTAAACATTACTGAACTATTAAAATAAATTTGTGGAGATTAAATTATATATGAAAAATTTTGACTTCCCTCGTGTTTTACTTCACTCGAGTTGCCTTACTTAACTCACGCGTGTTTTTGTCCAACAATGGATGTTGCCAAAACAATAGATAAAACGTTACCTCTCAACAATGGCAGCGAGACAATAGAGCATGTCTTTGTCTCCTGAACAAAGTGACTCACAGAATATATTAATATTTATGGATAAATATTTTGAAAATTGCCTGTAATGCAAGTTATGCTGTAACATGGTAAGTGGACATGGGTACAATATTAGTATATTACAAGGAAAATAAATTTTAACAATATGGCATTGAATGACCTTAATCGTTACTATACAGTTATTTATACGAGTAAATACACATATATTATATATAATCTTAAAATATTGGCTAAAGAATACAGTTTGGTTATACTGAAAGTGCTCATGCTATTTGATACATTTTACGTAATTTTCGTGTCTTTATTATATGGATAAGCATAAAAAATAATGAATTAGAACAAAATAAATTTAAATTTAAAGTTACCATTTTGCATAATCTTTTTATTTCTTAATCATATTTATATTCACGAATATTAAAATTATATATTCTTTGTAAATATTGTTATATAATTTACAAACATCTAATTGATCATACACACACAATGATACATAAAATTCAGCAAATGGTACTATAAAACAGTTTAGTAAAAATCAGTTATAAAACAAAAAAATTCTTGACCACATTTTATTCTTAAAACATGGCGTAAATTCCATTCTTTGTCCTTATATACAACTCTTGGTGTTTTTCCCTATGGTTAGGAAAAAACTCTGACTTGTGTACGTAATTAAAAACAGTAGATAAATGCAAAAAATATAATTTTATATATATAAATGCACTTTTATGTAAAACAAGTCAATTAGTATTTTATAAATGTCGTATATAAATGGATTTATCGAGTGTTTCACTAAATGTGAGTTTTAAAGAGAAGGTAATTGGAATGTTACTGAAGGTCAGTATAGTAAATTTATAATATCATTGTAAAATATCTGTTGCAAGAAATCTCAAAATAATTTGTAACTGGACTAGATTTCCAGAATATAAAACAACACAAAAGTTGTCTTTAGATAAAACGCCAGGAATTGTTATTGTTGTCTTGAAATATATTTAGAGGAATTACTCAAGAAGTTTAGTACAGATAGAAAAGTCATCGTAAAAGTTGTTTACAATAACTTAACTTTGCACAAGAAACTTCCCTTTGATAAGAAACTTCAACACTAGATGACCTTTATTACTTAAGAATATACACACACAATAAACATGTCATGACTGATTTTGTGTGACATTTGAAGCCCAACAATATTATTGATTCCTAACTTCTTTTTACATCCAAAATGCCATTTCCACAGTTGCTTCGCTTAGTTAAGAAATATGAACATATAAACGACTAGAATATATAAACGAGTTAATTGTTGCTTGTAGTTTTATTTAACGTGAGTAATATATTACCCGTTATCATAAGATAAGCCTAACAGTATATTAAGGACATAACGTTCATTGTTTTTCCTGAGATTTGAAGTAAACGTAATGGTAGTGTGGAGTAGAAAAATAGTTATCAAACAGATCTTGCTGTTTTTAACAACCATTCTGGATATTTATCAACATTTTTGACGTTGTTATAGTTATACTATCCAATATAAAACTATTTATTTTAAATGTATGATGATTAAATTTAATGAAACCTGTAAATTATTATGAAGTATTTGCATTAATGAGCTTTCTAAGAAAGTATTTTTGTTAGATCCAATAAAAAATTCTGTAGTTAAAATAGAAACATACAGAAATTAATTTCTGAGCTATTGATAGTATGTTGTTCTTAGTTATTTAGAATATAATATAATTCTAAAACTACTGAATAATAATGAGAAGGTTTTGTAAAATTAAATTTTATCAATATAACTATATTTTATAGGAACAACTTATCAAACAGTATCCATGACCGTATACTGTAAGCAAATATATCAATAAACTACGAGAGAGGTTCGGATGTCCCCAGGGTGGCAGACTGCCAGGTCCAACTCAATACTGTTTGAAGGGCTCACCCTCCCAACGGTCATATATTTTGTATTCAAAATGTAATGGGACAGTGTAAAGGATATAGTTTTCGCTATTCCTAAAATACAAAATGAGAATATTGCCTTGCGTATGGAATGAATTATCTGGCTTGATATTGGTGAGGACTGCACAGTTCAGGTCCTTATTGGGAATTAAGCTACAATAAAGGTCCGTGTGCAAGTTGAATACATTTCACCACACTCCTTGAGATTTGGATGATAAATTGGTAAGTGAGCCTGTTTAACTTGAGACAATGAGTATAATGATAATTAACGTTGATGGGATTGATAAATGGTTAATACACGAAAACTCTACTAAAAAAATCAATAATAATTTGTCAGTTAACATAAATAATAAAATTAATAATTTTCCCGTGATTCTGTTTTACTGTTACAATGGACAAGAAATTATCAGTACATGAAACTCTGAATTTAAAACAAAATCAAGACAAATCATATTTTATCAATCAAATTGGATAAAAAATAAGATTTTTAAGATAATTAATACAATTACACAGCTATGAGACAACAGATTTAAATGAAATACATTAATGGAAGCAAGTACATATGAAGGGGACAAAAATATTCTTTGAACACATTTTTTTAGTTAAAATGTTTAATTCCAAACTTTTATCATTAATACATTGTAAGTAAAATTAATGAAGATTAACACGCAACCTATAATTTATTTATAATTGATTGTCTACTTTTTTATGTGTTGATTTAAGAAATTCTTTAGCGTCCACACTCAGTAAGTAAATAATCATTTTAAAATGTCAGGTGAGTGGTTTCCTAGGTAATAATTTAAAATGGGTTTTCCACAAAAAGATATGATGTATACATTTCATAATTCACGTTAAAGATGGTTATGGTGGGATTTTAGGGTAGCACATTCAATTTTAGAAAATTATGGCTTTCATTTTATCCAACCGTACCTTTGAGCACCCGTAGAAATGGGTTTGATAAGTTACATTCCACATTTATACATCGTTTTCAAGTGTTATTATGGCCAATATATAAAGAGTATATTTTATAATATTTTATAAACATTTTGTTTAGAGCCATTTTCATACAGTGATATAAAGTGTTTATAAAGTAAAAACAAATTTAATGTTTCAATCCATTTGAAAATACTGGAAACAATATTATTAATAATTAAGTAGCTTTGATGAATTTACAATTTATACAGAACAAAATAATGTAATTACAATGATTATAATTTAATTATTCTTTAATATTTTCAAGCAATTCATTAGCGTCATCATAATTGAAAAATAGCAAATTTGTTACGTAAACAATATTATTTATTTTATATTTGATGATAAAGTCTATGAAGTGGCGATTGTGATTACACAAAAGAGATAAGAGATGATAAAACTGTTGAAAACAAATTAATTAAAGAGGGCGTGAAGAATTTACTTTCCTGTATTCTGGCCAATCAGATCGGAGTAGTTGTCATGGAAACTGAATAACTAAAGCCATTATTTAGAATGCATTCCCATGTAAATGATTAGTTTCATTTTCAGTGAAGGGATAGTCCCAGATAAATTTAATTGAAAAATAGTATTTATTAGTCAACTTTAAATATTTTATTCTGTCATTGTACATTTAATAGATGTTTAAAAACAATATTTAGTACAAATTAGACGTCGCAAACACAATTTTTGAGTGAGGATATAGCAATTTTTACTATTAAACGGAGGCCATCTATTTATATCACACTGTGGCTGTTAAAAGTAGACTATTATAATGTAGAAAAAAACCTATATAAACGTATTTTGACTGTCGTAAGCCAATGTTCTGTCAAACTGCCCGTCTTAATGTTACGTAAACAGCATTAAATAGCCTAACCAGCCTAACCATAACTGGCACGGTGCGATATAATTGGGTAGGCTTGGGTGGCTGTTATGGTTAGGTTAGTTTATTTTATTACATTGTAACGTATATTTTACATCACTTTAAGATAAGATAAAAGGATATTGTTTATGTACCAAAATAAATGCTGTACTGTTTAATATGTTAGTCAAAATTATTTTGTTCTAATAAAACAAAAAAAGAAATAAGTAATTTGTTCTTAATATTTGTTAATATTTTCAAAAGAAACAAAATTATTATGACACATTCATATACAGGAAATAAGTATATATATAAAACTATTAATGACAATCATTTATAAATATATAAAGTTGAATGTTCATTTATAACCATAAGCAAGCATACTTAAACAAATGCACACATTTGTTTCTTATTTCTCCTGGCTTAACATTAAACATTCATTAACTTATTAGTGAAAAAAAATCTAGTAGCATAATTGATGTATCTGAAACAACATATCAAACATTATTTTCAGTTCAATATTATATGAGAAATAGCTCAGTATTGTATTAAATAATGCATTTCATTGGTGGAAATGACACTTCAAGTACTTCAATTTTAAGAGATATAAATGGAGGATATAGGTACTTGAGATTTAACCAGTGAACGCTGTAGTTCAAATTTAAAGTGAATAATATTTGTTTTCCCACAAATTAAAAGCCATTAAGATGTAAGGATTAATACATTCTTGAACTTTTTTAAAACATATAAAACACTTTTTTTAAATTTCAATTGTTTTATTGACGTTACGAAGTTATGGTTTAGGAATGATGTTTTGGGGAACGTTCAGTTAAATATGTGATTTAATTTGTATATATCTCTATATTTATTCATATATAAAGCTCAATTGAGATCAATCACTGACATCAATGCTATAATGGCAACAGCTGATGATGTAAATGGTCATTTACCAGATCTACTGAGTAAGCCATTCACATTAATATCAAATAATCATTCACCAGAGTGGGCTAAGTGGTATTAGAAGATCAGCAGGTAGCCTGTGCACAACTGTGTTGCAAATGAGATGCTGGTTACCATGGAAACACATCTGTCAGCCAATCACAGAGCGAGAGTATCAAGGTCAAGTCTCTCCATTGTTAACTACTGCTAAATGCTAACATTTCATCCATTAAAGCCCGTAATGATGGAGCTGCAGCATTGCTGAGTCTTGCTACAGCTTGTACTAATATACTCAAATAACCTCCATGTCATACAACCCCTTACAAACGTATTACTCGCTTCTAGTGTTAGTTTACATTTATTGTACAAGAGTATTCGTTAGTTAGTACTGTGTTAGGTTTGACGGTGCTTAGTGATAATGTAAAAATATAACCTTATTATAAGTAATATTAGTAAGACGGAAAAAACACACAAGTCGAAAATATATACTCAGATATAATGAATACTAACAATAAACATATAATTATAAAATACACGAAGGAAAATGACGAAATAGATAAAACTATAAATACATTCATCTATGCAGTATTTAAATAAGTTATGAATAATTGTAAATAATAAAATAAAAAAAAAATGCTTTATGGGTTTAAACCACTGTTCATTTAACAACGTAACTACTGAAAGTAAAAAATACCTATGGTATAGAGATACTAAGAAAAATTACCTCTGGTGTAGAGACGTTAAGAAAAATACCTATGGTGTAGAGACATTAAGAAAAATTACCTATGGTGTAGAAAAATTAAGTCAAAATACCTATGATGTAGAGATATTAGGAAAAAATACCTATGGTGTAGGGACACTAAGAAAAAAATACCTCTGCCGTAGAGACATTAAGAACAAAATACCTATGGTGTAGAGATATAAAGAAAAAATACCTTTGACGTAGAGATATTAAGAAAAAATACCTATGGCATAGAGACATTAAGAAAAAATACCTATGGCATAGAGACATTAAGAAAAAATTCCTCTGGCGTAGAGACATTAAGAAAAAATACTTATGTTGTAGAGACATTAAGAAAAAATACCTATGGTGTAGAGACATTAAAAAAATACCTATGGCGTAGGGACATTAAGAAAAAATACCTATGTTGTAGAGACATTGAGAAAAAATACCTATGGCGTAGATACATTAAGAAAAAATACCTATGGTGTAGAAACATTAACAAAAAATACATATGCTGTAGATACACTATGAAAAATATCTATGGTGTAGAGGCATTATGAAAAAATACCCATGTTGTGGAGACATTAAGAAAAAAATACCTATAGTGTAGAGACAATAAGAAAAAAATACTAATGGTGTAGAGACAGTAAGAAAAAATATCTATGGTGTAGAAACTTTAAGAAAAAATACCTATGGTGTAGGGACACTTAGAAAAAAATATCTATGGTGTAGAGACATAAAGACAAAAATACCTTTGGCGTAGAGAAATTGGGAAAAAATTCCTATGGTGTAGAGACACTAAGAAAAAATACCTATGGTATAGAGATATTAAGAAAAAATACCTATGGTGTAGACACATTAAGAAAAAATACCTATGGTGCAGGGACATTAAGAACAAATATCTATGGTGTAGGGACACTGAGAAAAAATACCTATGGCGTAGGGACACTAAGAAAAAATACCTATGGTATAGAGATATTAAGAAAAAATACCTATGGTGTAGACACATTAAGAAAAAATACCTATGGTGCAGGGACATTAAGAACAAATATCTATGGTGTAGACACATTAAGAAAAAATACCAATGGTGTAGGGACACTAAGAAAAAATACCTATGGTATAGAGATATTAAGAAAAAATACCTATGGTGTAGACACATTAAGAAAAAATACCTATGGTACAGGGACATTAAGAACAAATATCTATGGTGTAGGGACACTGAGAAAAAATACCTATGGCGTAGGGACACTAAGAAAAAATACCTATGGCGTAGAGACATTAAGAAAAAAATACCTATGTTGTAGAGACATTAAGAAAAAAATACCTCTAGCGTAGAGTCATTAAGAAAAAATACCTGTGGCGTAGAGACACTAAGAAAAATATATATAAAATTTCCATGCCGGCTGATACTCAATGTTAAAAAAATAAAATTAATAAATAAACAGAAATAAACAGTCGTATTTGGTATTTTCATCTATAGTAATAACACAATAACCAAGGGAACACTATACTGTATATTATCTATATAGAATTATCATTAGGTTTTATGAAAAATGTGACCTAATCAGAAGAGAGAGACTAATAGAGTAGTGAAACAGAATTTTAGATGATTCTTATTTGGACTTCTCATGCAAGAAATACGTGTAAATATACAAAATATCATAAAAAACACAATAAATCTCTTCATTATTTCCATACATTACCTTCTCTGTCATAGTTTATTACTTGTATCTACTTGTATTATATTAACTAAGAAGATCTGTTTTCACTGGATCAATCAATACGGGTAAACAAATCATTTTATATTGTTAAGCATTAAAAAGCAAGGTGAGATAAATAACAATAAAACCTTTGAAATTAGGTTTTCAAAACAATATTTTTACTAGGCTAGTGAAGGTCTTTGGTGGCCCTATACCTGTGAAGAAATGGCTAACAGGATACATGCATATAAATAAAAATATTAGATTAGTAGATTGTGGTATGATGTAAATAAGAACAGAGAATATGTAGTCATCATGCTTTAGTTACCATTTGGACTGTTTTTGTAAAATATTAAAAACAAAAAAATTGTTTAATCAACTTAATAAGGTATTGGGTCACCTATTCACTGTTTCTAAAGATGTGTTGACTTCGTATTCTTCCCTAGCTATCTTTGTATGGAGAAGAACGTGTGTTTAACATTTCAGAAGGATTCTTTCAGTAATAAAACGACATAAAGTGATCGAAACATTTGACGTTAACATTTTAAAATTACCAATTCGTTAAATTATTTTACCATTATAAGCATTGTGTGGATATTAGATATGGTGATGTGTGCACGTGATATAGTGTTGATTATAAACACCTATTGGATGGAATATATTGGATGGAGTCGCCCCGACATAAAGATCACAACATTAATCTGAAGTAAGGAAGCACTAAAATAAAATTTAAAAGAGTTAAATATACCGTCTCTAATACTATTAATGCTATAAAATACCGTCTCTACATTCAGATTAAAATACCATCTCTACATTGAGATAAATACCGTCTCTACATGCAGATTAAAATACCGTCTCTACATGCAGATTAAAATCCCGTCTCTACATGCAGATTAAAATACCTTCTCTACATGTAGATAAATACCGTCTCTACATGCAGATTAAAATACAGTCTCTACATGCAGAATAAAATACCGTCTCTACATGCAGATTAATATAAGATACTGTGACGTAAATGAGTCCAGTTTTACCACAAAATATTTACGATAAAAATTACTAAATTGTTAAATATATCTTATAATATAATAAATTATAATATATTACAAAAATGTAGTTAAATATATCTTATAAAATAAAATACTGGATATATATATATATATATCCAATTATCTATACATATATAGATAAGACAGACAAATATAAAGCCAACAATACAAAGAAAACGTTTTGTTATAGTGAAAAACCTCTCTTGTCTAACTCTTGACATTTTAAAGTTTAATATTATTTTCAATAAAATAGAACGAATTTTATTGAACTTCTGACCAACCAGTTTGGTTCAATTTATCCTTAACGCCATACCTACATTAATGAAATGTGTCAGCCTGTCTCTTATGGAAACATATATTGACAACTTGGAGCCCATTGAAAGGTTGAAAAGAACATCTTTCTTCATAGGAGCAAACAAAACAATGCCATATCTCTTTTTTAACAATGATAGCAATATGACGAATTACGTTTGGTGTATTTAATAGAATAGTAAAATTACTGTGTAAAATTTAATTTGATTTAAATCCCACTTCAAGTCTATTTATTTTTTAAAATCATTGAAATTATGTGATGATCATAATTCATATCTTTTTAATTGTTTTGAAAACATTCAAAAGCTTGACTGCTTTTTGATATAAATATAGCAATAAGGATAGCTGCAAAATTTCAAATTCTGCAGTTTAACACTTCAATATATGTTAATACACAACGTAAGGATTTTAGTGAATAGAGAATTAAGACATTCGCACACACCCGTACAGTTAGGAATTTATTTAAATTTTAAAGGCTTGTTGGATTACAGCTTCTTGTATCTCTGAACCATAGGAGGAGCATAGAGGTATAACCTTGACGGTCAAAAAGGAATGCGAGCCCGAGTTAACTGGTTGCATGTAGTTGAAATTCAGACAGTGCAAGATTATGTTTGTAAAAATTATTTAGAAAGGGAACGAACCTGATTACAATTAATATTATGTTTACATTAATTATTGTATTTCTGCTCGTTAAGCATGGTTGAGTACAAGCATGTATTTTGTAATGTTGCTGCTGTATCTTAAAACTATTACGTTAAAAAGTTGAAAAAACTCAATAATATGATGTTTAAAAAAATAATATGATGTTTAAAAAATGAAATAGGTTAAACACTTGCCTGTTTGTGAGCTTGTTCTGAGTTTGACTTGCAGGCACACACCTGAAACACACCTTACAAAATTAGTATTGAAATTTTAATAACATTTGTACTAAAAGAATTTTATTTTGAATTATTTGCTAGGGCAACTGACAAAAAAATATATATATATATTAGTCGGATCATACTGGTTTGACACAAATTGAAAGTAAATCTGTAATAAATACTTTACTATTGTCGTTTCTAGATTTTTCAAGAAAGTGATGTTCTAATTAACCTTGGCATTTTTTAGTACTGTTACTGCGGAGTGTATGGATTTAGTTTAGTTAGTTATACTTAATACCAACTATTGCATCATATATTACTAGAAAATAATGAGAATAAATATATAGTATTTTTGGTAAATGTATTTGGTATTCGAAGAACTTTATTCAATTTAATAGCAACGTAATTAAGTTTCCAATTTAAGCATCCAATTGTGTGCATGAGTATAACAGAAAAATTTCACTATATAGTTGACGCTTTATTAAAATTATGGTTCTAATATTTCATAAGAATTTATTACTACAAATATGGCATACGATTGGAATCAATGGAAGTATTCGATACAGAAAGATGCATCTTCTATACTTTCGTAATAATTTAAAATACTTATAAAAAACAGACTTAATTAATATATTGGGATTTTTTTATGAATAAATAGGAATTATTAATCATAAACATTTTTATAAAACTTATTTGTTAATAATATTTATCTTTCAAATATTTTAAATTACTGTGATCTACCCAATCATAAGTACAGTACGTTAAAATTATATTGATATATCCATTCTCTAAACATTGTAATACAAAACCCACCTTGAGTTGATCAATTGGATTCGTTGTATTGATAGACATTTTGTTCTACTGTCTTAAACCTAAACTCCGATAACATGGCATAATAGGTCAGCAGAACCTCTTGCTAAGTTTCAGTTCACTGGTTCACTGGTTTAACTCAAACAGTATTCTCATGCCTCTATAATATAGACTTTAGTCAAAATAAATTGTTTTAATCGTCTATATACTTTTCGAGGCATCAACAACACTCATACTATAGATAGATGGCTCCGTGGAACTTATCGACTATGTTCATTTAGTTTATATTGGGCGTTTAAACTATCTCACATACGTTTTTAGAGAAAAGTATACTCAGTCACATTTGTATCATTGTAAGTCCACTAGCATTCAGTAAATTCTTAATTAATTATTAGTAAATATACTAAGAAGTACTATTAAATTGATTATAAAGGACTATATCCATTCTAAATATGGATGGTATAGACGTCTCTGTCTAGTTCGATGGTTCTTTCAATTAATTACGGACGAATTCCTTTGTCTGGGGTACGTAAAAAACGTGTAATAGGTATATTATAGGTGCATCATTAGGTACCAATTTTTTTTCATCAACGGGTAACTATGCAAGAACGTTTCTTGTGGCCCTACATAATTAAATTCAACTATCACTTCCAAGGACATTCTTATGAAGCAAACACCTACCATATCTAAAATGTTCGTCAGGATACAGGATCCTTTAAGGATTATCTTTTTGGGAAGATCTCTCTGTGGAAGGTCCTCGTGTATTGTACCATTGATTTTATACACAAATAGATTTCCCATTAAATGTTGAGTCTAAAAATATCCGCTGTTTTTGTGGTCCATTGTGGAGCGCTAGTGTAGTCCCATGTAAATGTAATGCAGTTTAAACCAGCTGTGGTTGCGGGCCACACAAACTAACAAAATTACTACCACAAATATTCCTATTAGATAGTTTATCTATGTAGGTTTATATAAGCAATGATTGTATATTACTACATTACATTATCTCAAAATAACTTATATACTCTCGTAATTAATGGGTGGGTAAGTGGATCAAACATGATGCATGTGTGGGTAGGGAATTTGGAATGGTCACTATAATACTTAACTTCCCATTAGTATTATTTTTCTTGGGTCATTGGAATACAAAACGAGCAATTTGTCCCAACACAATACTTAATATGTGAGTATGCATAGAGGGAGACTATTTTAAGTGTAGTTGTCATTTCAGTTCTTGAAGGTGGGTTGGCTCTCTATTATATAAAGTGATACGAGCGGTACAAATATCAACAAAACTATGTTAGTTTCGTAATTGGTTAGTACATTAATTGATAAAACTATATATATGAACATAATTAAATTACAGAACAATGTGATAGCCAATGTAATGTAACATCCCATATGAATTCTTTGAAAAGTGAGGAAATTCTGTTGCAGGATATGTACGCTCTCTTCAGATGTGACACTAGCCCATTATTAATACGAGAATAAGTTTTGCTATAGGTTCTAACGTAATATATATATATATATATATATATATATATATATATATATATATATATATATCACCAATAATTGTATATGTCCATTTAAAATATTTTATAATTTACGATTTTAGTTTAATAATTGGTAAATTTTCGAATAACAATGCTTAAAGGTAATATCATGTAAGATTTTAATTTTACGAATATACATAGGGTAGTTTTGGGGAAGTAATTAAACAAAATGTTACGTGACTTGTTAGAAGCAAGTATATTTAAACCAAGTTTTGTATCAAAACTGTATACACTATCGAGTTATTAAAGTTTTGAACAATTTCGGGATAAAATATGGGGTACCACTAGGTGGATTATTTCGTCACGATAGTCCAGAAACACAAACAGATTTCATTCTGGCAATATTACTGGCAGGAATAACATAACAAATATCTATTACATGAATATTTTACATATAATATATTACACAGAATTTAAATTATTTTCCTGCTTTATTTTTATAGACACAACAACATATTTCTAAGAAATAGGATAAATTATTAGTTATTGCATGTTGTGTTTATAGGAACATACGTTTCTCTTTAAAATAATATTCTACTTTTGGTAGGTTTATTTTTTCAACAATACGGAGGTAAACGTTTTTCAACATAATATACGATCCAGTCCTTGTACAATTTTCTAAACAAATGATTTTTAACTGGACTTTAAAATATAATTTACTTTTAGAAATGAAAAGTTCTTATTTAATGGGATATATTATTGTTTAATTTTCCGTTAACGTACATTGTGAAAAATACTAATTAAGTTAAAACATGTTTTGCTCTCGCTTTCCAAGAAGATATATTATTTTATATTGGACATTTCCACCTGTGGCAAGAGTGTATATTTTTTATAATATACACCACAGAGAAGAAGGAAACAGAGATCGCATACAATAGTGCGCTAAATGTCTTGACTGTCGAGTCAGTATCACGAGAAATTAGTTCTCCATTTTCCCATGCAATTACAAGGCCAGCACTTTGTCAGCCCCTCCTTCATTACTACAAGGATAAACGTAGTAATCATTATTAATAATTTAAAAATATATACACTAGTTGTAACTCGTTTATAGTTAGTTTATATCTATTATGGCCTCTGAGACATTAGCTGTGGCCATAAGAAATCCGATCCATTTTATATAACTTTCTATGTGCCTCTCATCTCTTGTTGGGCCCTGCCACCCATTTAAGCTTTTTTGTTGACGAACATTGCATATCTATACAACTAACTTATTTAAAAAGTTGCTTAAACTTTTTTTGTTAGGGTTTGATTTATCATAATTGTTAATTTGTTATAGCCTTCCATCCCTCGATCTAAAAAAAATGTATTTATGCCAAAAATATACAAAACTCACTAAGAAATTATTTCCAATATAATCACAAGATGAAATAAATTTCAGACTAAACGGTTATTGATTAGCCTAATACTATATTGTTCATCAGTTATACTATCCTGAGGAACCCTTACATATATGTTACTCTGAATAAGTTAGAAGAAAATACAATTCCTGTCTTTGAAGGTACAGATATGTATTTTGTTATAGACCGAAACCTTTTTTTAAGTGGGAGTGGTGATATACAAATATTTCTGATTTTTGAAACAACAGACTCGCTCTATAAAAATATCAATGTACATGCTTTAGAAAAAATTATTAAGAGAATACTCAATACTATTGCTGCATGTTTATCTTGGTTTTGCAGAAAATTGAAATGTCACAATGTCATCCATTTTAGCTACGTGATAAATTGGTTGTCGACTATAAAACACAATTTGCATAATTTAAGAAGTAAACAGTTTTTATATCAGGAATCTATTCATTGTAGTATAGCACCACCTTTCTTCCTCCAGTGCAAAGAGCACAAAAGGCTCATTACGGCTGATGAATGGTTCTTGCATTTTACCTAGACAATGGGGATGTTTATAGAGACGCCAGACTTCCTAATGATGAGCAATGGGTGTCTTTTATACCACCGTCTAGACTAGTTACATAAATGTACATCTTTTACTTCTAAGTAAAACATATTCCTTAACGATTTGGAAAGTTGCAGCGATTAAATATATATATAAATTTAAATTTAGCATACATATATACATTTACTGAAAGACAAACACACACACACACACACACACACACACAACACCGTATCGGACCACCGGCCCACCCCATACACCTACCATTGTACATATGTGTGGGTGAGTCAATATCATTGTACATATGTGTGGGTGAGTCAATAACATTGTACGTATGGGTGAGTGCGTAGGTGGGCCAATACCATTGTACGTGTGCGGGTGCGTGGGTGGGCCAATACTATTGTACGTGTGCGGGTGCGTGGGTGGGCCAATACCATTGTACGTGTGCGCGTGCGTGGGTGGGTCAATACCATTGTACGTATGTGCGGGTGCGTGGGTGGGTCAATACCATTGTACGTGTATGTGTGGGGGTCCGGTATTAATTTTACTTAACAAATTCTGTATATTATTATTGTTGAGGACACATTAATTGTACCTTTTATTGCAATGGGATACAACCCTATGAAAATATATGTTTTTCCAACAGTACAATATATGATTTGATTTTATGATAGCTAAATAATTCATCGGTAATACAACAGTAATGTAGTAGTTCTACACTATTTCGTGTGTTTCAATATTAGAAAAAAGTTTATTTTAGGAATAAGCTGTATAAGATTATGTACATATTTTTGTACCTAAGAAAGTTAAGAGATAAGTTTAAAGATAGTATGAATTTAAATGTTTTCATAAAATTATTAGTGGTAATAAGTTTTATAAGTGACCAAACTTGTTCAAAGCACAAGCGATTTCACTCAGCAGCATATTTACTTATCCTTATCAACTAAACGGAACTTATTAAGTTTTATATTATCTGGCACATTTGAAAGTAGTGCAGGTTTTAGGTTTTTCAACACGATCTCTATTGATAATTAAGAACTGTCTATTTAGACAGTGAATTCATATTTATACACCTAAATAAAGTAATAAAATACATGCATACAATATAAATCAAAGTAAGATATGCTTACATTTTTACAACCACATGAATTAACAATGCTAAATTAAGTGTTACTTTTAAAATATAGCAAAGAAGCGTATTGCTAGACATTGTATTTAATATTAGAAACAAAAAATAAGAAGTTCTTGAAAAAAATCTAAACACATACATTAAGTAGAGCTAGACAAAGAAACGTTTAACCTGTTGATATTGGTAAACAGCTGGCTGAACATCTAAGAACCTCACCTTCTTTAAGGAATTTGCTAGACTAATTAAATTCTCTATATACAATTTTTTGTATAAGTGAGGATATGTAAAATCTTGGCATATCATGGTGTATATTCAAATGTTTTTACTTTTGAGGTTACAAGAGGGAACTCGCAACATAAAAATATGATTAATAATAACAAAACCCAAGTGTTCAATAAATAAAGATAGTAAATTGTATGTATTTTTAGTATCCATCGAAAGTAAATTAAATTATTATTAAACTGTATCTAAAATAACGATTTACCATCTTCTTCTAAAATACAATTGTTAAAGTAAAATTAATATATATTTTATTGAAAATGACATACCTACTTATAATTAACACATATTTTCAGTAAAGAAATAAATGAAAATATTAGCTTTTGTTATATATACCACTTTACAAAAAATATAAACCTAACTGAAAATAAACAAGTAAAAGAGTAGCACTACTTATTGAAAGAAGTATGTTATATAATAACTCTCATTTATTTCATTTATTTATTGTCTCTACCTTAAATATGACGTCTAAAAGTGTTTTATAAAAAGACTTTATATATTACTATTTGACATGCCATAAATTCAAAATTAAAAACGTAAACAGCAATTAACAATGCTGTATAGTATTTAAGTAATAATATATTATTGATTTTGAATAATAAATTTACTAATTTTAAATTATTTTACGAATAAGTAATTATTAAATCATCTTGATTTATTTATAACCAAATTTGTATCTATAATATGTTTAAGCAATAATTATTATATAGTAAATCCGTACTTATTATTTATGTAACATTATTCAAACATGAATTAGGCAAAATATCAAAATGCAAGTGGGTAACATTTTATTTTTTTAACTTTTTGTATTATTGTATCGTTTTGATTTTAGACTTAACTGAACAATCTTAGTCGGGATTACAGTGATACGTTAATGTAACTTATTTTTAATAATATACACAATTATTAGCCGAATAAATGGAAAATATCTAGGGTTTGTTCATAAATAAAGTCTTATCGATAAAATGGTAGCAGTTAACAACATAATCTACAGCCCCCGTGGGACGTTGTTTGTGGAAATTGATGTTTTCCTGCACCTGACGATTGTAAATAAATATAATAACAATAGATTGCCTTTTTCAGGTTATAACATAAATCTATTCATCTTCACTTCTGGCATAGAATTAAATACCATCCAAATTTTGCTATACTCAGTATATTAGTTTCATAAATAAATGTTTAAAAGTTGTAAGGCTTATCAGGCCATTATACAAGGAATGATAGTTGAAAATAAAGTTCTGAAAAAATAAATTACTCTCTAAAAAGTAATATAAGAGAATGATCATAAAAAGTAAACTTAACTCATGCAGCACTGGTTACGAAGAATATCCAGCTATAATACAGAACGTTAAAAATAGTGAACAGTAATTATGATGAAAAGGCGCTAGGATGATAATTATGATTGATTAATTTTTAAAATAAAAACAAATCGCGATATAAAAATAAATATAAATCAATACTTATAAGTTAAACAAATTAATAATAATTATACATCCATTAATACTACATATTGCTAATATGCATACAAAAGAAGTTGTTTTTATCCACTCATGGAGTATACCATTAACATTTCGGACATGAAAGTTTAACAACTGATTTCAGAGTCATTCTTTGCCTTTCCAGATCTCAGTCGTGTATAGAGTTAGTAAAAATCACATTTTAACATTTGTAAGGGTATACCTTTTAGAATCTGCCACACACGTCTTTAAAATCAAGGGGAACTCTTCCCTATTCACAGATCTTCTTACAGTCTTCACCATGTAAACCTCTTGAACAACCCCTAACCATGATATACTTTTCAAAAACAAATTTTTTTAATCATATATTGAAGTAAATAATACGTTGCCACACATTTACACGAATGGCAACAATTTAGTTTCGTTAAGAAACAAGTTTTGATTATCAGCAAGGAACATTATAGTTTGATTAGCTTCCCGGATGATGAGAGTTATGATTTTGGGTAATGATTTACAAATTTAATTTAATATTTAGCTATTGTTATTTAATTGCTTCCCCAACGATGATAGTTTAGAAAATTGTACTTGTTATATTTAGCTATTATTATTTAATTGCTAATTCAATGATGATTGTTTAGAAAATTGTACTTGTTATATTTAGTTGTAATTATTTAATTACTAACTCAATGATGATTGTTTAGAAAATTGTACTAATAATATTTTGCTGTTATTATTATTTAATGTACATAATGCATTTTTACATTGTAAAAATTGTGTTTGTGACTTTGACGTCTTCTCACATACTTACAATTCTTACATATGAGACGCCGACACAACGGTGTTGGTATTTTAAGGCGAATATGAATGATTATATGAGTGTAGGATGAGTGTGGATGAGTGTAGTCTGGTTACTAACTGAGGTCAACTGTTCCTCAGAAAGGGCAATTTATTAATAGCTCAACAGCCAGGGCAACTAAGAGACCTGCAGCTTTACGTGGAATCCGAACCACGAAGTGTTAGACTGATTTTCAGCTAATTGACAAGCCTGATACTCAGTTATCTCCCCCACACAACATCCGTACAATGACTACCACGCAACATGGACACCTCAGACTTCTCTAGTAGTGTCCACGCCGATAGCAACCACTCAGCGGACGCCATGTCGGTATTAAGAGGACCGAGCATCCAACCTATCGCCTACAATCTCCCAAACATTTTGTACCCAAGTAGCTGGGTTACAGCTAGTATTTCCAAATACCCAATAAATACTTGTGTATTTTATTATTCCTGATACTTAAAACAGCATAGTTCATTAAACCATTACAGTGTCTCAGACATATTTTTTTACACCTTTTAAGTAGAAAGTTTATCAATATCTCAAGGATCCTCCTTCAACTTTTGATAGCCTTCTCAGGAATTTTCGCTTTCATGATACTTATCATCCTTTCGCGCCATCCATACTCAATATTTGTTACCCAAAATCACATATAAACAACTTCTTGAAGTTCTAAAATATTTGGCATATAAAAATTTCCTCAAAATTTAGGACACCTTACTTCCAGAATTTTTCTCCACCCTCCCAAATACACAGATACTAAACTATTTAGCCTTCCTAAACAAGTGGAAAGAAACGTTCTTCTTAGCCCACTACACAACAAATTACCAAAAAACTTCTTTGTGTAAAATTAAAAGTGAATTTTTTTGGGCTTCGTTTTTAAAATAATATATCACAACACATGAGTTCATTATAACATTCTATATTTTACTCTTGGGTGAAAACGCTAGATTTCCAGCCTGCGCAACAATTAATCATCGTAAATAATGAATAACTCTAGGAACAATATACAAGCAGCTTTAAAATTTAGTCTTATGATATTTGAAACATAACATTATTTTGTCTTAGTATTATAGTACAAATAACGTCATAAAAACAAGTTACCTTAACAATGTAAGTCGGCCTATATAATGTGCAAGTATTATTGAGATGTATTTAGGTAAACAACATTTTTTATCATTCTCAGACCAGTAACTCTTAAAGGGTTAGCAAAGGAATGAAACGTGTGTTTAAATATCCAATACTGACTGCTGGCCGTCTATCTGGTGGAAATATATGCAAAATATTGATTGATTGTCAGTCATAGCTTTTATTATTATTGCGTATATGTAAGTCAAAGTTTCTGCGAATGCATTTTGTCCACAATATCTCAATAAATAATTGTTAAAGACCAACTATTTTTAAAATTTTATTTCAGCATAAACACAAAACTGTATCACGCTAAGCAACGGAGCAAAATTATAGGATTTTTGATAAAATATATTTTTATTTTCTAAATATTAAACAAATTTTCTGTTGAATAAGGACCATTTCACCAGAAAATATATACCTGATTCCAACCACTGATAATAAAAATGTCAAGATTGGCGATATGCCTATAAACTGCGTAATTAACCATCAGTTCATATAAATATATTACTCTTTACGACTGCTCTGTTTTTATGAAAAACCCTTAATTTAAAGAAATAAAATATGTCAAAGGTCTTTTGAGAACTTTAGTATTCCTAGTAAGTCATTATCGTAAAAGATTCGTAAAAATATAGTAAAACATATTTACCTGTTATTTTTATTTGTAGAGAGGTATTTTTTAGTGATAGACAAAAACCCATTTATATGCAACGATCTTTCTTATACATAAAGAAGCTCACGAAGTACATACTTAATCAGATGAGGGTATGGTTGGAGCAGAATTTCATAACGACTTCACTGACTGTAAACTTGTGTAGGATATTATTTTATTTACGGGACATATTAAAAACGGTTTCTCACTAAAACATTTTTATTTAGTGAAAAGGTTTTGTGCAACTATTATATACATTTTACTATTATATACAATTATAATGGTACTAGTGGCTTGTAGGGGCAATAAATAAATAAAATACAAATGTTGTTAAATATTTATTGTATAATATTGAATTATTAATAGTTTTGTAAAAGTCAGGCATAAAGTTGACAATGTGTAAACACTGGTTTGTTCAGTTGAATACCAGCTTCTTAAAGGTTTGGCCTTGTGCCTTGTTAAATATGGTATAATCCATATACAACAGCTGGAATATTGTATTTGTCTTATATATACAATAAAATATTAACAGCTGGAATATTTAATGCATATTACCACAGTCTCAAACACACTAGAGTTAGAAACTTTCTTCCCATAAGATTAACATGGGAACTTTGAGGGGTGGAGCCTTCAAGGCGGATCGCAAAACTATTATTATTTTCCATTCCAACATCTATCTACCTATCTACAACATCAGATGTTTAAAATAAGCCATTTCCGAAGGCCGTAGGTGGTGTATAACGCTTGGAATTTTGGTGCAACCGATTTGCCTTATGAAATTAAATATATAGATCTGAGTGTGTATATATGTGTTACTCAATCACGCAAAAACCACTGAACACATTCATCTGAAATTTTGCATAGACATTCTTAGGGTCTCTGGTTGACACATGGGCCTATCTTTCTTTTGAAATACCGTCAGGTAACAATCACAGGAGCTCTGATAAGTATCAATGCAACCCCTATGGCAATACCAATTAATTTCACTATTCAATTAGTTTCACTAATCAGCTGTTGGAACATAGTTTTGAAGTAAATTACCCGACCAAACCTAACCTCAACCATGGTATCTAGAAAAGACGGTAGATATCATGACGAGGCTGTGTAGTAAACTGTGACGTCACATAGGCGAAATCACCTGGATTGATTATTCGATAAAATACTGGTAACTAAATCAACTAATCACATGGAAGCATTCAGCTAAATAGTAGGCCAGTTGTTTGCCACTTATCAGCTGGAATTGTAAATTATGGGAATTATAACAGTATTTTTGTGTTTGTTGTTGCCATTTCCCCCATGTGACGTCATAGGAGATGAGCGTGATACCTACCGTCTTCTTTCCTAGGGGTACCGTGACCACAACGCACTTTTGCATTACACAGATGCCAGAAGGTACATGTTTTGTATTACTGAATGCAATAAGCACAATACAAATCAACATAAACCTCGTTCGAAGGACATATATTGTGCTAGTACATCCATAATTATTTTTGTTTAAGTGTGACGAACTTAATTCATTTATGATGTTTACAACGTTTACCAACTTGGTGGCCTTGGTGTTAATAATAATTGTTTATAAGTTATATTACTCCAATACAATTCTCAACAATAAAGAATATATTTTAAGACGTAAAACCTATAATTACTAAATAACTAAGAGTATTTTGTAAATAATCATTAAGTTTTTTAATTCTAGCAAAACACTTTAAAAAAGTTTTCTTAAGATATGAAACAAACAGACAAAGAAGTATAATCAGGTAGAACAGAATCTGAAAAAATTACAGAAATTATATTTCCATATACTTTTTATAATTTTAAATATAGTATTTCAGTTACGTTTACTAAAAACCTAACTTATGACAGTAAACAAATTACTTTTTACTAGCCAAATTTATTTTAGTTTTAAATTGGTACTTAGTTAATGTTATTGTTTTCTTGAAAGATTTTGACACTGTTTTTTACAAAAAGGGGTAAAAGTAAAAAATAACTGTTAAAATAAATATACAAATATAACAGTTATATTACTTAAAACTATGACTGGAGAGAACTTTTAAGCTTAAGACTTAACATTTAATAATTTATAAAACGATATTTCAGTTATTATAATCTTTGGTTGTTTGAATTATGTTACGCTCTATTTAGTGTATTAATCCATATCTTAAGTAATGAAAAAATGCTTCTCTCTTGAACAACGTGGAAATAGGGAGTAGACTATGAAGTATTTATAATATTTAGATGGTTTAGGTAGAAAAAGACTAAGTTTTAAAGTTAAGGTAGATCTTTAATCTAATGATGTTAAATTTATTTTTCTTTAAAAAGAAATATTACTATAATATTTTGTGGTAAGGGAATATATAAGGAAGATACTGTAAAGAAACCTAAGGTAAAGTACACTTAGTTTATATATATCAGTAAGACATTCTAAGAACATTTCAAAACCAGCCATTACTATCAGTGGTGTAGATAGAAAGTCGTCAGAGGAAAGGAGATTACTGGCTTTGAATCACAATTTTCATTGATTTTCCTAGAAATGAAGTGGTATATTAGAAAGAGTTCAACATAAGTGTTTTATAGTTTATTTTATGTTTGTGCTTTGTATTTGAAAATGTTTATAACTTTTTGTAGGAATCATTTTAGTACTCTGTCACTATAGAAGCATTAGTAAAAGTTCACTTCGTGAGCTTATAATTTTTTAAAATTACATTATTATCATTAAACATATCCTCATAAATGATATGTAGTTTAAATCGTAAATGCTATATTATTAATTACATTTATTTTTTACATATGCAAAGCTATATTTTCCCGATCAAGGTATTCAGGAAATTTAATTTAGATAAAGGATATTATTCGGAATTATTTACCTGCTATTCATAGTTTTACATATTAATTATTCATCACAAATAGTTCAAAATAAAGCAATTTCTACTGTATTTTCCTGTTCAAGTCGTTGAGGATATTTACGTAAAACTACATAAGATATAGGACACTATCCGGAATGTTTACCAGCTATTCATCCAATTTATATTTTAATTATTCATTACAATGGTTCAAAAGAAAGCATTTTAAACTGTATTTTCCTTCAGAATAGAGATTGAATTATTAAAATATTCCCCAGAATAGATAATATTTTTGTTACAAAATAGTAGTCAAAAATACATTAACGACTAATATTTTCGAACCAAGCAACAATTTTTGTAAATGAATGTAAAATGTTTCTCGTCAAACGAGATAAACTGAGAAAATACTTTGAAACAAAAACCCAAAAAGAAATGAGAACCCATAAACCTATTATCAAGCAAAACACTTGTATTATGCCAAAGGAAGATTTATAAAACTCCCAGATCCTGGGGAGGATAAGATAAGATGAAAGGCAGTGGAAGAATAATGGCTCTTACACGAGCCAATGAAATCTCATTATTGAACCTTCATTTGTCAGAAATAAATACCAGATTACTATCTGTAGCATATTTGAATTTACGACATTCCAAAATAAAGGAATTTTGATATTTAAGCTCTTTACGTTCTTGTATAGAGTCATAACAGTGAGTGATCATAAAACATATTGTTACATTACTATGTTAATAATTTATATATTATTTTAACAAAATTAACTAGTTTCAAATTTGTGGTAATATTAAAAAATATTAATCTTGTTAATATAACTGCACAGTATTTGAAAGAGTTTCATAAGATAAATTCTTTAAGCCAAACATCTTAAGGAATTTGTATTTCGTAATTGGAGAATCCTCAAAATTTAATAAGAGTCTTTTAATGTGATAAATTAATATAATTTCAGACTGCTTTCCAAAATTAATTGAATAGTGTTGAATTCTACCAATATTTAGTAATTAAAGATTTTATATTTAATTGTTATTATTAATATCGGTTTGTTTCAACTAAACAATAATTTGAACTATCTTATTCAACACATTGTTGTACATTGGTATATAAGATATTGCTCAGTATCACATCATCTGCTTTAAACCTATTAAGTTTCTGTTTTGGGAGAGCCAATGGCCGAGTGTTTAAAGGCGCGGGTTAATACTGACCTTAACTGTTAGTTATTGCTAGTAAGTTTTCCATTTTTCTTTTCAATTTTAATTAAAAACAAACTTTATTCCACATACATTGATTACACATATATGTAAAGTTTAGATAAGCAAATGTCTTAATTCCTAAAATAATATAAATCATAATATAAAAATTGAAATTAATAAATAAAATAAATTTAATGCTATTACTTAATCAAACTTAATATTTTGGAATAAGAAACTTAATATTCCACATTGTAATGAACTTGTTCTCTCCCTAACTCTGTATGAATAAGTTCACCATGCAGATCAATAGGGAATGGACATAGTAAAATAAAAAAGGAGATTGGGGAGATCGGCTCTCCCTGTTTTTTGTAGTTACTGCGTTCAATCTCATAACATTGTTCTATGCTTGAATTTTGTTTTTCATACATAAAATGAATACAAATTTTCATTCATATAGTGTGCGTGGTGGCTGAATGGTACTCCGCTTGCCCTCGGAGCTTGATTTTCCAGGGAAAGCGGTGGAAAATGTTCACTCTAGTCACCTGATGCTGAACCAGTGTTATGAGCCAATCGGTAAAATAGGGCTTTTAGCCTAGTATTGAATGCAGAATTAGATGAGTAGTAGGACATAATTAGTCCGATGTACTAACCACACAACGAGTGGTCCTTATGACTTCAATTACAGATTATTATTAAAAAAGTTTTAGTTTTATATTATACTATTAACTATAGAAACATGAATACTGTCCTGTGGCTGTGAAGCTGAACATGAAAACTGTGAAGCTGGCTTTCCTCTCCTACAAAATTAGTTCTGGTTCCGTATTCACATGTACCACCAGTCTCCCCTAATAAATGAACTAATGGCACGCCAAAAAGTCGTCGGAGTACTTATTTTAAGCCATTCTCAATTATATAACTGCACATGCTGACGTTTATTGTAAATAAACTGCTTCGGTTTTATCTGTTTGTTTATGTAGGGAATCATTATGCTAACACTATTAAGACTCTGTAATGATTATATTTACATAAGGTAATATGCATTGTCACATGCATGCTTATATTTTAAGAGCGAATATATTTGTTTTGTTTTACCTACATTGTATGGTAAGGTCACAATTAATATTTTATGTATAAAAGTGCGAATAACTTTATAGTATTCCATCGATTCTAGATTCTAGTGATAAACCTAAATGTATGGCCACAAGTAGTAAATATAATGGTTTGTATGCAGTCACCAACCATATGCCCGTCAGACATTATCTAAACCACATTTCCTAAGATACATTATTATATAGTTTTTGTTTATTTGTTATAGTCAACGCTAGATAATCTTCTAGCTCTAAACTAATTCTAATAATAAATTAAATTGTCATGTTTTACTACTACTCGACCGTACTAAAACCTTATAAATACCTCTTTACAATTTGATAAGAGTAGATTGTTTCACATTGGATTACGATATGTATACAGCTTTTACATAAAATAAACTACAGTGATTTATATTGAAGTATGCCAAACTTAAATTGGTCGGTAGTGTAGTTGGTTCAATCCCAGCTTCATGTGCTAAAGGTTGTCAGTTCGATCCCAATCAGAGTCAATACATTTTGAGAAGGATCAGCTGATAATCACCGGCTGTTCATTTGTCATTGGGCTATTAATTAATGACACTTTCTAAGGAATAGTCGGCCTTAGTTTGTAACAATGACTACATTCGCTCATCTACACTCATCACACTCATTCGAAATCCATATTCGCCCACATCTTGACGATCGGCGTCTTACGAATAAATAAAAAAAATAAATAAATAAAATAAAATAAAATAAAACAAACTAAAGTAGCACAATTTTTTATTTTTTACCATAAGTATTTAGTATGTTTCTAGATCTAGATATATTGTTGAGGACTATAAGCTGTTGATTATTCTAATTCTCCTCATAAGTGTATGACTATAAACGGAAATAGGGTATCTGTTTAGATAATTTATCAATATAAGTTAGAAAATATGTTATTGAGGAGTACGTGAATTCTATCAAAAAAATTCTCTGAACGTACAAATTATGTCAATAATTTTTGGAATAAAACCTATCCTATGAATAAAATACTGTAAATACAGTCGAAGGATGGGAAGGAGTTCAACTCAATTCGTAGTGACAGTAATGTTTAAATATGCCATTAGGCTGTCTGCAGATGGCATTGGTGACGTCACGCGAGTAATAATCGATACATAATGGCTCGGTTGTGCTGTGCTGTTTGTTTCTCCAGGGCCTTGTGTGTTGTCTGTCACGAACAAGCTAAGTATGTTAGTAAGGCCATACAAATATCACCATAAGTGGTTCCTTTATTCATTTATTAATTTTAATATATGATATTTGATAGTGGGGATACTAATTAATTTAATAAACAGAGGATAGTAATTTGACATATATGAAACAGTATAACATTATTGATAGGTTTTACACATTTGTTTAATTTTATTTTAAAGTGAATGAAAATTCAAACAGTGAGCTGTATTAGGAAAAATATATAAAACTCAACAAAACAACCACTAAAATAATAACCATGTAAAAATAAAATAAATAAATAAATAAGATGGAACTTTTACGCCTGGAAAATCAATATGTTTAAAATTAAAAATGCAAAATACAAATTAAATAACATTTTTAAATTATATAAAACAGTAAAAAATTCACTTAAAAGATTTGTTTAAAAAAACAATATCTTCATTCAGATTATTTCAAGATTAAATATATAAAATCTGTACTATAAGATAAATACATTGCTACACATCGTCAAATTATAATGACGACGTGATAAGTTTGAATATTTGCATATAATCAAATAAGGAAAAAACTATTACGAGAAGAATAAAAATTTAATATATTTTCTGAGGAATTATCAAAACCCTCATCATAAATAAAGAACGTGTACGATTAGATATCACATAAATAGATATACTATACAAATATATAACGTTATTTTAAATATATTTTCTTCAAGTTAGAACATAAGTATCAAATAAATAATAGGTGATAGGTTAAAGAAAAGTATAATAATTTTTTTTAACAGTAAATGTGAAATATCTGGTATTATCTATTTCTTACATTTAATACACATTTTTACGTTGAAATCTCAAAATAAAATTTATAAATAACACAGTATACAAGAAATTATTCTCCGTACTGCTAAAAAATGAGTGCTATTCATATATTTTGGTATTTTAAATAGTTGTAGTGAACGTTTTTTTTTTAAATTTAAATATTAGAATGATAGAAATATTTAAATAATATTGGAAATCATGTTTAATATTTAAATATTATGATAAATTATTAAGAAAATATATGCAAGGAAACGTTTGTTAAATGTTGGATCTAAGCATTATTTCATCATACACACACTGGTAACTATTGAAAAAGATGATAAAATAGATTTAAATATCACATAAGCAACCGTAAGGAACCTTAAAAAGGCTTAGTAAAAGAAAGAAAAGTTCTTTCACATTATTTCACTGAAGATTAGTTTCCACAATTCGGAAATCAAACTGGATTGCTTTCACTGAGAGCAAACGATATCAGACACTGCACGCAATGTAGCTCTCACGCACTTAGGTTTCTATATTGGATCTCCTTATTCTAATACGTGATGCAATAAATCTTGAGAGAGGTTATCCAGTAGTAAGTCCCAATATAACTGAATGGTAAAAATAACAGTTCAAAAACACAAATGATCTTACCATATAAATAAGTAATTCAATAAGAAATTGTATATTTGCCTAAACTTTGATTTGAATTTAACGGCTTTCTTCTGAACATCAAGTTGACACCAAATACGTTACACCAAGTAAATTTTACAAATAAAGGTAGCATAGAGGACAATTTAAACTTAACTAACATCGAAAGATAATAGTTTCTACTTGGTTATAATAAAAATGGATGTACGTAATACATATAGTTTCTGCTAAATATTAAAATAAATAAAAATATGCGAATTTCCCTTTCAAAATTACGTAAAAATTACGTGCGGATAATGTCAAAAAAGTTCTGATATTAAGTAAGTCAGCTTAAAAAAACCAAAAATAGAATTCGTTAAGGAAACCAATCTTCAGATAAATAACTTGCTGCTAGCTTACAATCCTTATTGCATTAACTAAAATGAAAATACTGAACACTTACTGAGGAATCATAAAGTGGATCTTAATAGCCTATGTTTATTTGTTTTCTTTGTATCTATCTTTGTATCTCGGAAATATTTACATGTATTACATTTTGCATAACTGTAAAAAAATTGAAGTTTTGATATGAACACAATCACATTAAAAATATATAAAACATAGTTGATGCAGAATATTTGTTCCGAGTTGTATTATTTGACACTTTTATAATATATGAAAATTAGAATTCACTTTAAGGATTTACTGTATTTTGGTATTTAGTTGTTTCATTACTAGGTGTTTAAGTGTCCTGGTCATATTTACAGATCGAATTTTCACATTAAAACTATTTATTGATGTTTAGTCTGTGAGCTATTAACTATAGAATATGACTTCTAATATACTATATGTATTAAAAATACCTAATCAATAATCGAACACTCCCTAACCCACCAAACCTAACCTATCTTAACCTAACCCATCCGAACCCAACATATCGTAACATAATCTAACCTAACGTAACTTTCGTGATATATTTTACATATCAACAAACTATTCGTAATAAGTACGTTTTTTAATAAAAAATGTATTTTTTGGAAACGTGAATGTATTACTTTAATAGGATTTTGTGAAAAGTCACAAATTTAGTCATTAATTACTTCAATAAAATACCAAAATTTAAGTACCCTGTTAACAAAGGCTATCATTGAATATTTTACGAAACTGTCAAAAATTGCAGCTTAAGCTATTATTATTTTCCCCAAACAAAATTTTTGTGCTCGTGTTATTTCTGAGAATGAGGAACTGTAGATATTGATGCTTCTTGGTACTGGTAATATATAAATGCATATTATAGTGAAAGTGTAGTATAAACAGAGTATAGTTATTAACATTGTATATGAAAGCTAGGTTTTTGAATTAGGCTATTTCAATGTCTTATGTGTGTTATAATTCTGATTTAATTTGTATGTTAAACATATATTCAATCAATTTATATTCTAAAAATGTTTAGTGTGGTATTACCTATTTCTATCTAGAATTATAGAATAGATAACGTATTGTTCCAAAAACGAAGTCAACGTTTTCAACAAATATTCCCAAATGTGAAGTCTGGTTAGCTAATTTCCCACAATCTAAGGGGTTTAAATTTAAAGAAAACACCTGGAGGTGACGTCATGAGAAAATCCCAATTCTGATTTGCGGTGGCAGGATGTCAATAAAGTCTGCCCGGCTTTTAGGTTTTCCGCCCAAACCACCCACCTCTCAGCGGGTAAAATATAAGCTGGACCTGTTTTACCTTTCAACAATCCAATCGGGAATTGATTTGTCTTGAACAAATATCAACATCAATCTCTTATGTTGAAAGTGGAATTGCTTCTGTAACTAAACCATTTATTTTCTAACCAAACAAATTTAATTCACTATATATACATTTAAAGAAAATTATATACCAGTGAGTATATTATTATTTTCGGTAATATATAATATATGAAATATAATTATTAGGGTAATATATAATAGGGTAATATATAATATATGAATTAGGGTAATATATAATATATGAAATATAAACATTATTAGGGTAATATATAATATATGAAATATAAACATAATTTCAAATTAAAACTGTCACGTTTTAATTTGAAATTATATTTAATTTATGTTCCCCGTTAGATATAACATTTACAGTAAATTATCCACGAAGCGACAACACACTGTATATTGATAAGGTAACCTAGTCGGTGGACGCTATGAACCCCTGGATATATTTTTATTAAAGTCACCAGAAGAATGCGATTCAAATTAATCAAAATAATAATTATTTTTCTCAGTTTGAAGTTTATAGCCATTAAAGTATTATGAGTGTGAGGAAATATTAAAAAAGTTATGATACTGTATTTCTTAGTTTTAAAAAATAACACATTATTACATCCACACTTAAATGTTATTCGTTATCGAGCAGAACACACCATGTTTATAGTAACTAAAGAATACACTTATCTGAAGAATATATATCAATTTAAACAGAAAATATACACAGTTAATTAATTTAAAAAAACTTTGGTTTTATTTTTTAGAATCATTTCATTACTGTAACATTGTAAGTTTTTAAATTATAGTAATCTTTATTAAAATTATCAGAGTAAATATACATTAAAAAATATTATTAATAATTAATATTTTAAAACCACCAATTAGAATATTTAAAGAAGCTATTTAAAGTTAAAAAAGTGGGTTAGTATAAAAACGAATAACATTACTTTTACTTGACACCATAAAATATGGATTATCGAACATAAAGGAAAATTAGTATATTGTTTTCCTTTGTATAATATATCCACATGAATGTCACAAAGAAAAAGAAATAAAAAATAGTACAGTTGTAGTTATAACACATTTGTTTCTTTAATTTATATTAATTATTTTTACTACTAGTTCTTTAGCTGTGATTTGCCATGAGATAAACATATTAATATTAGTGTTTTTATTGATTAAAATTAAATGTTATATTTTATAATGCGTTACTTATCCTATTTTAAAATGTCCATTTAATTTGTTTTATATGATAGGTTATGATAAGTTCAATAATTAAATTAAGCCTACTATTTACTGAAAATTTAAAATTTATTTGAAAATGATCGTAACTTAAAAATATTATTCTTAAACCCCCACATTAATTACTATAAATCTATCTTTTGTTGCTTCAATTTACTAATACATACAAAATAATTATGACTAGGAAGTTTTAACTCAAATTCATTTCTTTATTTACTAGTGAAGAATTAACTAAAATGATAGTAAATTTACACAAAATCAATTTGCTCTTCGATACCTCTCCAGGTATGAACATCAGGGTAACGACACTGTTATTTAAAAAAGAAAAAAGTAATAAAAACCGTTAAAAGGTAACTGAAGTAGCCGTATATTTAAAACCCGATTCGTTCATAAAATAATTGGCAAATATAAAACGTTTCATATGAAAGACAGGTAAAAACGATGAGTGCATATCGATATGACATTTAAAATGCAATTTGAGTGACACAGAGTGAGTGATATTGCACGATGCCATTCACCTATATTGAGAGCAATGGTGGTTTTTGAGGTAAGTACAATTATCAGTGAAACATGGATAACTACATTTTATGTAATATTGTGCTTGAAGTAGTATAATATAGTAACTAATATGCATGTATACACATTTTATATATGTAAATGTAAGAACAAATATAATTACTTAAATGATCATGTACTAAAGTGTATAAATACCTTTACAGTTATATTACAACTATATCATAAATACATTTTATTTATGTCCGAGATAAAACGAAAATAAACAAAAACATTATTAGGTATAACTACATGAATCACTTGAAGGAAATCAAATCAAAGTTGGCATTAAATAGTTTTGTCAAAAACAGCAGTTCTTAAGAGCAGTTGTGGGGATATAAACAATGCTAAACAATAGCATAAGCTAACTAAACAAAAACATAACATAATTGAAAATTATAGATTTCTATAAATTTCTAGACGCACAATAAACGAAGGTAGTATATGTACCGTTTACATTCAAGTGACTTGTCTAAACCACACCAAAACAGTCAGATGATAACGGAAGCCCCTTATCACTTTTCACCCAATAATGTTGTCAGATATAAGTTTATTGAAAATTATTAATGATCTGTTTGAACATCTGTTGCAGAAAGCAAACATCATCATTTATTACTATGAATAAATGAACATGTTTTGGTTATGAATAGTTACTGGAAGAAACATTATATTTATGTTAGTTATTGTTTTTAAACGTTAATTTAATTTGTTTTTTAATTTAAATTTTCTTAATGTGTTGTATAATTATTGATTTATAATTATTTATTTATTTTCGAAATACTGTTAGCAAATCATCAACTGAAAATGAACAAATATTAAAATATTTAGGTCAAACCATAATTAATTTTACCATTTCCTTTAAAAGAGGTTTTTAATAATATCGTACAGTTGTTAATTTCAGATGGAGTTGATATTGGTATTCTTCGTTTTGCTATACATTTTTTCAAAATCACTAATAAAAACACTTTTTAATGTGTGTGTGTTTATATTGGTGATTTTGTAACGATTTTTAACAAATCGTAAAGTTGTTTTGTAAACAAAATGCGAATCAATTTGACAGTATTGAACGTATGCATACTTGTCATAGATGTGGCTGGGTGGTTCTCAGAAACGATGTGGTAACACCACTTAACATTTCATCAGACTACTTTGATGTGGTTTACACTAGTTAAATATGTGAATAGTTAACAACCATCTATTACGGATCAGTGGAAAATGACTTAATCATATCACGAGGAATAAGCTTTCAGTACCATTACGTACAGATCTAAGTCCCCATAACGTGGGACGAGCAAGTGAACCATTCAGGTGTCATTTCTACGTACGGTGTTAGGGTGAATGGATGGGGGTACTTTTTGCGTCTCTTAGGTAATTATAGAGTGGAGTGCGTGACACATAAATATATTCCCTTTCTACATTTCGCCTGCATAATATATTCATCAATAATCCTACTCAACCAGAATAATACGAGTAAAATTGTTCCTTTGCCACACTTAACTTGCAGTTTTTCTCTAATCACAGACGAAGACCAAGTTGAACCTAATGAATACGTCAAACTTTTAAGACTTTAATTGACATCAGACTAAATTTCGATACCCTTATCAACTTATGTAAACATATTTCAAACATACTAATTGTGCTCAGACAGTTATCATCCACCCTCAAACCAATGTCATATTAGTAATGTACTGTGGATTGTGCCAAAATTAAAATATGGCATTCTAATCTGGGGAAACAGTAATTATAACCGGAAGAAGCTTTTTATTTGTGAAAAATATGAATTGTGAATTATATTCAAACAAAAGAACAATTGTCTTGTAAACGACTCTTTAGATATTTTAATATCATTACTTTACCAACTATTTATTTTTATGAAACACCATCATTAGTTTGAAAAAAATCGTAAAAATATGGAAAAAACAAAAATAAAAAATTACAGTTCTAAATATGGTTATACGACAGGAAAACTTTATAGAAAAACATATTCATTGCAATGAGACAAAATTACACAACAACCTATTTAAAAAAAAGAAAAACACATAATTATTTTATGAAGAAATTAAAATCAGTGTTATTACTTGATAAAGGTTATAATATTAAAGATTTCCTAAAATGATAATTTTATACAACTGCTTTAATAAATGTTACATACATAATTACACTTATACACACTGTTTGGTTTATTATGTGTTTGTTGCCAATACAAGTTTTGTTAAAGGCAAATTTGATAAAATAAATTATGAATTATTCTTATAACAGCCCCTTCGAAAAGCACAGACAAATATATGACACACTATGACACTTTATAGTCCTAACCTTCGATAAGCACAGACAAACATATGGCACACTAAGACACTTTGTAGTCCTTCCCTTCGATAAGCACAGACAAACATAAACACAATAAGACACTTTATAGTACTCCTCTTCGATAAGCACAGACATTCATATGACACACTAAGACACTTTATAGTGCTACCTTTCGATAAGCACAGACAAACATAAACACAATAAGACACTTTATAGTACTCCTCTTCGATAAGCACAGACAACCATATGACACACTAAGACACTTTATAGTGCTACCCTTCGATGAGCACAGACAAACATATGACACACTAATACACTTTATAGTGCTCCATTCGATAATCACAGACAAACATATGACAAACTAAGACACATTATAGTGCCCCATTCGATAAGCACAGACAAAAATATGACACACTAATACACTTTATAATGCTCCCCTTCAATAAGCACAGACAAACATATGACACACTAAGACACTTTATAGTCCTGCCCTTCAATAAGCACAGACAAACATATGACACACTAAGACACTTTATAGTGCTCCCCTTCGATAAGCACAGACAAACATATGACACACTAAGACACTTTATAATGCTCCCCTTCCACTTCACACTCACATTATAACATTCATTCTTCTTTCCTCACACAAACAGGTATGTAATTTCCATCTTCCACTATTAATCCATATTTAACCCAAACTGAAGTGCATCTACAGGCACAGCTTCCTAAATATATGTAAACTTAATTATTATGTTTCTGTTCCGGTCTTTACCCTTATTATACTGTTAGAACTTTCTTACTAAATATTATATAAGAGTATGTAGTTTTTCTCTTTCCTCCTTACCCACGTTATACCACTTTTATCACCAATAAACTTACGTAATTAGTTATGTTAAGACGTAGGTTTACTCTTCGACTTATCATAAATGATACGTATTTCAGAATCACCTTGAAATATTTTAAGCTGATATTTGATAAAATGATAAACTAAATACCATTTTACTCAAGTTTTACAAGTATACCTTTGCAACCCTTAAGGTAAGAAATAACTTATAAGTAATAAATATTATAATGTGCATAAAATCACCATAGAACCAATTAAATAATATTACTTTAATATAAACAAGTAATAATTAACGATTATTTTCCCCCTACAGCAAACAATATGGTGATTACATTTGGTTTTTTTAAGTAAAATATCAACTGTTTGAAATGATTCTGTTCATATAATGAAAATATAATAATGAGTAAATGAATTTATTTCCTAAAATAACATACAATATTACTGCTTTTTATAAACTAGGAAATATAAAACTGTTCACAATGTTACATGATCAATAAAACCAAAATATTTATAGTTAAAAAACAAACACACAAAATATATGAGTCTAGCATATATTATAAACTAAATAAATATTTTGAAACTCAATTAAATTTGAAGACATTTTGTTGTTATTGTTGTATTCGGTATTATGAATTAATTGCTATCAAAAATTTAATTGTTTAAATAATTATCAATTTCTTCCAAGAGAGTAGCAGTAAGGTATTTTGACAAATAAAATTTATACTAGGCTATAAAACTACAGTGTAATGCAGCACTACGTATACACTATAATGTTGTAGCTGTTTCAGCTCTGGAAAATAATGCAACAACAGACCATAATTCGTTACACTGTTTTCAACTTCAATACATATCAGATGTCAAGTGTCTGTAAAAGATGTAAAAGTACCACTATTTGTGTATGGGTGGGAGAGTGGGTCAGTACCACTGTACGTTTATGGGCGGGTGGATGGGTAAGTACCACTGTACGTATATGGACGGGTGGGTGGGTAAGTACCACTCTTTGTGTATGGGCGGCTGGGTGTGTCAGTACCACCGTACGTGTATGGGTGAGAGAGTGGGTCAATAACACTGTACGTGTATGGGTGGGCGGGTGGGTAAATACTCTCTCTCTCAAATGTATGTGTATGGGTACAAGAGAGTGAGAGAGAGAAGGTTTTTTTTTTTCAAGAGAAGGTATTGACCCACCACCGAACTGTCCGAGGAAGACGATCGTAATATGCAAACGGCACACCTCTTAATTGGCGCAGTCAAGTGCGCCAAGTTTATTAGGTTTCCTATGATATTAATCTTTTAAAATGCATCTTATATTTTAGTAAAAAACTTTTTAAATAAATAAATTGAATGAATTAATGAATATTCCTGTGTTGGATATCTTGAAAGCTTATTTATCATCCCTTCAAATTGGACAGTGCCTTGTAAGAGATCACTATACAAATATAGTTTGAGGTAGAAAAAAGCATTATTCATGCAAGTTAGTCTCTCATTTCATTTCATTTGTATCACCAGTGGGAAAAGTTTATAAAAAATCAAGTTTATAAAAAAAGTCGAAACCCCTAATTTTAATAAACAGTAAACTTATCATACTGTTTATAAATTATGCCAGTTGCCGTAATTTATTTGAAATATTTAAAATTTGACGAGTTTTAAAGCATGAATTTGAAAACAATATTTCTCTACCACAATTATTTTTGAGATAACATGCAAAAACTAAGTTGGTGAATCACGTTTTTTTTATGAAGATGATGAATTAATAGATTTCATATGCGTGATGGTAATAAAAGAAACGAAGAGCGAAAAAAAGGAAGATTTTCGTAAATTGGTTGCTAAGCAAAATGTGTTTTTTGGTCAACATTCATTTTGCTCAGATTAAAGTATATACTCGTGATTGGCATATAATGCGTTAAATTCCAAAATATTGATGAATAATAATGATTAAATAAAAATGGGTTTGTAATGTGATACGATTGAGTTTTCAGGGTTTAAATTAAAAATTTTAAAACATCTCCATTATTTATAAACTCATATTTACATATAAAAAAATAAGATAATTTGAGAGGTGTCTAGAAAATGCATTACAAAAAAGCATTCAATTTACCTACTGTTCAGTTAATATCGTTGTTAGTGGGAAAATTCTACCCACTGTATGGGAATATGTGGAAATGTTATGGCTTATATGTTACTAAGCAATAAACAAGGTGTTAAGATGATATAAAAGTTCTTGAATTTTCTTTTGATTTTTGGTGGAATTTATATGGTTCGAACACTTAAGTTCTAAAATAACAAAACATATGAATATATTCCCACTGAACCATTTTAAGAAGGAAACGAAAATGTTTTTCTCAAATAAAATTTAACAAACATTTATATATAACCAAACAAACTTATACATAAAATGCATAAAATTAATTTACTTAAAGTAAATGATAATAATATTAGGAACTGTGTTACGTTGTTCCTTTTGTTGTGTCTGGAAGTGGTAAATCACCCACCCAAGTTAAAAGAGGAGAAAATAATGAGTGGATACATTTAAATTTAGCATTATATCCTTGCCTAACAGGGATATAAATAGGCAATAATTGAATAATAGGGTAACATGGAAAATTAATTGACAATGCTTGAAGTGTTTGCACTATTTGATAACATTTAACAAGAAAGAAATTAAAAACATACTACTAAATGTAGAACTCTCTTATTACCAATACTCACGTAGTTATATCGAGAACTAGATGTCCTCTTACACTTATCATCAAGGATATACTTCAGAATCACCTTGATAATTTTTAAGGTTAGGGATAGATACAAACGCCCCGTGTAAGACGTAGCGGCAAGCAATTATACGTTTTTAATACATATAAGATATTTTCATTAATATCAAAAGAGAAACAGTGTTTTTTTTTACTTTTTTTTTGTTATCGTCTACAATATACATGGATGGACACAGTCTATATTCAGACTCATACGCAGTAAAGACATCCATTGTTTACGAAACCTTTGAGTACTTCACTCCATTTCGGTCAGTCCTTGTAGTCGTGAGAGTTATAGTTGTTACTCTCGTGGTATCTCCCTTGCCTTAGCTCCTAGGTAACTTCTTCAGATGTATTTCTACAGGAACTATGCAGAAAGCGTTCAAGTATATATTGATCGCTGCACAACTCCAAAAAGATGGTCTATACATGGAAGATTGATAAAATCTCGAAAACGGGCTCTACTTACCAGTTTTACTTTAAAAGAGACACTTCTTGGCCAATATCAACTGGTCGCACTCCTAGAAAATATTTGAAAAACGAACTGAGCTGTTGTATGTGGAATGAACCTTCCTTATAGGTACTTCAGTGAATCGTTTTCACACCTGTGTGGGAAGAAGTAACCATTGGAAAGCTAAATAATTGTAACAAGATCCGTCATGTGACTAAAGAGAAGATATCCACACAATGGGGATCACAACCTCACGTAACAGATTTGCTTCTACACTGCCTCTCGGAGGGATTAGCTGGTATTCAGACAGTAATAAGGGCTGGTATAGGGTATCTAGGTTCTTTGATTTAGTTTTGTAATAAGTTTTGTGTGATATATTTTTTTGTGGTGTTATTTTACCTTTTTTATTATTACTAGTAAATAATGTTTTACCTTTCACAAAACTGTCTTCTATAAGTTACTTTGTTCACAAGCTGATTTTAAAAGTTACTCGTGCAATTTATAAATCTTAAGTATAATTTATATACAATCCAACCTCTATTTATTGTTGCGTTGGACTTTTTTGATGGATAATTTTGTGGTCTGTCTTTCATTACATGTACAATCAATCACCCGTACATGTACAATGGTACTGACCCACCTACCCACCCTTACATGTAGAGTGGTATTGACTTACACACTTATCCATTACCGTACAGTGGAACAATAGTAATTATAATGTTATAATTCTTCCACTTCATAAAGTTCATAATTAAATACAAAATATTTTCATAGTATAATTGGCTGATAGCTTAATGACATTAGTTATAAAACTGTTCTAAATAGAAGAATGACTATGAGAAAAATGTCCGAATGAAATACATTCGAATTACATTAATTAACTTTAAAACCAAGTTAATTTAAACAATGTGTGTATTCGAAAACTTACTGTTGAGTATTGTTTATTTACTTCAAATTACAGTTAGTTTTATACCGGTTTTCAATAATATATAACATTGCCAGCATTCATTGGAAACCATTGATAACATATATATAATATAACGTATGAGCCACCAGGTTTATAAGTTGCACAAGAAAAACTGTTATTGCGTGGATGAATGAACCGTATCGAGTTTCCTAGACCCTAATCCTAGATCTGTACTTTAGAGCTCGTATTTGAATAGGAGTTTACCAAAAGGGGAAATATCAATCACCTGATTCCCTATAGTTCATATTTTAATATAGGATTTTAAGCATAAAGTTCCTGATGTGTTTACGATTTCCAACAACTTGTTTGGATCATCAACATCCATTAATGTCAACATGTATTGATAAAAAATATATATCCATATATGTTGACACTCTAATATATAATCCTGATACTGTGTGACACTATAAAAGAGTAGTTTGTGTATCCAAAAGCTTCTGAAACTGTCAACAATAATTTCCAAATGTCAAATGAAACTATACAATTTTATTTTCAGGTTGTTGAGCATAAGTTTAAGACACATAAATTCTAGTAACATCACTATACATGGTTTCACACTCTTTAATGCCGTCTGAGATTGCCTTTGGGTTACTGTTACCTAGTTGTTTTTATATAACATTGTAAGCTAAACCACAGATTTTCTCCCAAGTTAAATCTCATACAAGAAGTTTTTTTAATAATTAGGGAAATATATATTACAAATTCTTGAACAATTTCATAAAAACTCACATGAAAAAAATTATAAATTAATAAAAGCCTTGCGTAATGCGTCAATTTAAAACTAATTATTTTAAACCTACAAACATAGTTTAGAAAATTTACTTAATGGAAGAGAAAAAAGTAGGTTAAATTAATTTATTACTCCCTTATTTTAACCAACCCAATAATAATACACTAGAAAAAACAACAAAGATATACTTATATGCTTATAGTTATATGTTGTACAACAGTGGTGTCTGATTAATGTAGCCTTGTCTATTTTAGTTAATATATTTCTAAAGTTAATACGCAACTGGCGACATCACGCGGGTTCACATTTCATGGGTAAGTCAATAGAGGGTGTGTCGGCATCCCTGTGCCACGACCTGACTTTCGGATATAGTGAGTTAGATGAAGGATGCATCCCTTATTATTGTACATTAATTAAAATATACACAAAATGGGAATAAAATGTGCATGTTTAGATCTAATAAAATGCCATTATGAGATAGGATTGAAATTGTTAAGGAAAATAGAATTATAAGTCAACCAATGCCGGATAAATGTTGGAGTACCTCAAGGCTCAATTCTGAGACAACTTTTATTTTAAATATAAATACTGGTTTATATATGTATATTTATTTATATTAATTCATCATAAAGAACTTGTTTCACATGTGGACGATACTAATATTACAGTATAATGACGAAACTGGATTGAAATAGCATAAATGATATGAAATAAAATTTATTATATTTAATCATGGTGTATTGAACATTTTATTCAATATAAAAAATCTGTTTTCAAAACTTTCGGCAATAATAAAAATTCAATTCCTGCTACTTTAATTATAAAGATAAATGGTGTTTAGTAAGAGAGAGTCACAAACACTAAATACCTTGGCAAAATATTTGATTTCAACTTCAAATGGAATTTAAATAACAACGCTATTGTGAAAATATTAAAATACCTAGTATTTATCTTCTAACTATATTTTAGTATATGTATAGGCTATAGGAAATTATAATGTATAGGCTATAGGCTTATACGGAAATTATAAAAAATATGACTTTTATACAAATATACTAGACTTTTTCAGAGATACTATAGTTGGATGGGAAGGACTATATGATGCATCTCTCAAATGGATAAGAACATTAAAATACAATAAATAAAGTACAAAAAAAAAAAATATTGAAATTAAAGAACACGATCATGAAATACCATTCTATTAAAGAAGATCTAAAATGCTTCATTTGTATTAATTATGAAGATTCAAAAAAATATTACCTACAACACTACAACAATATCTGTTATAATAGTCTACAGATACATCGGGCCATTTAGACTAGTTAAAGAACAAATAATTATCATGTTAAACAAATGTTCAAAATGCTACCAATAAAGTGAAAAAACCTTAACATTGATCTCAAGTCAGAAATAAACAAATTAAATTTTTAAAATTATTTTATGTTCCTATTTTTATTATTTTAACTTTTTATGTCAAAATAACACGTTTCAACCTGTTTACGGGTTCAATAATCCCTATAGACTAGTGCTGGAAATAGATCATGTTATTTTTGTCATTAGTGAGGTCATATACAAAAAAAAAAAAAATAAAAAAATGAAACAAACATGGACGTTTAAAGAATTTCTTTCCTTTAATTACTGTTATTTTACATTGATCAAATTTTAGATTTTTCTCACACAATTGAGAATGCTGTTAAAAATATAATTGTACCCTATTAATAATTTTTAGAAATAATAAATCGTAATATAGTCTACGTTTTTTTAAGTTAGTTGAATTTTCTTCAGATATATCTATGCTGATTTTAAGACATTATTTAATTCCAATTATTACATATGAGACGCCAAAAAAACGTTATGAGTAGTTTAATAAAATGGCTAAATAAATACGGTACTTTAACTGTTATAGTTTGAAAATCGTACAGCGTAATTGATAATTTCTGTTATACTTTAACAGAAAAATATACTTAAAATATACATAAATAAGCGAAAAAAGAGTGGTGCATCCAATGTATTCCATACTCGTATTTCTGTATTGTGTACTCGAAGTGTGATGAGTAGTTTAAGTATAGTAGAATAATTGTATATATTTAAAATGTCTAAACAAAATTGAACTCCTCTTAGTCAAAATGGAGGAAACAAATGTTTTGCTAGTTGACAATTTACAGATTTCAGTCTAAATAAAACGCTTAAAATTTAAATTGTAATGCTTTTAATATAAGTGATGACAGAATTATAAAACTGGAAACTAAGTGAGTTACCTTCAAATACCTAAGTAAGATAATATCAAAAGAACGCTAATGGACTGAATTGGAAAGCAGGATTTGCCATATTAGGTTTGGTAAAAGCTTCATAATCTATTCTCTTCGTGTGACTATCATAATTGCTCAGAGATGAAAAGAAAGAATATTTGTATTGAAAATCAAACCACATTACCGAAATGAAAATAACCTTAATCATAAATACATTTTCTAAATATTTTTTTTTTCGATCACTTTTAAATATTACAAAAAGTAGCACTTTTTAAACTAAAAAAAATTATAAATGTTCAGTAAAGTTTCTATCAAATAGAATTTAGTTTGTTTTACAGTTTTTAACGTCAAAAAAAGGAAACTGAAAATAATATTGGTAATAACATTCTGTAGTGGAGTTAGTAAAACTATTAAATATTTTAATAGAATATAAAATATAATAAAATTTAATGCTTATAATAGGTACATATAAGTACTGCGGGCAGTCTCACAATAGACGTGTGACGGCGCTAACGTAACGATGAGTGTTAAGTTAAATAGCATGGCACTGGGTCTTTATAATAGATACGGAGCAGTACTACAGGTAGTCTCACAGTAGACGTGTGACGGAACTAACGTAACGATAAGTGTTAAGTTAAACAGCATGCCACTAGGTCTGTGTAATAGATACGGAGCAGTACTACAGGTAGTCTCACAGTAGACGTGTGACGGTGCTACCGTAACTATAAGTGTTAAGTTAAATACCATGGCACTGGGTCTGTGTAACAGATACGGATCAGTACTACAGGTAGTCTCAAGTAGACGTGTGGTGGCGCTAACGTAATGATGAGTATTAAGTTAAATACCATGGCACTGGGTCAATCTAATAGATACGGAGCAGTACTACAGGTAGTCTCACAGTAGACGTGTGACGGTGCTAACGTAACGATGAGTGTTAAGTTAAATACCATGGCACTGGGTCTGTGTAATAGATACGGAGCAGTACTACAGGTAGTCCCACAGTAGACGTGTGACGGCGCTAACGTAACGATAAGTGTTAAGTTAAATACCATGGCACTGGGTCTGTGTAATAGATACGGAGTAGTACTACAGGTAGTCTCAAAGTAGTCGTGTGACGGCGCTAACGTAACGATAAGTGTTAAGTTAAATACCATGGCACTCGGTCTGTGTAATAGATACGGAGCAGTACTACAGGTAGTCTCATAGTAGACGTGTGACGGCATTAACGTAACGATAAGTGTTAATTTAAATACCATGGCACTGGTTCCGTGTAATAGATACGGAGCAGTACTACAGGTAGTCTGAAAGTAGTCGTGTGACGGCGCTAACGTAACGATAAGTGTTAAGTTAAATACGATGGCACTGGGTCTGTGTAATAGATACGGAGCAGTACTACAGGTAATCTCAAAGTAGTCGTGTGATAACGCTAACGTAACGATGAGTGTTAAGTTTAATACCATGGCACTGGCTCTGTGTAATAGATATGGAGCAGTACTACAGGTAGTCTCATAGTAAACGTGTGACGGCATTAACGTAACGATAAGTGTTAAGTTAAATACCATGGCACTGGGTCTGTGTAATAGGTACGGATCAGTACTACAGGTAGTCTTACAGTAGAGGTGTGACGGCATTAACGTAACGATAAGTGTTAAGTTAAATACCATGGCAGTGGGTCTGTGTAATAGGTACGGATCAGTACTACAGGTAGTCTTACAGTAGAGGTGTGACGGCATTAACGTAACGATAAGTGTTAAGTTAAATACCATTGCACTGGGTCTGTGTAATAGATACGGAGCAGTACTACAGGTAGTCTTACAGTAGAGGTGTGACGGCATTAACGTAACGATAAGTGTTAAGTTAAATACCATGGCACTGGGTCTGTGTAATAGGTACGGATCAGTACTACAGGTAGTCTTACAGTAGACGTGTGACGGCATTAACGTAACGATAAGTGTTAAGTTAAATACCATGACACTGATTCCGTGTAATAGATACGGAGCAGTACTACAGGTAGTCACAAAGTAGTCGTGTGACGGCGCTAACGTAACGATAAGTGTTAAGTTAAATACCATGGCACTGGGTCTGTGTAATAGGTACGGATCAGTACTACAGGTAGTCTTACAGTAGAGGTGTGACGGCATTAACGTAACGATAAGTGTTAAGTTAAATACCATGGCACTGGGTCTGTGTAATAGGTACGGATCAGTACTACAGGTAGTCTTACAGTAGAGGTGTGACGGTGCTAACGTAACGATAAGTGTTAAGTTAAATACCATGGCACTGGGTCTGTGTAATAGATACGGAGCAGTACTACAGGTAGTCTTAAAGTAGAGGTGTGACGGCATTAACGTAACGATAAGTGTTAAGTTAAATACCATGGCACTGGGTCTGTGTAATAGATACGGAGCAGTACTACAGGTAGTCTTAAAGTAGAGGTGTGACGGCATTAACGTAACGATAAGTGTTAAGTTAAATACCATGGCACTGGGTCTGTGTAATAGATACGGAGCAGTACTACAGGTAGTCTTACAGTAGAGGTGTGACGGCATTAACGTAACGATAAGTGTTAAGTTAAATACCATGGCACTGGGTCTGTGTAATAGATACGGAGCAGTACTACAGGTAGTCTTACAGTAGAGGTGTGACGGCATTAACGTAACGATAAGTGTTAAGTCAAATACCATTGCACTGGGTCTGTGTAATAGATACGGAGCAGTACTACAGGTAGTCTTACAGTAGAGGTGTGACGGCATTAACGTAACGATAAGTGTTAAGTTAAATACCATGGCTTTGGGTCTGTGTAATAGATACGGAGCAGTACTACAGGTAGTCTTAAAGTAGAGGTGTGACGGCATTAACGTAACGATAAGTGTTAAGTTAAATACCATGGCACTGGATCTGTGTAATAGGTACGGATCAGTACTACAGGTAGTCTTACAGTAGAGGTGTGACGGTGCTAACGTAACGATAAGTGTTAAGTTAAATACCATGGCACTGGGTCTGTGTAATAGATACGGAGCAGTACTACAGGTAGTCTCAAAGTAGTCGTGTGACGGCGCTAACGTAACGATAAGTGTTAAGTTAAATACCATGGCACTCGGTCTGTGTAATAGATACGGAGCAGTACTACAGGTAGTCTCATAGTAGACGTGTGACGGCATTAACGTAACGATAAGTGTTAATTTAAATACCATGGCACTGGTTCCGTGTAATAGATACGGAGCAGTACTACAGGTAGTCTGAAAGTAGTCGTGTGACGGCGCTAACGTAACGATAAGTGTTAAGTTAAATACGATGGCACTGGGTCTGTGTAATAGATACGGAGCAGTACTACAGGTAATCTCAAAGTAGTCGTGTGATAACGCTAACGTAACGATGAGTGTTAAGTTTAATACCATGGCACTGGCTCTGTGAAAAAAATATGGAGCAGTACTACAGGTAGTCTCATAGTAAACGTGTGACGGCATTAACGTAACGATAAGTGTTAAGTTAAATACCATGGCACTGGGTCTGTGTAATAGGTACGGATCAGTACTACAGGTAGTCTTACAGTAGAGGTGTGACGGCATTAACGTAACGATAAGTGTTAAGTTAAATACCATGGCAGAGGGTCTGTGTAATAGGTACGGATCAGTACTACAGGTAGTCTTACAGTAGAGGTGTGACGGCATTAACGTAACGATAAGTGTTAAGTTAAATACCATTGCACTGGGTCTGTGTAATAGATACGGAGCAGTACTACAGGTAGTCTTACAGTAGAGGTGTGACAGCATTAACGTAACGATAAGTGTTAAGTTAAATACCATGGCACTGGGTCTGTGTAATAGGTACGGATCAGTACTACAGGTAGTCTTACAGTAGACGTGTGACGGCATTAACGTAACGATAAGTGTTAAGTTAAATACCATGACACTGGTTCCGTGTAATAGATACGGAGCAGTACTACAGGTAGTCACAAAGTAGTCGTGTGACGGCGCTAACGTAACGATAAGTGTTAAGTTAAATACCATGGCACTGGGTCTGTGTAATAGGTACGGATCAGTACTACAGGTAGTCTTACAGTAGAGGTGTGAAGGCATTAACGTAACGATAAGTGTTAAGTTAAATACCATGGCACTGGGTCTGTGTAATAGGTACGGATCAGTACTACAGGTAGTCTTACAGTAGAGGTGTGACGGTGCTAACGTAACGATAAGTGTTAAGTTAAATACCATGGCACTGGGTCTGTGTAATAGATACGGAGCAGTACTACAGGTAGTCTTAAAGTAGAGGTGTGACGGCATTAACGTAACGATAAGTGTTAAGTTAAATACCATGGCACTGGGTCTGTGTAATAGATACGGAGCAGTACTACAGGTAGTCTTAAAGTAGAAGTGTGACACCACTAACGTAACGATAAGTGTTAAGTTAAATACCATGGCACTGGGTCTGTGTAATAGATACGGAGCAGTACTACAGGTAGTCTCACGGTAGAAGTGTGACACCATTAACGTAACGATAAGTGTTAAGTTAAATACCATGGAACTGGGTCTGTGTAATAGATACGGAGCAGTACTACAGGTAGTCTCACGGTAGAAGTGTGACACCACTAACGTAACGATAAGTGTTAAGTTAAATACCATTGCACTGGGTCTGTGTAATAGATACGGAGCAGTACTACAGGTAGTCTTACAGTAGAGGTGTGACGGCATTAACGTAACGATAAGTGTTAAGTTAAATACCATGGCTTTGGGTCTGTGTAATAGATACGGAGCAGTACTACAGGTAGTCTTAAAGTAGAGGTGTGACGGCATTAACGTAACGATAAGTGTTAAGTTAAATACCATGGCACTGGATCTGTGTAATAGGTACGGATCAGTACTACAGGTAGTCTTACAGTAGAGGTGTGACGGTGCTAACGTAACGATAAGTGTTAAGTTAAATACCATGGCACTGGGTCTGTGTAATAGATACGGAGCAGTACTACAGGTAGTCTCAAAGTAGTCGTGTGACGGCGCTAACGTAACGATAAGTGTTAAGTTAAATACCATGGCACTCGGTCTGTGTAATAGATACGGAGCAGTACTACAGGTAGTCTCATAGTAGACGTGTGACGGCATTAACGTAACGATAAGTGTTAATTTAAATACCATGGCACTGGTTCCGTGTAATAGATACGGAGCAGTACTACAGGTAGTCTGAAAGTAGTCGTGTGACGGCGCTAACGTAACGATAAGTGTTAAGTTAAATACGATGGCACTGGGTCTGTGTAATAGATACGGAGCAGTACTACAGGTAATCTCAAAGTAGTCGTGTGATAACGCTAACGTAACGATGAGTGTTAAGTTTAATACCATGGCACTGGCTCTGTGTAATAGATATGGAGCAGTACTACAGGTAGTCTCATAGTAGACGTGTGACGGCATTAACGTAACGATAAGTGTTAATTTAAATACCATGGCACTGGTTCCGTGTAATAGATACGGAGCAGTACTACAGGTAGTCTGAAAGTAGTCGTGTGACGGCGCTAACGTAACGATAAGTGTTAATTTAAATACCATGGCACTGGTTCCGTGTAATAGGTACGGAGCAGTACTACAGGTAATCTCAAAGTAGTTGTGTGATAACGCTAACGTAACGATGAGTGTTAATTTTAATACCATGGCACTGGGTCTGTGTAATAGATACGGAGCAGTACTACAGGTAATCTCAAAGTAGTTGTGTGATAGCACTAACGTAACGATGAGTGTTAAGTTTAATACCATGGCACTGGGTCTGTGTAATAGATATGGAGCAGTACTACAGGTAATCTCAAAGTAGTCGTGTGATAACGCTAACGTAACGATGAGTGTTAAGTTTAATACCATGGCACTGGGTCTGTGTAATAGATACGGAGCAGTACTACAGGTAATCTCAAAGTAGTCGTGTGATAACGCTAACGTAACGATGAGTGTTAATTTTAATACCATGACACTGGGTCTGTGTAATAGATACGGAGCAGTACTACAGGTAATCTCAAAGTAGTTGTGTGATAGCACTAACGTAACGATGAGTGTTAAGTTTAATACCATGGCACTGGGTCTGTGTAATAGATATGGAGCAGTACTACAGGTAATCTCAAAGTAGTCGTGTGATAACGCTAACGTAACGATGAGTGTTAAGTTTAATACCATGGCACTGGGTCTGTGTAATAGGTACGGATCAGTACTACAGGTAGTCTTACAGTAGAGGTGTGACGGCATTAACGTAACGATAAGTGTTAAGTTAAATACCATGGCACTGGGTCTGTGTAATAGGTACGGATCAGTACTACAGGTAGTCTTACAGTAGAGGTGTGACGGCATTAACGTAACGATAAGTGTTAAGTTATATACCATGGCACTGGGTCTGTGTAATAGGTACGGATTAGTACTACAGGTAGTCTTACAGTAGACGTGTGACGGCGCTAACGTAACGATAAGTGTTAAGTTAAATACTATGGCACTGGGTCTGTGTAATAGATACGGAGCAGTACTACAGGTAGTCTTAAAGTAGAGGTGTGACGGCATTAACGTAACGATAAGTGTTAATTTAAATACCATGGCACTGGTTCCGTGTAATAGATACGGAGCAGTACTACAGGTAGTCTCAAAGTAGTCGTGTGACGGCGCTAACGTAACGATAAGTGTTAAGTTAAATACCATGTCCCTGGGTCTGTGTAATAGATACGGAGCAGTACTACAGGTAATCTCAAAGTAGTCGTGTGATAACGCTAACGTAACGATGAGTGTTAAGTTTAATACCATGGCACTGGGTCTGTGTAATAGATACGGAGCAGTACTACAGGTAGTCTCAAAGTAGTCGTGTGACGGCGCTAACGTAACGATAAGTGTTAAGTTAAATACCATGTCCCTGGGTCTGTGTAATAGATACGGAGCAGTACTACAGGTAGTCTCAAAGTAGTCGTGTAATAGCGCTAACGTAACGATGAGTGTTAAGTTAAATAGCATGGCCTTGGGTCTATGTATTAGATACGGAGTAGTACTACAGGTAGTCTCATAGTAGACGTGTGACGGCGCTAACGTAACTATAAGTGTTAAGTTAAATACCATGGCACTGGGTCTGTGTAATAGATACGGAGCAGTACTACTGGTAGTCTCACAGTAGACGTGTGACGGCGCTAACGTAACTATAAGTGTTAAGTTAAATACCATGGCACTGGGTCTGTGTAATAGATACGGAGCAGTACTACTGGTAGTCTCACAGTAGACGTGTGACGGCGCTAACGTAACGATGAGTGATAAGTTAAATACCATGGCACTGGGTCTGTGTAATAGATACGGAGCAGTACTACAGGTAGTCTCAAAGTAGTCGTGTGATAGCGCTAACGTAACGTTGAGTGTTAAGTTAAATACCATGGCACTGGGTCTGTGTAATAGATACGGAGCAGTAATACAGGTAGGCTCAAAGTAGTCGTGTGATAGCGCTAACGTAACGATGAGTGTTAAGTTAAATAGCATGGCCTTGGGTCTATGTATTAGATACGGAGTAGTACTACAGGTAGTCTCATAGTAGACGTGTGACGGCGCTAACGTAACGATGAGTGTTAAGTTAAATAGCATGGCCTTGGGTCTATGTATTAGATACGGAGTAGTACTACAGGTAGTCTCATAGTAGACGTGTGACGGCGCTAACGTAACGATAAGTGTTAAGTTAAATACCATGGCACTGGGTGTGTGTAATAGATACGCAGCAGTACTACAGGTAGTCTCATAGTAGACGTGTGACGTCGCTAACGTAACGATAAGTGTTAAGTTAAATAGCATGGCCTTGGGTCTATGTATTAGATACGGTGTAGTACTACAGGTAGTCTCATAGTAGACGTATGACGGTGCTAACGTAACGCTGAGTGTTAAGTTAAATACCATGACACTGGGTCTGTGTAATAGATACGGAGCAGTACTACAGGTAGTCTCACAGTAGATGTGTGACGGCGCTAACGTAACGATAAGTGTTAAGTTAAATACCATGGCACTGGGTCTATGTATTAGATACGGAGTAGTACTACAGGTAGTCTCACCATAGACGTGTGACGGCGCTAACGTAACGATAAGTGTTAAGTTAAATACCATGGCACTGGGTCTGTGTAATAGATACGGGTAGTACTACAGGTAGTCTCACGGTAGAAGTGTGACACCACTAACGTAACGATGAGTGTTAAGTTAAATACCATGGAACTGGGTCTGTGTAATAGATACAGATAAGTAGTTTGGTCAGCCTCATAGAGTATTAGAAGTGACACTAATTTTAAACTGATATACTACGGCATTCTTTATTTGTCATTAAACAGGATAACAAATTTACAGCTGTTAGGTGTAGCCTGATGATGTCAATGAACACTCCAGTACAAATTCCAGGTCAAGTCCACCGGAGTAAGAGTCCTTTGCTTCATCCTTCCACTCTTTTTTTCTGACGTTTTATTCAATCTAATTGAACATTTATGACAAATTAGTATGACTTTAAGTTTATTTATAGTTGTGATTAGGATAGAAATTTCGTGGTTTATTATAGTTAGTTGAAAAGCATATTTATTTCAATGAGTTTACAATGCTCAACTAAATTTAGAAATACATATTCGTAAAGCTAAAATAAAAAAATGTTACTTGCAAAAAATAAAGAAAAAATTTTAATAATATTTGTATCTGTGCTCTTATTTCTATTTTAACTCTGTATTGATTAGGCCTAAGTGAAACAATATAAATATAGATTTCTTAGGGATATTTTCGATATGAAGGGTTCTAGTTTCATCTCAAAATGTATTTTGTTATTAGTATAAATAGCACTCATTGTTTAATATTTAAGGAAGTTATATCGCTTCTCATATGTTTAATGGGTTTTAGGCATACCACAAATTTTAAAATTAAGTGATATTATTATGTAACATTTTTACTGTGGTAAATGTAATACGAGTGAAATATAACTAAATGCACTACAAAAGTCATTTATGTTTCGCATTTGCAAAACTAAAGACATTTGACTACCTAGGTAAATGAAGGTGCATTACTAATCTAAAAGTCTAATAAGCAGACGTGAAAGTGGCATTTGTTTCATGTAGATTCTTTAAGCTTTGCGCAACATGAAATTGAAATACATACATACATAGACCTTGCGGGCTTTATTCTGAAAGTAAAATAAACAAATATTACATTATAAGAAGTAAGAAATATTTGCGTCTAAATTTATAAAGTTTATATCACACCGATAACATAGTGCATAGTTTTTTTTGAAAAGTAACAGAGTAATATACACTCTGTGATTAAAAACAATAAACTAAGAATAATTAAACTTATTAAAAAAGTTTAGTATTAAAATATCATAACCTTAAAACAGTGAAACTATTCAGAACTAGCATAAAGTCAATAGAATAAAGAAACATTTGAAAGAATTACATGATAGACTAGAAAATAGTGCATGACAGAATAGGAATTCAAAATATTTCATGTGTTTACTTCACTCATGTTTTAATTAAGTTATTCTTATAATGGACATATAAAGATATAATGTTTGCTGAAAATATTGAATATGAAAATATAAAGAATATCTGTTGCCGTTAAATATTTGCACTGACTCAGTTTTTTCATAAAACAGCAAGGTTTGATGTTGGAACGAAGTAGAACAAGATAAATTCTAACTTTTATTTTCATAAGAAGTTGACATTTTATTTAAGTTTATTAGAAATGTAATGTCACATGCAGTTTATAACAGTTTTTAAATAAAAAACATGTTATTTTTAACAAGGCAAATTTTAATATTTATTTTCGGAAGAAGTTGATGTTTTAGTCAAGTTTATTAGGCGAGTATTGCATTTCTTGCATAATTTGTTATATAATAAGAATTATTTAATTACTTTTCATATTGAAATGTACAAGATAATGCGTAATCTAATTTTTATAACAAGTTAATGTTTTAGTCAAGTTTATTAGGCGAGTATTGAATTTCTTGCATAATTTGTTATGTAATAAGAATTATTTAATTACTTTTCATATTGAAATGTACAAGATAATGCGTAATCTAATTTTTATAACAAGTTAATGTTTTAGTCAAGTTTATTAGGCGAGTATTGCATTTCTTGCATAATTTGTTATATAATAAGAATTATTTAATTACTTTTCGTATTGAAATGTACAAGATAATGCGTAATCTAATTTTTATAACAAGTTATTGTTTTAGTCAAGTTTATTAGGCGAGTATTGCATTTCTTGCATAATTTGTTATATAATAAGAATTATTTAATTACTTTTCGTATTGAAATGTACAAGATAATGCGTAATCTAATTTTTATAACAAGTTAATATTTTAGTCAAGTTTATTAGGCGAGTATTGCATTTCTTGCATAATTTGTTATATAATAAGAATTATTTAATTACTTTTCATATTGAAATGTACAAGATAATGCGTAATCTAATTTTTATAACAAGTTAATATTTTAGTCAAGTTTATTAGGCGAGTATTGCATTTCTTGCATAATTTGTTATATAATAAGAATTATTTAATTACTTTTCATATTGAAATGTACAAGATAATGCGTAATCTAATTTTTATAACAAGTTAATATTTTAGTCAAGTTTATTAGGCGAGTATTGCATTTCTTGCATAATTTGTTATATAATAAGAATTATTTAATTACTTTTCATATTGAAATGTACAAGATAATGCGTAATCTAATTTTTATAACAAGTTAATATTTTAGTCAAGTTTATTAGGCGAGTATTGCATTTCTTGCATAATTTGTTATATAATAAGAATTATTTAATTACTTTTCATATTGAAATGTACAAGATAATGCGTAATCTAATTTTTATAACAAGTTAATATTTTAGTCAAGTTTATTAGGCGAGTATTGCATTTCTTGCATAATTTGTTATATAATAAGAATTATTTAATTACTTTTCATATTGAAATGTACAAGATAATGCGTAATCTAATTTTTATAACAAGTTAATGTTTTAGTAAAGTTTATTGTTTTTTTTTTTTACCGTTTGAAAGGTTTGATGTGTGTGATATAAAAAAACGAAGGCTTGATTTCATATTTAAACTTAAAGTACCAACAATAAATAATTTTTTATCTTTTAAGGAAGTGACAAAATAAATGTTCTAGGAAACCCTGACAAGGTTTATGTCAATAAAATGATACATTTTCATGAAAAAAAATTATTTAATTATTAGATAAAAGGGAGATTTGAAAATTGTTGAGTTATAAAGAGGCACTGTATTAATTTTTTCCACAAAATAAATTGTACGATAAATAACATTTTTCCAAAACAATATGAGACGTAAAAATGATAAACTGTGGAAAAGCTACACTTTTTGGCTCCGATCTACCTCAGGAGAGAATGTGACCTTGTATGACCTTGAATTAAGCTTCCTCGCTAACACAAAGAACGTACTTTGTTAACTATGACTAGAACATAATTGTTAGTAGCTTATTCTCAAACATTCTAACAGTATATACTTGTGTCATTGTTAAATTTTATATTACTTCAACTTGTATTTATTTAATAACCCATCCAATAATAGAGTCTTAGTATGTTTTGTACTGTAAACGAATAGAATAAATTGTTACTATAAGAAGAAATTAAATAAGACAAATCTACTAGTAGCCATAACATGTAATTATTGATTAATTGTGAACGTTAGGTTGCCTAACATCGTCACTTAAAGATAATTTGTAATTAATTACTATTAGCGTTTAATAATAAAATAATTTCATTTACATTAATTTTTAAACGTTAGTATAGCATGGGACTGTTACTATATATATTTTAGTGGCCACTAGCTTGATCATTTAGAACTGATTGTTGGCCTACGCCACGAACATTTATAAAGTAGAATATTGTTTTATTTACAAGCAATTAACTTTTATAAACACATTCTAATTTCTTTGATTTTATATTTTTCGTAATAATTTTGATTATTGATGTATAATTAGTTAATATTTTATTCACAACAAAAATATTTAAATATTATTTTATGTTTCATTTCTGAAGTAATTAAAAAGAAAAACAAGTTAAATATACTTGTGAATAGATAAATATACATTCCAAACATGTATGCGAAAATTTAAAATAATATCAATTTAATATTTGTAAATAAAATTCAAGCATTAAAAATTGTTTTAATTTTTTCCTTAATACGCACATAGCTGGAAGATCATGCTATATAACGAATTAGAAGAAAAAATTAAAATTAAATATTGTTCAGTTCTATAATCCTTTAAACGGTGCCAAAGTGAATATTTTATTAAACATTTTTGCATTCTAAATCTGTCTTACTGTAAAAGAGGGAGAGAGTGGAGTTAATGACGTGCTTTATAGAGATTTGCCATTAGCTGATAAGCTACGCCTGTCTACATTAATGTAATGACAGCAGGATAGCTGTTGGCAAGCTTTAGGGATCTCGTACATGATCTTCTTTTTACATCACAGATGTTTCACTGAAATATCTTGTAAAACATATGTAAAATATTCTGTATAGGCATATTGTAGTATTGTAATGTTTTATTCAACTGTCAGCCATACTAGATGACACTTATATATGAAATATTTGTAGTTTAAAAGTATTCTTTTTTCTGTGAGCGTGACGTATTTAGAGATTTTTTAAAAATTAGTAGCTGCTAACCATTTGCTATGTTAAATATTTGAAATTGAATAAAGAAATACCCATGAGTTTATCTCAAACTGTAGACCTTTATAAAAATAACTATGCTACTTTCAATAGATAGTTTACAAAAGCTTACATCAAACGACCATTTATAACACACAAAGGAGTCCCACAGAGGAATAAACCTCCCTAAAAAGGAAACATCTTTAAGTGTCCCTTGAAAGCTCTCGGTTTACTGATATGTTTAATTATAGGGATAAAAATTTATACTAAATAAATAAATACCAACTTGCGTGGAAAGGTCTAGTCCGATGATTATTTCTATCTCTAGTCGTAAAATTGTAATGGTTTGTGTTTCATGAGTGAACGTGTATATTTGCAGTGTAATATATTTCCTATTACAGTGTCATATTTATATATAGGTTTGCGTTTATTTCTCCAATAATTATTTTTAAAAGAAATATAGTTGTTTCATACATTCTAACTAGCTCTAACTAGTAAAAAATCTGTTTTGTTTTTAATTTATTGGAAACATTTATTATAAATAAAAATTCTCACGAAAACCTATATTTGAAGCAAATATATTTGTTTTTCAATGAAAACTCAAGTATTGGACTGTACAACATATTTAGCGCCACATAAATTCCTAAAATTTTGCAAACTGCTGTCTTTATACATGTTTTAAACGAAAAAAAATGAATATAGTGAAGTGATTCATTATATTAGATTAGCTTACACGTTTATTACAAGTATTGTTAATTTAGAAGTCCGAAGGGGTTCTGCCAACTTCTCATCAATTGTTTATTTAGTTTTGGTGGGACAATTCTATGCATTCACGTTACTACGAGTCTTATTCATATAAAGCTGAATTATTTCTCAGTTGATTGAGATTTTCACTAATAAGTATTTGTTGGTCCTCATAAGTAGAACAATTTGTTTTGTATAGTTTGCTACAGCACTGTTTTTTTATTCTATTGCTTGTTTGAAATGTAAATTGATTGATATACATAGTTAAAAATATTAAATTTGTATTGAAGTCATTACAACCTCCTAGAAGTTACTATGTATTGATAAGTACTTTACGCTTTATGCAGCCATTTTAGTGCCAAACATTTTAAATGCCAAAAACAGCGTTTCTCTAATTGGACTGTAGTGGCTAAATGAATGGTTCTACAGCAAAACTAGCACCATTTTCTGTGCCTGATTTGATGATTTAAGACGATCTACAACTTTGGCCCTATGACTTTTTTGCCCAATCTCACCTCATTCATCCTTAGGCAGAGCTAGATTTTCAATTTGTGTGTGTAAATAAAATTTGTTAATTTACGGCCTCTAAGTGTAGACTTAAAGATTTCTGCTATCTAGGAGAACATACTGTATTCAATGGAAAAATATATAGTTTAAACTGAACACAAGTATAGCCAGGTCATAGGACATGGCTAAAATATTGATAGAAACACGATATTTCACTGATTCAGAGTCAATTCCCATAATTCGTGCCCTTACTAGACTTACAGATTTCTAGTCATTGAAACTTTTTTTATCAAAGAGAACAAACTGAACTCAATTGGAAAACTTTAAATTTAATTTTAACACATGTATAGCCAGTTCATTGGATCTGGCTAAACATGACTAGAACCCCGACATTTCATTGATTTAGAATGAAGCCATACTTTACGGCCTTAAAAGTAGACTTTCAGATTTTTTTAGCCGATGAAAGTTTGTAAACTACAAGAAAAGTCTGATTGAAATAACAAGAATACAACATTAATTTTGATTATATAATCAAACGCATTATTATGACTGGCGAAGCGGGCTAATAATAATAAAAATACAGCTGGTTTTTTAAATAAAAATACAAATCAGGCAAAACCTAACATAGGTTTAGGATGGTATCTGCGTTTTACAGTTGTTTTATATGATCAGGAAATCCAAATAATTACATACTAAACGCTATTTTAATACAACAGAATACAATTTTATTACTTAGTAGATGAATAGATTTATAGGGAAACTGGTAGATTCTGGAATGTTCTAATAGTTAACATGTTTCCATGGAGACCAATCGTTAGTTTGAACTAGATTGCTCGAAGTGCTGTTTGCATAAGCTTTCATTCATAACCATACTTAATTTTTACAGGAAAGAAAGGTAAATAAATATAAAAATTATAACTGAACGTAATATTTATTGAAAAAAGTAATAATGATTATAAATTATGAAATTTTCAACAACATTTTCAATGGATCCAGAGTAATATTTTATCAAAGGTTATTTTAAATGTATTTTCTAAAGTTTTTCCTCATTCAATAACAAATTAAATGTCTTGCTACTGTGAGAGAAAAAAGGTATAAAAGTTGTGAATGAGTGTTTATAGCTTAATCAATTTTTTTATATAAAAATATGTCGTAATACATAATATACTACTAAACATATACTGTACTTTGATATAGATTATTAAATAAATTGTACATATGTGTAACTTTTTTACTTTAGCAATTATGAACATTTGAAGCTATTTGCCTGCAAAACTCCATGGTGGAAGGACTAAATTAGTCCTTCCATTAGTCCTTCCACCATGGCAAAACTCCTACTAAGACACTTTAATCTGACGGTCTATCATTTTATGTCAAGGATTGCTTCCGAATGTATCTGTTCTGGGATGTTGCGTTGAATAGTAGACTTTAGATTAAGTAGATGGTTCTGGAATAATACTTGAGGCTACGTGCTACTAAAACTGATTATACATTGGGACTAATTTTACGGAATACATTCTATGCTGCAGGTTTAGAAAAACTTGGCCTGGTTTTAATCAATTTCAAAAAGTCCCCTCCCTGTGTGTGACCCGTTACTGGTTTTACAGAGACAGGATATACTAAATCTTTACTGACATTTCCGTTCAATGCAGCGTAGTTTTGCAGTCAGGTACTTATTCAGCATTTATCTGGAAGATATACTTCATTAATAATAATTTGCATCAAGTAATGAATTGATAAAAAAAAATCACGTTGAACGTAATCGCAATAATATCGACATGTGATGATTTATAAACAAATTTATAATAGGAACAAACAACATATTTTTCAAACAAAATAACAAAATCTAGGTTAAATACGTAAACAATAAACTACATTTCATAGAAAAACATGATCATAAAGACCACATATTTGAAGAAAAACATTTCAAGAGTTGCTTTGCTTGAACCTAATGTTTCTAAGGAAGTATATTTTCAAAACGTATAAAAGGGAAACATACATTTCTCTATTCCCTATTAAGAGATTTACATTATCACTATAGTGAAAGAAAAATACACAGCATTCTCAGCATCGCATATTTTTATTACGTTGTTTAGTTGAAAATGTTTTTCACTTTATTAAACAATCTAGCAGTGGTAAAATGTGGTACCAATATCTCCTAGTCCATACTCAAACAATCGCTCTGATTCAAGTGAATTATTTCTGTTGCTTGATTAGCTAAAGTTTTAAGTAGTAAATGAAGTAGTAAATATTCAATGAGACAGTTCACTAGAAACATTCAATTATTCAGTATCAAGCTTTTAAATTTGTTTGGCTTTGGATACTTTGTTTTTTTTAACATTACTGGTACTTTCAGGATTTTATCCATCATATTTTTAAAAGTATCATCATTTATCATAAATCCTTAACTTTCAAAGAAAATTGTACAAACATTACAAATATTGTAGAAACATATTATGAATATTGTACAAACATATTATGAATATTGTACAAACATATTATAAATATTGTACAAACATATTACGAATATTGTACACACACACATATATATATATATATATATATATATATATATATATATATATATATATATATATATATATATATTACGAATATTGAACAAATATATTATTAATATTGTACAAACATATTACGAATATTGTACAAACATATTACGAATATTGAACAAACATATTACGAATATTGTACGAACATATTACGAATATTGTACATATATATATTACGAATATTGTACATACATATTACGAATATTGAACAAACATATTACGAATATTGTACAAACATATTACGAATATTGAACAAACATATTACGAATATTGTACGAACATATTACGAATATTGTACATATATATTACGAATATTGTACATACATATTACGAATATTGAACAAACATATTACGAATATTGTACAAACATATTACGAATATTGTACAAACATATTACGAATATTGTACAAACATATTACGAATATTGTACATATATATTACGAATATTGTAGAAACATATTACGAATATTGTACGACCATATTACGAATATTGTACATATATATTACGAATATTGTACATACATATTACGAATATTGAACAAACATATTACGAATATTGTACAAACATATTACGAATATTGTACAAACATATTACCAATACTGTACATACATATTACGAATATTGTACAAACATATTACGAATATTGAACAAACATATTACGAATATTGTACTAGTATAAATATTTTACGAATATTGTACAAACATATTAGGAATATTGTACAAACATATTACGAATACTGTACATACATGTTACGAATATTGTACAAACATATTACGAATATTGTTCAAACATATTACGAATATTGTACAAACATATTACGAATATTGAACAAAATTGTCACTTTAATTAAACCATAATATGTTATTATGTTTTTGTTATTAGTTATATGTTATTCTTGACCTAGATTGATTAGCTCCGTATAGTGACTTGTCCTTCAACAAGTCTTCAAAATTGTTGATTAAATATCATTTTTGATACTATACATCTCCGTCACCTGATGTTTTGTCCACACTATTAAAATGGAAATCTAGTAATAGAGAAAAATCTACAAAATCATTAACAATATATATATATATATATATATATATATATATATATATATATATATATATTATATAAATAAGTAATAATCATACAAAATAAAAGTTATACATAATGATGATAATAGATAACAATAGTTATAATGAATTACAATAAATATAATGATAATAATAAATGACAGTTAAAATACGTAATACAGTTTTGTACTATTCTTATTAAATTAATTTTGTTTTACAGTTATAATAATTAAAAACATAACTAATAGGACTGATTCCCAAACGATTCCATAATATGTTTCACCAACTAATTACGTTCGATAACGATACATTACACACAAGTTTTCCAAGGATTTATATTAGCTAAAATGCAACGTAATAAGAAACTGAGCCAAAACTAAATGTTTCACTCAGGCCTCTCTCTTTTACACTGGTACTAGCAGTTAATGACTTGCTTTATTCCAGCCCAGTCATTAGCTGATATGCTACGCCAGTCTGCATTAATGTAATGACTCCACGGTAGCTGTTAAGTTAGACACCCTTAAGTTAGAGTAGGGGTTTCTCAGCATCATTTAAATTAATGATGGCACGTTCTCATGTTATATATTTTACTATAGATAACCAGCTAAATATTCGTACTTCGTTTGAATAAATATTTGCCCTTTAAACAGTTAGAATTATTTATAAAATCCAATTCGAAAAATAAATAAGCTCACAAATCATGGCCATAACTAATCATGGTCTTCGCAGAATAGCTTGATATTGTTTGACCATAAATAAAGTTGATGGTGTTTATTCACGAATCAAGTGAAGAAAACCTTTTTGAGCAGTTCGACAACATTTCAGGAACCAAAGGAGCAGTTTGAACACAATCATCTAACTACTGTTATTTGCGGTTGATCTGATGTTTTAGAGTTTCAGTTTTGGTATTACATTGAACAAATTTAAAAAACATAAAAAATGTTAACATAAATCAGGTAAATAAGGATACAAAGAGAATTTTAGTGGACGAAAGTCTTAGAAGAATATTTAATTAAAGCAAAAAATAAAACCATTACTGCGGGATGAAATATTAATTTTTAACAGATTCACATAACTTTAGATTATAGTAAGAGCAATGAATTTTTACTAACCAAAATATAATTCATAAATATGTGCATACTACAAAATACAAAAAGATTTACTCAGACAATTTAGTTGAATGATTCTTTAATGAACGCATCAAGTTATAAGACATTTTTAAAATAAGTCTGGAAAATTTATAGTTATTAACATATGCAACTTTAAAGCTAATATAAAGGCAGCTAAACTCAATACATATTTAGAATATTTATTTTATATCAATCAAATCAAATCAAAAATAACTTTATTACCATAAAAACAATATACATGCATATTGGCTTGCGTCAATATTAAGCACTATACAAAACTAATGTATTCAGTAATAACAATTACAGTGTAGCCTAATTACTGGTTATTTCAAAAGTCATTAACTGAATAAAAACATTTTTCAATTAAAAAGGACTTGAGACTACTTTTAAACTTTACAACGTCTCCCACAGTCTTAAGGTCGTCATTTAGGGCTTTATATAAAACCACAGCATAATATTATGTATATTTTTTTAAAAAAAAGACGTTTTATATTGGGGAATATTTAATTTCTGCTTGTATCACAGATTGTACTTAGATTGAGGGATAAGAGATTGAAAAATTTGCTGATTTTGTTAAAAAAAATCATTATTTACAAAATGTAAATTCAAGGCAATGAAAGTATTTATAGAGTTCTAAAAGCAGTTTTACATGACTCTACTTTTTGAAGACTTGAATAACTTTTACGGCCCTTTTTTTGTAAGACAAGTATCTTATGTACATGATAACTCTCCGCACCCCATATAGAGACTGCATATGACAGATCAGGTACAATTGTGGCATAATAGGCTGTCAGAAGAACTTCTGTATCTGTAAGAGACGAAAGTCTGCGAAGGAAAAAATACCAGAACAGATATTTTTTGCAACTTTGTCGATATGAGAATGAACATTTAAATTTCCATCGATAGTTATCCCTAAAATATCCACATCGTAATCAGAACAGACCTCTGCGCCATTTATTAAAATGCTAAAACCATCATTATTGTTTAGTGTCATAATAAAATCAATAAACCTTGTCTTGTGATTGTTCACAACTAAACCATTCTCCCAAAACCACTGGAAGACCGAAGAAATGAGCTTATCTCTTAGGCCTGTCGACTTTGCCCTTCCATTACAATTGACGTGTCGTCAGCAAACAGGCATAATTGGCCATCAGTAACACATTTCTGAAGATCATTTATAAATAAAATGAATAACACTGGCCCAAACATGGAACCCTGTGGCACACCCTTAGATATAGTTTTAACATCAGAATAACATGGTCTCAAAGTATCACTTTTAATTCAACAACTTGACACCGATCACTAAGATAGGAGGAAAACCATTTATTTGTTACACCCAACACACCCATAACTTATAGTTTGTTCTAAAAGAAGCCCATGTGAAACTATATCAAATGCCTTACGGAGGTTGAAAATAAACCAGCATATTTTAGAGCCTATAATATACCCATTGATATATTATAGGCTGAAATGGACAGTAATGGCTAATGTTTGTGTGGCGAGGTATTCTGAAGGTCACGAAATACATAATGGGTTTTCTCTTCGCATTATACAAACCGTTTTTCAGGTTATCCTGTACATACAAAAATGTCCAGCCTCATTCTACTCTATATACAAATAATTATATTGGCTTCAAACGATGGTGAGAAAAAATTTTTTAAATTTATTTTTATAGTTATTATAGTTTATAGGCATATCTTATACATTCATCACATGGATAGAAATGAGATTTAGTTTCTAAATCAATTATTTAAGATAAACGATATAACTATTGTTAGTTTTAGATAATTTTGTATATGCATTTTTTTGACATTATTCAGTCATGAAGAAATATTCATATACTTTTGCAAGTAACCGAAGATATTGCAAGTCAAGCTAATCAATATTACATATATTCGGAGTTGTTGTAACTATCAAAGTAAATAATAAACTCATAATAACCACATTGGTTAAAAATATTTACCACTAATCAATTCAGAACTCTTACATTTTTAACATAGAAAAATCCAAATCAAAATTTTATAAAACAGAAGTGAAAAATGTACAGGAGTGACTCTAACACTTAAGTAAACTGTTTACAGGTCTTTTTAACACAGTTTTAACTTTGTAAAACCAGCGTTAAAACATCAAAAATAAATTTCCGACAAACATTGAATATTACTTACAATATTAAAAATTTACGCAATGTACATTTATTGACGAGAGTGAAACAAATTTAATATAAATAAACAACATTTATCTCGTAGTAGTAGTATCTAAAATTAGATACTATTAGCATACTGAAAATGAAACTTTAGTAGTGTCAGCATTTTTTCTAGTATTGATTGTTAATGGCATTTTACATTTTTAAGAGGGTTCATATTTTTCGACACACAGTTTTATATACTTTATTAGTGTTATTAATTTAACCTCATGTAACCACATTACATTGATAATGGTTAAGTATTAAAATAAATATAAATTGCACCTATTCATTATATATTTTTAGTTAATTTGTATCTCACCAAGGCAAATATATCAAGAAAACACATTCCATGACTTTGGTTCTAAAGCAGTGGTATTCTAAACATAACGGCCAGCAATGTAAAATGAGTTATTTTTAATATTCTCTTACTAATTCCTATATGGAAGGCATGTTGGAAATTACTTATCTATCACTTCATCGTTACGTTTTGTAATGAAACTATTCACATTAGAAACGGAGATCACTATTACCATCCTACAAGTATTGTTGGGTGAGTGGGTGGATACCACCGCACTTGTATGCCGTATGGCAAAGGGTCGTATACAGTTCGTTAATATTTTTAAACAAAAAACACCATTTACAAATATTTATACTTGAAAATTACTAAATTCATTTTTTTCAAAAGTTATTATACTTATAACTAACATATACAACAAATATAGATTTATTTTTTACAACAAATCATGGTATTATTTAGCTAAAAAATTAATTCTGTATAAACGTACCGTGGTATTGACCTACCTGCACACCCATACACGTACCGTGGTACTGACCCAATTGCCCACCCATACACGTACCGTGGTACTGACCCAACTGCCCACCCATACACGTACCGTGGTACTGACCCAACTGCCCACCCATACACGTACCGTGGTACTGACCCAACTGCCCACCCATACACGTACCGTGGCATTGACCTACCTGCCCACCCATACACGTACCGTGGTACTGACCTAACTGCCCAACCATACACGTACCGTGGTACTGACCCAACTGCCCACCCATACACGTACCGTGGTACTGACCCAACTGCTCACCCACACACGTACCGTGGTGCTGACCCAACTGCCCACCCATACACGTACCGTGGTATTGACCTACCTGCCCACCCATACACGTACCGTGGTACTGACTCAACTGCCCACCCATACACGTACCGTGGTACTGACCCAACTGCCCACCCATACACGTACCGTGGTACTGACTCAACTGCCCACCCATACACGTACCGTGTTACTGACCCAACTGCCCACCCATACACGTACTGTGGTATTGACCCACCCATACACGTAGTGTGGTAATGACCCAACCACCTACCCTTACACGTACAATGGTACATATTATTGAAATAGTGAGTCAGTTTTCACAAAACTTGTGGAAATTGCTTTAAGATTTTCCTTTATTGCACCTTAAAAACCTTAATTTACTTGACTTTTACTCAAGTCAATAAATCCATTGACAAAGGGAAAATATTAAAACAATTGTCTTTCATTTTGTTAGCCCACATTTTACGTTTTATAATGATAGCTTCAATTTTGTCCTGCATTTAGAGTTATTGCACGTTTTCCCTTGTGGTATCATGTTAGCCCTGGAGGTAAAATCCGATAGACCCATAATAGACTTTTATTGATTCTTAGTGCTTAGAAGGGGTCTGGAGCCCCTCATTTACAGTAGATGTCTATTTTCTCCCTCCAGTCAATGTCTGCACACAGTCTTGTTCACATCCTTTCTCTATTAGTATCATTGAGCATTTCGGGTATGATAGAGTCTCTAGTTGAGTAATTTCTATACATGGCAGTGTTTTAAAATTGGCCAGCCTTTGACCTTGGCACCACAATGGCTATGGTACTAATACTACTATACCATCGTGTCTTTAACTCAATACTCCCTATAGTCGTACAAAATTCAAAACGAATGAGGGAATACATAGTGCAAACATACTTAAAACATTATTTTTAAATATTAAAAGAATAATAATAAATACCACATGGTACATTTGTTGTATTAAAGTTGTGTAACGGAGTTTTCACTTGTTTGTTGTTGATAATAAAAAAATCATCATTATTACTTAAGTTCTGTAAAATTAAGTGGATGAGTTCCCAAACACAAAGATTAATGTTTCTTTATTTCAATTTGTATTTTCAAAGACCAATTATTTCACTATGTATATTAATTATGATATATAAAATCGTCTAAGGTAAATTTTTCACCAATTGAATAATATTTTAACCGTTCCGTAGTCTTGAAATAATTATATACAAGTAAAGAGGTATCGTAGAACAATCTAAGCATTCAAACAAGGAAAATGGCAGAGTGATACCATTGTTCGATACAGTATAAACTTTTCTCCCATATGTTTCTAAGAAGAAAATCCTCACAATGAAATCAGCTTAGTGGGCTAGTGAGGGATTACTATGTAATCTGAAAGTATTGTGTGCTTCTACACAACTGTTCTTACACGATTGATTTCAATAGTTGTAGAATCAATGGTTTAGTTGATAGTTGAAGAAACGATAACATCTTTGGTAATATAGGTGTTGTTTTTGAAAAACAATGTTATAGATAATACAACAGCTATGGTAAAATTTAACATTTTAATATAACACTCATGTAATTTTCTTATAACAACTTTAAGATTTAAAGTAACATTGAATAATAAATAAAAAAAATGTGGAGCATACGTTTTGATGTGAAGTATTTTTGACTTGCTATAAACGCGTTTGAAAACTTATTGATAAATTAATACGGGGAAAAAATCAAATGTAGGTCAATATCCAATAGATTTATAACATTCGTTTGCCATTCCTGGCCACCCTAAAAATCAAATCTTTGCTCAAGTGGAACACGCTGAGCTACGTTCTGGTTGCAGATGTTATTTGTTAAGCAGTCAGATGTTAAACATAGATTTAATCTAGCCACCCAACTTCACTCTTACAACTCTAACAAATTCCTATGTGTTAGACTTCCGATAACCAAATATATACGTTCACAAAGGAAGTGACACAAACGTAACGTCGGAGTTATATTGGTTAATGATATGTTCGCCATTTTTTATTTGCATCATTAAATACTAAGACATTCGATGTCATAGAGTGTAGGTATAAGCAGGTAAGCTATTAAGTGCGTACGGAAGTAGGAAGAAGGGCTTTCAGCGTGACAAGTATGTAGGTAAGTGGGAGAGCATAATTGTATAGGTAGGTAGGAGGACCGTCAACGTCATAAGTGTATAGTAGAGTGACAGGACCGTCAACATTGTAAGAGGGTATATAAGTTGGAGGGTCGTCAACATTTTAAGTGAAATTAAGTAGTGGATGGCCAACATAATTATTTGATAAATAAGTATGAGGGTCAACATCATAAGTGTATAAAAAACTGCGAGGACCATTAACATATTACGTGTATAGGCAACTGAGAAGATCGTCAGCATGATACGTATGTATGTAAGTAGTGAAACCGTTATTATCATAAGTGGGAGTATCGTCATATTCATACGTGTGCAGGCAACTGAGACGACCGTCAGCATCATACGTACATATGTAAGTATTGAGACCATTATAATCATAAGTGGGAGTATCATCATCTTCATATGTGTGTAGACAACTTAGACAACCATCAGCATCATACGTACGTATGTAAGTAGTGAGACCATTATTATCACAAGCATATACTTGATAAATAAGTATGAGGGTCAACATCATAAGTGTATAAAAAACTGCAGGGCCATTAACATATTACGTGTATAGGCAACTAAGACGATCGTCAGCATGATACGTACGTATGTAAGTAGTGACACCGTTATTATCATAAGTGGGAGTATCGTCATCTTCATACGTGTGCAGGCAACTGAGATCGCCATCAGCGTCATACGTACGCATATAAGTAATGAGACCGTTATTATCATAAGTGGGAGTATCATCAATTTCATACGTGTGCAGGCAACTGAGACGACCATCAGCATCATACGTACGTATGTAAGTAGTGAGACCGTTATTATCATAAGTGGGAGTATCATCAACTTCATACGTGTGTAGGCAACTGAGACGACAGTCAGCATCATACGTACGTACGTAAGTAATGAGACCGTTATTATCATAAGTGGGAGTATCATCAATTTCATACGTGTGCAGGCAACTGAGACGACCATCAGCATCATACGTACGTACGTAAGTAGTGAGACCGTTATTATCATAACTGTGAGTATCGTAAACTTCATACATGTGTAGGCAACTGAGACAACCATCAGCGTCATACGTACGTATGTAAGTAGTGAGACTGTTATTTTCATAAGTGGGAGTATCGTTATCTTCATACGTGTGAATGCAACTGCTAATGACCGTCAGCATCATACGTACGTATGTAAGTAGTGAGACCGTTATTATCATAAGTGGGAGTATCATCAACTTCATACGTGTGTAGGCAACTGAGACGACAGTCAGCATCATACGTACGTACGTAAGTAATGAGACCGTTATTATCATAAGTGGGGCTATCGTCAACATCATACGTATGTAGGCAACTGAGACGACCGTCAGCATCATACGTACGTATGTAAGTAGTGAGACTGTTATTATCATAAGTGGGAGTATTGTCAACTTCATACGTGTGTAGGCAACTGAGACGATTGTAAACATCATACGTACGTTATTATCATAAGTGGGAGTATCATCATCTTCATTCGTGTGCAGGCAACTGAGATCGCCGTCAGCGTCATACATACGCATGTAAGTAGTGAGACTGTTACTATCATAAGCGGGAGTATCGTCATCTTCATACGTGTGCAGGCAACTGAGACGACCGTCAGCATCATACGTACATATGTTAGTAGTGAGACCATTATTATCATAAGTGGGAGTATCATCATCTTCATATGTGTGTAGACAACTTAGACGACCGTCAGCATCATACGTACGTATGTAAGTAGTGAGACCATTATTATCACAAGCGTATACTTGATAAATAAGTATGAAGGTCAACATCATAAGTGTATAAAAAACTGCAGGGCCATTAACATATTACGTGTATAGGCAACTGAGACGATCGTCAGCATGATACGTACGTATGTAAGTAGTGACACCGTTATTATCATAAGTGGGAGTATCGTCATCTTCATACGTGTGCAGGCAACTGAGATCGCCATCAGCGTCATACGTACGCATATAAGTAGTGAGACTGTTACTATCATAAGCGGGAGTATCGTTAACTTCATACATGTGCAGGCAACTGAGACCGCCGTCGGCGTCATACGTACGTATATAAGTAGTGAGACTGTTACTATCATAAGTGGGAGTATCGTCATCTTCATACGTGTGTAGGCAACTGAGATGACCGTCAGCATCATACGTACGTGTGTAAGTAGTGAGACCGTTATTATCATAAGTGGGAGTATCATCAACTTCATACGTGTGTAGGCAACTGAGACGACAGTCAGCATCATACGTACGTACGTAAGTAATGAGACCGTTATTATCATAAGTGGGAGTATCATCAATTTCATACGTGTGTAGGCAACTGAGACGACAGTCAGCATCATACGTACGTACGTAAGTAGTGAGACCGTTATTATCATAAGTGGGAGTATCATCAACTTCATACGTGTGTAGGCAACTGAGACGACAGTCAGCATCATACGTACGTACGTAAGTAATGAGACCGTTATTATCATAAGTGGGAGTATGATCAATTTCATACGTGTGCAGGCAACTGAGACGACCGTCACCATCATACGTACGTACGTAAGTAGTGAGACCGTTATTATCATAACTGTGAGTATCATAAACTTCATACATGTGTAGGCAACTGAGACAACCATCAGCGTCATACGTACGTATGTAAGTAGTGAGACTGTTATTTTCATAAGTGGGAGTATCGTTATCTTCATACGTGTGAATGCAACTGCTAATGACCGTCAGCATCATACGTACGTATGTAAGTAGTGAGACCGTTATTATCATAAGTGGGAGTATCATCAACTTCATACGTGTGTAGGCAACTGAGACGATTGTCAGCATCATACGTACGTACGTAAGTAATGAGACCGTTATTATCATAACTGTGAGTATCGGCAACTTCATACATGTGTAGACATCTGAGACGACCGTCAGCGTCATACGTACGTATGTAAGTAGTGAGACAGTTATTATCATAAGTAGGAGTATCGTCAACTTCATACGTGTGTAGACAACTGAGTCGACCGTCAGCATCATACGTACGTATGTAAGTAGTGAGACCGTTATTATCATAAGTGGGGCTATCGTCAACATCATACGTATGTAGGCAACTGAGACGACCGTCAGCATCATACGTACGTATGTAAGTAGTGAGACTGTTATTATCATAAGTGGGAGTATTGTCAACTTCATACGTGTGTAGGCAACTGAGACGACTGTCAACATCATACGTACGTTATTATCATAAGTGGGAGTATCATCATCTTCATTCGTGTGCAGGCAACTGAGATCGCCGTCAGCGTCATACATACGCATGTAAGTAGTGAGACTGTTACTATCATAAGCGGGAGTATCGTCATCTTCATACGTGTGCAGGCAACTGAGACGACCGTCAGCATCATACGTACATATGTAAGTAGTGAGACCATTATTATCATAAGTGGGAGTATCATCATCTTCATATGTGTGTAGACAACTTAGACGACCGTCAGCATCATACGTACGTATGTAAGTAGTGAGACCATTATTATCACAAGCGTATACTTGATAAATAAGTATGAAGGTCAACATCATAAGTGTATAAAAAACTGCAGGGCCATTAACATATTACGTGTATAGGCAACTGAGACGATCGTCAGCATGATACGTACGTATGTAAGTAGTGACACCGTTATTATCATAAGTGGGAGTATCGTCATCTTCTTACGTGTGCAGGCAACTGAGATCGCCATCAGCGTCATACGTACGCATATAAGTAGTGAGACTGTTACTATCATAAGCGGGAGTATCGTTAACTTCATACATGTGCAGGCAACTGAGACCGCCGTCGGCGTCATACGTACGTATATAAGTAGTGAGACTGTTACTATCATAAGTGGGAGTATCGTCATCTTCATACGTGTGTAGGCAACTGAGATGACCGTCAGCATCATACGTACGTGTGTAAGTAGTGAGACCGTTATTATCAAAAGTGGGAGTATCATCAACTTCATAAGTGTGTAGGCAACTGAGACGACAGTCAGCATCATACGTACGTACGTAAGTAATGAGACCGTTATTATCATAAGTGGGAGTATCATCAACTTCATACGTGTGTAGGCAACTGAGACGACAGTCAGCATCATACGTACGTATGTAAGTAATGAGACCGTTATTATCATAACTGTGAGTATCGGCAACTTCATACATGTGTAGACATCTGAGACGACCGTCAGCGTCATACGTACGTACGTAAGTAATGAGACCGTTATTATCATAAGTGGGAGTATCATCAATTTCATACGTGTGCAGGCAACTGAGACGACCGTCAGCATCATACGTACGTACGTAAGTAGTGAGACCGTTATTATCATAACTGTGAGTATCGTAAACTTCATACATGTTTAGGCAACTGAGACAACCATCAGCGTCTTACGTACGTATGTAAGTAGTGAGGCTGTTATTTTCATAAGTGGGAGTATCGTTATTTTCATACGTGTGAATGCAACTGCTAATGACCGTCAGCGTCATACGTACGTATGTAAGTAGTGAGACTGTTATTATCATAAGTGGGAGTATTGTCATCTTCATACGTGTGTAGGCAACTAAGATGACCGTCAGCATCATACGTACGTATGTAAGTAGTGAGACCGTTATTATCATAAGTGGGAGTGTCATCAACTTCATACGTGTATAGGCAACTGAGACGACCGTCAGCATCATACGTACATATGTAAGTAGTGAGACCGTTACTATCATAACTGTGAGTATCGGCAACTTCATACGTGTGTAGGCAACTGAGACGACCGTCAGCATCATACGTACGTGTGTAAGTAGTGAGACTGTTATTGTCATAAGTAGGAGTATCGTCAACTTCATACGTGTGGACAACTGAGTCGACCGTCAGCATCATACGTACGTATGTAAGTAGTGAGACCGTTATTATCATAAGTGGGGCTATCGTCAACATCATACGTATGTAGGCAACTGAGACGACCGTCAGCATCATACGTACGTATGTAAGTAGTGAGACTGTTATTATCATAAGTGGGAGTATTGTCAACTTCATACGTGTGTAGGCAACCGAGACGACTGTCAACATCATACGTACGTTATTATCATAAGTGGGAGTATCATCATCTTCATTCGTGTGCAGGCAACTGAGATCGCCGTCAGCGTCATACATACGCATGTAAGTAGTGAGACTGTTACTATCATAAGCGGGGAGTATCGTCATCTTCATACGTGTGCATGCAACTGAGACTGCCGTCAGCGTCATACGTACGTATGTAAGTAGTGAGACCATTATTATCATAAGTGGGAGTATCATCATCTTCATACGTGTGCAGGCATCTGAGATCGCCGTCAGTGTCATACGTACGCATGTAAGTAGTGAGACTGTTACTATCATAAGCGGGAGTATCGTCAACTTCATACGTGTATAGGCAACTGAGACGACCATCAGCATCATATGTTTGTATGTAAGTAGTTAGACCGTTATTATCACAAGTGGGAGTATCGTCAACTTCATACGTGTGCAGGCAACTGAGACCGCCGTCAGCGTCATACGTATCTATGTAAGTAGTGAGATCGTTATCTTCATAAGTGGGAGTATCGTCAACTTCATACGTGTGTAGGCAACTGAGACGACCGTCAGCATCATACGTATGTAAGTAGTTAGACCGTTATTATCATAAGTGGGAGTATCGTCATCTTCATACGTGTGTAGGCAACTGAGAAGACCGTCAGCATCATACGTACGTATGTAAGTAGTGAGATCGTTACTATCATAAGTGGGAGTATCGTCACTTCATACGTATGTATGCAACTGAGATGACCATCAGCATCATACGTACGTATGTAAGTAGTGAGATCGTTACTATCATAAGTGGGAGTATCGTCACTTCATACGTATGTATGCAACTGAGATGACCGTCAGCATCATACGTACGTATGTAAGTAGTGAGATCTTTACTATCATAAGTGGGAGTATCGTCACTTCATACGTATGTATGCAACTGAGACGACCGTCAGCATCATACGTACGTATGTAAGTAGTGAGATCGTTACTATCATAAGTGGGAGTATCGTCACTTCATACGTATGTATGCAACTGAGACGACCGTCAGCATCATACATACGTATGTAAGTAGTGAGATCTTTACTATCATAAGTGGGAGTATCGTCACTTCATACGTATGTATGCAACTGAGATGACCGTCAGCATCATACGTACGTATGTAAGTAGTGGGATCGTTACTATCATAAGTGGGAGTATCGTCAACTTCTGTATCGTCAGTACTATAAATGTTTAGGTAAGTGCGAGGACCATCAGCATCGCAGTACAGTGGTATTAAACTTCCCACGCACTCATACACCTAACTATATATACATGTACTCTGTAGCGTGTTTGTATGTACGTGGAAGAACTCTCAACGTCATCGAGAAACCTAGCATTCTTTGCTGCTTTTCTTCATATCCTATAGTGGATTGCTATTGCTATTGCATTGCTATTGAGTTGTGAGTATTCTTTTATTTTTACTCCGGAATCCGACGTGTATTTTCAATTGGTGCTTTAATTTATAAATACTTTGTTCAAGGTAGAGTTATGTATAAAACAAAGGGACACCTGGCTTGTTGTTATATGGCCAGTTAAAATACACTGTACTAATTTTTCACAACAATCTCTTTCCCATTTTGCTTTTGCCATGTGTGACCATTTATTTGTGATGATTCTTTGAGGCTGTTTAAAATTTTAAAATCACTTTTGAGAATTTAATGTCACCCCTGTCTAAAATTACACTGACAAAGTAGTTTGAAGTGCTAATTTCTTAACTAAGCTCTGGCATAGCACTACTAACATGATTATATTACTAACCCAATATGCTCACCATATTGTCACTATCGGTAAGGTTCTCAGATCTCACTGACGATACCAAGTACTAGCATATGTGAAACGTCTAGTAGAATGGGTATATTGGGTTTATCATATAATACGGTTGGTATCAACTTACTAGGTTTTATCATTTACTATAGAAACAACAATTCTGTCCACTCCTATGGGTCCATTGACGCCGGATTTTATGTTCGGTGAAATCAGTTTTATTAGGCGTTCCACAGGTAGTGCTGGAGGTCTCTTCTGTCTATTTATCTTTATCATTTTTCTTCCCGCCTTCAGTACAGCAAAAGGAACTAATAGCTTAGCTAATAGTACACCAATCAGTCGTCCGAGCGCTTGCTGTCCAATCACATTTAGATAGCAGTACAGGCGCACGTATACATAAAATGCATTGCCTTGGTCAGACTATTTGTTTCTATAGTAAGATTTGATTCTACGTATATAAGATTGATATTTATTGATTATTCGTGTAAATACATACAAATGTAATGGAATAAAAAAGTCTGTAATACTTACCGAGTTCCTGTGTCTGGGTGAGACTTTGACATCAGGTTGCTTGGACAGTCTGGGCATTGTTGATATTTCTAAGACGGAGCACAAGGACACCAACTGGTCATCCAGCAGCAGCCGGGGTCGATGGTTGCAACACGGCCTGGTGCACCGACGTAACACTACAGGCGTGAACCCTTCCGCTTTGGTTCCGCAAGACACACGCTTCTTCCGCACACAATCTTTGCACGTCAGAAGTTCCATTGTGGAAGTTCCGTTCAGCGTCTGAGATCCAAGGTGTAGCATTATGGCTTACACTTGAATGGTCTATAAGTATTTGTTCATTAATGTGAGTTTGAGGAGACAACGATGCTCAAATGATATTAAGAATATAAAGTAAAGTGAAATATGAAGAAGGGATTATGACATATCCAATTAACTTATTGGTCGTTATTTAAATTAAGTTTGTATGTTTATGATCACTTTCAAGTAATTTGAAGAATACTGTCACACGACAATATCTTTAAAAAATATTGAATTTTCCTACAAAAATACAAATGATACATCAAGAATTACCAAGTAATTTTACAGTGATCAATTGTCTGGATTTATAATCGTAAGAATATAAATCAGACTCCAGTTGATGTTTGAAATGAAGAACTGGTAAAATTAGTTCTGTATGAAATGAAGATTAAAAATACATTCTTACAGGAATTTTAGTGAATGAATTATAGAAGGAATTTTAATTACTTTGAACGTTTACGGCTTAACGCTGTGTGGCTTCAGAACACTACGAGTATACTGAGCTGGATACTATTGCTAGGGATGATCACAAAGAGACAATATAAAAAAATAGCAATCAAAATTGAAGAACATTTTGATTTGGAAAAAGCATTAATATAAACTCTTATAAAGTATGACAAAAAATCAAGTCAGTTCTTAAATCGTTCTTTTAATATACTAATACTGTACTAAAACATTATTCTTTAAAGGGTGTTTTTGAATTTCAATTATGAATGCGTAAGTCGTTAATTAATTGTAAAGTTGCAGAGTTGATTAAAGGACGTTACTAATACTTCATTTAAAAATAAACTAAAATTGTCAGTAGAGATATTTACGTTATTTTTTTGTTCAACTAAACAAATGAAATAAACATTAACAGTTTAGTGTCGTACTGATTTATTAATTTAGTTCAGGTATATAGATAGTCAGATTTAAGCTTTTGTCAGTTTCAATAATTTCACTTAAAACATTTTATACACACTGAGGTAAATATGGGAAAGTCAATTTAATCTCAATTAAAACAGCAATTAGGATATATATTGATTACATTTTGTGGGATATGTGCAATTAATTGATTTAACTCTCATAAAATAACTAGTTATAAACAAATCAGATCTGATAAATGTGAAGTATTTCGAATCACAAGTTTAATTAGTTTAATCAGTGGCCCAGCAGAGATATAGATTGAAAACAAACGAAATTTCTCTTACATTTATTCAAGTGAACACAAAATTATTCTGAAGCACTGAGTCGACCATCGATTGAAAACCGCAAATTGAACAACTTTTCAGGTCACCGGATGTTTCGTTCTCTGAGTAAAAGGGGATAGGGTGAGTTTATGGGCTGAATGTCGTTGATGATGAATCGTTAGTGACGAACAAAGGCTCACTAACGATGTATGCTGAAGAGCCAGACAACGTTCATTTGCCTCTACTGTTGCTGGCGCTTTTGTTATTGCTCAGCTGTGCCGGTGCTAATGCAAATAGTTAATTATTAACTACACATTTCTCATTAACATAGGGATAGGCCCCAACCCATCCCCTTGGATGACGTGTTCTCCGAATTTGGATTTCAACTTTTGCCTTTTCGTTCAACTTTGATTTAAAGGAAACGATTAACAAAAATGTAGTAGGTTTTATTTAAAACTTCACACGATAGTTCATGTGAGCCTGCAGTTGACCTTTATTTAACGTGACAGTTAACTCAGTTTGGGATTCAAACCATGGAAATTGCACTCTGTAGTACAAAGCCTTCTGGTAATAATGTTTGTTATATTGTACACGTAAATACGTATAAATTGAATTTTATAAAACACTATATATGGTAAATAATGGTAGAGACTAGTGTCTTTAGAAGCAAATAACAAATTAGTTTCAAGAATTAGACGTACATAAAAAAACAAAAAAATGACTCGTACATATTTTTGACTACAAGTAGGCATCACACCTAATTGAAAAATTATACTTCCATTTTTAATCGATAATAATTGGTTGGCAACATTTTCAATTAGTGCTATTCGAAAAATAAATAATACAAATGTATTTATTTATAAATACATTGATTAAGTGGGACACATTATATTAATATTTGATAGTGAACGAGCAGTAATGTATAAATCTTACTGTATGACCAAATATAAATGTATGTCTACGTTTTGTGAAACAATTATTTTTGTGTATCAAGTATTTACAGAAAACATGTTTGGTACCCGAAAATGATTATAACGTGATATGAGATTTATTTGTACTTGATGCATTCCAATATATTTTTGGTCCCCGAAAATAAAACCAATATTTAATTTAAATCGCTAATCTACAATGTGTAGTTTTTTGAATGGACTGTAAAACTTAATTCAAATTTGAATTTATGTTCGAAATTACAATAAATTTTAAGTGATCACCAAGAATTAATTAAAACATTTGTTCACGGTAAAAAGAATCGAACCTGACGCAACATGTGTTGTAGTAGGGTCTTGCCAAACTGCTATCAAATTCACCTGTTATACATGAAAATGGTTGTCGTAATGATGTATACATACATCCTTGCTTTTAGGGATGAATTTTCAAAACTTGTATACATGTCTTATTTTATATTTATCACATGGAAAAATTCCATGAAATCTCCCAATACAGGAGAAATACAATGATACAAAACTCTTACAAAGAATAAATACAGTAAACTTCTAAAACGGAACAGTGTTATAAACAAAAGGATTTTATAAATTTCATAATTTTAAGATGTATATATTAAAATAATAAAAGAAGTATTTTTATTATATTTGATAAATATGAGAAAAAGGGATGTAGTCTTCATCAGAATAATTAGCAATGAGAAAAACGTGTGTATCATTTTACTGTAGCATTTTATTCGTTTTACACTGAATTTAAGGAATATGTTTACTAGATAACGTGTCATATATATAAATTGGCAACAAAATATGTACCTAAAAAGTAGATAGCTATAAAGTGTAACACATTGAAATATTAATATGACTGGACCCCAAATATCCAGGTTAGAATAATTAACATTTATACAAACCTCAACTTATATTTAATAAATGCTAATTTTGCCTAAAATAACTCTTTATATTTTTAGTGAGCAAGTACTAAAGTATGCATAACTTTAATTATATAAAGAAACTAAACCAAGCCACTAAGGTGATGACGTAATGCGGTCCGAAACGGATGCTGGTCGGCACGCAACTGAGTGTCTTAGAGAGGGGGTTGTTGATGGTTCTGTCATGGCAACGGGTGGTTCACATTCCCGCGCAGCCTCCTTGGTCCACATGTAGACACATGACCCACTTCCTCCCCCGTGTGACCCACAGACCCAGACCTAGTCTGGATCTTGGTTATGGGGCACTCGATCCGCTAATAACAGCTGACTCCTGGATTGTTAGGATTGGACGGAGTTTACGTTGGGATTACTTGATAAGGGATGATTTTATAATCATAAAACTCTGATTCAGCAGTTTATTTTCTTACCTGAATTCAGCTGTTGTCTTGGACTACAAACAAAATATATTAACTGCAGATGATACATTTCCTATATTCTTATACAAATTATTATTTCTTATCATGAAAGGATCGGAACACTAACATTTGTACTTAAAAGTATCGTTTTTATGATTTTGAAAAATGTTTGTAGCTAAATATAGGGTTTTTAGTTTTATATACATAGAAACAAAGAGCGTTTAAAAACATATTTAAAATATCAGCTATTATACTTAGTTTTATGCAGATTTGGAACATGTGTACGCGTATATCTCGAGGCAAACAAATTATTTTAACCCCAGAAACTGAATGTTTGTTTAATAAAAAATTGTCTTGGGCTTCAACCAAAGTATAATAACTGCAGCAGAAAAAGTTCTTAATCTTAACCAAATTATTATTCTTTATCATGAAAGGATCAGGAATCTAACATACATACTTAAAACTAACTTTTTATTATTTTACAAACATGTTGTTGCTAAGTATGGTTTTTATAGTTTTATAACCAAGAAATAAAATGCATATTTATAAAAAATCTACTGTTTCAGCTTTATATCGAGCATTCTACAGATTTGGAACAGATCTATGTATCAATGTAAAGAAAATTAAGGTTGTGTTTTTAAGCTCAAACAGTACATTTTTTCAGTAAAAAATATAAATTACCAGTTTCCCTACGATAAAAATGGTTATGCAAAAATGTTACGGTGTCATTGGAAATATTTGAATAACTAAATAGTTGTATTTGTAGTTATGAACGATTAGTAATCAGTGTGTAGGTGTTTGGCTTGACACATTCAATCAGTTTTAGCTAATTGAAATTCCCTTAAAAACTAATTTCAATACCGGCTATTTCTAAATAAGTAAAATCAAAGAATAAGTATTTGTTTATACAATTCCAATTTTAATGAACTTAAAAATTCAGAATATTTATCAGGATACAATGACTGTAATGAAAATATATAGATAAACGGAAAACTGTTTTTAAGTACACTTCACCGAGCTAATAATAATTTGGAATCAGTTTACGTAACTGGTCTCTTTCGATAACAGCGTTCAGTTCATCGTTTTTCTGTTATTTTATTGTTACTAAATCTGGGTTTCTAGGTTGTCAGGACATTCCTTTGTGCCGTGATTTATTAAGTAACATTTTATAAACTGCAGTTCTCCAAGAAACAGTGTTTTTTGTAGAGATTTAAAACCACTTTGTTTTGTACCCTATTTAAAACCTTTTCCACTACAATTATAATTTTATGTGTACATTTAGTATACGTTTTTTATCCAATGAATCATTTTGGTGGATAAATAACGAATCAAAATTAATAATTTATATCTATCTTAATTTACTTCCTCCAGACACCCTTAAATATGCCTAAATATTAGGTTATATAGTTATATGGTTGTAGTTTAAGTCGGTGGTTGGGTTTATTTTAAACTAGGGGACATTCCTGTGCGCTTCATGAGCCAAACCCGCCACTCATGTAATTTTCTTATTTTTCATCACCTTACAAGCTTACATATTAGAAATATAACCTTTTACGTGAAGTTACACCTTATGTCTGGAATTAAATCAGATAAATTAAACGAAAAGAACGACATTAAAAATGTTATTCTATGGAGGAAAAATTAACAATTTTATTTTAAGACAAACAGTACATTATTATTTTGACTTAAAATAAAAGCTTTTCCATAATATATAATTATACACAGCGAAGACAAAATGCTTATATTAGTGCTATCATAAAGTCCCCCAATATACTGTATAACTTTTTCACTATGTGTATTTTTCACTATGTGACAGTGAACGAAGACGAAATAACAACGCTTCAATTTCACAAAAACACAACACTTTTATTATACACTACAGAACACAGAATGTTTCACTATTAGTGATATCTTGATTACTGACTGTGAATTATTGACCGTCTGTGTCTAACTGTCTCTTCGAGCCTCCAGCCTGATATAGTGTCTGTCAAGTGTAACAAAGACTGGATATATTTTTCTTGATGTATCGATGTTTGTTTAGGGTAACATTATTCTCTATGGTTATCATTATATTTTCAAATAAAACATAACTTAAAACTAGTCAACAGATTATGTTAATCTTCTCAACATAGGAGACCCATTGCTAAGGGGCTAAGGCGTTGGGTCCCGATAAGACTATTAAGTTTTTGCCCTGCCCCTCCCGTGGTTCGGAAGTCACGTTAAGCCGTTAGTCCGAGGTTAAGGCTTAGAGAGGCCTTCTTAGCCCTAACTTCGCCATAAGACCAACTTCAACTGCATAGTGTAATTTACATAACGAAATTAAAATTTACGTGTAAGTTGAATATTCTTTCTACAGGTTTATTGACAAATATACAGTTGGAAAAAGTTTTGTCAGCCAAACAGAAAATATTATCTAAATAAATGTTTTATTAACTCTGTTTTATTCACAATAGCCTAAAATGCAATCAATGTCATGATGCTTCCGGTACACCTGAGAAAGACTAGCCTAAAGTAACTTGTGTGAAATTAATTGTCTTTATATTGAAACTAATATAACAGAAACAAAGTTAATAACCCCCTAGGCTCAGTATGTGAGGGTATTGACGGTTTTCCCCATAACAGGGCTTAGATAAAACAAATTCAATAAGTCTAACCCTAACCTACGTCAATCATATCAAATTATGTTCTTTATGTTATTCATACAAAAAAATAATATTATATTTTGTATCTTATTTTTTATATTGGTAATAGACGTATTATATTGAATATGCAGGTTTATAATGCTAGTCTAGGTGTGCTTCAGTTGTGATTTGTTCGGTTTCTATCAGTCGTTTTATTATATGTTTGGGTAAAGTCAGACAGGTTTATTGACAAATATACAGTTGGAAAAAGTTTTGTCAGCCAAACAGAAAATATTATCTAAATAAATGTTTTATTAACTCTGTTTCCCCCTTTTACTAACTCATAATTACAAATACAAAAGAGATGAGGTCAGTCTCACCAAACTAGCACAATGTGACTTCGATAATGGAAACTGCAATCACAATAGAGGAGTGGATAATGGCTTGGCCATATAGAATGGCCTTCCAGATAAATCATCCATAAAAATATAATATTTATTTATAATTTCCTATATGCAGTGTACATAGAATGTTAAACTGATAATATTTTATCTATTTGTTTTGAGTGGAAAAGAATATGGCGAGCGTGGTTCACCGAAATCGATCACAATAATATTTGTGCATTTTGTACTTGTATTGTAGTATATTTGTGCATTTTGTGCTTATATTGTAATACATTTGTGTTGTGTAACGTTTACTTGTACTGTACAGTATATGTACCAACATGTATTATGCTACTAATTAAAAAACTATTTGGAAAAGAATAGCAATTAATTAATTATAGAATTGACTTTGAGTCACTTAAATGCCAAAATTATATTTAAATGTAGCACGATAATACTGTATGAAAGTATTATAATATTTGTACTTAAAAGTCTTATAAAAATGTCATCACATATATATTCATATTTAATAACAATCATGTCCTAAAACTCATTTTCTAGTCACTCTAAACAACTTGTATTATCTTATAACTTATCTTATAACTTGTAACTTATCGTGGTTGAGTAATACGACATACATAAACAATCAATATTCCTGTTGAGGAATAAGAAAGATAAAAGAGTCTGACTATTTGCTCATTAAAATTAAAGTTTGAGAATTATATATTTCAAGTTTGCCGTCTAACTCAGTAAGAAATAAAATCGGAATTATTGGTTTAGATTTGAAACCACTGTCCCATTGATTATCATTGTGAATTTATTTGCTCTGGACATAACCTTCTTTAAAAAACATTAATAACATTACCAAAGGCAAATTTATGCAAATCATACCTTGTAACCAACTTACATTTTATACATATATTTTAAATACAATTACTTTTTCATCTATTATTTCAATACTTTTCCACCTATCATATCATACAAATTAGCTGAGCTTGGAAAAATGATTCTGTTTTCCAATTAATATTGTAAAGTAACATTTTAATATTTATATATACATAAATTACTAACTTATTAAATTATGTGTGAAGTTTTCTCATACATAAAATAAAAAAGAAGAAAAAGTAAGATATTACTAGCCTGAAATACCTATCATCATGTTGATTGATTTTTTCGAGCAGTTGAAAAATGGTAGTCTACTAAAAGAATGACTTTCGAATAAAACGTCGAGTCCAAAAATGTGTGTCTAAAGAGGTGTGTTTTCCTCTAAACCAAAGAATTTTCACGTCCAATCAGCGCAGTTTTATTTATATAAACAGGCACGTACAATTGTTTGTGTTTGGACTCATTTTATGATATATACTAAGATTGTTAGGGAAACGACAAAAAAAAAAAAAAAAATAACAACGACAATTCAAGAGAATAACAAGAGGATTTAATACCTATAGGTTCTACCTATATAAGTGTCTAATTTCGTTTTGGTTCCAGTGATTAAGGTACATTGGAATATGACGTAGTTCAGGAGTAAGTAATGACTTAGATAATCAGTTATGGCTTCAAGCAATTTCTAAAAATAGGAGTAAATATCTCAAATGTGAATGAACATACACATAAGATAGATAAATTATGTGTAACTTGTATGTAAGATAGATAACATACACATAAGGAAGATATAAGGGCAAAAAAGAATGACAAGATCTTCTTGTCATTTATAACTTAAATATGGTTATATTTCTCAAGAAATACTCTTCTATTTTACTTATTGATACAAAATGTATTTGGCTAATAAACAATTTTAAAATAATGCTAATACATTTTACTTTCAATATTATATTATAAAGTCAAGTAAACTCTCTGTATTTGTATTATACAACACATAAAATTATTAAGTTTATGTAAAAAAATGTTTAATATTAGCATCCTGTTATTAATTATCGATTATAACGGAAGGATTGTTTAGTGTACAACCTTAAATTTTATATGGAAGTATTTTTCGTGGTTGTATTGATTAGGAAGGGCTTGTGGTGAATATTTACACTGTATAAGTGATGATTTAAACATCTATACCTCACATTTACTCTTCTTCACTCAAGATTAGGTAGAGGTAGTGAAAATATTGGGATGGGGTTAAAAGGAAAGAGGATAATCACCCAAAACTAGAACAATTTGATTCCAATATTGGAAACTGAAGGAGCAATATAAGGGTTGATAGGTGTTGAACACTTAATGTGGCCTCTTAGACAAAATATAAGCTGTAAGTTGAAACAAGATACAAATCAACAATCGTTCAGAGATCAAGAGATTACAATAACGTAATCGTCAATTTAAAATAAGCTTAAAGTTGTCTATGGGGTTTAATGCCGCAATCCTATATGTTATATACTTACTACAAAATCTACTTCATGTTGTAACCCCCTCCCCCATTATACGTGTTTTTAACTTTGCAAAAGCTGAATATACATTTATATATAATATATTTATTTCTACTTATACTAAATTCAGACATATTATAAAGTTTTACAGTCAAAATAATTAATTAAATTAAATTTAATAGACTATTCAAGGTAAAAAAACTACGCTAAAAAAGATCCTTAAATACGTACATTAGATTTAATAAGCATATCCGTTGAATGATAACGTTTAGTCATTAGAAAACCACATAGCAGAAGATTGAAGACCACATAACTGGAGTGAGACAATAATAAACGTAATAATACGGAACACTGCGTATTCGTATCAAGGAATAAGGTAAGTAAATTAATATTAGCATTACTTATCTTATTCCTTATTTACTTATCTTATTAAAAAATAATCTTCTCAAAACAATATTTAAAAACTTACAACGAGCCAGAAAATTAACAAAACATGGCTATTAATTCACAAAACAACGTAAACAACTTTTCAGAGAGTTTTTATTGAACAGTTTAAATAACCCCGATATTACGTAACCATATTTAACCAAACTGACGAAACAATTCACCATAGTCACATTCTTAAACCCGGCAATAATGAGATACTGAGAGTTAATCAGTTAATTAATTATGAAATCCAACTTGGTACAGTGCCAGTTATTCAGTTGCCTAAGTAAATAGCGAAGTTTTATAGGTCTCTATAACAACTTCATTTACAAAACTATTCCCATCTATATGGATTCGCCTTATCAATAAGTAAATCGTATGACCTCGTATCATTTAAAAACTTCCAATTCTGCAAAAAAACCAAAACATTTCCTTTCGAATTTTCTGAACATGTTGTCCCTAATTTTGTATATTGCCTCTAATCATTGGAGTATTTTGTATCCAATAATCCGAATTAATTTACTGTAGCTATGTAATTATTTTGTTGTCAACCATCGAAATTCTTCACATCAAATCAACCTTATATAAATTTCCCAACTGTCGAAGTATCCTTATAAAAAAATCACATTATTATTTATTCAGTGACTAAAATACTTTGCCTCTAACAGATCAATAACCATAGGCTAGTAATAATAGGCCAATAATACATACTTGACCCCAAACATCCGAATATATGTTTCTTGGTAATTTTATAATACATTATGGCCCATCGCAACAAAATATGCGTAAGTGAGTTTTGATATTTTCTTTTTTTTTTCAACCGGTTCAAGTAAATAATACTATAATTTCCAAAATTGTATTTCTCGTTAATTTTTTAAGTTTCAATACCGATAGTTAATATTCAAACACTCTGCGCTCTCTAACCAAACTTAATTTTGAAAAAATAACTGCAAAAGTAAAAAAAAAAAACTAATTATAGAGTTAAAGTATGGTTAACTAGTTAATTTTATTACCTGTCGTAAAAGAGAGATTGTTGACAAAAGGAAAATTACACACCAAATCTACAATGCAGACAAAAATTATTGATATGGTTGAGTCAAATAGATAGAACTTATGCCTCGGTAACAACAATCTGCAAGGCAATGAAGAAGAGAAACTGTAAAGACCCCACCATAGTACACTTTATACAATCATCGTACAGATCATCGCACAATTTTAGTAAAATTCCGAGCGACAATCTAGCTAGTAGTTTGAGCTAGTTTCTATGTTGGCATTCGTTTCTATGATGGCACGTCGAATGAGTGAATCTCTACTTGTATATATACGTAAGGACGTATGTATACAAGTAGAGATTCACTGAAGGCAGGGAATTAGGTTTGCTAACGCTGCCTTGCATTTACATTTTGGAGACTGTACTCTATTGTAGATTTAAATGCAATTTAAAACGAGGTAGTGACATCCATCAACACGAAACAAGAAGTAGTCACAGTGTTAGAGTGGCTCGGCACCGTACATCGGCCCTGGAACGCAAACCGTCTGTAGCAGGCGTCAAAATTTTAACAGATTCAAGTCTCAATTAAAAGGCTACTTAGTGGATCTCGCTTGTTATTCTGTGGGTGAATTTATAGCAGACCCCTAATTTGCAGACGGCTCGGGAGAGATCCTGTATGAATGTTATTGCTGTAGAAGAGTGTTTGTAGTGAATGAATGCGTTACTCTGTGAACGAATGAACTCCCCCACTAAAATTTGCTGAAATTGTTATTATAGCTATTTTATCCAATCACTTAATGTATCATTAGTTTGTATGATCATTATTACTAATAATATGACTTTTGATATACAATATGTACATACTGTCAAAAAGCATTAAAAACTATTTCATTTCGTATAAACTAGACCATTTAGTCTGGACGTTGGAGCACGGATTCGATGAATTATTCGACCCAGTTTCGGTACTCTGCAGGTGCGAGCCTCATTACTAATCACTTTTCAACAAACAATAATTATTTGTGTTTGTTTGTAGTGGTTTTTATAGTTTTAACTATTTTCTTTAATTATTTTATCTTAACAATAATCTTAGCTGTTTTGTTTTATTTTACCTCTATCATTGGCTGAATATATTTATGATACTCTGAAACATGTTGATACTACTATTTCGTTTGCCAGGATACAATATTTTTGTTAATACTTACATAATATTGTTGATTCAATGTTCCTTAGAGAATACATACTTTGTTAAAGCACCAGTACCAGTAAAAGTAATTCAAGGAATAGCTTTGTCTACAACTCTGCATTTTATTGCAGTAGTGAAATGAATTCAATTCGTATTTAATTGAATTAATTATCATATACAGATCCAATTATTGATTAATGTTACCCTCGATCACAATCGCTAATTTAAGACCAAATACAAAAATAAATAAACGTCACTATTTTATATTTTCAAATAAAGTTTGTAAGATGAGCTGCTGAATATTAAATCTTGTTTAGTATTCATGGCACGAAAGAATGCCATAAAGTGATACTCCTGCTCAGACGACCCAGAAACACAGTGATATATCTTGAAAATAAATTGAAAATAATGATTTAAAGTATTTTATCTGTAGATATAAAGCATTTAGTCTCATTAGATTTGGTTTAAGAATCCATACTATGGCTAAAACGTAAATATTTGGCTTATAATTATAGCCAGTATACTTTGGGAGTATTTTAAATATTTTGGTCAAGGATATCCTGTGTAAAATGTCTTAGTATATTTGTAACTATTACCACAACTAAAACTCACACAAATATAAAATTGAATTATAATTGTTTTTGAATATTGTAACGTTCAGACGACAACATCAAAGTGAAAATAATTAGATTTTCACAAAATAATAAGATGCCTACAGCATTTCAAATAAATACATTTATTTATGACCAAATAAATGAATTAAAATGTTAACTATAAATATTATTTATTTTCACTACTATATCGTAGTTAATGGATTGTTTTGGTAAATAATTAAATATTTTTATTTCTCAATAAATAATTATTTAAGGCTTGTTCTTTAGTAAACTTTATTGAGCCGGTAACAATTTACCATATACTAGTTTACATGTTTAATGTAATATAGATACATTCATTACATACCGTAACTGTGTATTTGGGTCATCTGTGGAGAAGAATACTTCTTTATGCATTCTTTTCCACGATGGAATGTAAAACAAGATTTAATACCCGTTTTATTTAATGGACAACATGCATTGTATTAAAACAGTTAATACATCTGGGTCAGTAAAAATTTAAAATTCCTGTATAAAATTTACGTCCATAAAATCATTACACCTGGACTCTTTCAAACATACAAAAATCAAGTGATGTACGCAATTAATTAAATTAAAATTATCATTCTCTTTCAAAGATGACAAAGTTGTTTCTAATGACCTTTAAACGCCTTCTTCAATAGGGCGCTTTGGATTGAATTTGGCAATTTGTTGATAAACGAGTGCCATCCTGTGAGGGTAACCACTCGAAAACTTCCATCCTGTTTTCTCCAGTTTCGAAGTCATCCCTACATCAAGTTTTATAAGAGTGAACTTCACTACAGATGTGACGTTAAAGCGTAAAAAGTTTAAGAATATTTGTTACCAATTGTCTAATTATTTCAGTTTTCTTTACTTGGATAGTGTATATACGGTATGGTTTGTTGTCAGCTACCATTTATTAATATTTGTAAAACTGCCATGTATATTTGGATAAAAATCCGAAAGGCATGATATTCATTGAATAAAAATTTTAAGTGTTCTCCTGTCACAAAGCTAAGTCCAAAACATCGAGTCATTTGAGTCATATCTCACTGTTACTCTAATCCCTCGGTAAAAGAGCGCAGGGGGCACTCTGTAACTATGTGATCCATTGTTTTATAGACTCCCCACAATCACATGACTGATCTAGGGTCAATTCCCATTTATACTTCCAGTAATTGCATCTGCCAACGCCAATGCGGAACCAATTCAAGAGTGTCCATCCCATCCCAAGGGAGGTTCATCCCATCTACAGGTATTTACGCATCGTCAATAAGGAACTTATTTCGTCCATCAAAACTGTTTCAGCTTGTACTGAGTGGGGCTTGTACTTCCAGTTCATCTGCTCATCTGGAAAGCAGAGCGTAGAGGGGGGTTTCGAGATTTTAAGCGACCTTTCTGACGTGGGAGATCCTGTGTAATGGGGAGATGCGGGGCATTAAAGATCTTATTGAATTCTTTAAGTAATACCTCCTGACGTCTTATCTCTGGAGGAGTTAAACTGGACAGTACCAGGAGCTGGTTATTGGATAATGGATAACAAAATCACTTGGATATGTTACTTGTCAATTTGTCTGAAAAAATAATTTGATTAATTTAATTTCACTACCTATTCCTCTTGGTGAGGGAGGAGATGATCTTTGGTCCATTCTGCAATAAATCTGAGCGTCCATATAGTATCAAGACAGCTTGATGGCAATCCTTTCACTGTGCTGAACTTATTACAAGTGATTCCTTTGTTGGAAACGTTTTCCTGTCGATGAAATTTTTAATAATCGATTAAAATGTTTTTATAATATGAAATGCTAATGAAATGACAATTTTAATAGATAAAAAAGCAAAAAAATTAAAATAGCTTCTATTTTTTAAGAAAGACTTCATCTATCAATCAAAACAACTGTAGGATATTTATAAATTACAAACTCCTAACAACAACTAACAAAAAATAAAACTTATGACATAGATGTTATTCCATTATTTATAAGTTTGTGAATCATTAAAATTCAAGATTAACAATGTCAACTACTTTCTATAAGTTGAAAAATACATTTAAAGACATTTTGGAATTTCCATTGCTTCTATCGCCATATTAAGTAGATACATGACTGCATCTATATTAGATTTCTCACTTCGGAATCCAAGTTGGCTGATTGATAGGAAATTATGCTTGTCCAAAAAATCACAATTTAAATTAGAAACAGTGTTTAAAATACTTTGTTTAAGGTTGATAACATTAAGATCAGATGATAATTTTTTCTTTAAAAAGGTCACCCTTTTTTAAAAAAGTTATCAATTGTGAATTCAGTCAAGTGTTTATGGAGCTATTTCAAATGAAACGAAAGCTTATTACTCGTATATTGCCATTTTCAAGCTTTTTATTAATGATGATTACTAATTGTTAATGTTAGTGGAGACTTGCTTGTGAGTAAAATTTTAAATTTTAAGAAATTCCACTACTACATAGTAAAACACATTTAATAAAACAAATATCTAAAAATAAAAAAGTTAAATGTTGTAAGGGGGATATTTTGAAGCAAAAAATAATAAATTAAATAAATATAATGTGTCCCATCTACAAACATAATATTCGACAGACAGAATACACGAGCATAATAGAGAAATGTAAATTGAGGTTTGATGAAAGGTGTTGATGGAAAAAGACCTCTTGAGGTAAAAATGTGTAATAGGATGAGGGAACTTTTAAGAGGAGTGGACTTCAGTTGCTAGAGTTAAGAAAAGAAAACAAATACAAGTTAAGTAAGTTAGAAAACCTTAAGATATGGTGAGATATCTTGACTGTAAAAGGATATATATGTCTTAGGAGTTTAAGATTCTTATATAATTATTGTCACCAAGCTTGTAGGTGGTTTACTATGAATTATTGTTAGTTGAAACCAAAGTTCATTTTATTGGTATTGTATAATTCATATTGGACATACATTTGTATTTTAATTAAAGAAAAACAATTGTGCCAGGTCATGAAGCTATAAACATTTATTGAAATATTTAAAATTGATTTTTTTAAATAAACACTATTCTTAACATTTTATTTTCACCTGTAAATGAAACATTTATAATATAATATTTTACGATAGTTTAATCTTTTTTGTACTTATTTAGTAAATGCTAGAGTTGCTAAAAGGGCAAACTGATGTATTAATATGAATAAAAATAATGATATAAGCACCTTATTTATCAAGTAAACGTTTATGGAAAATACTGTGATAAGATTTAAATATTTTATGAAAACCATTTGACGATACACTTGATATTTAGAACAACGAGTTTTCACACCAGTAAACAGGGTTTGGGATCATGTAAACCGAAGTTTTCTTGATTGATTCCGAGAAGGGTCTTACCTTACGTCACTAAGACCCAGAAACTTCCATGCAACATATGGTCCACGTGGTTCAGTTTAGTTGCCACATTTTAAACGGTATAAGAGATACTAAAGGTTTGTGTGAGACAGAATAGGATACACATTTTGCTCTGAGTGGGAACTTAACTGTACAGCTAATTTCATATTATTTCATTGAACATTTAACTATATTTTACTGAATTTATTTTGAATTTAAAAGTTATATCCATACAAACTATATTTCACATATTAAAAATATAAACTAAGAGAAAATTCCTGCACGATTTTACGTGCCCACACCACCAGTTACCTCGGACTTCGGCCTCGGCAATATCAGTTGGTAGTAAGTCTCACTCGCTACGCTAGTGACAGGTCGGCCTTCGGCCTCGGTCTGTGTTTGCGTTAACTTTAGTTGGTAACAAATACTATACGACTGTTAAAATCAATAGGTCAGTTATTTAATATACTTTTTGTGTTATAGCTGTTTATATGAAATATAAAATAAGAGCGTTTTTAAATCCACACTAAAAATACACAATATTACTCATGTATAAACATTATGAAACGGCTGTTTATATGTAATAATATTAACACACAACCGATATTAATACGTTGGAACGTTCAGGGCCAGTGGGGTGAAGCACAGGTCCCTGAAATACATTGTTAATTTGAATTTCTGATAATATTCCAGCCATTTTAGGTCTAATAATAAGTTTTAAATTGAATCAAATAAAGCTATCTTCTTCTTTGCCCGAGAAATTTTTGCAAATTAAATGCGTATCCATGCCATGAATTTAGTATCATCAATTATACAAACAGAATTAGTTGTCTATATTTAAAATATTAAAACGATCGAACACATACAGTAAACCTGCTCTTAAATAAGCTGAGTTTAAGTAAACGCAATACCTGAAAAAAATTACGTCAATAATATTATTTGTTCATAATAGCAACGAATACTGATCGTATAAGCAGTTAAACACCAATGTTAAACACTTAGCCCACTCAGACTGCTACCTTGGGGAACACCCTCTGCATTGGTAGTCACTATTACATGTGTCGGGCAATTATAAAAATAGTAATTTATTAAACAGTTAGCCCACTCAGACTGCTACCTTGAGGAACACCCGCTGCATTGGTAGTCACTATTACATGTATCGGGCAATCATAAAAATAGTAATTTATTAAACAGTTAGCCCACTCAGACTGCCACCTTGGGGAACACCCGTTGCATTTGTAGTCACTATTACATGTATCGGGCAATCATAAATATAGTAATTTATTAAACAGTTAGCCCACTCAGACTGCTACCTTGGTGAACACCCGCTGCATTGGTAGTCACTATTACATGTGTCGGGCAAGCATAAAGATAGTAATTTATTAAACAGTTAGCCCACTCAGACTGCTACCTTGGGGAACACCCCCTGAATTGGTAGTCACTATTACATGTGTCGGGCAATCATAAAAATAGTAATTTATTAAACAGTTAGCCCACTCAGACTGCCACCTTGGGGAACACCCACTGCATTGGTAGTCACTATTACATGTGTTGGGCAATCATAAAAATAGTAATTTATTAAACAGTTAGCCCACTCAGACTGCTACCTTGGTGAACACCCGCTGTATTGGTAGTCACTATTACATGTATCGGGCAATCATAAATATAGTAATTTATTAAACAGTTAGCCCACTCAGACTGCTACCTTGGTGAACACCCGCTGCATTGGTAGTCACTATTACATGTGTCGGGCAAGCATAAAGATAGTAATTTATTAAACAGTTAGCCCACTCAGACTGCTACCTTGGGGAACACCCCCTGAATTGGTAGTCACTATTACATGTGTCGGGCAATCATAAAAATAGTAATTTATTAAACAGTTAGCCCACTCAGACTGCTACCTTGGGGAACACCCGCTGCATTGGTAGTCATTATTACATGTATCGGGCAATCATAAATATAGTAATTTATTAAACAGTTAGCCCACTGAGACTGCTACCTTGGGGAACACCCGCTGCATTGGTAGTCACTATTACATGTATCGGGCAATCATAAATATAGTAATTTATTAAACAATTAGCCCACTGAGACTGCTACCTTGGGGAACACCCGCTGCATTGGTAGTCACTATTACATGTGTCGGGCAATCATAAAAATAGTAATTTATTAAACAGTTAGCCCACTCAGACTGCTACCTTGGGGAACACCCGCTGCATTGGTAGTCATTATTACATGTATCGGGCAGTCATAAAAATAGTAATTTAATTAGGCTATATTTTTTCATGGGGTTGATTTTCTTATGCAAGCTATATACATTTGTAATTGTTACATGGACCTCTTCAGGTAATGCAATAAAGTATGTAATATAGATGGAACACTTTTAATTTTTTTGCTGTTCTGAGTGAATTATGTTTATTGTGGTATGAGTAATGACAGAAATACTTTTATACTGATTTTCACTAAAATAAGGTACAGAGAGTAAACCTAGGAACGAGCGTAAAATATCAATAGGGATAGAATAAAAATGTATCAAAAATTCTCTTAAAAATAGAGACCCTTTAATAAGAAAAAAGATAATCAACTCACAATAAAACAGTATCAATAGATAAATAGTAACGTATACTTTATTACACGTTAAAGTAATAAAAATACCAGCACTAGTAAGCCACTAAAAGTAACTAACGTAGGCCAATAATGAAATAACACCCTTACTCGGCAAGTTAAAAAAATTGCAAACTGACAAAAATGATAACGTTAGAAAAATTAAAGTATCGTTAAACACATAGTTTTACAGGAATATTGTACTGTAAAATACCTAAGGATAATAGAACGTGATGTATTTTTAAATTATAACATACATTTGAGAAAATCGACTAAAGAAGGCTCTTGCTTTTACGCACACATCTTCTAAGATTCTTGGAATAAGAATTTCCATGAAAAGTTGAAGAGATCAACGGAAGAAACTTCTAAGGGATGGAGAACCCACTATTTAAAATACCTACAACATGTTTCAAGAATACTGGTAGATTATGAAAGTTAAATAATTTGGTTAAATAATTTAAATTAAGTATCCTCAGTTAAAAAATTATTTGAAATGTTTTAGAATGATTTTTTAAGGTCCAACTTTAAATACTAGTGAATCTACTTGTAACATTTACATAGATATGTTGAGAAACTTTAAACAATACATAGTACAGTTAACTACGCTTCTTATAAAAAAACGAGAAAAAACACTTATAAAGACTGCTATAAGACTCAAAAAATATTATGTTACTTGTATACATTTTTTAAAGTTTTTTTAAATAAATAAAGACACTTTGTGAATTTTATTTTTATTAATATTCTTAGTAAAAACTTATTATTTTAAAAAGTCTTCCTAAACTAATAATAGCATATATAACCTCATCTAAATTAAAAGGTTTAAACATCTTTTTTTTGACATCAGTTACTGTACCATAGGTTTAAATGTTAAAACATTAGTTAAATTGTATTTGTGAACATTTATTTTCAGTTATTCTATCTGTTCTATAAAAGAGAAGGACGTGTACAGGTTCCAAAAGTGTCCGCAACAAAGCAGCACCTCCCTTCAGTTATACTTTGTACTGCATTTAACGTTTATTACTAACAGTTAAAGAATTCATTACAGGGCCCAAACCGACTAAAATGGTTATTTAAATGACATTTTATAGAATACCGGATGTTTTTATTAAATAAGTTATTCATTAATAAAATGTTCATTATTGTATGGTTACATATTTTATACTTTTTCTGTATTTTAAATATACACCATGGATAGTTAGTTTGATAATAAAAGGTGCAAGATGTCTAATGTAATAAAGAGTTGTTGATGTTGGTTTGTTGATTTGTTTTATACTGTGAAGTTTTATTGACTTAGCTAACTCGATTTATTGAGATTCTCGACTCATTACTCATTACGGATAGAGGACCTGTTTGCTAGTGATAAAAAGATTCTATTTGCTGTGCACTTTTGGATTTATATATAGTGTATACTATGCTTGCAAACATGGCACTATAATTAACCTGGATATTTAGTAACAAACCATAAATACAAGCTTTGTGTAATGGATTTTATAAATAAGTGAAACTAGGGGGCACCCCTACACGCTTAGCCTACCAAACCAGTCACTCGCTGCACTCGAGACGACCCTGCCTTTGGCCTCGCGCGTAACTTAAACTGTATTAAGTAAAATCATATTATATTAATTCATCTACAGTCACTCACTCACTCACGCTATTTATAGTATAGTAATTATAAACAACCAATTTTATTACTAAGCCTATTTAAAATGTTTTCATTTTGGGGAAGACAAAGGTTGTTGGACATTTGCCATCATTACGTGAAAATTACCAATCACGACGTTTCAATTTGGTAGAACCCAAACCTTTTTCAAGTGCTAAAAACTAAATTATATCTACACAAACATGTTGTAAAACTACATTCTTAAACTAATAAACTTAAATACATTAATAATTATCTACATTCTAACCTAGATCATAGAATGGGGTACAACAAAATGAACTTCTGCTAAATATAAAAATGTTAACATGATTAAATTAATATAACCAATTAAGTACTGCCAAGGTCACGAAATAAACGAAAAAATGTTATAACACAATTAAATTAATATTAAAATCAGACTGAAATGAGATTACATTAACTAATCATAAATAAAATAAGCATAAGGTACCGGAAAACACTATTAATTTAAAATGACATTAAGCATGCACAAAAAATGACATATGTGACTCGGAAGGACTGAGACTATGACCCAATCTATTATTAGGACAAAAAGACAACAATTATTAGGACAAACAATGTATTATTTTATTCCTAATAATTGTTGTCTTTTCAGGTTAAAATATAATTGTAATAGTTAATTAGATTGGATAGTAGTCTCAGTCCTTCCAAGTCACATATATAATTGTTTGTGCATGCTTAGTGTTATTTTAAATTAATAGTGTTTTTCAGGTACCTCATATTTATTAAATTTATGATTAGTTAATGTAATCTCATTTCAGTCTGATTTGAATATTAATTTAATTATGTTTTAACATTTTGTCGTTGATTTCGTGACCTTGGCAGCTCTTAATTGGTTATATTAATTTAAACCTGTCAACATTTTTATATTTAGCAGAAGTTCATTTTGTTGTACCCCATTCTATGATCTAGGTTAAAATGTAGATAATTATTAATGTAGATAGGTTTATTAGTTTAAGAATGTAGTTCTATAACATGTTTGTGTAGATGTAATTTAGTTTTTAGCACTTGAAAAAGGTTTGGGTTCTACCAAATCGAAACGTCGTGATTGGTGATTTTCACGTAATGATGGCAAAAATGTCCAACAACCTTTATTTTCCCCATCTGATACTCCATCATTAACAAATTTCAAAAACAAAGTTTTCATTTTATTTCACGGCTGATGATAACACACACAGACATACATACATTCGCTCTTTTATAGTTAACTTTATATTTTACTGTGCTGCTCTCTATGTTTAACCTAACAAATTATTTGCACCATTTAAACATTTGTTTATGCCACCAGCTGGTCAATTAAAATTAATCTCCATGAGAATAACATTGCAGCTTTTACACCGTGTTGGACAAAAAGGTATGGGAATTTAAAAAATCTAGCTCCGTTACGACTTAGAAATCAAAATTATCTTTTGAATAAAAGGATTTCATCAAAATCGGCCAAGTAATAAGTTCAGGAAATGAGTGAACTAAATGACCCGATTGTGTTAATACATATATAGTACAAGTAAACGTCATACAACACAAATTTATTACAATATAAGCACACAAAGCACAAATATATTACAATAAAAGTACAAAATGCACAAATATTATGGTGATCGATTTCGGTGAACTACGCTCACCTTTCTCAGACCACAGGGAATTTGTGATTTATTTTGTGAATCCCTCTGGTCTGAGGAAGGTGAGCCTGGTTCACCGAAATCGATGACCATAATATTTGTGCATTTTGTACTTGTATTGTAATATATTTGTGCATTTTGTGCTTATATTGTAATAAATTTGTGTTGTATGACATTTGTTTGTACTGTATGTATACCAACACATATTATGCTAACTAAAAAACTATTTAATATATATGATAACTTATTTCGAGGCTAAGTTGGCCTACACATTTCTCTTTACCACTTAACAGCTTTAAGTTCAAAATAAGTAGATCGTATTACCTTGTACTGGCCACATATTGTGTTCTGTAAGTTTATTGATAGATAACTTGTCATACTTTGTATATATTATCGATTTATTTTGATAATAATAAATAATGTAACATTTTTATACAAGTTATATAACTTTACTGCGTGTTTAAGGTAAAACTGGACCACACTGGCAAGTGTATTTTATTACTGAGTGGACCCAAACTAATGTAATATATTTATACAAGTTATATAACTTTACTGCGTGTTTAAGGTAAAACTGGACCACACTGGCAAGTGTACTTTATTACTGAGTGGACCCAAACTCATGTAATATATTTATACAAGTTATATAACTTTACTGCGTGTTTAAGGTAAAACTGGACCACACTGGCAAGTGTACTTTATTACTGAGTGGACCCAAACTCATGTAATATATTTATACAAGTTATATAACTTTACTGCTTGTTTAAGGTAAAACTGGACCACACTGGCAAGTGTATTTTATTACTGAGTGGACCCAAACTCATGTAATATATTTATACAAGTTACATAACTTTACTGCTTGTTTAAGGTAAAACTGGACCACACTGGCAAGTGTATTTTATTACTGAGTGGACCCAAACTAATGTAATATATTTATACAAGTTATATAACTTTACTGCGTGTTTAAGGTAAAACTGGACCACACTGGCAAGTGTATTTTATTACTGAGTGGACCCAAACTCATGTAATATATTTATACAAGTTATATAACTTTACTGCGTGTTTAAGGTAAAACTGGACCACACTGGCAAGTGTATTTTATTACTGAGTGGACCCAAACTCATGTAATATATTTATACAAGTTATATAACTTTACTGCGTGTTTAAGGTAAAACTGGACCACACTGGCAAGTGTATTTTATTACTGAGTGGACCCAAACTAATGTAATATATTTATACAAGTTACATAACTTTACTGCTTGTTTAAGGTAAAACTGGACCACACTGGCAAGTGTATTTTATTACTGAGTGGACCCAAACTCATGTAATATATTTATACAAGTTACATAACTTTACTGCTTGTTTAAGGTAAAACTGGACCACACTGGCAAGTGTATTTTATTACTGAGTGGACCCAAACTCATGTAATATATTTATACAAGTTACATAACTTTACTGCTTGTTTAAGGTAAAACTTGACCACACTGGCAAGTGTATTTTATCATTGAGTGGACCCAAACTCATGTAATATATTTTAATAACCGTAATCTGAATTAATATAAATATCCATCCATATTGTACTGACGTTTTGAAAAAAGTTGTATCAAAATAAATATCTTAAATAAATAAAAACCGATTCAAATCATACATTAAATTATCGTTGTAGATCTGTTTGTCAACTAATGGTAGTTCGTGAATGTGAATATTTGCTAACATTTATAGGAATACCAGTTAATTAACACAGCCAGTGAGTTCCCGATATACTAGTTAGAAGGGAGAAGGTCCGCTCAAGGGAGCTTAGCTCCTGGATGAATTATGGTGTTCCGAGAAGGCTCGTAATTTACCTCTCCACTTTCCTAAAAGAGCAGCACCTATCTTGAGCTGAAAATAATATTTCTGCTAACTAGAGAAGTTAATTGCAGATTTTGTTATGAATAGTTTTCAAACTACGTGTATACAAACAGTTGGTGAACATTCTCCTTAAAGTTACGTTTTTCCTCGTAAATTTTACATAATAATAATAATTTAAAGGAACAGGAGGAATTTATACTATTATACGGTCTAATATATTGCTGATAAACAAATAAAATGTAGCGATTGGTCTGGATAACTGTAGTGAAATGACCAAACACCCACAGTGAATGGTGGGTTGTTATTATTAAATGAGACTTACGATTATTCCATATTATTCATCTCTAAGACGCCGATCGTAGAGATATGAACGAATATGAGGAGTGAATGAGTGTGATGAGTGTACATGAACGAGTGTAGTCATTGTTACTATTTGAGTTTGACTTAGCTCAGAAAGGACTATTTATTAATAGCCCAATAACCATGGCAACTAAGGGGTCTACAGCTTTACGTGGAATCCGAACCATGTAGTGTTGGTATGATTTTCAGCTAACTGGCAAGACTTACACTCTGTTCTCTTCCCTACACAACATCCGGACCTTGATTACCATTCAACATGGACACTCCAGACTTCTCTAGTAGTGTCTACGTTGATGACAACCATTGAGTGAACGCCGCGTCGGTATTAAGAGAACCGAGCATACGTTAGGAAAGTCAATGCTTTAAGCACTAATAGAAGAGTAAATATATCCATATATATATATATATATATAAATATATATATATATATATATATATATATATATATATATATATATATATATTTAATGAAAAACTTAAGCAGGGAGGTCTGAGTTTGTATCTTGAAGGGACAACTTAATCACCTTGTGTTGCTGGTTAGATATTAAAACGGTTTGAACTAAATAGTATACTAAACTATAAATAATACAGATTTGGGAAATTACGTTACACTTGAACAGTTTTAATATCTTAGTTGGGAAATGTTTAATGAAGGTGTTGATGTTGAAGTAGATATGGAAAGGAGTGCTTTGGAAGCCATATAAAGTAAACAGGGCAAATGTACCTGATTTTCGAAAACAAATAATGTTACTAATTCCCAACGAATAAAAATTAATAAAATATAAGAATTTTTCTCAATAAAAAAAATTGCTGCAGCAAAAACTTTTAAAAATCAAATTGCTTTTTTAGTAACAATGTTGAAGTATAATGATCAAATAACGTAAAAATATAAATTAAACAGAAAGTAGTGAGATGTTTTCTGCAAATATATGCAGCTTATTAAACGTGTAATATTTCCAATAAATGGTTTGTTGTATGTATTAATTAGTACAAATAAAAACATTGAAAAGCAATACAACACCAACATCAATATTGATGTAAAAGAAATGATAAGCAACAAGAAAAAGATTATTTACGCGCTAATTATAAAAGAAACTTCGTAAACACAGCTGTATAACTGTCTCATAGATTTATGGAGAAACGATACAGTCATAATTGATAATCGAACAATTAAAGTTAATTAGAAAGTAAGAACTAAATGATCAGAGCAATTTCACTAATGATTTGTACGATAAATTAATTTAACATTTAATTAGTTTACAACCTCATTTATTTAAAAAAATAAAAAAGACTTTACACGTAAAGAAAATATCGTTGTTACAGAAATGTATTATTTATGAAAATGGTGGGCCATTATCTATTATGTACAACAATAAATTAAACATAAAATCATAAACTCTAGAGATAAAACCTACAGAGGACAGAGCCACTCCAAGTTAAAGCATTTTCTTGTACTAAAATCCTTTTTTTCTATCAATTTCAAAAGACAAAGTCGGCAGAGTTTTTTGGATTTTAAAATATAAATAACAATAGAATGAAAACATAATTAAAAGTAACAAACAAAAAACATAACACTCTAAATACTTAAGTAGTGAAATTGAAAGACTATTAACTTTTAAATTAAAATGTATAAATACATACAATATACATTTCTATTACTCTATTCCTAGAGAATTATATTCATTGATATTTGAGCAATCTAAATATTCTAAATATGACCAATTTTGAAATATTATTGATTAAATGTAAAACATTGACCATTTTAATCTTTAAATATCAATCGTCATTATTTTAAAATGAGTAATACATTGAGTGTTCAAATTTTTCGGATATTAATGTTTATAATTTATTTAAAAGAATATATAGCACAATTTACTGTATATATTACTTTCAATATTTAACTATTAATATGATCTATGCAATTTTTAGTAATGATCTACAAACCAAATGTCCTGACATATAGTCAGTCAGTGCTGTTACAACTTTCTTAGAACTTGGGCTTAAGCGGCCGGTGTCATAACTAGAATCTACATTTTCCGATGACAGCCGCGTCAAGGTGCTATCTACAATATTTACAAGATAACCAGACGTTTCGCCAAAACAGTGATGTGGCATTCTCAGTGGTTTCTCTGAGACTTAGATCGGCAAATGACTTTCCAGCTTTTATAACAGGTGGTGGGGTGGGGACGGGTTTGGCAGTTATGCTGGAGAGGGGGACGGAGACACGACCCACGTGACCTACAGTCATTGGCCGAAGAAAATCAATATGGCTGACTCTTCCATTTTATTTCAATTTACTTAAAATTGGTTCCCATGTCTTTGGAAGCCGTATACTATCATCCTTACTAAAAGTGTTTCTTCTTTTATGTTTCTATAGCTTCCCTTACGATTCTCGGGTAATAATGTGGTATGTTGGCAAGGACTTTAAGTTTTGTCAAATAAAATTCCAAGATTACTTTTTGTGCTATGTTCAGCAACTACAGACTTTTCCGAATCTCCATTCTTAGTATGCCTTATATGTTCCTTAATCCTTGTGGAAATTAACCTCATACTCCAGGCATAGCTAATAGAGTTAATTTTAACTGGCATAAGAAAATTCTTCAATTTATTCGGTGGCTTATTAATGGTTTTATATTTTCTTTATTTAATATCCTGCCAATCTTTTCCGTTCTTCCTTTTATTTAAGGTAGATATGCCTTTTTTGATGTCTTGTATCTGTTCTATTATCTACTATAAACCACTGAGGATGCCACATCACAGTATGTGCGAAACGTCTGGTTATCTTGAAAATATTGTAGATAGTACCTTGACGCGGTTGTCAGCAGAAAATTTAGATTCTGTTACAACTTTCTTCAACCCACGTTGTGGCTACATTATTGAAGTAATTATAGAGTCGCATTTTGTATTTATTTTGCCTAACACCTTTGTAAAATGTTTGATGATATATATGATTCAGACTAGAGAAAGGCTCTTAATCAGTAACAACTTAATTCTTTAGCATACCAAAAATTGTTTAAGAAAGGTTCAATCAACAGGAACGATTGGAAAAATTCTTAGCAGACAAGGATAGTTTATGAAAAAGACGTTTTCACACGCTATGGTATATCTTACCTAGTAATCGGGTGAAACAATTTTGCTATTAGAAAAGTAAGCAATAGATCAGATCCACGCGTTTGGTTTATGTAAAGTTTATGACGAAGAAAAATCATTTGTAACTGAAAAAGGTAACTACCATTTTATTATTGTTTATGAGTTGTAATTAAGGCTGCTTGAATATAAGTACAGTACTATATATAACACATTTTTAGTTAGTAGGATATATTAGTAGTGAAAAATTAACAAAAGAATACTTTTAAATGTAATGAGTGGATAGTTAAAAATTAATATTTGGAGTTAAATTACTGTTCTGTAAAAGTGACGTTCTATGTCAAGGTTCTTACACTTCCCGCAAAAGCAGCACCTCCCTTCAGCTGAAGTGTACTTTATCTACCACCTTCAAACGTTAATATTTTACGATGTCAACTTTTACAATATACTAAACATGCTTATGATTAATTTGACGAGTTTAGTTTGATGGATTGTTGTTCTATTCATCTATGATTTTTTAAATCAAAATGTGATTGATAAACTTTGGAATTTTTTTATGTACTACGAAAACCTTTCGTTAAAATATTGATAAAGCTGATTGATTAAAATAAATATTGAAACTTATATTATTTGCAGTCATTATTATTGCAGGAAATATTAGCAAATTTGGATCATATTTGTGCAAAATAGTTTAAATAAATATCTAAACCATAAAATTAACTTCATAAAACTGTAACAAATCAAAAGTAATTGTTTCAGTAGTTTTAATGTATATTTGTAAGACATATCTTAAAAAGACAATTTGTGATAAATATATCACCCAACTAAAAAAAGTAATCATAATTTGCTGACAAAATAATACAGTAATAGTATTAAATTATATTGTATCTCTGTTCCCACTCCATATCTATTTAATTCAAAGTTTAATGCTTTACTATGTACTTATTGCTTATAAATTTTATATTTACTTGATTAGAAACATTAATAATTTAATATACAATTAATTTGCAATTAATTTCCTAAATAAAAGTAACATATTAACATTAATGAGAACAGATTGTTAATCTAAATTATATCATAAATAGTTTGTAATATAAATTATAAAAACTAATATAATACATTATAATAACCTAAGTATGATTGTAACATTTACTATTATTTTAAAATTACTGCATTCAATATTTTCCAAACATATTTTTGTTGAAAAAGTGTAAATAAAATTCCAGCTTTAAGTAAGTTAATACCAATAATACGTTTAAAGAAAGTTAATGATTTTGTAAGTAATGTGGAAATAGTGGCCAACTAATACTCGTTGATCAATTATATAAATATATTTTGAGAATGTCAGATCAGTCCACTGCTACTCTCTAGCATCTCTTTCCGGTACCGAATAGAATTCAGGTTAGAAATAGAATAAATTACAGTACACGTTCACATCTGTATATAACAAGTTTGTTTGACCCAGTAATATTTTTAATAATTTTTATTTAAAAATGTTATTATGTTATGTAAGGTTTGCTTCTCACTGTTCAGCCACAAATTAGTTTTATATCATGTTAATAAAACATTATATAAAAACACAGTAAAATGTCAATTATTGTTATTTTTTTAAACCTTTGAACTATATAATCTTTTCTTTATATTTTAATTTAAAATATTTTATATTTCCATGCTATGTGAAAGAGAGCTAAACACCATGCGTGTTTAATTTTCAACACGTCATTTTTATTAATTTTGTTTGTTAGTTTAAAAATGTATAAAATTTAATTGTTACATTTAATTACAATTAATAACGCTGCGCTACAGATAGCAAGCTGTATGTAACAAAGTGATTTTCACAGTTTTTCTTGCATGTAATCATTTTTTGTTATTTCAAACTGGTCACACTACTTGAAACAGTGACCAGTTAATTTTCTAGTTTTTTGTTTGTTTATTGTATTGTTTTTTATTGAGAAAATAAATGATTTATTCATCTATTTAATTGAAAATTAAATAAATTTAATTTAACTTACGTTTGGTGGTCAGTTATACCAGGCGAAATTAGAACTAAGTTGTCACCTCTAACACTTAATCTGGGAACGTATGGTTATGTATATGAAATGCAGGGAAGGAAGGTAAATTGTAAAGTAATACATACCTACCATACAAAAATATGTTATTTACTTCTAAATAACCCAAACTCCATTTTGAAATTAGGCACTTTTAACTATTATTTATCTAATTTTTAATATATGTATTTACTGTAAAATCTTTTAATTTTTAATTTTACATAAGCTTTAAAATAACTAAAACTACTTGTGATTGTCATTAGTTATTTTCAAAGTCATGATATTTAAAATATGTAAATAACTGAATGAAAATAAATCACGATTAACAATTAATATCTGATTAATTCATGTAGAACTTTTTTTCAAAGGACGTTAAATAATAATAAAAATATCTTCACTGATAAATTTCTACCTCATTAAACGGATATTGTAAGATCATTGGTTGAAATTAGGGACATGTATATTTGAGATTAGTAAGTGTTAAATGAGTTTCGACTGTATAATCTGGCTATTAACATAGGCCAAATGTACTATAAAAGAAAATCAATATTGAAAGGGGTAAAATACAACCATACACTCCAACTTTTTGATCTGATTTTGAATTTTTTTCAGTTTTTATCAATATAGTAATTTAATTATCTAGAGAACCTTATTTGTAAATTAAAATTTGTCATACTACACTCGTACAGGTTTTAGCATTTAAAATAAATAGTCAAACTATGAATATATCATGCTTTAGTAAGGGTTAATTTAAGTATTCAACGAATATACACATTTTTGTCACTGTACTTGCTTTGTTGTCGTTGGTTTCATTTTCTCAACTGATTTTAGCAATGTATAGAATTCAATAAAATAATAAAGAAACTGTTTTGTGACGTAATAGTTTCACCAATTAAAATGTTTGTAAGTATTTTGTACAAGGATATGGATTACACTTTTAACATTGAACATATTTTAATTTGGTAAAACAATAAAATAAAAAGATACGAATGTGTTTTTACTGTTTGTAATCAATTGTCAACAATAAAACATTTAAAGCACCAGTTTTAACTCATCAAGCTGAAAGAATGACAACAATTTAAAACAAAGTGGAGAATTCAATGGACTCCGATAAAACATTCCTTTCATGATGAATTTCAGGAAACGAAACAGTTACTTGTTTAATTCTTTACGTTTCAAAAGCATTTGACTTTTGATTTAGTAAAATGATGTAACCCACATTTCGTACATTTGACACAAAAAAAAAAAAAAAAAAAAAACGATTAATTTTTACATAATCTGTTAAAGGGTTTGCAATTACTTTGATGTAATTTTATGCAAATTTGTTTTATTGTTAAATTTTTAGTTTGGTAACTAAAAAAAAATTGTTTTTTAATTTCTACTGTTGGGAAGAAAACAAGAACGGTAAGCCTCAAATTCTAGACAAACCCTATTTATTTTTAATAAATTATTATAAAAACAGTTTTATTATAAAATTTTATTACTAAGCCTATTTAAAATGTTTTCATTTTGGGGAAGACAAAGGTTGTTGGACATTTGCCATCATTACGTGAAAATTACCAATCACGACGTTTCAATTTGGTAGAACCCAAACCTTTTTCAAGTGCTAAAAACTAAATTATATCTACACAAACATGTTGTAAAACTACATTCTTAAACTAATAAACTTAAATACATTAATAATTATCTACATTCTAACCTAGATCATAGAATGGGGTACAACAAAATGAACTTCTGCTAAATATAAAAATGTTAACATGATTAAATTAATATAACCAATTAAGTACTGCCAAGGTCACGAAATAAACGAAAAAATGTTATAACACAATTAAATTAATATTAAAATCAGACTGAAATGAGATTACATTAACTAATCATAAATAAAATAAGCATAAGGTACCGGAAAACACTATTAATTTAAAATGACATTAAGCATGCACAAAAAATGACATATGTGACTCGGAAGGACTGAGACTATGACCCAATCTATTATTAGGACAAAAAGACAACAATTATTAGGACAAACAATGTATTATTTTATTCCTAATAATTGTTGTCTTTTCAGGTTAAAATATAATTGTAATAGTTAATTAGATTGGATAGTAGTCTCAGTCCTTCCAAGTCACATATATAATTGTTTGTGCATGCTTAGTGTTATTTTAAATTAATAGTGTTTTTCAGGTACCTCATATTTATTAAATTTATGATTAGTTAATGTAATCTCATTTCAGTCTGATTTGAATATTAATTTAATTATGTTTTAACATTTTGTCGTTGATTTCGTGACCTTGGCAGCTCTTAATTGGTTATATTAATTTAAACCTGTCAACATTTTTATATTTAGCAGAAGTTCATTTTGTTGTACCCCATTCTATGATCTAGGTTAAAATGTAGATAATTATTAATGTAGATAGGTTTATTAGTTTAAGAATGTAGTTCTATAACATGTTTGTGTAGATGTAATTTAGTTTTTAGCACTTGAAAAAGGTTTGGGTTCTACCAAATCGAAACGTCGTGATTGGTGATTTTCACGTAATGATGGCAAAAATGTCCAACAACCTTTATTTTCCCCATCTGATACTCCATCATTAACAAATTTCAAAAACAAAGTTTTCATTTTATTTCACGGCTGATGATAACACACACAGACATACATACATTCGCTCTTTTATAGTTAACTTTATATTTTACTGTGCTGCTCTCTATGTTTAACCTAACAAATTATTTGCACCATTTAAACATTTGTTTATGCCACCAGCTGGTCAATTAAAATTAATCTCCATGAGAATAACATTGCAGCTTTTACACCGTGTTGGACAAAAAGGTATGGGAATTTAAAAAATCTAGCTCCGTTACGACTTAGAAATCAAAATTATCTTTTGAATAAAAGGATTTCATCAAAATCGGCCAAGTAATAAGTTCAGGAAATGAGTGAACTAAATGACCCGATTGTGTTAATACATATATAGTACAAGTAAACGTCATACAACACAAATTTATTACAATATAAGCACACAAAGCACAAATATATTACAATAAAAGTACAAAATGCACAAATATTATGGTGATCGATTTCGGTGAACTACGCTCACCTTTCTCAGACCACAGGGAATTTGTGATTTATTTTGTGAATCCCTCTGGTCTGAGGAAGGTGAGCCTGGTTCACCGAAATCGATGACCATAATATTTGTGCATTTTGTACTTGTATTGTAATATATTTGTGCATTTTGTGCTTATATTGTAATAAATTTGTGTTGTATGACATTTGTTTGTACTGTATGTATACCAACACATATTATGCTAACTAAAAAACTATTTAATATATATGATAACTTATTTCGAGGCTAAGTTGGCCTACACATTTCTCTTTACCACTTAACAGCTTTAAGTTCAAAATAAGTAGATCGTATTACCTTGTACTGGCCACATATTGTGTTCTGTAAGTTTATTGATAGATAACTTGTCATACTTTGTATATATTATCGATTTATTTTGATAATAATAAATAATGTAACATTTTTATACAAGTTATATAACTTTACTGCGTGTTTAAGGTAAAACTGGACCACACTGGCAAGTGTATTTTATTACTGAGTGGACCCAAACTAATGTAATATATTTATACAAGTTATATAACTTTACTGCGTGTTTAAGGTAAAACTGGACCACACTGGCAAGTGTACTTTATTACTGAGTGGACCCAAACTCATGTAATATATTTATACAAGTTATATAACTTTACTGCGTGTTTAAGGTAAAACTGGACCACACTGGCAAGTGTATTTTATTACTGAGTGGACCCAAACTCATGTAATATATTTATACAAGTTATATAACTTTACTGCTTGTTTAAGGTAAAACTGGACCACACTGGCAAGTGTATTTTATTACTGAGTGGACCCAAACTCATGTAATATATTTATACAAGTTACATAACTTTACTGCTTGTTTAAGGTAAAACTGGACCACACTGGCAAGTGTATTTTATTACTGAGTGGACCCAAACTAATGTAATATATTTATACAAGTTACATAACTTTACTGCTTGTTTAAGGTAAAACTGGACCACACTGGCAAGTGTATTTTATTACTGAGTGGACCCAAACTAATGTAATATATTTATACAAGTTATATAACTTTACTGCGTGTTTAAGGTAAAACTGGACCACACTGGCAAGTGTATTTTATTACTGAGTGGACCCAAACTCATGTAATATATTTATACAAGTTACATAACTTTACTGCTTGTTTAAGGTAAAACTGGACCACACTGGCAAGTGTATTTTATTACTGAGTGGACCCAAACTCATGTAATATATTTATACAAGTTATATAACTTTACTGCGTGTTTAAGGTAAAACTGGACCACACTGGCAAGTGTATTTTATTACTGAGTGGACCCAAACTCATGTAATATATTTATACAAGTTACATAACTTTACTGCTTGTTTAAGGTAAAACTGGACCACACTGGCAAGTGTATTTTATTACTGAGTGGACCCAAACTCATGTAATATATTTATACAAGTTACATAACTTTACTGCGTGTTTAAGGTAAAACTGGACCACACTGGCAAGTGTATTTTATTACTGAGTGGACCCAAACTCATGTAATATATTTATACAAGTTATATAACTTTACTGCTTGTTTAAGGTAAAACTGGACCACACTGGCAAGTGTATTTTATTACTGAGTGGACCCAAACTCATGTAATATATTTATACAAGTTATATAACTTTACTGCTTGTTTAAGGTAAAACTGGACCACACTGGCAAGTGTATTTTATTACTGAGTGGACCCAAACTCATGTAATATATTTATACAAGTTACATAACTTTACTGCTTGTTTAAGGTAAAACTGGACCACACTGGCAAGTGTATTTTATTACTGAGTGGACCCAAACTCATGTAATATATTTATACAAGTTATATAACTTTACTGCGTGTTTAAGGTAAAACTGGACCACACTGGCAAGTGTATTTTATTACTGAGTGGACCCAAACTCATGTAATATATTTATACAAGTTATATAACTTTACTGCGTGTTTAAGGTAAAACTGGACCACACTGGCAAGTGTATTTTATTACTGAGTGGACCCAAACTCATGTAATATATTTATACAAGTTACATAACTTTACTGCTTGTTTAAGGTAAAACTGGACCACACTGGCAAGTGTATTTTATTACTGAGTGGACCCAAACTCATGTAATATATTTATACAAGTTACATAACTTTACTGCTTGTTTAAGGTAAAACTGGACCACACTGGCAAGTGTATTTTATTACTGAGTGGACCCAAACTCATGTAATATATTTATACAAGTTATATAACTTTACTGCGTGTTTAAGGTAAAACTGGACCACACTGGCAAGTGTATTTTATTACTGAGTGGACCCAAACTCATGTAATATATTTATACAAGTTACATAACTTTACTGCTTGTTTAAGGTAAAACTGGACCACACTGGCAAGTGTATTTTATTACTGAGTGGACCCAAACTCATGTAATATATTTATACAAGTTATATAACTTTACTGCGTGTTTAAGGTAAAACTGGACCACACTGGCAAGTGTATTTTATTACTGAGTGGACCCAAACTCATGTAATATATTTATACAAGTTACATAACTTTACTGCTTGTTTAAGGTAAAACTGGACCACACTGGCAAGTGTATTTTATTACTGAGTGGACCCAAACTCATGTAATATATTTATACAAGTTATATAACTTTACTGCGTGTTTAAGGTAAAACTGGACCACACTGGCAAGTGTATTTTATTACTGAGTGGACCCAAACTCATGTAATATATTTATACAAGTTACATAACTTTACTGCTTGTTTAAGGTAAAACTGGACCACACTGGCAAGTGTATTTTATTACTGAGTGGACCCAAACTCATGTAATATATTTATACAAGTTACATAACTTTACTGCTTGTTTAAGGTAAAACTTGACCACACTGGCAAGTGTATTTTATCATTGAGTGGACCCAAACTCATGTAATATATTTTAATAACCGTAATCTGAATTAATATAAATATCCATCCATATTGTACTGACGTTTTGAAAAAAGTTGTATCAAAATAAATATCTTAAATAAATAAAAACCGATTCAAATCATACATTAAATTATCGTTGTAGATCTGTTTGTCAACTAATGGTAGTTCGTGAATGTGAATATTTGCTAACATTTATAGGAATACCAGTTAATTAACACAGTCAGTGAGTTCCCGATATACTAGTTAGATGGTAGAAGGTCCGCTCAAGGGAGCTTAGCTCCTGGATGAATTATGGTGTTCCGAGGAAGCTCGTAATTTACCTCTCCACTTTCCTAAAAGAGCAGTACCTATCTTGAGCTGAAAATAATATTTCTGCTAACTAGAGAATTTAATTGCAGATTTTGTTATGAATAGTTTTCAAACTACGTATATACAAACAATTGGTGAACATTCTCCTTAAAGTTACGTTTTTTCTCGTCAATTTCACTTTATAATAATAATTTATAGGAACACAAGTAATTAATACTATTATACGGTCTAATATATTGCTGATAAACAAATAAAATGTAGCGATTGGTCTGGATAACTGTAGTGAAATGACCAAACACCCACAGTGAATGGTGGGTTGTTATTATTAAATGAGACTTACGATTATTCCATATTATTCATCTCTAAGACGCCGATCGTAGAGATATGAACGAATATGAGGAGTGAATGAGTGTGATGAGTGTACATGAACGAGTGTAGTCATTGTTACTATTTGAGTTTGACTTAGCTCAGAAAGGACTATTTATTAATAGCCCAATAACCATGGCAACTAAGGGGTCTACAGCTTTACGTGGAATCCGAACCATGTAGTGTTGGTATGATTTTCAGCTAACTGGCAAGACTTACACTCTGTTCTCTTCCCTACACAACATCCGGACCTTGATTACCATTCAACATGGACACTCTAGACTTCTCTAGTAGTGTCTACGTTGATGACAACCGTTGAGCGGACACCGCGTCGGTATTAAGAGAACCGAGTATACAATAGGAAAGTCAATGCTTTAAGCACCTTATAGAAGAGTAAATATATACATATATATATATATATATATATATATATATATATATATATTTAATGAAAAACTTAAGCAGGGAGGTCTGAGTTTGTATCTTGAAGGGACAACTTAATCACCTTGTGTTGCTGGTTAGATATTAAAACGGTTTGAACTAAATAGTATACTAAACTATAAATAATACAGATTTGGGAAATTACGTTACACTTGAACAGTTTTAATATCTTAGTTGGGAAATGTTTAATGAAGGTGTTGATGTTGAAGTAGATATGGAAAGGAGTGCTTTGGAAGCCATATAAAGTAAACAGGGCAAATGTACCTGATTTTCGAAAACAAATAATGTTACTAATTCCCAACGAATAAAAATTAATAAAATATAAGAATTTTTCTCAATAAAAAAAATTGCTGCAGCAAAAACTTTTAAAAATCAAATTGCTTTTTTAGTAACAATGTTGAAGTATAATGCTAAAATAACGTAAAAATATAAATTAAACAGAAAGTAGTGAGATGTTTTCTGCAAATAGATGCAGCTTATTAAACGTGTAATATTTCCAATAAATGGTTTGTTGTATGTAGTAATTAGTACAAATATACACATTGAAAAGCAATACAACACCAACATCAATATTGATGTAAAAGAAATGACAAGCAACAAGAAAAAGATTATTTACGCACTAATTATAAAATAAACTTTGTAAACACAGCTGTATAACTGTCTCATATATTTATGGAGAAACGATACAGTCATAATTGATAATCGAACTATTAAAGTTAATTATAAAGTAAGAACTAAATGATCAGAGCAATTTCACTAATGGTTTGTACGATAAATTAATTTAACATTTAATTAGTTTACAACCTCATTTATTTAAAAAAATAAAAAAGACTTTACACGTAAAGAAAATATCGTTGTTACAGAAATGTATTATTTATGAAAATGGTGGGCCATTATCTATTATGTACAACAATAAATTAAACATAAAATCATAAACTCTAGAGATAAAACCTACAGAGGACAGAGCCACTCCAAGTTAAAGCATTTTCTTGTACTAAAATCCTTTTTTTCTATCAATTTCAAAAGACAAAGTCGGCAGAGTTTTTTGGATTTTAAAATATAAATAACAATAGAATGAAAACATAATTAAAAGTAACAAACAAAAAACATAACACTCTAAATACTTAAGTAGTGAAATTGAAAGACTATTAACTTTTAAATTAAAATGTATAAATACATACAATATACATTTCTATTACTCTATTCCTAGAGAATTATATTCATTGATATTTGAGCAATCTAAATATTCTAAATATGACCAATTTTGAAATATTATTGATTAAATGTAAAACATTGACCATTTTAATCTTTAAATATCAATCGTCATTATTTTAAAATGAGTAATACATTGAGTGTTCAAATTTTTCGGATATTAATGTTTATAATTTATTTAAAAGAATATATAGCACAATTTACTGTATATATTACTTTCAATATTTAACTATTAATATGATCTATGCAATTTTTAGTAATGATCTACAAACCAAATGTCCTGACATATAGTCAGTCAGTGCTGTTACAACTTTCTTAGAACTTGGGCTTAAGCGGCCGGTGTCATAACTAGAATCTACATTTTCCGATGACAGCCGCGTCAAGGTGCTATCTACAATATTTACAAGATAACCAGACGTTTCGCCAAAACAGTGATGTGGCATTCTCAGTGGTTTCTCTGAGACTTAGATCGGCAAATGACTTTCCAGCTTTTATAACAGGTGGTGGGGTGGGGACGGGTTTGGCAGTTATGCTGGAGAGGGGGACGGAGACACGACCCACGTGACCTACGGTCATTGACTGAAGAAAACTAATATGGGTGAGTCTTCCATTTTATTTTAATTTACTGAAAATGGGTTCCAATGTCTTTGGAAGCCGTATACTATCTTCCTTATTAAAAATATTTCTTCTTTTATATTTCTATAATTTTCCTTACGATTCTCGGGTAGTAATGCGGGATGTTGGCAAGGACTTTCATTTTGTCAAATAAAATAACTTTTTGCGCTTTGTTCAGCAACTGCAGACTTTTCCGTATCTTCATTCTTAGTATGCATTATATGTTCCTTAATCCTTGTGGAAATTAACCTCTTGGTTTCCCCTATGTAGACTGACCCGCAACTACAAGGTATTTCATATACTCCAGGCATAGCTAATGGAATTTATCTTAACTGGCTTCAGAAAATTCTTCAATTTATTCGGTGGCTTTTAAACTGGTTTTATATTTTCTTTATTTAATATCCTGCCAATCTTATCCGTTGTTCTCTTTATGTAATATAGATATGCCTTTTTTTATTGCATCCTTATCTTGTCTTGTATCTGTTCTATTATCCTCTATACACCACTGAGGATGCCACATCACAGTATGGGCGAAACGTTTGGTTATCTTGTAAATATTGTAGATATTTACACGTTTGTCACCGGAAAATGTAGATTCTGTTACAACTTTCTTCAACCCACATTGTGGCTACATTATGGGAGTAAGTATAGAGTTGCATTTTGTATTTATTTTGCCTAACACCTTTGTAAAATGTTTGATGATATATATGATTCAGACTAGAGAAAGGCTCTTAATCAGTAACAACTTTATTCTTTAGCATACCAAAATTTTTTTAAGAAAGGTTCAATCAACAGGAACGATTGGAAAAATTCTTAGCAGACAGGGATAGTTTATAAAAAAGACGTTTTCACACGCTATAGTATATCTTACCTAGTAATCGGGTGAAACAATTTTGCTATTAGAAAAGTAAGCAATAGATCAGATCCATGCGTTTGGTTTATGTAAAGTTTATGACGAAGAAAAATCATTTGTAACTGAAAAAGGTAACTACCATTTTATTATTGTTTATGAGTTTTAATTAAGGCTGCTTGAATATAAGTACAGTACTATATATAACACGTGTTTAGTTAGTAGGATATATTAGTAGTGAACAATTAACAAGAGAATACTTTTAAATGTAATGAGTGGATAGTTAAAGATTAATATTTGGAGTTAAATTACTGTTCTGTAAAAGTGACGTTCTATGTCAAGGTTCTTACACTTCCCGCAAAAGCAGCACCTCCCTTCAGCTGAAGTGTACTTTATCTACCACCTTCAAACGTTAATATTTTACGATGTCAACTTTTACAATATACTAAACATGCTTATGATTAATTTGACGAGTTTAGTTTGATGGATTGTTGTTCTATTCATCTATGATTTTTTAAATCAAAATGTGATTGATAAACTTTGGAATTTTTTTATGTACTTCGAAAACCTTTCGTTAAAATATTGATAAAGCTGATTGATTAAAATAAATATTGAAACTTATATTATTTGCAGACATTATTATTGCAGGAAATATTAGCATATTTGGATCATATTTGTGCAAAATAGTTTAAATAAATAACTAAACCATAAAATTAACTTCATAAAACTGTAACAAATCAAAAGTAATTGTTTCAGTAGTTTTAATGTATATTTGTAAGACATATCTTAAAAAGACAATTTGTGATAAATATATCACCCAACTAAAAAAAGTAATCATAATTTGCTCACAAAATAATGCAGTAATAGTATTAAATTATATTGTATCTCTGTTCCCACTCCATATTTATTTAATTCAAAGTTTAATGCTTTACTATGTACTTATTGCTTATAAATTTTATATTTACTTGATTAGAAACATTAATAATTTAATATACAATTAATTTGCAATTAATTTCCTAAATAAAAGTAACATATTAACATTAATGAGAACAGATTGTGAATCTAAATTATATCATAAATAGTTTGTAATATAAATTATAAAAACTAATATAATACATTATAATAACCCAAGTATGATTGTAACATTTACTATTATTTTAAAATTACTGCATTCAATACTTTCCAAACATATTTTTGTTGAAAAAGTGTAAATAAAATTCCAGCTTTAAGTAAGTTAATACCAATAATACGTTTAAAGAAAGTTAATGATTTTGTAAGTAATGTGGAAATAGTGGGCAACTAATACTCGTTGATCAATTATATAAATATATTTTGAGAATGTCAGATCAGTCCACTGCTCCTCTCTAGCATCTCTTTCCGGTACCGAATAGAATTCAGGTTAGAAATAGAATAAATTACAGTACACGTTCACATCTGTATATAACAAGTTTGTTTGACCCAGTAATATTTTTAATAATTTTTATTTAAAAATGTTATTATGTTATGTAAGGTTTGCTTCCCACTGTTCAGCCACAAATTAGTTTTATATAATGTTAATAAAACATTATTTAAAAACACAGTAAAATGTCAATTATTGTTATTTTTTAAAACCTTTGAACTATATAATCTTTTCTTTATATTTTAATTTAAAATATTTTATATTTCCATGCTATGTGAAAGAGAGCTAAACACCATGCGTGTTTAATTTTCAACACGTAATTTTTAATAATTTTGCTTGTTAGTTTAAAAATGTATAAAATTTAATTGTTACATTTAATTACAATTAATAACGCTGCGCTACAGATAGCAAGCTGTATGTAACAAAGTGATTGTTCGCAGTTTTTCTTGCATGTAATCATATTTTTTATTTCAAACTGGTCACACTACTTGAAACAGTGACCAGTTAATTTTATAGTTTTTTGTTTGTTTATTGTATTGTTTTTTATTGAGAAAATAAATGATTTATTCATCTATTTAATTGAAAATTAAATAAATTTAATTTAACTTACGTTTGGTGGTCAGTTATACCAGGCGAAATTAGAACTAAGTTGTCACCTCTAACACTTAATCTGGGAACGTATGGTTATGTATATGAAATGCAGGGAAGGAAGGTAAATTGTAAAGTAATATATACCTACCATACAAAAATATGTTATTTACTTCTAAATAACCCAAACTCCATTTTGAAATTAGGCACTTTTAACTATTTTTTATCTCATTTTTAATATATGTATTTATTGTAAAATCTTTTAATTTCTAATTTTATATAAGCTTTAAAATAACTAAAACTACTTGTGATTGTCATAAGTTATTTTCAAAGTCATGATCTTTAAATATGTAAATTACTGTATGAAAATAAATTACTATTAACAATTAATATCTGATTAATTCATGTAGAACTTGTTTTCAAAGGATGTTAAATAATAATAAAAATATCTTCACTGATAAATTTTTACCTCATTAAACGGATATTGTAAGATCATTTGTTGAAATTAGGGACATGTATATTTGAGATTAGTGAGTGTTAAATGAGTTTCGACTGTGTAATCTGGCTATTAACATAGGCCAAATGTACTATAAAAGAAAATCAATATTGAAAGGGGTAAAATACAACCATACACTCCAACTTTTTGATCTGATTTTGAATTTTTTTCAGTTTTTATCAATATAGTAATTTAATTATCTAGAGAACCTTATTTGTAAATTAAAATTTGTCATACTACACTCGTACAGGTTTTAGCATTTAAAATAAATAGTCAAACTATGAATATATCATGCTTTAGTAAGGGTTAATTTAAGTATTCAACGAATATACACATTTTTGTCACTGTACTTGCTTTGTTGTCGTTGGTTTCATTTTCTCAACTGATTTTAGCAATGTATAGAATTCAATAAAATAATAAAGAAACTGTTTTGTGACGTAATAGTTTCACCAATTAAAATGTTTGTAAGTATTTTGTACAAGGATATGGATTACACTTTTAACATTGAACATATTTTAATTTGGTAAAACAATAAAATAAAAAGATACGAATGTGTTTTTACTGTTTGTAATCAATTGTCAACAATAAAACATTTAAAGCACCAGTTTTAACTCATCAAGCTGAAAGAATGACAACAATTTAAAACAAAGTGGAGAATTCAATGGACTCCGATAAAACATTCCTTTCATGATGAATTTCAGGAAACGAAACAGTTACTTGTTTAATTCTTTACGTTTCAAAAGCATTTGACTTTTGATTTAGTAAAATGATGTAACCCACATTTCGTACATTTGACAAAAAAAAAAAAAAAAAAAAAAAAAACGATTAATTTTTACATAATCTGTTAAAGGTTTTGCAATTACTTTGATGTAATTTTATGCAAATTTGTTTTATTGTTAAATTTTTAGTTTGGTAACTAAAAAAAAATTGTTTTTTAATTTCTACTGTTGGGAAGAAAACAAGAACGGTAAGCCTCAAATTCTAGACAAACCCTATTTATTTTTAATAAATTATTATAAAAACAGTTTTATTATAAAAGCTTACTTACTTAGAATCTAATTTAATATAAATAATGTTTTTTATCGGCTGTGCAATAATAAATTTCTGATTTTTTTACTTTCTTGTTTGACACCACTCATTTAATAATCATTGTCATCATCTGCACGAATTAATGAAACAATCTTAAATATTACTTTTTTAATATATTTTTATATTCTTCTTGGTGGTGGTTTGTTATCACTACTCGAAAACATAGATTATTTTAGTCTATATATTTGGCCAAATATATTAAAAGGCAGTTTGAATATAAAACTTTAAGTCTGAATTCTTCACCAGATTAACGTATTTTCTAACGGATCTTTACATAGATTTGAATTTTCGATTAACTGAAGTTGTAAATTTCAACAGTGTAACTGTCTTTAGAACTATTTATTCTTACAAACCTCACGAATTTTCACATTTGGTACACTCTTCACTTTTGATTTTTGTATCAGCTAAAACTATTTCCTGACGTTCTCTCCAGTCACTGAAGAAATCATGCGACAACACATCTATATTAAATAGTTTTGGAGAAACTCTACGGTTTTTAATAAGTGTTCATTAATCTGGCACCTAACAAGATTTATTTCTATAATTTTACTCAATATATCCATGAATTGAATCAACTGGCATATAATGACATTTTCATCACAAACAAGAATAGTTTAAAATTAAGGAGAGGAAATTTAAATACAATTCAAATGATTTGCAGTATACGTAAATATTTTAGTTTATGTTTAGTATGATTTAATTAAAAAGGAAAAGGTATGAGGAAGATTATTTTCATCAATCAGAGGATACATGATAGATATTGTAAAGTATTTTAGTACTTAAAAAATGGATTAGATTTAAAGGATATGTTCTGGGAAGTAGAGGTAGCAATGCAAGCTAAAGGAGACAGGAACTGAGTTAGGAAATATAATAATGAACATTGTAGGATCGGTTTTTAGTGTCCAGCAACTGTGAGAACTATGATTAAGGTCTAGAAGAAAATATTAATTACTTAACCAAAGAGCGAGCATTAAGATGTTTGCTGACACTCGGTCAAGCAGTGGGGGGACTTCACCGGAAAGATGGACAGATTAGAATTGAGGCGTGGCGAATAGTCAATCTGATTGGATATGGAAATATTGGTAGGAATTACTTCATATGGAAGGGGTGATTTTGGAAAGGAAAACAGTATCGAAGGAGGATTTAGGGAACTTGGAGAGAGTTAGTCAAGTCTGAAGAGGAGAGTAGTAAAGTGGAGGTACTCAGGGGGCACTCCAAGTATAAAGGAGGTCTCATCTACAGTCAATTAAACTCCAACATAAAAGAGCTGACGCTAAAGGAGATGAACCAGCCAGCCTGACCTGACCACCGGCTTCAGGGTTCAACTTTTAACTAACTAGACCACACAAACAGAAAAGAAATCAGCCTAAGGCCACTATCAAGGGTGAAGAAAGAAGGGGTATCAGACTAAGCCCGCTATCAAGGGTGAAGAAAGAGGGGAGATCAGCCAAAGTCCGCTAGCAAGGGTGAAGAAATAAGAGGACAGCCAGAAGGATTCAGCCTAGCCTGATATCAAGAGCGAAGAGCTGGAAAAGACGTACCGAGAGCCGAAGGTCGACGGATGACGTTGACCAGCCTCTACGCGTGACTTCGTTGATGACCCAACGGAACCCAACACTCATTGAGGGGAGAGAACACAGCGTAATTAGGGTATATCATATCCAATTCTGTATGTATATATCAGAACATATCAGAGAATCTCCACAGTTCCCAAAAATAAGTTGCTTAAACAACTGTCCATAGACCACTAATAAATGGAGAAAAAGATACATAATAATTTTCTCATAATTATAAGCTTATATATATATATAAAATTATATATAAAAATAACTGAATACTAACCCTGCGTCATTGGCGCCCTGGTTTGTAATGTGAGTACTGGCACCAAGTCTCACAAACCTAATATTAAATATTAAGAAAATGTATAATATATGTCTAAACACATTAATGCAATTCCCCCCCCCCCCTATAACTTTGCTTACTAATAAAGATATTTAGGTAAGAAAATAAAACTATTTCTTTGTCTGTACGTTCTGAAATAACAATTTTAAAAGTATTTACAAAAATGTTAGGTTAAAAACAACAAAACAAAATACAAACAATTATTTTCAAATACAAAATGAGTTAATGAGTGCAATTGAAAACATGGCATATGTTATATAAAAACTCAAACATTTACTTTCAGTAAACAAAAAAATTAAATTTACTCTCAAGAATTTAATTTAATATTCCTTTAAAATTGCGCAATTTGGGCGTGTAAACTATGCATGCCCCGATTTACATCTGTATCAATACCACTGTACGTATAGGGGTGGGCGTGTGGGTCAGTACCACTGTACATGTAGGGGTGGGCGGGTGGCTCAATACCACTGTACGTGTAGGTATAGGCGAGTGGATGAAATACCAGTCAAATTAATTCAGTACTGTGCCCATGAACTAGCTTGTCCATTAACCCATATCATAAATAAATCTCTTCTACAGGGTACTGTAATTTATTAGAGTAAATAAATTTAAAACTATGATTTGCAATATTATTTTATCTCAAACTTTTCTAAAAACTATTCATCGAATCTTTCTATTTATATTCTATTCACAACAAGCCGTTTTGTAACAAAAGTTGGCTCACTGTTACAAAACCGATTAGATAAGTTGAAGTTGTAGATCATAACTCTTATTTCGACGTAAATATGTCAAAGTTACATTATAGTACAATTAAGTGAGTAAAATCTCTCTATATTAAAGTTTTATAAATCCTGTTCGAAGTTTTTTTTTTGTTAGAGAAGGAGATACCAATCTTTACCCAATTCTCTATTGGTTGTTTTTATTGAATGTCTTTTAAGCTTTCATTTGAATTTGAAGGGAAATGTATTTCTTTCAGAATATTTGTCATAGCTACAACAATTCTTTTAAATAATAGACCAATATTGTATCAATATTTGAAAATTTGACTGATAAACTCAGACTTGTTCAAATGAAGTAAAAGAAAAAGAAGGTTCAGCTTCTATAAACAATTATCAAGAACTCTATAACAATTATTGTAAAAAGATATCAAAAAATATCATACCTACATTTAAATCTATGAAAAAACATCCCACCCCACAAACGAAATTGAAAATGATTATGTAGCTAGAGTTGATTGTACTTATTATTACGATTGTGAAGTAAAACATATTGGGAAAATAAAAATTAATTAAAAATACCATTCTAAGAACATTTTTCATACATTAAACTTAACAAAAAAGAAAAATCAGCATTTATTGCTTAAGGTGTCTGTTACCCAAACAGCCAAGCTACCACTGGAAAGTTGATATCCCTCAAGAATCAATGCATCTTTACCTTCAGTTGGTGAAAAGATGCATTTCAACTCTACGGTTCGTATTTATTGTTATAATTGGTAATATTGAACACTTTATCATTATTAAAAGTCAATTCTAGCAGGCCATTAAATATTAATTATTAATTTTTAATACATAATTTTTAAGAATGGCATTTAAAATTGTACATATTTAACCTTAAAATAGTATAAAATTACTGGTTTTTACAAAAAAACTAACAAATGGTCTACTGAAGAGGTTTTCTTCACCTTTCAAATAAATCATACTTTAAGTGTTACGAACCGAATCGTTTCAATAGAAACCGATGGTTCAGCGTTTTTCGTGAAGGTAACCAGCCTCCTTAAAAATAAACCATAATATTAACAAGGAAAATTTAAAAATAGTAACATCTGTTACATCTTAAACATATCTAATTGCAAGGTTAACTTATTTTAATAGCAACATTGATTCTCTTTGATAACAATAATAAAAGACCTAATACATTTTCTCATTTATTATAAAGGTTTTCTTTAGTATATTAGGATTTTATTTTATCACAAATAATTTGCCATGTATTTATTCTTATATTACTTTTTGAGCTTGTGTTCTAATAAGTTGTTATTATTATTTTTTGTTTAAATACAAATAGAAAATGTATGTGGTTTGATGATGACACCCAGAATTGCTGACAAAAGGAGGAAATGTTAATGTATTGGTGGTTTATTGAAAATTAATAACTTAATATGGAAAACATAAGATAGAAAATAAATTAAAAAAAACAAGGTAAGTTTGAACTCTCTTCCGAAAAACTACTTAAACGATTGTAATTTCAGTGACAAAATGCTGGATTTTAATGAATGCAGTTCATTTTGAATCCTTCTCATTGTATTTCTCTTCCATTTACGATAATTTAGAAGGGGTTTATTTAAAATCACTCAGATTTCTTTTCTTAAATTAATGAAGTATTTGAGCTTTCTTAGGGTGAATCAATTAAATAAAAAGCCTTTCGTAAGGAAATGCTTCAATTCAATTCAATTTCAATTATCTTGGACAATATACATTTCTATTTTGCAGTAACTCACTATTCGAATTCCAGGAATCGTTTACCAGAGGCAATTCAAATTATTATATTGATATAAACCTATGGTTGAACCTAATACATCACTTATAAGTTTATAAGTGATGTATTACTTACTTATACGTTAAAATATGTCTACGTAGTTAACACTTTAAAAATAACCGTCTTTATTGGCTATTTATCTTCATAATGTCACTTATACAACTGCAATTTCTTGAATTTTAAAATATTTTGATTTCACCTACAAACAAATTTTTATCAAGAAAACATTATACGTTTTTATATATTAAGGTTTCAGACTGTTATCCATTTCTATTACTTTCTAAATTGTTTGTAAATCACACATAATGATTGTATTAATAATCAAACAAAATTAACCATTTACAGATGATATTACTAAAAAGGACTTAAGATTTTGTAATTTTTAGATAACTTCACTATAATTAGCAGAAAGTTGCCAAAACTAACAGTAAAAACATGGTGCAGAAAATTAAAATAGTAAAAAAAAGACTATGTAGAGGGAGCGGGGAAAGGGAGCATATTTATGGAAGCCTTCTCAAGAGAGCCAATGCACGGTGTCACTACTGGTATTTATTTAAAAACAAAAGTAATAAAAATGTATTTTGAAATGTGTAATGTCTTCCAAACACCAATTCAGTTACATTAAGACTTGCATTGAAATTTTAATTAAAACTGTAAATCGGCAGTTCCATTTTTATTACTTGATGTTTTAATAAAAAAATAATTATTGCACACTATTTAGGTTTTTACTCATTTATATTATATACGAGTGATAGGTAATATAGGTGCATGTACAACATAAAGTATAATGTTAGTAACTAAGTAAAATAAAAAAAAATATGGAAATATAGAAATCTCATAACTTCTGCTTAAAAATGGGGAACTTCGGCAATGTCAATTTAAGTATGAAAAATTACTATCATCAAATGTTTATGTTGTCAACATAAGATGGTTACCTCTTTCTTTGTTGGATTGTGCTTTAGCTTTCAGGATGTGAAATAATTAATGATTGGGAGTGGCTAGATCAAGTATAAGTGTTCTTTCTGCTTTTGATATGTCGTCGTGTTGAGTAGCGAGAACAATATCATCTGCATATATGACTGTTCTGGACTGTGTGGCATGAATGTCGGCAGTGTTTAAACTTAAAAAAAGAGGGGAAAGAACAGAACCTTGTGGCAGTCCAACATTCAGGTGCCTAAAAGGACTTTCTCTGCGGCTCAAGTAAACTTTAATTAACCTATTCGTGAGGGTGGAATTCGGAATCGAGGACACGGAATTAAGTTTCAACATTAAATTACAAGCATTTTCTCCAGCCACACATAATTGCGAGTTGACAGTAATATATAGTATACTTAATTGAAAGAAAATTTTTTTTATTAAATTTGCCTAGCAAACATTAGATTAGGAAACATTGATTGATTTTGATCTTAAAGAGAAACACAACAGATAAATGTAAACTAAAATGGGATAAGTATAGTTACTACAATGACAATAGATAAATAATTTGTACAAGAAGTGTAAATGCAATGAAAAAAAATTGTCGGGTTATTACAATATTTTGTCTCTTTATTAATCCAAGCCTCTCTTGACTTCTGTGGCTTAACAGTTTACATGTACGAGACGTTGATACATAACTAAATTGCGTGACGAGGGATATAAGCGGTTCAATAATTGCAATCCCTCTACTATGGCTTCTAGTGCCGCTCAACATAGTTCCTCCAGATATACGACTCAAACAGGTAACGTCATTGATGGAAAAACCTTTCTTATAGGGATGGACTATGATTATTCGTCTTCGTACCGATTTGGGAATATGCAAGCACTGCAACTACGGAAGGCGCCAACTCTAGGTAAACACTACTCCGAACTCAGAGTAAAATGAAAACAAAACTGAAGGTAGGCCTATTTAACATTTATGATGTCAAATTGATGAGCTAGCAGAAGCATCAATATATTGAAAAAGAAGGATTGATTTACCAGATACTTTTTCAAAGAATACTTCGTGTTCTATACAGGTCTTAACACTTTAAGTTTTATTAAAGAGGATCTTTCTATGTTCTTTTTTACTAACCATATTTTATATATATATATATATATATATATATATATATATATATATATATATATATAAAACCGAAAACGTATAATTAGAGTAAATAATATAATAATTTATTACAATTCCTCTTTACAATAAGTGACTGAAGCTCTAAACTTAGCTAGTGACTCGAATACCTAACGATATATACTAAATGAAGCCGAATGGTTGTACCGGTCACGTAATTTATCGGTGTAAGATGATGCCATGTCGTTAGTATTAGTATTTCATCCCGCCTGGAGATATTGGAATACCAAACGATATAGAACCAACCTGACTGAAGGTGAATGGTTCTACAAGGCACGTAATTAATCAGAGCAGACTGATGCCAAGTTGACAATATCTGCACCTCATCCCACATGGAAGTATCTGAATTTATAACAAGAATCTCTCGTGTATTCTCGTATATTTACTTATTTAGGCAGTGTACACTCACGAGGTCAAAGGCTGAAACCCTCAAGCAATGGTATAGGCAGCGTTCTTAGTAGGCCGAGCTTCCCACGAGGCCAAAGCCCCCAGATCTATTAACTGGGATACAAGCAGTGTCCACTCACGAGGTCGGATGCTGAAATCCTCAAGCGATGTTAATAGGCCGAGCTTCACAAGAGAGGGAAGGCCCAGATCTACCAGCTGAGCTACCAGCAATTTCCACTCCGGTGGTGAAAGCCTCAAGCAATTTTACAGGAAGTGCTCTTAGTAGGCAGATAATCACTCGAGGCCGAAGGCCCAGATCTATTAGCTGAGTTAACTCTAGTGTCCACTCGTGAGGTCAAAGGCTGAACGCCTTAAGCTATGCTATAGCCCTCTTACCCAGTAGGCCAAGCTTCCCACGAGGCCAAAGACCCAGATATACCACCTAGGCTACTGGTGGTAATAGTTATAGGCCCAGATCGACCAGTTAAGCTACCGGCAGTGTCCACTCACGAGGTTGGATATTAAATCCACAAGAGAGTTATAGGCAGCATTCAAAGTAGGCCGAGAATTCCACGAGGCCGAAGGCCCAGATATACCATCTGGGCAACCAGCAATTTCAACTTATAAGGTCCGGTGGTGAAAGCCTTGTTTAGTTATGGGCCGAGAGCCTGGGTTTACCAGCTGGGCTAATAGCAGTGTCCACTCACGAGGTCGGATACTGTAACTCTTAAGCGATGTTAAAGGCAGCATTCTTAGTAGGCCAAGCTCCCTACGAGACCAAATGCCCAAATGTACCAGCCGAGCTACTGACACTGTTCAATCGTGAGGTAAAAGACTAGAGGACTCAAGCAATGTTATTGGCAGTGTTCCTAGTAGGTTGAGCTTCCCGCAGTGACAAAGGCCCAAATCTACCAGCAATGTCCAGTCCACTCATGAGGTCGGGTGGTGAAAGCCTCAAGCGATGTTATAGGCAGCTTTCCTAGTAGGCCAAGGTCCCGACGAGTACGAAGGCCCAGCTCTACCAGCTGAACTGCTAGCAGTGTCCACTGGTGAGGTCAAAAGCTGAAAGCTTCGAGCGATGTTATAGGCAGCGCTCCTGCTAGGTTGTGCTTCCCACGAGGCCGAAGACCCAGATCTACTAGCTTGGTTATCGGCACTGTCCACTCGTGGGGTTAAAGGCTGAAAGCCTCAAGGGATGCTACATGCAATAATCAATCCTATTTTGTCGAGCTTCCCACGAGATGGAGGATCGATCTTTACAAGTACGCAGTGTCTAATTACAAGGCCATGGGTCAGTCTCCTCCAAAGGAATAGAGGAAACCGTAACACGAGCTGGCACTCTACGAGAAAAGCTGGTTACATTTTATAGTAAATAGAGAATTTAAAAAATATATAATTTTTAATTGTAACTAAGTGCTAATCAGTTGTATTATGTTAATCAACTAATATTTTTGATAATGATTTGTGTTTTTCGTACTTATTTATTAAATAAAACACTTAGGTGTACCCGCCCGCTTCGCTGGTCATATTGGGTGTGTGAATAAAACCTGAAAACCCCGAGTGCCTACTCTATTATTGTCATTTGAGAGTGCCCACTCCAACTTCGGTTGAATAAAACATACACTTAACTCGGCAGGTGAGCAGGCACTCCAACGATGAGTCTACTTACGGCTTGCTAGTCCACTCGCGAAAAAGCGAGTCTGCTCCCTAGCAGACTCACTGCTGCCGAGTGCGTACTCAATTAAGTTTATATGACTGAATTTATGCCAATACTTGCACGTATAATTTACAATGTTCGAAGACAGTCGAGGAATGATGACTATTGATCACTAAACAGATTCGATAAGGAAAATATCTTGTACATTTGACTTTTAGATAATAATATGATAGTCTATAGAATATTTACAAATTTTAGTTGATTCTCAGATGATTAAAAATTAATTTTATCTTCCATGTCAAAATAGAATCTAAGTTCAATAAATAAATAAGTTTTAAGTTCCTAATATAAACCTTACATATGAATTTAGAAGTCTTGAATTGTATAAAATACCACGGTTCAGTAAAACATATGGTAAGAATTTGTTGAGCTCTGCCACTCCAAAAATGTTTAATGAAATGAAATGAAAAACGTCTTTATTTTCAGGCGAAGTTAGGACTTATCAGTCCTTTCTTCCACTTAACCTGATATTATATGTACACAATTCAATATATATGAAACTTATCTAAGTAAAACAAAAGAAAAATATAATATAAATAAATTGACATTATAATAAATACACTACCCTAACTGAATAGGAGTGATATCAGTAATAATTAATCAATCAATTCATAACTGTAATTTAAAAACATAAAAACAAATAAATCATAGATAAGTTTAAAACATGTACAAATACTTTATATTTTATATTTCCTAACACACACATACCTACTTCACTACAGAGAATTAATATTCATGTCTGTGATAACATTTACTCTCTCACTCGCTCAATTGCACGTATACACAAACACACACGCATCATCCATTCCACTCCCCACATGAGCACCAGCCATAGCCACCGAAACTCACAGCCCACCCGAGCCCCGCAGCAGATGGGACTTCAACTCCACCCTGAACTGAGCACGATCCTAGATAATTCTTATATAATCAGGAAGAGAGTTCCATAACCGACACGCAGAAATGATAAATGATTTATTGAAAATAGATGACCAGTGAATTGGAATGCAAAGAAGTGAGGCACCCATTATTGTTTCCCGGGCACTCAGATTAGAAAGGAAAGTGAAATTATCACATAAATATTTAGGTGACTTAGTGCGCAAAATTGTGTGAAGAAGTGAAAGAATGTGGAACTGGAATAAGTGATGAAGTTTCAAAGGGATAACTGCTCATAAACAGGGGTAACATGGTCTCTGCTCCGGAGGTTAAAGATAGTAGTGTAAATCTGCTGGTTCTGGCACCACTCTCGGGTATCTTCGGGTATCTTCGGGTATCTTCGGTAGTAGATGTTTTTGGGCAGAGCGAGGCTCACTTTTTTTTGGTCACGTGACCAGATCCAAGATGGCGGCGCAGTGTTGCCAACCCCCCACCCCCTCCCCCACAAAATTTCCCTCATTTCCCTCACATTTCCCTCACATTTCCCTCATTTCCCACATTTCCCACACATTACCCACATTTCCCACACATTACCCGCCAAATTCCCACGTTATACTATATAAAATTCACTCCTAACCTAACTTTTTCCATGTTATACTATATAAAATGCACTTTTTTTGTCCAATATGGCGTCATGAAATACAAAAGATGGCGACCGGATCCAATATGGCGTCTTTTCCCGCCCGCGCCAATTCACACCCCGTGGGAAAATTCCCTCCCCAAAATTCCCCCATCCAATATGGCGTCTTTATACTATATAAAATTAACATCATATATACTATAACAAATGTCGACCGTAGCGCCCCTAGCGACCGCAGCGCCCCTGGCGGCAACGTCGGGCGACGCATGCGCATCCAAACGCTCTGCCCCCTGATTGGTCGCCCTCTCCGCATCCAAACGCAGCCCCCTGATTGGTGGACATCCCTATTTAACCGACCAACACAATCAATCTTTCTCACTTCTGCTCTTGCGCTCGCGCCGATCAGACGTACCCTCACTGTGCTCCTACTCGATATCAGTAATTATTCTTGTAATTTATATCTTAATTTCCGTTCTTTGTTCAGTATATCAAAAGTAATAATCAATACATTGTGCCCTTTGCTTCTTGTACTTCAATTGAATAATTAACTTTCAATCAATTTAAATTCAATCACATCCTATCCATGGAATCCTATGCCATTAACGATAACCTAGTCACCATTTCCCGCCGCTTCGACACTTCTGATCCCGATCTCCTTAACGTACTTTCCGATCACAAAAACATAATCATAGACGAAATAAACAAACACCTAAACAGGCTCGGGGGAGTAAAATGGTACATCGCAGTCCAAATCAAATTTTCCAAAACAATAAATAACGAAGAAATCACCACAACACCTTTCTTTCACGGCAAAACCCGCCCTTCGCTACCCTCTGACTCTCTAGATATGCAGTACTCCGAGGCTACAGACAAAATTTTAGAAAGCGTGGCTAAGTGGGTAAGTCAAGGCAGCGGGTGGGTAATAGAAAATGTTTTACGATTGGACCTGTTCATTGCAAAATTTCAACCTTTGTACGCTTCTTCTTACATACCCACCCCAAAAAAAATTTCAAACTCTATGCACGGAATCATCAATATTAAAAACGACGACAATAAATGCTTCCTGTACTCTGTTCTTTCTCAATTATATCCCGATAAAAACAGACGCGTAAGCCATTTCAAAAAACTTGAAAATAAAGTAAATATGTCTGGGATTAGCTACCCCGTCAAAATTACAGATCTTGATAAATTCGAAAAACTAAATCCCGCTTTATCTGTCAACGTATTCGGCTTTGAAAAAGATGAAATTTACCCCTTACGTATAACAAAAGAGAAATTCAGGCTTCATCACATCAACTTGTTACTGTTGACTAATGACACAACTACTCACTACTGCCTGATCACTAACTTATCCCGACTGCTATCTCACTTGACTAAACACGACCCAGCTACATACTACTGTGACTACTGTCTACACAGGTTTTCTTCCCAACTACGACTTACTAACCACTTACCTTTGTGTTCACCTCACGGAGCACAAAAAACTAGACTACCGACCGATGACGAAAAATACATGTCTTTTACAAACTATACACTAACTCACAAAGTCCCCTTCACTATTTACTGTGACTTCGAGTCCTTTGTCGTTCCAATCACCACTACAATTAACGACCCATCCACGTCACACACGACAAACACTGCCCATCACGTCCCCTCTGGCTTTTGCTACATAATCATTGACAGTAACGGTAAACCCATAAAGCAACCAAAAGTCTATAGCGGCCCCAACGTTGTAGAAACGTTCCTAAATTGCTTGATCGGAGAGTCTGAGGAACTCTCACAAATTATTAAAAAGAATACCCCTATCAAAATGACCTCTCAAGACAAAATTATCTTTCAAAACGCTACCACCTGCCACCTTTGTAAAAAACCGTTAGACGGTGACAAAGTGGCCAATCACAATCACCTAACGGGCGAGTTCTTAGGACCCGCCCACAATTCTTGCAATCTAAATTACAAAGTTCCCGATCATATCCCAGTCTTTTTCCATAACCTCAGAGGTTATGATTGCCACCACCTGATCCAAGGGTTAGGTAAATTCAAAGAGAAAAAACTGTCATGTATCGCTACAACCAGTGAGCGGTACATTTCAGTCACCCTTGGGTCACTAAGATTTTTGGACTCGCTTCAATTCTTAAACGCTTCTTTGGACACACTCGTGTCCAACCTTGTTACCGATGGGGCTTCCAAATTCCAAATTCTAGGGCAGTGTATGACCAACACTGAACTACTTCTACGCAAAGGTGTCTTTCCCTATTTTTACATGACGGACGAATCTAAATTCAATGATACTGAACTTCCTCCCAAGGAGGCGTTCTACAACGACTTGACTCAAACACACATATCCGACGATGACTACACACACGCACAAGCTGTATGGACTGCCTTTGGTATGACAACCTTGAAAGAGTACCATGACCTCTACCTACTTACAGACGTACTATTACTTGCAGACGTTTTTGAAAACTTTAGGACGACCAGTATGACGTACTACGGCATTGACCCGTGTAACGTCTACTCTGCCCCTGGACTGGCATGGAATTCCATACTAAAGATGACTGACGTAAAACTCGAACTACTCACAGACATTGACCACCACCTCTTCGTTGAGTCTGGGATCCGGGGTGGTGTCTCCATGATACCTAACCGACACGCCCAGGCCAACAACCCCTACCTACCCAACTTTGACTCGTCGAAACCAACTAATTACTTACTCTACCTAGACTGTAACAACTTGTACGGAACCAGTATGTCCGATAGACTCCCAGAGTCTGATTTTAAATGGATCGACCCACAAGCCACTGACTTTACAAAAGTACCCGACGACTCCGACATTGGTTACATCTTAGAAGTGGACCTGCACTACCCTGACCACTTACACGACTTACATTCCGACTTTCCACTGGCCCCCGAACGTAAAGTAGTGACAGACGATATGCTTTCCCCATACTGTAAGGACCTACTTGACGAACTAAACTATAAACCCGCCAAGACCGAAAAACTACTAACTACTCTATGTGACAAAACCAAATACGTTGTACACTACAGGACTCTAAAACTATACCTACAACTGGGACTTGTACTGACTAACATCCACAGAGTTCTAAGTTTTAAACAGTCTGCCTGGTTAGCCCCATTTATTAATTTTAATACAGAGAAAAGAAAAGAAGCGAAAAATAACTTTGAAAAAGATTTTTTTAAATTAATGAACAACGCTACATACGGGAAATCCTTGGAAAATGTTAGGTCGCGTATTGATTTTAAATTGGTCACTAACGAAAAGCAATTGGTCAAATGGACAGCTAGTCCCAGACTTAAAACATTCTTCGCATACAACAAAGACATCGCGGGATTGGCATTGAAAAAACAAACAATCTTTTTAAACAGACCCATTTATGTCGGGTTCTCAGTATTGGAAATCTCAAAATTCATCATGTACAACTTTCACTATAATTGGGCAATAGCAAAGTACGGGAAGAATATAAAGCTTTGCATGACCGATACCGATTCATTATTTTACAATGTTTACACACCAGACGTTTACGCTGACATTAAAAACGAACTTCATCTTTTCGACACATCAGACTACCCACCCAGCCACCCGTGTTACAGCATTTCAAATAAAAAAGCGTTAGGTAAATTCAAGGATGAAATGAATTCTAATCCGGCTAGGGAAATCATTGGTTTAAGGGCAAAGTGCTATTCCGTTTTAAATTTCGATATGGAGGAAAAGAAGGTAGCGAAGGGCGTCCCCCGAGTCGCTATAAAAAAACAACTAAAACATGACCAATACAAACAATGTCTTTTTCACCACATCCCAAAAACAACATCCGCGTTAAACATTAGAAGTGAAAAACACAACATATACACCCAGAACATCTCAAAATTATCACTTTCCCCATTCGACGACAAGCGGTACATTTTAAAAAACGGTTACGACACAGTAGCATACGGACATCACATCATCAACAAAAAACGAGCTGTAGAACATGATCACGATTACATTAACAAAAAACCAAAACTCACTCATAACTGTACATAAACGTTGAAACTGAAAAACAATAATATATATACACTTCAAACATAACAATTAAGAAAAGAACAACTAAAAAAGACAGAACGTCCTTCCAGAACCCTTACCTCCTTCCTTTCTCACATCCCGTTCTTATTGTGTCACTTGCATACTTATTTATTTATCTATTTACATTCCAACGGTTACACCATTTTGTTAAAACATATGACACCAACTCCACTTCATCGGAACTTTGTTAAACTCTTCTAATAACCCATGGTTACTAACATGTCCGTAGAAACCCAATTTACAGCATTGGATGGGCTCGACCCAACCGTAGTGCAATGTAAAAACCTCAGGTCAACCTTCCTCTTGATTACGGCAACTCCTACGCTAGGTAAGTAATGGTAAGGTAGTTTTGAATAAACTCTTTTTTCATCAACATTTTAAAAACATCTCATAAAGTAAAAGTTTGTAAACGTAAACATTCCTAAACACTTCATCACCGTTATCGTATTCAGCCTTATCAATAATGGCGCCAATTCCAACGGAAGCATTATCACTAATTGCGCCAATTCCAACGGAACCATTATCGTAAAAATTTATCGACAAGTACAAATCAAACTAATAGGTCTAAAATATGCACCATATTGAATATCTTCCTTGAATATATGTTCTTCTGAAAAAATGATGTAAACATATGTGTCAAAAAATAATACTAGCGTTTATTCAACTAATGGTGCCTGTACCTTTCGGGCAACTGTATGAATGCGGCTCTGGGGCCTGAAAACCCGTATCCAAAAGCGAATGTGGCTCTGGGGCCTGAAAACCCGTATCCAAAAGCGAATGTGGCTCTGGGGCCTGAAAACCCGTATCCAAAAGCGAATGTGTGTTGCTCGTTAGGTAAGGCTTTACAATTGACAGGGAGGCAGTAAACTTTATTTGTATGGTCGACTGCCACCGTATAGAGCGAGGTTGGGGCTCTATACACCAAGAAAAAACAAATAAATTGTTAAACTTACCTTGAAACACTTCATTCTTCCACTATGAGTGTAAGAGAGCAGATAGCAAGGGAGCTACATGCCCCAGCTAGAAAGAAATTCCCTTCTAGACCTGTAGAAGTAAAGGGAATACAAGACTTGTTCCAAGCTGACTTGGTCGAAATGATACCTTATTCTAAACAAAATCAAGGGTACAAGTACATCTTAACAATAATAAATTGTTTTAGCAAATACGCCTTTGCCGTTCCATTAAAAGATAAGACTGGCCCAGAAATCGTTAAAGCCATAACACCCGTATTAGAGTCCAATAAAATGAAACACTTACAAACAGATGCGGGTAAAGAATTCTACAACGTAGGATTCACAAAGCTAATGAAAAAACATGGTATAAACCATTACTCGAGCTACAGTGATAAGAAGGCGTCCATCGTAGAGCGGTTTAACCGTAGCCTCAAATCATTAATGTGGCGAAAGTTCACGGAGCAAGGTAAGTATCAATGGGTCAAAATACTACCTTCTTTGTTGGAAGAATATAACACAAGAAAACATAGAACTATTGGTATGGCTCCAAGTCATGTGAACAAAAGAAATGAAAACATAGTCAGGAAAAACATTAATAAAAATAGACAAAAGTACAAGAAAGTGGATAAAAAGGTCCGCTTTAAAGTAGGTGACAAGGTGAGAATAAGTAAGTATAAAAAGGTGTTTGACAAAGGATACCTACCGAACTGGACTAACGAGATATTCACTGTGTACAAAGTCCAAACTACTATTCCTACAACCTACCTCCTCAAAGACCATACCGGTGACGTCATCAAAGGAAGTTTCTACGAAAAAGAGCTACAAAAAACCAAAACAGATGATGTATACCTTATTGAAAAAGTCCTTAGAAAAAAAGGAAACAAAGTATTAGTTAAATGGGCAGGGTACGACGGTAAACACAATACATGGGTGAACAAGAAAGATTTGGTATAAATAGAGGTTTCCCTTTCACTCCCATCCATAACCCAACAATGCATGTTATTGAACAGGACACAAAGCTACCTGTCGAAAACTTTGACATGTACACTATACGTACAGGTAGTGGCATTAAACACGGTCCATTATTACCATCCACTATAAGGTGCATAGTGGCCGGACCTAGTAATTGTGGTAAAACAAATGTCGTTTTCAACATGCTGTTCGATCCAAACGGATTAAGGTTTGAAAATGTTTACATTTTCTCAAAGTCCCTACATCAACCCAAGTATCAATTCTTAAAAAGTGTTTTACCCAAAGAAATTGGATACTTTATATTCGATGAAAATACTAAAGTCTTACCACCCAAGGAAGCTAAAATTAACTCCATCATGATTTTTGACGACATTGCGTCTGAAAAACACGATAATATACGCAACTACTTTACCATGGGTCGACATAACAACATTGATTGCTTCTACATAGGGCAAACCTACAGCAGAATACCCAAACAACTAGTAAGGGACAATACGAACTTGATTGTTTTATTCAAACAGGACGAAACAAATCTCAAACATGTGTACAATGACCATGTAAACACAGACATGACGTTTGAAAAGTTTAAAGAAATGTGCGCTTTAGCTTGGAAAGACAAGTACAGTTTTATCTGTATTAGTAAGGACTGTGAATTAGATAAGGGGAGATACAGAGTTGGCTTTGACAAGTTCCTAGCCTCGTAATATAAATACGACCTACTTTGATGTCCAACAACAGTTCGCGACAAGTCCCTGTGTGATCCACACCTAGGACGAGCTTTACAAACATGCCACGAAACAATAAACACCAATCTCTTACGAGAAGAATTATACAGCTACAAGACGCTGTCCGTCGCAAGTATCGTGCTTTCAAGTTGGGTAACATGTATACCGAACAAACATTAGAAAAACAGTACAAACCGATTTTAACTGAACTTAGAAACAGAACGGATATAAAAGACGAACCAAAGGAGGAGCCTATGGAACTCAGTGCGGACGAGCAGGATGACTTTAAGCCAGAATACATGTCAACACCTAGAGGACCGTCATTTATTCAAGATACACAAGTGTTTGAAACATCGTCTCCCCCTCCACCCTCGGTTAGTCAATTGATACAAAGCCCCGCAAAGTTTCACGAGGCCTCACAGTACGTCTTAGAGACATTCAACGCACCTATTACACAGAGATACATGCTGAAGCTCTTAAAAGACGAAGCTGGTGTTAAGAATAAAATGAACAACATATACGGGCCACATATAGACGATGATAAACTAATGGTGGGTAATCAACCGCTTACATTCGACAACGAAGGAAACATTCACTTAGGCAATGTACAATACAGAGGGACCGAAGGCCTTTACGAACTATTATTTAAAAGGCAACCCGATGAAAAGTTATACACGCAAGATGATTTGGACGCTTATAAAGATATGCTGATAAAAACAAATGCGCATAAAAAAGGGTATCTACCTCATAATCACATTAACCGACCGACAAAGTCCATAAAATATAAAAACATAATTTCTGCGTTATTCCCCAAACAAATGTACGGTAAAGGGCTAAAAGACTTTGGATCACGTGACATTTCCTATTGGGACGATCCAAACGAATTATGTGACAGATTAAAACTAATCATGGATTCGACAGAGGCTGGAAATGGTAACCATAGCAACGAAATTCAAAACATAATCGAGGAATTAAAAGAAGCTAAAGTCATATCAGGAGCTGGTAATAGTCGTTACAAAGCATTAATCGGTTTATGATTTAGTTTCATTACATTCTGAAAATTAATTAGGGAGGAATGTACAGTTGGCAATATTTGTGATAGCAGTTGACCTTGGAGGCTAATGTTAATTGCTAAATCAGCTCCACGTGCATATCAAACAACAATATATGCATTTCCCTAGAGATAGTGATATCAAACAGCAATTTATGCATTTCCTCTATAATCTGCCCGTCTGTTAGTAAACAAAAGAATTATTGAGTTATCACGTACGTGTGATTATGGATACGTCACGTACACAGACAATCATTGTAATTAAACGGAAGAGACAAATATACTTATAAATACATACCTATGTATAAAAGAGTATGTCTATAGGTATATATATATAAACAGACACTGTTTATTGTCATCAGTTAGATTATGTCTGTGGACAAGTTTGGTCGTGTCTTGCCCTCTGAGGGTAATGTAAGTGGCAAAGGACCACCAGGCGAAGGTTTTAAACTAACACCTGAAGGGAACTATGATATTGAAAATAAACGAATGGTTAACGTCGGTGTGCCCGTGGCAGACAACGACGCTGTTACGAGAACATACTTTGAGGCTAACACGATACCAAACCTTCGAAACAGCTATTCTGCACGTAACAAAAGAATAGAAAATTTAGCATCACCAAAGGAGCTCGGAGATGCCGTGAATTTGAGAACTATAGGTGAACAATGTGTACTGTACCAACAAAAAACAGTCAACGTAGGAGATAGGCTTATAACAAGGGTAAAGGATCCTATGGGCCCAAACCAAGCGGCGACTAAAAGTTATGTAGATGCTGCCATCCCTGCTAAAACTAGAAGTTATTGGAGTTTTGAAAAGCGACGTTTAGTTTCTGTAGCTGACCCACGTGATAATCAAGATGCTGTAACCAAGTCATATCTACTGGCAAACTGTCCAAAGAAACGCAAGTACGACTGGGACTTTGATAATATGGGAATTAAATCTGTTAGAGATGCGAAAGAAATGGATGAGGCCGTAAACTTAAAAGTGTTAACCGAAACAAAATCAAATATTTTGGAGATATTGAGTCAACAAACAACAACGATAGGTACAGTGCTGACATCACTTAAAGAGACGGTTAATGCACTGGAGGGGCGGATTCATGAAAACAACGTTAAATCAGAAAGACAACTCAGAAAGTTTGGTCAGGTACTTTTCTCCCATATTCATGGCGCTAAAGGGCGGAGTACAGAAACACTGACCGCCGATAACTACATAAACTGGGCTGAAGTTTTCGATGAGCAAGCTGAGGGGTAATATAAAGAGAAATATAGCTAGGTCCCTTCATTCCTTAACCATCCTTCGTATGGGACACATCTAATGAAGAAGAAAACGTCACGCTGTGGAAAGGGACTCGTATCTAGTGCACTCAAAGGAATTGGACATTTAGCTGGAACAGCCTTAAACAGGGGTATAGATCTACTACCAGTGGAACTTCACCTGCCAGGATACAGGTACTGCGGGGGTGGCACCAAGTTAAGGGAGAGGTTAGCTCGTGGAGATCAGGGGATAAACGGCTTGGACGAAGCTTGTAAGATCCACGATATAGCCTACTCAAAGTATTCAGACACTGCGCAGAGAGCACAAGCCGATAAAGACTTGGCTGAAAGAGCTTGGCAAAGGTTTAAAGCGTCTGATTCATCCGTTGGAGAGAAAGCCGCAGCTTGGGTAGTTACAACAGCCATGAAGGCGAAGGCAAAGTTGGGTGGAGGTAGACGTAGGGGTGGTGGCGGTGTGGTTAAACGTAAAAAGACAGTAAAGCGAAACCAACGTGGAAAAGGGCTTTATCTAAGACCCTGGGTAGGCCGAGGTGTTAAGAATGCACCTAAGAACAAGAAGAAATGCACTTGTAAGAAGAAAAAAAAAACTTCAAATTAGTCTACGTTCCCGGACATGCCCTATCAAACCACGAACTCGTTAACTACGCTAAAAAGTTAAACATTCCACACTTTCGAGGTGTCTACATGAGGGACACACTTCCGAATAAACCTAGAGTGAACGAAAGCGCAATTATTAATTTGGACAGTATACAGGGGGAAGGTACACATTGGGTTTGTTATAAAAAGTTAGGTAACGAGGTGTTGTACTATGATAGTTTTGGTAACTTGCGTCCTCCTATGGAACTAATCATATATTGGGGCCCCAGTGTTAATATAAAGTATAATAACGAAAGGCAACAGGACTTTGACTCAGTACTCTGTGGGCACTTGTGCTTAGAGTTCCTCGTTGATAATGTTTTGCCTTAGCGGACAGAGTTCAACGTTAAGTTGTGACATATTCCCTTCAATCGATTTATCGATAGGTGATTGGGAGATTGGCTTGATCGACCTCACAACGTACAATTCAATACCGAACATAGAAAAAGATGTGAACGATACATTCCACTACGGGGAGACTGTAATAAAAATTCCGACTGGCTCCTACGAGATTAGCGATTTAGAGAATTACATTAACAGTAACATAAAAGCTGGTGTAAGATTCAGTTTAAAACCAAACAATAGTACTTTGAAAGTTGAAATTACCTGTAGTGAACCCATTCACTTTGAAACGGTAAACAGCCTTGCTACCTTGCTCGGCTTTAATAAAACTGTATACGAAGCTAATAAAACTTACATGTCTGAGAATGAGGTTAACATTAACTCAGTAAATGTCGTTCGAGTCACATGTAACGTGGTAAGAGGCTCGTACCAGAACGGTCAGGAAAGCCATATAATACACGAATTTTATCCGTCAGTTCCACCTGGCTACAAAATAATTGAAACACCTCATAACGTGATATATTTACCTGTGAGCGTTCAAGCTTTGAATTACATTACTTGTGAGCTGAGAGATCAACAGGGGAAGTTGATAAACTTTAGAAACGAAACAATATCGTTACGCTTACACTTAAGGCGAAGCAATGGGATTAGTATTTAGGGAAACAACCATGTCGAAACAGGTCATTAGACCTAAAACACCCAAGGTGTTAACATCACGCAATACAAAGCTTTTAAGATCCTTAGGATTTAAAATAAAAGTAAAGAATGTTAGAAATTGAGGGTGGGGTCGAATACAGTGATATTATCACTGGCTGCGAGTATCACACACACAAACCATACGTCTCTTCAACATTTAAAAACAATGATGAAATACGTATTACAATCAGTCAACAGGACATCATTACTGCTCCGTTTGAAAGTTCTCTGCATATTTCTGGTAAGATTACGGCTAAAAAGGTTGGTGGTGTAGCCGCAGACGTGTCTTTGGTTAATAACGCTATGGCGTACTTGTTTGAAGATATTAGATACGAAATTTCCGGTATAACAGTGGACCGTACTAAAAACTTGGGTGTTGTATCAACTATGAAAAGTTTACTGTCACTTAGACAGAATGAAACGAACGCGATGAAAAATGCTTGTTGGTTCGGACCAGGGTCATCGGAAAATACAAAGGAGTTCACTTTCTCCGTTCCGTTAAGATTGTTCTTTGGTTTCATGGAGGATTACAAGAAAATTATTGTAAATATAAAACAAGAATTGATTCTGTTGCGGTCAGCAAACGACAATGATGCGATGTTATCAGAGGATGCACTATCACACAGCCTAGAGATAACTGATTTATACTGGCGTGTACCACACTTGACTGTTTCCGATAGTTACAAAGAAAAACTTTTGAGGCTCGTTAATAAAGACACGCCGATTCATCTTCCCTTTAGGTCGTGGGAGTGTCACGAATATCCCACGCTCCCACAAACAAAGAGACATAATTGGACTGTAAAAACATCATCACAGATAGAGAAACCCCACTATGTGATACTAGCGTTTCAAACTGATAGGAAAAATAATATAAAAATGAACATGTCAGGTTTTGACCATTGTGATTTAATGGATATCAAGTTGTACCTCAATTCAAGTTACTATCCGTACGACAACGTCCGAGGTGACTGGAGTTTATTCTACGACATGTACGCCAAATTTCAGTCTTCATACTACGGTGTTTCCAATTCACCTATCATGGACTTGGATACTTTTAAATCGAAATGTCCGATCTTTGTAATTGATTGCTCTAAGCAGAACGATTCAATCAAGTCTGGACCTGTTGATGTACGCGTCGAATTTGAATTTAAAAATAATGTACCGGAAAAGACTACAGCTTACTGCTTAATACTTCACGATGTACATTTAATGTACAATCTTTTAACAAATACAGTAAGAACGGTTATGTAATAAAAGGGGGTGGGGGTAGGTGAAGGGAGGGGGGGATAGTATTTAGTAATCAAACTGGATCGGTTTATTCAGTTGAGAGGATGGAGTCGCTAGGTGAGTATCTCATGCAACGTAAGCCAATCGATTTGTGGAAGCAGGACTTGACAGCTTTTCTAAAGGTTATGTACAACATAACCTCTGATTTCACCAATGTTGTCACGGTGGGTCTGTTTGATGAGTTTCACTTTCAAGTGGGTGTCTTGTTTCATAAGCAAGGCATGCGGAAATACGTTTTACTAAACAACGAACAATTCACAAAGTTGAAGGAATTTGAACCTTCAATTACTCATGACCTTTGTAACAAAGGTGGTCTTCAAAGGAGATTCATTGATGAGGACATTAAATGCACTATCCGTAACATATACCAAAAGCCCCATGTAGATCTATGCGATAAATTTAATGAAACATCTGTTCTTTTCACTAAAGGTGAATGGTTGACCTTTGTCAGCTTATTACCGTGCATTTCACGGTACGTAGAGCAGTTATCCTGTGTAGAGCCTTACCTAATTGGTCACATTGGTGGGTGGGTTATGCTTAGTGATTCTGTCTATGTGCCCCCACCACCGGAGGTAAACGGTTGGGACGCGGACCGCTTGCAGGACGAGGTTGTTTGGTATAAAAAGACAAGGTTCACTGTAGGTCGATCTGGTGCTAATTTTAAAGTAAAGGGGGGAAGTTTAGAAAACGGGGGTGGTGGAGGGGAGGGGGGTATGGTTAGTGGTTGATAAAAATATCTTATTCAGTTGAGAGGATGGAGCCGCTAGGTGAGTATCTCACGCTGCCTAGGCTCGTGGAGCCAATCGACATATTAAATGGAATTTTTCTAAAACGGGTCTTCTTTCTGAATGAAAACTTTTTGAAATCACTTACTGTTGGAATTTTTAAGAATCGGGACTATAGTCTTGGGGTAATGTTCAAGGGACGACACGACTACGTGTTCTGGTCGTTTGGTGTATTTAACCAATTTAGTGCAAATTTTAATAACATTTCTAAAGCCTTAACAGATAATAAAAGGATTTATTTGGAGATTGATGAAAAGGAGGTTATTAAAGTTTTATCGGTCTTTGGGGTACCGCATGTCTTCCTTGGCAATACTTTAACGCTTGGTGCGAGCGAACAAGCCCAGTCTTCTACCGACCACCCAGGTAGCACCTTGGCACTTAACGTGGGTGAGTGGGCACAGTTTCTATCCAACCTTCCGTTAATACAGTTGGAATTGCGGGAGTTGTTTTATGAGGAAGACCTTATAAAACAATATCTCTGTGGAGGATTCCAAAGTCCATCTCCACACATTTTCAATAGATTAACTTGTGAAATTAATAGAGTCAATGGCTGCGGTAGTTGAGTTTCATGCCTTTACTGATAATAATAACCGTTTTATAGTTAAAGAATTGGCAATAGTAAGCGAACATTTTCAAATACAGATTGTTTTCAAGCCGCCTTATTGTAAGTGTGCACTCGATGGGAAACAACAAAGGACGGCCAGATGGCTGATCCGACACTTGCATGGGATAAAATGGGAAGAGGGTAGCGTAGACTACGACGAAAGTTTAGTTCGTACGCTATGTACACCCTTTACCAAAATTTATACTAAAGGGTTGGAAAAGGTCAAGTTTTTAAGGGAGTTCCATCCTAACGTGATTGAACTACCTAAGGGTTGTTCGGAGGATACTTGTTCATCCACTTGTATATTACCTGTACACGCCAACTGTAACTTTAAGTGTGCCTTTAAAACAGCACACCAAGAGTATAAAAGGCTGTCTGAACTGTAATCTAGTCATTATGTCTCTAACCATCATGGAGGACACATGGACTATGCTGTCAAAGGAGCCAAAGGCTCCAGTTGGTGTTATAACCGACAGCTTTATTATGAAATTTGACAGGTACGTTAAATGGGACCTACTGTCAGCCCACTATGATTTTTCACTAGATATGTTGAGAATTTACCAACACAGGGTGAACTGGGGTTTGCTTTTAAAAAGGACAAAGTTTACCGAAGATATACTGAGAGAGATGTCACCGAACTTTGATATCGATTGTTGGGGAATTATAAGTAGATACCAGTCTTTGTCGGAACAATTTATCGAGGAGTTTTCAGACAAAGTGGTCTGGGAAGATATTATACTGTATCAGAACGTAAGTGGAGCTTTTTTTATAAAACACTATAGAAGGGTGTGTGAAGTAGATGAGTGAACTTACGTCCTATGGCTGGCCTAAACTCCGTAAGACCAGGACATGAACTGTCGAGGTGAGGGCGGCCCAAAGTAAATAAAAAAATCGCCCGACTGTCCTCTAAGGCAGCCGTAAAACGCATAAGTCCTGAGGCAGTCCTGCAGCTTGAGGCTGGATTAATCCCCGTAAGACCTCGAGTCGCAGTCCGGGCCCTCGTACAGTTTGGTTGAATGGTTGGCTTAGAACCCATAAGTCCAAGGTGTTTATGAATTAAGCTTCACCTAAAATAATAAAATATAAAAATATAAAAGTATAAAATAAAAAAAAAAAAAAAAAAAAGTAAATAACTAAATAATACTGGGAGGTAGCATTTTTGTTATGGAGTGGCTATCACCGTAACTTGTGATGGTTGGGGCAAGTTACATTAAACTACCCGTGGGGGTTACCAGACCTCTATCGGGAGCGTCCCATGGGAATTGGGCAATGCCCTTAAGTTTTGCCTTCAGCTCACTTAAGGGTAGTGAGGAATTAAACACTCACCGTGAAAGAAAACTGGTTAAATACTAAAATCTGTGAGAATCAGGAAGTACTGTATGGTGAAACTCTCTATGTACCTTTCGAGTGAATGTGCATTAGAAGGGGGCAGGGGTGACGTCATGGGTGGGGCAGGTTACAATAAACAAACGTTATCACGGATAGTAGATATTATGGCTTGGTGAGGAGGTTGAATCATTTCCCTCACTTGCTCTGTAGTGTGTAACATGGCCTCCAACAACCAATCACTGGACACGCTCATTAGCAAGCTACCACTTGAGCTGAAATACACTATATTAATTTATCTTCCATACGACAAAGTCAGTTTTATTGAAGACGATTATTTTTGGAGAATGTTTTGTGAGTTGAGAGGGATACGTCCGTTTAGTAAAATACCGCCGATTTGGTGGCATGCAGAGTATCTGCTTTCCACCATTTAAAAGTTCCTTAACTCGTGCATAGGTCTACTGGAGAAGGAGACACGTTAAAACACTCCTAACGCGCTGTGATCAGTACCTCATGGGTGGTGTGGAAACCTGATCGGCTAATAAATAGGAAAGCACCCTTGAGTTCGAATGGTTTCACTCCATGTTGGATGTGAAGGCAGCGTACCTCGAGACTCAGTGTGTACAGTGAGGGAACCGTGACGTCATGGGTGGGGCGAGCAAGCTCGCAGGGTTGACGTTCGTGACGTCAACCCACTTAAAGCTAAGTATCAGTATTTATGGGGCCCTGAAAAGGGCCGTTTTTAGCAGAGGAGGAGGAGTTTAGGTGTAGAGGTTTGAAATGTCGTAGTGGTCATCGTCGTCATGTGTTAGATAGGGGCTTACAATGAGTTGGGCATGGAGTTCCATGCCCTCCCCCCATCTCCAAGTGTTATGACGACGTTGACTGAAGAAGAAGTACTTTGGAAGGAGGTGATGTTCCTCGGTACCATCTTCATGTTTGATAATTTTCGTACAGTACAAGTGTACTGTACGGTTTTGGAAAGGGAATGAACGGAGTTCCCTGTGGAAACCTAGAAACTCCTCCCTGTTCCGGAGTACTCTGCTTATTATGATCGTTGCTGTTGCTTCCATGGTGATGAGAGAATGAAGCGAACACCTAATCGCAAAAGTGGGGTCACGGAAGCTATCATGAACCATAGCGTATCTTTGCTGTATTCCTGATAAGATAAATGTATGGAATGTACTTTGTGTTAGTACATGGAGCGCACGCTAGGTTAGTGGTTACAAGCTTTGCCACCAGGTGCGCATTTGCACAGAGTAAAATCGACATTTCTTATTTTCTTTATTGTGGAGGTTTTAAGTCATTTAGTTGTACGAATTAAAAAACGACCTTGTGTCCGAGTGGTTCCGTTTCCGACTCCTAACCCAACTTTGACTCATCAAAACCCACCAACTACCTCCTGTACCTAGACTGCAACAACACTGAATGACCCTACCACTTTACATACTACAAACACTGAAGTCGGGTACGCTAACCACTAGGCCACGGAGAGTTGATAGCTTTTTGTCTAAATTGTTTAATATATATTACTGTTATTTAATGTTCTTCCATTCCTCTTAATTTGATGTTATACTGATATGGTTGTTTAATTTACTTTTGAGTTCTTATCTACAGGCACACGCTCACTCGCACACACTTTTCACCCTTTTGTTATTTCTAAATATATATATATTGTCTTTGTACTCACAGGCTCACAAACCTACTCACTTACCAAGTGGTGCTCCACAATGGTCCACACCCCTCTTTACACCAGATGAGGGTTTTTTCAACTTAAACCTAAAATCATTTAGAGAGTTGTTGTAGAAATTTCGTGACTCTTATCAATTGTCTGTAATTTGCTGAGAACGTTTGCCTCGGATGGGTGTTTTTCACCTACTGCTGTGTGTCTAATTTTTTTTCTTTTGTTTTATTTATTGTTTTTTATTAAATTTGTTATTTTGAATCCGTAGGTCTCGAATGAAAGTTTTTCACCTACTGCTGTGTGTCTAATTTTTTTTTCTTTTATTTTATTTATTGTTTTTTGTTAAATTTGTTATTTTGAATCCGTAGGTCTCGAATGAATGTTTTTCACCTACTGCTGTGTGTCTAATTTTTTTTCTTTTGTTTTATTTATTGTTTTTTGTTAAATTTGTTATTTTGAATCCGTAGGTCTCGAATGAATGTTTTTCACCTACTGCTGTGTGTCTAATTTTTTTTCTTTTATTTATTATTTTTTGTTGAATTTATTATTTGACTTAATAAATTATATGGCTTGTTAGTCTTGTTCCAAGTGTTGCTTACACTATGTATACCTTTGTTGTGGATGGACCTACTGGCTGCGGGACGATACGTTTAGGTTTAGTATATTTTAGAGGTAGTGTAATGTAGGTTTAGTATATTTTTAGAACTAGTATAATATAGGTTTCGTTTATATACTGTTTAGAAGTGTATGTAGTGTTGAGGTGAATAAATAACTAGGTATGGACTTGAAGGAAGAAAGAATTATGTGTACTCTATATGAATATAATTATGAAGGGTGTTACACTGTACTTACGTTGTATCGGGCTTTCCTTTAAAGATCGTTTTCAAGAGTTTATTCAAAATTAACTTAACGTTCCTTATTGGTCTTTTTAATACAGTAGAACTTCATTAGTGAAGTTGAGAGTTGATATTGGTCACTTAATAATATGTTCAATTTATATAATTTACAATAAAACCAATATATTTTAAATTATTAACTATATAGTAGAATAGACTCTTCATGTATTGGATCCGCTCAAAGTATTACTGTGGTGAATATTTTAGAACTGTTAGATTGATTTAAGTGGGTGTGCATAACTTTTTACGATAATGCTTCTGTTGGAATTGGCGTTGTTATCTGTATTGGTCATTTTGCGATAACGGTGATGTACAGTTGAAGTATCGTTGTTTCCATTCAATTCTCTAATAGCTTATTTAATATTACTATTCTAACTTGTAGTGTTCTTCCTTATATTGTGTTTATTATTTAGTTAAGTGCGCGGTGGTGTACAAAGGTGTAAATGTTCGGCTTAGTTCATAAGGATAATATTGGGTTGGTTTTAGTAGTTAAGTAAAAGTTGTTGTGATAACATACAATAACTATTTATCATCCTGTACCAATTGTATAACTAAAACTAATATTGTAAACTATTGTAAATGGTGTGACCGTTGGTTCAATAGATAAATAAACATGTATGTTTTGAATGTTTAGCGTTATACTCAGTTACTATGAGTTTAATCTTCAGCTGTTGAACAGAAATAAATGAACACTCTTGAGATAGGCTAAGTACTACCCTATACTAATAAATAGGTTACGACGCAAGTACTGTGAGTGAGATACTGTAAATAAATTTAGTATTGTTATTGAACAGTTGTTTACTATTATCATACAGCATTTGTTAATGCATTTCTGTGTCAGCGTCAGGAGCCGTTAGGGACCAATGTAATCCCCTTATCTGCCCTTTAAATAAACATTGCTATAAAGAAAAAGAAAAAAAAAGATTTAAAAAAGCTAAAGAAAAGGGCAGAAGGGGACTCCACATATTGTATTTTGGTTTATACATTTACACATGTACGTCGATGTCTTGAGTTCACTCGTTATTGTTCGAAACTGTAATATTGTGTTATATATTTAATCTCCTATTTTTGTATTGAATTCAGATAATGTTGAGGCTGAAGTGTATCAGTGATATTTATAAAATAGTGTAATTGGCTCACTATGAAGTACATTAATTAGTTAATGTTTAAAGTGAATGTGGAAACTTCAGAGACAGTACGGCCTGGGTGGCACACTGTAGTTTAGCAATATTTATACTTACGTTTAATATTAGGTAAATATTTAACAGTTAAATTTGAAAGACCTTTTGCAATGTTTTAGGTTAGATGACTTGTGATTTAAGTAGATTAGTATCACTCTTTTATTTACGGTAAACGCTAATTTACAATGAATACAAACGGGATGGCATAGTCGTGGAAATATAGCTATAACTATGCAATTGAAAACAGTTATAATCATGGTATATAACGGGTAACATCCATCGTCAGTTCATGCAATAGCAACAAGCAGTGGATGTTCATTGAGCAATAGATGTTTAACAAGCAAACGTGTAAGAATAATAACTACACAGATATAAACAGCACTAACAAGCATGAAGGTGATAAACTAGGAAGATACAGAATTAGGGTGAGGTACGTATAATTAGATCAAGTGATGATAATTAAAGTGCCGTGAAGGTGGTTTTCAGGTGTTGACTGTATTAGGTGTGTTTAGGACTTGTGGCCTGTGCAGGGTTCTCCATGGACTCTTATTTATGGATTTTTCTCAAATTGTACTAGGTCTTGGGAAGACTATATGGAATATGGGAGACCATATGTGTTGAAGGTTTTCTAACTCTGGTAGTAGGGATATGGGGGGTTGAGATAAGTAGGTTAACAGTAGGTGTTATAAGGGGGAGCTAGGTAGAGTTAGGTTTAGAGTTAATTTCAATATGTAGGCTAAAAGTAGGTGTGGGAGAGTTAACCTGGATGCGCATGCGTCACCCGACGTTGCCGCCAGGGGCGCTGCGGTCGCGTTGCCGCCAGGGGCGCTGCGATCGGTCGGCATTACCGCCAGGGGCGCTACGGTCGGTCGGCGTTGCCGCCAGGGGCGCTGCGATCGGTCGGCATTGCCACCAGGGGCGCTGCGGTCGCTAGGGGTGCTACGGTCGGTCGGCGTTGCCGCCAGGGGCGCTACGTTGCCGCCAGGGGCGCTACGGTCGACATTTGTTATAGTATATATGATGTTAATTTTATATAGTATAAAGACGCCATATTGGATGGGGGAATTTTGGGGAGTGAATTTTCCCACGGGGTGTGAGTTGGCGCGGGCGGGAAAAGACGCCATATTGGATCTGGTCGCCATCTTTTGTATTTCATGACGCCATATTGGACAAAAAAAGTGCATTTTATATAGTATAACATGGAAAAAGTTAGGTTAGGAGTGAATTTTATATAGTATAACGTGGGAATTTGGCGGGTAATGTGTGGGTAATGTGGGTAATGTGTGGGAAATGTGGGAAATGTGGGAAATGAGGGAAATGTGAGGGAAATGAGGGAAATTTTGTGGGGGAGGGGGTGGGGGGTTGGCAACACTGCGCCGCCATCTTGGATCCGGTCACGTGACCAAAAAAAAGTGAGTCTCGCTCTGCCCAAAAATAACTACTACCGAAGATACCCGAAGATACCCGAGAGTGGTGCCAGAACCAGCAGATTTACACTACTAAAGATGAATCTTATAAAGTAATTTTGCGCACATTGGAGTTTTTCTAACAGCTCGGCAGTCATATCACAAGTCACTACGTCACAGTAATTAAAGTGGGTAAGTACCAGAGTCTTTACCAGCATCACTTTAACGTTAAGTGGTAAATATAATGCAAAACGTATCAAACTGTGAATGCCGGGAAACACTCTTCTACAGGTTTGAGTTACTTGTTCAGTCCATCCCAATGTACAAGTCATAGTCAATCCCAGGTTCCTGACCCTTTCACAATAGTCAATGGATTTATTGTTAAGAATAAGTTTAGGGACATTATTTAAGTTAAGTCTAGTCAAAAGTCTGCAGTTCCCAACAAAAATTGATTGAGTCTTGCTTTCATTCAATTGTAAACCATGACAATGGGCCCAGGAACTTATGGCGTCAATATAAGAGTTTATTAGGTTCAAAGTTCTGTCAACATCACTCACAAAGAAATTCAAGTAAATTTGTAGATTGTCAGCATATAAATGATAGTTACAGTGGCGTATTACAGTTGTTATGTCGTTGATGTACAATGAGAAGAGTAGGGGTCCAAGAACGGATCCCTGGGGGACCCCTCGGGTGACAGATCTCCAACGCGAATCCTTGTCGTTGGCTCTCACACACTGTTGAAGATTAGATAGTTACGATTTTACCCAGTTGACACAGCCAGTGGAAAACCCGTCTGTATGAAGTTTATGAAAAAGGAGAGGATGAAAGACAGAGTCAAAGGCCTTAGAAAAGTCGAACAGGGTCAGAAGTGTTAACTGTTTTCTATCCATAGCAGAACGAATATCGTCGGTGATTTTTATGAGAGCAGTTGTTATGATATGTTGAGACCTAAAACCAGATTGTGAGCTGGACAGAAGATTATTTCTATGGATGAAAGATGAGCTGCAAGTAAACGACCCTTTCAAGATACTTAGATAGTGCAGAAAGAATGCTGATTGGTCTGAAATCAGATGGTGTTTGAGGAGATGAAATTTTAGGAAGTGGTCTCACAAGAGCAAGTTTCCAAGCATCGGAGAAAACATATGACTTAAGAGATTTGTTAAGTATTAGAACAATAATTGGGAGCGTAACAGGAAGAGTATCTTTCAAAAAATTCATAGGGACGTTATCAGCTCCAACAGCGTTACTTGTCGTTCTTCTGATAGCCTTCAACACATCAGCCTCAGTCACAGGTCTGAATGAGAAAAGATCCTGATCACCCGCACAGGCACATGCCAAAGGACACTGCACCTGTGCTAGGTAATTTCTTGCTCCAGATTGAAATCATTAATGATATTTAGATCCATTGTGATAGGGTGAACGATATTGGGTTTGCCAATCCCCAGCTCCTTAACTTTAGTCCACAATTTCCTGGAGGACCATTTAGAGTTAGAAAATGTACGAAAATAATATCTGCATATAAAAATAAGTATTTCTTATTTGCTGTTTCGTATGGTTTCTTAATCGTTTATATGAATTCCAGTCTGAGGGTAGTTTTGAAAGTTAAGCTTTACGAAAAGAAGCATCTCTTAATTTCTGAAGCTGGCGAATAGGATTTGTCATCCAAGGGGCAGGTCTCTTGGTAACTCGTTATTGATTAAAGGAGCATGCTTGTCAAAAAGATCAATGATTTGACTATTAAATCTGTTGACCATGGTGTCAAATCAGGAGCAGTAGTGACATAATTCCAGTATAATGGATTGAGCATCAGAAAGAAGGGTTTCTAAGTTTAAATTTCTATAATTTCTGTATTTGATATATTTGGGCTGACACTTTTGAGACTGAAGTTTGTAGGCTCAGAAGACAAGATCGTGTTTGGAAAGACCGGGAGCAGGGGATTGTTCATGGTGCGCAACATAGGTGGGATCATCGACGGCTATGATGTCGAGCCAAGTATCAGATGTTGCAGTAGGTGGGTGGACTGCATAGGTAGTATAGTCATGTTGCCTGAGTCAAACATAGTCTGTAAAAAAGTCTTGTTGTAGGTAGTTGGTCCAGTAAGATCCACGTTGAAGTCACCCATGACTATGACATAGCTGTAACGAACCATCAGAATAATATCAGCAAGAAACCCTAGGTTGGGTGCCCGGTAACAAACATCCAATAAGACATGTATTACTTTGATGCTGACATCCAGGAATAAAAACTCAGGCCGACCCTCTAATGATGTATCGGAGGAATGAATTAATTTACATGGTAGATGAGACCTCACAAAAACGGCAACACCACCACCACCCTTGTGAAGGCGGTCATTCCTGAATATTCTATAGCCAGAGAGTTCAACACTTTTAACACTGTGAGAAGGTTTAAGCCAGGTCTCGGACAATAATATAAAGTCAAAATTAAGTGAATCGAAAATTGATCTAAATTCATCAATATGGCAAAAAAGAGATTGGACGTTCACAGGGGCTGCCTTAATGGTATTTGGAAATGGTGAAAGAGTTTGGCAGAGAAACTGTGATAGTGGGTGCAAGGGTGATAAGGCGTGCTGGCCCAGGGCGGCATTATCAGTCATCATGGTGGACGAGTAGCAGCGAGACCAGACGGGCAGAGTCCAAACGGCAGCCCCGGCCGCCGCAACAATGTGGGGAGACCATTCATTCCACCTGACTCAAAACAATCATACTCACGACCATACCTACTAAACAAACAGCCACACAAGTAAACATACAGTAATTACCAATAAGCATGCACGCGTTCTATACACACATTCCGTTCGGCTAAAAAATGTAAGAATCTGACTCATTGCTATTCAGTTTAAAAAAATAGTGTTTAAAACAATGAAAATTAATGATTAGAGTTAATATAAATAATAAACTAGACAAACAAATAATAATAATGGTAATAATATTAATAAATAAATTGCAATGAAAACATAACATTATTAAAAATAAATTTCCTTTCTTCTTCTTTATCACTAGAAACAAATTTCTTTCCAGAAAATAAAATTTTATATTAAATTGTAACGAAAGTATTGTAAAATACAAATAAAAATCTATTCTTTGCAGGTGATATAATGTCTAAAAAGTGATAATAAAATGAAAAGTATATATACAAAATCTGACTAACAAAACAGGAATATTATACTATATTTTAAATGCATTTACTTTAAGAACATAATAAAACTTAAAACAATTATAATGATAAAAAATAAAATTTGTGTAAACATAAATAAGCATTAATAGAAATAATAATTGGTCAACTATAACACACTGCAATTTTATTTTGACATATTTAAATTGAAGTAATATTATTATAAAATAAAATAAAATAATAATTATAGTAAAATAAAATAATAATAATATTACTATTATCAATAATCAATAATGAGACAAATTGATTACCAATTTCAAAAAAGAGAAAAGCTCAGCGCCTACAAACTAACCGATACCCTTTCCGTCATACATTGGAGTCTGTTGACAGGCGCCGGGGAGGAGGAAGAGGAAGGCCGCGACCTTGCTTGGAATGCGGAAATCTGGGTCACTAGGTTATCACACGATGGTTATCAGTCGTTTAAATGACTTAAAGAGATTTAAATGCCTACACTCCACTACAGCTTAAAGTAACGAGCTGTTGTATTTTGAATGTTGTTTCTTTCTGATTTTACAACTCTGCTGGTCACTCCGTATAAATTGTTATGTCACTCGTAAATAAGACAATTTATATTTTTACACAGTGCTATATTTCATGAAATCATAATTTTTGTTTACTGTGTACGTATATGTGTATACTGTATATAAATTTTTTGTACAAAATTATATTTTGTTCACTATTATAATTCTTTTCTTAAATTGTTAAATAATTATTATTGTTTATATTGTATTTTATTTATGTTGTTTCAAATAGTTTTGTTTTCACCACTTACTTGCTTTAATTGTACAGTATCAGTTATTTTACACCGCTGCCACAGAGGGCTATTCGGTTTTATTTTCATTAACAAAAATTAATTATTTGTTCTTTTTTTTAATATACAAAATTTCTTTCATTTCTTATTCTTCTATTATAAAATGTTTGTGTACAATATAATAATATCGGCACACAACAACAAGCCATTTTGGCTTGTTGGGACCGCATGTTATAACATTTTTGGTAAATAAATAAATTAAGTTGGAAAAAATCAGATAAAAAAGTTATAAATTTAATGAATCATACGACAACAAATACTGTGATTCAAGTTGAGACCTGTCTATGTATGCCCCCCGCTCTAGAGTGCCTACTCAAGGTTCGCATGACTATGTGAGCAGTCACTCGCGTTTTTAAGAAAACTTTATTCATTTGAAATCCGGACCTGACTCAGCTTTGGGAGTAAGAACTCAGCCTCGTAGGCCACTCAGAGTTGGCACACAACTTTATTCACATCGCCCGTTGAGTTTGATTATATTACCTAAATGACTCTAAATAAATGAAATGTCGGGGTTCTCGCCATGTTTAGCCAGGTCTAAGAACTGGCTATGTATGTTTTAAAATTAAATTTAAAATGTTCCGATTGAAATCAATTTGTTCTCTTAGATAAAAAAGTTTCAAAGTCTAAACAAATCTGTAAGTCTAATTTTAGAGGACACAAAGTAGTATATTTGACTCTGAATCAATAAACTATTGTGTTTATCACTATATTTAGCCACGTCCTATGATCTGGCTATGCATGCTTTAAAACTAAATTAATAATTTTCCGATTAAAAAAAGTTTACTCTCGTAGACAACAAAGTTTCATAGTCTAGAAAAACTGTAAGGCCACTTTTAGAGGGCACAAAGTACGGTAATTGACTCTGAATCAGTGAAATATCGTGTTTCTAGCCATGTTTATCCACAACATGGCTATACATGTGTTCATATTAAATTGTATATTTTCCCATTGAATACAGTATATTCTGCTAGATAGCAAAGTATCACATTTTTGAAAAATCTTGAAGTCTACTCCTAGAGGCCGTAAATTAACCAATTTGATTTACACGCACAAATTTATAATCTAGCTCTACCTAAGGATCAAGGAGTTGAGATAGAGCAAAAAAGTGATAACACCAAAGTTGTAGATCGTCTCAAATCAGGAACAGAAAATGGCGTTAGTTTTGCTGTAGAACCGTTCATTCAGCCGGTACAGTCCAATTAGAGAAACGCTGTTTTTGAAATTTAACATTTTTACACTAAAAGGCTGCCATCTTCGATTTACTACGAATTTTTTAAAATCCTTTCTTATTGCACATCTACAACATAAGATCTTTGACTCTACAAAATTTCAGCCTCGTATGCATAGTACTTCTTTAGCTACAGCGATGAGTGAGTGAGTCGCTAATTTTATAAAATTAAAAAATTATAATTTTTAACTAAATGCTAATCAGTTGTATTATGTTAATGAACTAATATTTTAAATAATGGTTTGTGTTTTTCGTATTTTTATATTAATTAACAAATCTTACTGTTAGCTAATTGTTATTAATTTTTAACAACAAAATCAACTACGGTACTTCTATTAACAAAATATACTAATTAATTTTAACCAAGGTAGATAGATATTTTACTGTGTGTTAGTTTTATTATTTTAATTAATCAAACCAATTTTTCTTCATTTATTTTGTTCAATAAAATTTCATACATAACAGAATGTTACCAAATTATCTATGATAAATCACAATACATTTCAATAATAAACCCCATTTGCTTAGTTAATCATACTTAACTCTGTGGGCAATGAATAAAGATGTGTTCTGTAATATAAACTAAAAACTTTGTTCTGCTGAGCTCAAATGAAATGTCTCCTAGATAGTAAAAAGCGTTTCACAGCCTATAGCGAGGTTTTGACGAGTTTTATGTCAGTGATTTTCTTTGATAAGGCATCGTTAATGAAGTTATTTGCCACGTTTTAACCTTTTTTATGTCGAAATTATTTTAAATATTAATAAATTCTGACCTGTGATAATAGTGATTCTTATATTATAATAAAATGGTTTCCTGATTGGCATATTACGTGTTGGCATAAATACAATACAAATAAATACCACATAACACAAACTAAACACAATATAAGTACATACATAATAGTGATCGATTTCGGTAAACCAACCTCAGACCAGAGGGGCTCACAATGGACCATAAGAATCACAAGTGTACAAGATAATATCTGTACATTTTGTACTTATACCTATTTTATAGCAGTTTGGCTCATGTGATAATTATTTGTATTGTAATAAAAGTAACCGACTAAATGTTTTGTAAATTGTATGTTACAAAACTATATGTTTAAACATTATAGGTTACGTTATACTTCAATATTGGCATTAGCAATATTGAAGGCCTGGTTACTTATTGTTTTGTAAATATTATGTTACAAAACTATATGTTTAAACATTATAGGTTACGTTATACTTCATTATTGGCATTAGCAATATTGAAGGCCTGGTTACTTATTGTTTTGTAAATTGTATGTTACAAAACTATATGTTTAAACATTATAGGTTACGTTATACTTCATTATTGGCATTAGCAATATTGAAGGCCTGGTTACTTATTGTTTTGTAAATATTATGTTACAAAACTATATGTTTAAACATTATAGGTTACGTTATACTTCAATATTGGCATTAGCAATATTGAAGGCCTGGTTACTTATTGTTTTGTAAATTGTATGTTACAAAACTATATGTTTAAACATTATAGGTTACGTTATACTTCATTATTGGCATTATCAATATTGAAGGCCTGGTTACTTATTGTTTTGTAAATTGTATGTTACAAAACTATATGTTTAAACATTATAGGTTACGTTATACTTCAATATTGGCATTAGCAATATTGAAGGCCTGGTTACTTATTGTTTTGTAAATTGTATGTTACAAAACTATATGTTTAAACATTATAGGTTACGTTATACTTTATTATTGGCATTAGTAATATTGAAGGGCTGGTTACTTATTGTTTTGTAAATATTATGTTACAAAACTATATGTTTAAACATTATAGGTTACGTTATACTTCAATATTGGCATTAGCAATATTGAAGGCCTGGTTACTTATTGTTTTGTAAATTGTATGTTACAAAACTATATGTTTAAACATTATAGGTTACGTTATACTTCATTATTGGCATTAGCAATATTGAAGGCCTGGTTACTTATTGTTTTGTAAATATTATGTTACAAAACTATATGTTTAAACATTATAGGTTACGTTATACTTCAATATTGGCATTAGCAATATTGAAGGCCTGGTTACTTATTGTTTTGTAAATTGTATGTTACAAAACTATATGTTTAAACATTATAGGTTACGTTATACTTCATTATTGGCATTAGCAATATTGAAGGCCTGGTTACTTATTGTTTTGTAAATATTATGTTACAAAACTATATGTTTAAACATTATAGGTTACGTTATACTTCATTATTGGCATTAGCAATATTGAAGGCCTGGTTACTTATTGTTTTGTAAATTGTATGTTACAAAACTATATGTTTAAACATTATAGGTTCCGTTATACTTCAATATTGGCATTATCAATATTGAAGGCCTGGTTACTTATTGTTTTGTAAATTGTATGTTACAAAACTATATGTTTAAACATTATAGGTTACGTTATACTTCAATATTGGCATTAGCAATATTGAATGCCTGGTTACTTATTGTTTTGTAAATATTATGTTACAAAACTATAAGTTTAAACATTATAGGTTACGTTATACTTCATTATTGGCATTAGCAATATTGAAGGCCTGGTTACTTATTGTTTTGTAAATTGTATGTTACAAAACTATATGTTTAAACATTATAGGTTCCGTTATACTTCAATATTGGCATTATCAATATTGAATGCCTGGTTACTTATTGTTTTGTAAATTGTATGTTACAAAACTATATGTTTAAACATTATAGGTTACGTTATACTTCAATATTGGCATTAGCAATATTGAATGCCTGGTTACTTATTGTTTTGTAAATATTATGTTACAAAACTATATGTTTAAACATTATAGGTTACGTTATACTTCAATATTGGCATTAGCAATATTGAATGCCTAGTTACTTATTGTTTTGTAAATTGTATGTTACAAAACTATATGTTTAAACATTATAGGTTACGTTATACTTCAATATTGGCATTAGCAATATTGAAGGCCTGGTTACTTATTGTTTTGTAAATTGTATGTTACAAAACTATATGTTTATACATTATAGGTTACGTTATACTTCAATATTGGCATTAGCAATATTGAAGGCCTGGTTACTTATTGTTTTGTAAATTGTATGTTACAAAACTATATGTTTATACATTATAGGTTACGTTATACTTCAATATTGGCATTAGCAGTATTGAAGGCCTGGTTACTTATTGTTTTGTAAATTGTATGTTACAAAACTATATGTTTATACATTATAGGTTACGTTATACTTCAATATTGGCATTAGCAGTATTGAAGGCCTGGTTACTTATTGTTTTGTAAATTGTATGTTACAAAACTATATGTTTATACATTATAGGTTACGTTATACTTCAATATTGGCATTAGCAGTATTGAAGGCCTGGTTACTTATTGTTTTGTAAATTGTATGTTACAAAACTATATGTTTAAACATTATAGGTTACGTTATACTTCAATATTGGCATTAGCAATATTGAAGGCCTGGTTACTTATTGTTTTGTAAATTGTATGTTACAAAACTATATGTTTATACATTATAGGTTATGTTATACTTCAATATTGGCATTAGCAGTATTGAAGGCCTGGTTACTTATTGTTTTGCTTTATTTTGTGTTTAGATGAGTACATAGAAGAATTAAATTAATAACGCTGTATAATTTCTATAACAAACTTAAACAATTTATAAAGTTATTTCCGATTACTTTAATCAACCCTTATAGTAAAAATGCAATGCCACGCATAAATAAATTGGAATTTTAAAATTTACAAAATATGATTGATGATTACTTGGGTTTTGTCATTTTTATATAGTGTTTAATTTGTTTCTACTAATTAATAATTAGGTTACTACTATAATCAATATTTTCCAGCTTTAAACGTAAAAAAGACATTTTATTTCCAACGCTCTTAGTTTTCCATATGACATTTTTTTGTGTGAATGATATTCTAAATATAGTAATAAATTATTATAAAACATGTAAAGTGTAAGTAAAACAAATCAGTTAATGCAAGTTTTCTATCATTTACTATAAATATTGAAACTACTCAAAGTTGAGCCTATCTTATACATAAACTTTTGAGTAGCTGTATTTTCTGACTGGGTTCGCATCCATTTGACCTCAGGTTTGCACTCTTGTATTTTACAAACAAAGACCTTTGAAATGAGGTATAACTCGAAGTAGGCTTACATTTAAAATTCCTTCATGGGCCATCCCCTCGCTATGCGAAAAGCAAGTAAAATATATCTAACCTTTTGGTTTAGGGACATGTACATAACTATAAAGATTCATTACATTTATTTTAATGTTTTTAAAATTAATAAATACATTCCAGACTTTTGCCCAATCATGTTTAAGTAATAATAACTATAATATAAATAAGAGTAGCGTACATAAGGTCAAATTATAAATATAATACCTTTATATATTATTCATTTCTTTATTGTTAAATTTATTGATTTTTTTGTTTAATAGTGGCTGCAATTACTTTTAAAATTTACTTAATGTACTACTCTATAGCTTTTACAGCAAGCTAAAAATATATAAGAAACAACAATATAACAATTCAGCCTAGTATTTATAGTTTTAAAACGTCAATAATTGTACCTTTAAACTAATTGCTATGATAACATTAGTAATCAAATTAACAATATCAGTAGTATAGTTAAAATAATTTACAATATTTAAAATTTGTATTAATAATGAAACATTTCAATAAATTTTAAAGTTTATTTGTGAGCCTTTCGATTACGAATAATCGACTATTCGTAATAATCACTATCAAACACTCACAACGACTAGTACTAAATGTAGATTTACAATATGTCTAAATACAAATAAAATAAAATATATGTTGTATAAAAATAAACAAAAATGTTGCTAAATTAGAGTTTAATTTAAAAAAAAGGAGATTGTTAAATTAGTGGTAGTTAATTATTGACTAATTTTTCTATATATTTATTCATGTATTTTGTTTCTTATGCTTTCTTATGATCGTTTCCTATAATTTTGAACTTCTTTTACATTTTAAAGGATGAAAAGCTATAGCTAGTTTGAACAGCATGTTTAGCCATTGCTGATTTTTCTACTTGATCGTATTTAAAATTGCTTTATGTAATTCATATAGAATTTTAATTTTTCTTCTTGTTTGGCCAATATTAACATTTATTGGAATGTTTTATTACTAACATCGATTTTAAATTATAATTTCTATTAGAAACTCTTCAAGAACCGAAATTTAGAAACATTCCCTTAAATAATATAGTGGTTATTGTTAGCTAATATGTTATCAGGGCAGGAACTAATGATGCTGTTACCCATATACTCCGACTGCCAACTAAAATGTGAACGGAAAGTAGAGAATGTTTTGAACTGAATTCGACTATTTATGTCATATTATACTCAAACAGTATAGGAATAAAACGATAGGTAATATAACATTGTTAAAGAAATTGTACAAACAAACAAAAATATGTAGAACAAAAATTGCCAGAAACTCCAATAAAACTATTACAAATACAATTTAAGAATGAACTGACAAAAAGAAAAACATTACCTAAATAAGAAACAACTAAAGAATAATAGAAAGATAATAAATAAAAAAGTTGTACATTGGCTCTGAAAGTATCAAGGAAAAATAGCACTGAAACGTTTCTCTGAAACCATCGTGATACGTATAGTGTCATTTCAGTAATGAATATTATCAGTTCAGATTTTGATCCATACATAATTCACTATTCAAAACAGTAGATGGTAAATACTTTCATCCAGCTCAACAGTTTGATGGCGGTATTTTTGATGTTTTTATGAGCACTTTTTAATTTTTCTACGAGGAAAATTATTTTTCTATGAATATAATTTTCATTATACATAGTCGTGACACTTTTTGCAAGCTAACTGTGTAGCTATGGTATTGCTATGAACCCCTCTCATATTTTATTTATAGTGACAGTTTCCTGTAATTTTACATTAAAAAGAATTACCACGAAATATTAAATTATACTGAGTATTAAATTATACAGTATACATTTATATAGTTCTTTGTTCCAATACATGTGTAATATTGAAGAAGTTGTCTCCCATGGATATTATGGAATAGTTCAATAATGTATTTTGAGTAAGGTTAATGACCAGGGACCACATACTTTATTAAAGTAAAAGACTTTTGATTCCAAAATGACCAGTATTGTCAATGTTTATATCAAAATAATTCTATCATAATAGGTTAATTTATTTTTACAAACTACACGTATTATTTTCTCACATACGCCACGTGGTTACAAACGTCTTTTAAACATATACGGGCGTGATAACGAGGTCCCGGGCAGCAGTCTTTGAATGTGAGGCACTGAAACAGTAAATACAAATTACATCATGTTAAACTACCATAATAGTTGTTTTTTTCACTTTTATATGGCCTTGTTTATAAAAAAATACAGTACTAACAAAAATATTTAGGGTCTTTTTCGGAATGTCCCCCGCAATTGATTAGAAATGATTAGTAATCAAACGAAGTAGAACATTCAAATATATAATATATTTATTTATATTATATATTTATTTAATTCAAATATATATTAACACGTAAATTTATATTTATTTAATCCTAACGTCACCTTACCTACTCCTAATAAAAAAAAAAATACATACTACACCTTATATTATTGGTTAAGTTAGATACTTAATAATTATAATTGACTTACTGATTCTCCGTTTTTCATGCAGCATGTAAACTAAAATATCTTATACGGTCTTTACTCTTGAATTTGTCAGCCAAATAAACGACATCGTTTGGAACAGATATATTAAAAAGAAAATATATGACTAAAATGTTCAAGCAGAGATCAAGTGGTTCTAGTAATTAAAATTATAGCTTATTTAAACTGAGGTACTAATGATTATGAATACAGGTGATATATATTTATGAATTCAATAGATTGGTAATTATGGAACATAAGGATCCTACCCAAGTTTTATGACTTTTTTATCTGGTTTTATCTGGTTTTTATCTGGTTAATATTGACTACACGAACTCTAATACATAGAAACCCTTCTGTAGAAATACATATTTTTGACAGAAAAAATATTTTTTTTCACCAAGACCTATGTATATTAAATTATGAAATTTGCTCTCCTAAACACGAATATGACATGTATGTATAATAGCTGAGATATTCAACAAATATTTGAGTTAAGTTAGTATATGATGACGTTACAGAGATGACCTTCAAGCTACCTCCATCATCTTATTTCAAGAAAGAAGCCAAATTTTCTTCTCCAGAAATGGTTTTGACCAAGAACGCGCAGGGTTTGATAACTGTCTATAAGGGGGTTTAATTCCCTGGTAACATTCTTTCATTATAACATTCGCATTGATTCTCTTCTCAAAATTTCTTGTTAGGGGCAGCTTACAGCTTTTGTTATCATTTATTGCGCTCGCACAAGATTTGGTTGCTTGTGATACTTTCCCCCATTTAATATTCTTCAGTAAAGTTGAAAAAAGTAGGAATTTGAGGTGGTGATGTTTAATGTATCATTATCATCTAATGACCGAAGAAGCGTCAGTCCTTATCAAGGGGTTTTCTGTCACTTGTGGCCACTCCAGACTTGGTCATATTCTTCTTCTTTCCGTGATGTCGGACGAGAAAACTCCATAACTTCTTCTGAAGATCAAATATACAATCCATTCCGAATTAATTTCTATATTTGCACGATTGCATTTTTATTTAATTTTAAAACTTTGTTCACTGGGATTATACAGTACAATATATATGGTTTGTCAAGGTAATTGTTTGTTGAGTATTGTTTTGCACTGACCATAATTGTTTGCCAATGGTCCCACACTGCTAAATCATTAATTTTAATCATTTAACATAAAAAATCCTCGGTTTTGAAAATACACACTCCACTAAAAACGCCTCCCACACAAAGAAAACTGCTACTGGTTGTACGGACAAAGTCGTGAGTTCAACTGAATGTTCGACCTGGGGGCGAAGTTTGACAGCCAACAACAATTTCCACAACCAACGCTCAATATGTTCGAGAAGGAATCCACACTAAATCAACACTGGAAAATGTTCGACGAACATAACATACTTACAGAAAAAACTGTTCGATTGTTGTAGACGTGGGTGAAGAATTGCAAATTGCATAATATAAAAACACGAATAGGGAAAAATAAGTTAAGATGGACAGGACGCGTTCACCGAAAGAAAGATACACGTTTAATAAAGTGCTTATTAATATTGTGAAGGAAGAAGAGCGATAGATTGTCCTAAGAACTAATATAAAAAGAATTCGTTGACCATCCTAAGACATTTGAACATGTATAGACATTGGGAATTCAGATACAGTAGAATGGAGAAACAAAAACACATTAATAGAATTTACTCTAATGCCAATGTAACAAAGTTTTGACTGAATATATATATGCATGTATGTATGAAAGATTGATCGAATAATAGATTATATTTCCTAACGTTTGCAATATAACGTTAAATTGTCACAGTGCAATAAAGATACGTTTATCTTTATTATTAAGATATATTATTACCTATTTAAAGTTTTGTCATTTCTCTAGGGACCACTGTTCCACTACATTTGTTTATACTTAGCCACAAAATGTATGAGTATATGTACATAACAGTCCTAAAAATGGCAATAAGTTAGTAGTTATTGTTCGATAATATAATATAATGTACATATACATCTCAAGGATTCTTATATTAAGGTGGGACGGTGGTTCCAAAGTAATTCAGTTTTAGTTATTTAGGTTGCAAGGATTTCAGTCTTTTACAGAGTTTCCCGATTTTTGCTAAAGGAATTGTATAATTTTTGTTATTTAGGAATAATTTACATACGTATTCTTGTTTTAAAACTACATTATCAGTTTGATTTAAAAAAATGTTTGCTGTAAAAATGTTTTCGTTTGAATTTTTATGTAATTTATTATAAAATTAATCTTACGTTCATTCATCTTTTAAACAAATGATATAAGAGACAATGGCAAATATATAGCATACAAATTTATACATAAAATAGGCTGATAAAAGTAATATAAAAAATAAGTCTAGTGTATTGAATTCAAAATAACATAATAACCCACTTATGCATCTTTGGTTTTTGTTGAACATTTGTATGTTAAACAATATCGAAATGATGAAATCCCAATTCGGGAATGGATGCATTACTGTTTATTTGGGATAAAGAGGTAATTTAAAGTCTAGGTTTGTTTCATGTTGTTTTTCGTAATGTGAGTTGAATTTTGATACCTTTGGAATATCAGTAATTTATAAATATTAGACCTTAAATATTTCTATTTAGTATAGTCTATTTATGAAGTATAGAAAATAACTTCCCTATTTATCCTATGTTGTTTCATTATGTATTTTATGCATATGCGGAAGTTAGCTTCGATACCAAAATAGTGTTTTAAGCAAATTCTATAGATAATATGCTCATTTAAAACTATACGTAATCAGTATGTCACTAATAATATATTAGTTAAAATGATAGTCACAAACACAAAATACAATACCTCTCCTTCAAAGTAAGAATGTCTCGTTAGCTGTGAGAAGCTGACAAAAACATTTAACGTTGAAATATTTAACCAATAAGATTCATACAAACTATAAATTTATGTCTTACAAAACCATTGACAAATGGATATATAAGGAAAATATTATATAGAATGGGTTACTGACTAAAGCCAGAGTATAGTAATAGAAAGGAATAACATACATAACTTTCTTTTCTATGTAGTAAGACGAAACCTCCGTACTAAATGTGACTAAACGTAATTTGTTTTCATTTTTAATGACATGATTTTTGTTATATGTCAGAATAATATAGGAAATTATTATGAATAACTTCTGAAAAGAATCACATATTAACAGAGTTAATTAAAAAAAAAATAATAACAACTCATGTTTATAATTTTACCTTTCGTATTGTTGAAGCAACATCACATGATACACTGCCTCTAGGCAATTATAATTTTGCGTCAAACACCGAGCGGGAAAATGTTAAACAAACCTGCTGGCTACACGGCATTTTTAATTATGGTCAATTGAATTATGTGTCATAATTTGTATTGTTTGGAAGAAATGAATTGATATATATATATATATATATATATATATATATATATATATATATATATATATATATAGCTACTGCATACTATTACATAACGATTATTTTACATTTAAAAATATTTCACATAAATTAAATTAGTATATTTACTAAATTGAGTTTTTCTAGTAAATAATATGAATTGGGAATGATAGTGTTAAACTGATGTACGACGATTGTCCGCAGTTTATCTAATCACATCTAGTATGAACGGCGAACTATTTCACCTTTTAGCGGTCGATGGTAAATTGGTCTTCTTGCATCGTCAGCTGGTTCTGTCCAAAGGTAGTTTCTCTACAGGAACGTGAAACGTGAGACAATCCTGATTCTTGTTCTCTCCCTTTTCAGATGTCAAGCCATTAACATGAAGTTATAAGTTATCTTCAAAGCTGGCTGCTCCTCGGTGATCGGGGCTCGTGGTTCTGTGATATCCACGCTTAATGTAACTTTCTAGTGATTTCCTTTTCTTCTAAATTCTTTAAACAAGTGAACGTTCGTGGGACTTATTAGATGGTGCATAATTTATAACTCTAGCAATCTAATTTATTTTAGTACACTCTGCTTATGAAGGAATATAGGTATTCCATCATTATAATTTAAGAATAGGCATACTACTTTGTCAATAAATAAAATACTTAAGAAATAATTACATGAAACTTGCAGATGATTGCTGGCTGGAAGAGGGTTGTGATAATGCAGAGTTACCTTGATTTTTTACATAAACATAAGATACAGGGTGTCTCTAAAATAAGTATTCAAATTTTGAATAGATAAATTGTATCGAATACATGTATTATATACATACACATTTTTTGTTTGTTTGTAAAACATACTTATAAATGTTGAATACTATCACCTTAAACAGAAATACATCAACCCCAGCGAATCAGTACAGACCGACAAACTAACTGAACCGCATCTAAAGGGATACCCATGAAAGCGTTTGTGATTTCCTGTTTTGATTGGACTAATGTCCTTGACTTTTTTCTGCACACCATGTGTTTCATAGTACCTAAAAGGTAGAAGAAGTCGATGGGTGTTAGGTCTGGAGATCGTGCTGGGTACTATTTTATTTGGTAATTATTTAATAAAACATGTGATTACTTATATCATTATTTAGTTATGTAAGCTAATGTTTTATAATGTCTATTGTATAACTGTAAATACTGGTAAATAAAAATAGATTCACCATCACTCGTAAGCCTGCTTTTAAGAGATTCCCTAATTGTGCATGTGCCAATATCAAGTTCATTTCAAAAATGTAAATTTAGCAACAGACATAAATAAAATCTTATGGTTTAAAATTGAATAAGTTACCTTTACTTTGATATATTTAATCTTTACAATATCAATTTCAATCGGTACTGATATGTAGGGAGAACAATGGTGCAAACTAAATAATAGATAACTAGGTCTACCTGAAATTTTAGGTGAATATAAATTTACCTTTTTAAAATACGCAAGAAAATAAAAAGTAAGTAATAAATTTGAAATTTGACGTAATTTATTGACACCAAATCATCTTGATATTCTTGAAATTTCAAAACATTATATTTTAATTTCGTAAATAAATTATATTAGAGAATCTTACACTATCGTAATTTTTCTATGGAACTAAATGTTTAAGGACCTGTTAAAACAAAATATTTCTACTAAATTCAAGAGAATGATGGATTGTGAAATGTAGAAAAGTTAATATCCTTACTATTACAAAAAATTTAATATTAACTATTTACTGTTTAAATGATTTATACATGCATATTTAATATTCATATTTCTTGCAATTTGTATTACGTACTTATATACTGCTTAATTCTTAAAACAAAACAAATAATTTTAAAATAATAATTTATTTAATACGTAAACTAACACTTACTAACTACTAAAGTAAGTTATAACGTAGAGTTTATTCTTTAAATCGTATGATTGAATATTACCAAAATACAGTATCTAAAGTTAAACCAATATTTTTCTTTAATGTCTGTAATTTATAGCCCTGAATATTAATTGGAATTACATCCTAGATATCAACAGTTTATTTGACTAATCTAACCAGATTAATATTTATTTGACTAAACTAAATTTGACAACATGCCTCATTAACGGTGGCAACAAAGGAAGTCATCTGCCGCGGAAAACTGTCAAAAACTGCTGAGACCTTTTATCCGAACGTTTTAACTCCTCTGCGTTAACTTAAAATAACAGTTAAAACACAATATTTTTACAATTTTAATAAAATATAAATAATTTCTGTAAAATAAAACAATTTAACCCTTAAAAATACAAAAACCCCCTTTTTAATACGTTTAACCCCAACCCAATTTTAAAAATTAAAAACTTTTTAATTAAAAAAAATAAAATTTTTTTCCCTTTATTTTTTAAATAAAAATTTTTAAAAAAAGAAAATTCCCCTTAAAAGTATAAAATAAAAAGAAACTTTTTTTAAAATTTTTTTAAATAAACTGTTTTGTATGGGGAAAATTAACTTTGATTTTAAAAAAATTTAAATTTTTAATAAAAAAGAAATTTTAAAAAAATTTAACTTTTGTTTTTTTGGGGGGTTCCCATTGGGGGGTGGGGGGTTTTTTAAAAAAAAGGGTTTTGGGAAAAGGGACTGGCAAAAATTTTGGTTGGGGTTTTTAAAAAAACCCAAAAATTATATAGGTAGTATTTTTAAATATTTTTTTATAACGTAAATTAAAAATGAAAAAATTTGTAAAAAATGTGTTTAAAATTTAATAATTTTCCCCAAATACAAAAAATATTTAATGGTAAAAAATATTTTTTTTTTTGGGTTTTTTAAGTTAAAATTTTTTATTTTTTTTAAATTTTTTGTTTAAAAAAACGAGCAAATTAAATTTACCAATTTTAACTAAAACCAAAAAAAAGGTTTTCTTCTTAATTTTAAAATTTGAAATTTAATGTAAAAATTTTAAAATCTTTTAAATAAAAAAACTAAAAAAAATTTTAAAATATTAAAAAAAATTTTTCAAAAACAAAACCCAATCCAATTTTAAAGGAAGGGGAGAACGAAGAAACAGGAAAAAGAAGAAAAAAAACCAAGGGAAAGCAGGAAAAGGGGGGAAAGGGGGGAGCAATAAAATTGGGGGGAAAAATTAAAGGGGTTAAAAGGGGGGAAAGGGGAAAAAATAGATTAAATTTCCCAATTTTTGGGATGTTTTTTTGGGAAAAAAAAAACAAAAAGGGGGGGGGGCAAAAAAAGGGGGAAGGGGAAAAAACCAAAATAGGAAAAAAAACAAACAAATAAAAAAGGGGAAAGAGGGAAAGGGGGGGGGGGAAGAAAAGAAGAAAAAAAAAAAAAAATTAAAAAAAAAAAATGGACAAAAAAAAAGGGATAAGGGGGAAAAGGGAAAGGGGAAAAAAACGGAAAACAACGGGCCTCTGAAAAACAAAAAAAAAACTTGGAAAAAAAAAATTAAAAAACTAAAAAAAAAATTGAAAAAGGGGAAAGGGACAACACGCAAAAAAAAAAAAAAAAAAAACCAAAAAAACAAGGGTTTGGGGGGGGGGCAAAGGGAAAAAACCCCAATTTAAAAGAATTTTTAAAAATGGAAAAAATTCGGCTAATGGGCTTTTTTAAGGGGTTTAAATATCAAATTGAAAAAATTTTTTTAAAAAAATTTTTTTGGCCTTAAAAAAATTGGGGAAAAATAAATTTTTAAAAAAATATAATTAAGGGCAAAAATTTTTCCAAAAAAACCCTGGTACTTGCGAAACCAATAAAAATTTTTAAAGGGTTAAAAAATTTTTTTTCCCAAGGGCCGCTATTTGTTAATTGGTTTTCCCCTTTTTTTAGGAAACCCCTGGTTTGGGGTATTAGAACCAAAAAAAAAATTTTAAAAAAGGAAAAACCCTGAAAAAAAATTTAAAAAAAATTTAACTTGGTACCCCTCTAGGTGTGGTTTTTTAAAAATAGGGTGGGGGGGGGAACACGCACAAATGTGGTAAAGGAAATAAATTTTAGGAAGGGTTAACTTTTATATTAAAAAACCCCCTCATAAAAAAGTAATAACTTTGTATGGAAATGTTTTAAATTCCCACTTCCCATTTTTCCTATACCCCAAAAAATTTAATGTAAAAAAAAATTTTAAATTTATTTTGGGAAATTTTAAAATGTGATTTTTTTTTTTAATTTTTTACGAGCAAATTAAAATTTCCCAAATTAAACTGCACCTAAAAAAAGTTTTTTTCTTACTTAATTTATTTATATTTTTCTTTTTGGGGAAAAAATTTAAAAATACTAATAAAATTTAAAATAAAACCCCTAAAATTTTAAAAATAAATTTTTAAAAAAAACCCTCAAAAAACCCTTAATACTGAGTTTTAAACCTTACAGAAACCCGGGAAAATTTCCGAAGAACAGCTTTAACATTGATAAAAAAAAACCCATTTTTAGCAGGAAAAATTTTTATAGCTAAAAAAACCCTCGGGCAAAAATTTAAATTGATTTTTAATAAAGTTTTTTTCGCATATAAAGCAAATATTGCCCTTTTTAAGCATTACCTATTTTGAATGTTTTTTTGAGTAAAATTTTTCATGATTTAAAATTTGGCCAAAAAAAATTTTGGGTGCAGGTTTGCAAAATATTCCATGGGGAACATTTACTATACATATAAAAATTGTTTTTGGATTAGCTTGTTTTAAGGGGCGTGGGGTAAAAAATATAAGGAAAACAAATAAAATATTCATTAAAATTTAAAAAAAATTGTGACAAATTCCATTTTTGATACGAGTAAAAGCGTATTGATTTAATCATTTTTAATCCCTTAACGTGTTTTTTTTAAAAACATAAAAAAAAAGGAAAAAATGACTAAAAAAACAAAAAAAATGTTACAAACATCAAAAAAATTTTCCAATTGGGGTCAATGGAACATTTAAATTTAAAAAGAAAAATTTCTGCTATGGGCTTTTGGGGGGGTTTTTTGAACTAAAGATTTGAAAAACCTTTTTTACAGTTTTTTGCTGTCAATTAAAAGATAATTAAAAAAGGGGGAAATAATTTAGCAAAATTTGCCAATCTGGATCCTGCGAAAAGCAATAGTTTTTCATTTTGGGAAAATTTTTTTTTACAACCCGCAATTTCTGGGGAAAATGCCCTTTTTAGCCCTTGGTTTGGGGTATTTGACTCAACAAGTAAGTTAGGGAAAAGACCCATGTTTTCTTTTTAAAAATACTAAAAACCCCTCTGGGGGGGTTTTTAACAGTAGGGGGGAGGGAACCCCACAAATGTGGTGTAAGAACTCATATATAGTAGGAAAAATTTTATATATTAATATCGCCCATAAAAAATGTTTTTAATTTTTGTATGGGAAAATGTGTTATTTAAAAATTAAACATTTTTCCCAAACAAAAAAAAATATTAATTTGTAAAAATTTAATTTTTTTAAAATTTTGGGGGTATATTTTAGAAATGTGTTTTTTTTTAAAAAATTTTTTTACAAAGCAAATTAAAATTACCATTACGCACCTAAAAAAAGTTTTTCTTATTTAATTTATTTAGTTTTTTCCAGTTGAAATAATTAAAAACAAAATAAAATTTAAAAAAAAAACCCAAAAAATTTAAATAAATTAAATAAAAACTCAATAAATTTAAAATTACGGGATTCTTACTTTACGGCAGGGAAATGGGAAAAAACCCCTTTAACATTGATAAAAAAAGCCTTTAAAAAGCAGGAAAAGTTTTAAAATACCCTAATAAAACCGGGAAATAAATTCATTAAATTATTAATAAAGGGATTTTTCGCAAAATAACGAAAATATTGACTTTTTCATTCCCAATTTTTGAATGTTTTCTTGATAAAATTTTCATGATGTATTTTGTCTAAAAAAATTTTGGGGGTGAAAGGTTTAAAAATTTTCCCCATAGGAAAAAATTTTTACTATACATAAAATTTTTTGTTTGGTTTAAAGCTTTTTTTAAATGGCGTGTGTAAAATAAAAGGGGAAAACGCCAAAAAAAATTTCCCTTTAAATTTAAAAAAATGTGAAAATTTCCTTTTTTTTGTACGGGGAAAAAAAGCGAAATTGTTTTAAATCATTTATACTTAACGTTTTTTTTAAAACCCATAATGATATGCGTATACTAAAATAAAATTAAAAAAGTATTACTAAAAGTAAACCCAAAACCCCAAAAGGGTTTGGGTTTCAAGGAAAAATTTAAAAATTGTAAATAAAATGTCTGCTATGGGGTTTTTTGATGGGGTTTTGATCCCAGAAAAATTTGAAGAACATTTTACAGAATTTTTGCGGGAAAATTTGAAATAAATTTAAAAAAAGGGAAATATTTTTTGAAAGATTTTCCCCAATCGGGATCACTGGGGGAAAAGCAAAGTTTACATTTGGGGGAAAATTTTTTTTTTACAAGCCGCTTTTTCCCGTTTGGGAGGGCCCCTTTTTAGATTTGGGTTTTTGCGTTTTTTTGACCCCACTAAGTAAGTTATGGCAAGACCCAGCTTCCCATTTAAATTTTACTAATGATACCCTCTAGGGGGGGTTTTAAGCAGTAGGGGGGGGAAGGGAAACTCCAAAAATTTGGGTGTAAAACTCATTTTAATAGGGGTATTTTTATTTTTTAAATATACGCTCATAACAATGTAATAACTTTGTATAGGAAATGTGTTATTACACTTACATTTTTCCTATACAAAAGAAATATTAAGTGTAAAAAATATTATTTATTTTGGGTATAGTTAGAATGTGATTTTTTTAAAATTTTTTACGAGCAAATTAGAATTACCATTACTGCACCTAAAAAAAGTGTTTCTTACTTAATTTATTTAGTATTTTCAGTTGTAATAATTAAAATACTAAATATAATAAATAAAACTCATAAAAGTTAAATGATTAAATAAAAACTCAATAAACTTAATACTGATTCTTACTTTACGGCACGGAAATCGAAGAGCAGCTTTAACATCGATAAAAAAAGCCATTTATAGCAGGAAAAGTGTTTATAGCTAATAAAACTCAGGCATAAATTCATTGAATATTAATCAAGATTTTTCGCATATAACGCAATATTGACTTATATCATTACCTATTATGAATGTTTTCTTGAGTAGATATTTCATGATGTATATTGTCTAAAATATTTTGGGTGCTGCAGGTTTGCAAAATATTCCATAGGAACAATTTACTATACATATAATATTGTTTGGATTAGCTGTTTTAAGTGGCGTGTGTAGAATATAAGGAAAACATATAAATAATTCATTATAATTAAAAAAATGTGACAAATTCCATTTTTGATACGAGTAAAAGCGTATTGATTTAATCAGTTTATACTTAACGTGTTTCTTAAAAACATAATGATATGCGTATGACTAAAATATAATTAAAAAGTATTACTACAGTCAACTAATCCTACAAGGTTGGGTCAATGGAACATTTAAATTGTAAATAGTAAATGTCTGCTATAGGCTTTTGATGTGGTTGATACTAGAAGATTTGAAGAACATTTTTACAGTTTTTTGCTGTCAATTGAAGATAATTATAAAAGGAAATATATTTAGCAGATTTTGCCATATCTGGATCACTGCGAAAGCAATAGTTTACAGTTTGGAATTTTTTTTACAAGCCGCTATTTCTGATTGGATGGCCCTTTTTAGACTTGGTTTGCGGTATTTGACTCAACTAAGTAAGTTATGGCAAGACCCATGCTTACATTTAAGATTACTATGATACCCTCTAGGTGTGGTGTTAACAGTAGGGTGGGAGGGAACTCCACAAATGTGGTGTAAGAACTCATATATAGTAGGTATATTATATATTAATATACGCTCATACAATGTAATAACTTTGTATAGGAAATGTGTTATTACACTTACATTTTTCCTATACAAAAGAAATATTAAGTGTAAAAAATATTATTTATTTTGGGTATAGTTAGAATGTGATTTTTTTTTTAATTTTTTACGAGCAAATTAGAATTACCATTACTGCACCTAAAAAAAGTGTTTCTTACTTAATTTATTTAGTATTTTCAGTTGTAATAATTAAAATACTAAATATAATAAATAAAACTCATAAAATTTAAATGATTAAATAAAACTCAATAAACTTAATACTGAGTCTTACTTACAGCACGGAAATCGAAGAACAGCTTTAACATTGATAAAAAAAGCCATTTATAGCAGGAAAAGTGTTTATAGCTAATAAAACTCAGGCATAAATTCATTGATTATTAATCAAGATTTTTCGCATATAACGCAATATTGACTTATAGCATTACCTATTATGAATGTTTTCTTGAGTAGATATTTCATGATGTATATTGTCTAAAATATTTTGGGTGCAGGTTTGCAAAATATTCCATAGGAACAATTTACTATACATATAATATTGTTTGGATTAGCTGTTTTAAGTGGCGTGTGTAGAATATAAGGAAAACATATAAATAATTCATTATAATTAAAAAAATGTGACAAATTCCATTTTTGATACGAGTAAAAGCGTATTGATTTAATCAGTTTATACTTAACGTGTTTCTTAAAAATATAATGATATGCGTATGACTAAAATATAATTAAAAAGTATTACTACAGTCAACTAATCCTACAAGGTTGGGTCAATTGAACATTTAAATTGTAAATAGTAAAAGTCTGCTATAGGCTTTTGATGTGGTTGATACTAGAAGATTTGAAGAACATTTTTACAGTTTTTTGCTGTCAATTGAAGATAATTATAAAAGGAAATATATTTAGCAGATTTTGCCATATCTGGATCACTGCGAAAGCAATAGTTTACAGTTTGGCATTTTTTTTTACAAGCCGCTATTTCTGATTGGATGGCCCTTTTTAGACTTGGTTTGCGGTATTTGACTCAACTAAGTAAGTTATGGCAAGACCCATGCTTACATTTACGATTACAATGATACCCTCCATAGGCCGTCTCTCCAATGTAGAAATGTGATGGTTATTACATAAAAAAGTAGTTAAGATAACCATATAATTGCAAAGTTTAATAATTGTATCTGCAATGGCTTAAAAAGGAAATAGGCGTTTCCAGACTTTTCAAACACATTGTAAATGAGAGTTGGGTTTGTTGGTAGTTCTTTATCAATATTTGCAGCATTGCATGAAAAGTTGACCTTTATGGTACAGTAGCCACGGAATATCTTGAGCTGTCGAAACCTTTACTTTTCAAATGCTTGGTGGTTAGTGGAGGGGAGGGGTAAGGCATACGCATGCGTGTCTTTGCCTGACATGCAGACGTAGACTACCGCAGCTGATTGGAGAATGGAGTATCCCTGCCTTCTTTTACTATTGAAAGCGTTTGTTATTGCAAATAAGTTATTAAGAGCAATAAGATTGTTGAAATTATTAGTTGATATGCATTTAATAAATTAGCCACAGATGTTATAATTTAAATATGAATTTAATTAAAACAGCTGTCTATTTTTAAAGGGGTTAAATTTAATATTGTTCACAAAGTTATTCACAAGTAAGTACTACCTAATATACAATTAAATTACGGACTGCTTACAATAAAAACTTGAAGAGTACTTATTTACTAACATAACGTACACTCTGCATATTCACAGTGTTTATTCAATATGATTTTATTTTATTTTTCTCATTAAATATTAGATAAAGATAATAATAATATAATTGAAGGTCTATAATTATAACTGATAAGACATTATAATAAAAAGTAATATGAATAGAAATAAAAAATATCAGTGATTAATCGACTATGAGCTGTGTTATAAAAAAGGTAACTTATGGGCGTATTGAATTCATGTTTACAGCAATGCTAGTAGTACGCTAAATGCTGTTTATTGGTAGAGATTCTCCTCCCATCGGCATTGGACTTGATGTAAGCTACAGCTCAAGATATCACGTGGCTATTGTACTTTCTTGATTTACTTTGATATAAGTGAACTATCCCGAAAATTATTCAAAATAGTGGTTTAAATTTCAAACTGGTATGAAGTACCAGTTTTGTGATTGCATTTTTCGTTGAATTTAATGTTTTAACTGATTTACGTAATTTTTATAAATCTTAACAACATCTTAGTCATTAGATGAACATCTGAGCTGTAAATATAGGTTTACATTAATTGAATTTTATTTGATTAATTAATAATTGACACGGCACCATCTTAGAGGTTAGATAACCTAGAGTTAAATCATCTTGTCTGATTGAGTAAGGCAAATATTGTACTAGGGATCTTAGATGTGAAGTGGAGCTGACGTTGCATATTCATTACCTCAGTAAGTCACAGAACACGTTTCATTACCTTTACGTGATAGTGTAAGATCAATTAACGCACCTTAATTAGGTTGGGTCAATCTAAACGTGGCTAATAATATATCTATCAATTATAATTGTGACAATTATTTAATTCCATTTAACAGTAAACATTTTTCAATTATTTTCAATCAACTATATTTAGGCCATACATACACATGAATATTTTTTAAATATTTGTTTACCTAATAGAACTTGTACGCACAATAAAGAATGTAATTGACGTTGACACTTGAGTTTTATTTTAACATACATAACATGCACGTGTTATCGTGTAAATTTGCACCAATTTAAAGCCACAGATCAACGGTGACGATGTGTTCATCCTGCATTTATTTATTTTAAGTGTGTACAAAATCTAGGCCTCACCAAATTATGCAAAACTTGTCGGTGAAGTCCTATAGTAAACAAGAAAATAAAAACATAACACAAAAAATACATGCATATATAAATATATGTATATTTTATAATGTTAATTATTGGTAATTATTGGGGGGATTGAGGCATGCACCTATTTTAACAAAATAAAAATGCAGCTTACAATATGACAAAACTATGCATTACAATAGAATGTATGAATACAATAACTGCGGAGTGTGGCTACAACATATACGCCAGGTGAATGAAAGTTTGTAGATAATTTTATCCTGTTTGCCAAAACATTCCTGTTCTCTACTCTATGCCCTATTCCCTAAACAACACTTAGATTGGCAAAGGGTGAAGTGTAATGTTGTACTATAAACAAAAACAAAGTAATATAACCTTTAACGTGTTTTTTTAATGTAATTTAACTATTGAAAATACTATTTGAATTCTAAAATGGATATATGTTTAATTTGTAAAATTAATTGAACAGTGCAGTGTATTTGATGTGTTAATGTCATATTTATTGTTTGGTACATTGCCAGTTTCTGGTTCAATGTTTATCTAGGCTGTGTAATTATGGTAAATAGTCCCTTTCAGTACATCTTTTCTTCCAAGAAAAATCCGTTAGAATGAATGATGAATTTACAAAAGAAACACAATAAATAATCTAAATTAACCTGTATTTGTGATGTTACATTACTCAAAAAATATTGTAGGGTGATTTTGTTCTGTGTTAAATTGGTGTGATTGTGTAGCGATTATGTGAATAGCAGGAAATAATGTATATGTCAGTAAGTTGTACTGTTAATATAATTACGAGGAGAAATGCAGAGATATAGACATATATCCTAATATATACAGTCGTTGATATGCTCTAGCTTTGAAGTGGCCTATGCATGATCAAAGGTCTGGGGAAATGAGGATTCTCGACCCCAAGCATATTCATAACCACCGTCTGTTCATTTGTCATTGGGCTATTAATTAATGACACTTTCTAAGGAATAGTTGGCCTTAGTTTGTAACAATGACTACATTCGCTCATCTACACTCATCACACTCATTCGAAATCCATATTTGCCCATATATTGACGATTGGCGTCTTATGAATAAATAAATAAATAAAAATAAATATTCATAATTACTATCTAATTTTATTTTATTTTATCAACTATTTCTATTTATCAACTGTATTTGTTTTAAAATACGAGGTAGGGGGAATAAGAGTTTATTGGAATTGGATACTCACAGAAAGGTGGCTGTGGTAAGTTGCAATATTCAGCCTAGGATGATACGAATGACGTCACAGCCATTCCACCTACCATTGACTCTCAACGAGCTTGTAAACAAACTTCCCCAAAGAATGTTTTCTAAATTTCAACGTTCAACAATATTCATCGACCATACCAAAAATAGAAAAGGTCGAGAAGTCCAACCCTCCCAGGATGAAACATGAAGCCCTTCAGCTGAACCAATGGAGTTTGTAATGAATCAGTCCAAGATTTCTAGGAATATCCTGCAAGGTGAAAGTAACTTTTATAGACCGATTCCGTAAAATAAATCACTATTTTATATGATTAAATTTAAATATGACTGAAAAGGTAATTGAATTTACATTGTTATAATTGATCTGGATTAGTTGTTACACAAGCTAAACTAAGATAACTCCTTTATTGGCATATCTAGGTGTATACTTAAAATAATTAATTTTTCATATAATAGGTAAAGAAATAAACAAAGTTATTAACTGTAAACTTTCCAGTGACAGTTAAAATTATTGCATTCAGTCATATCAAAGCGAACAACAATTCGTTTACTTAAGTCATTTAATGTTTGGATATAAATAGTGGTTGTCTTGTTATCACTGAAGATGAATACGTACGTGTGTGGGTGGGCGGGTGGGTTATATCACTGTATGTGTGTGGGAGGGCAGGTGGGTCATACCACTGTATGTGTGTTTCATACCGCTGTACGTGTGTGTGTGGGTGGGTGGGTTGTTGAGTGTAGCCATGAAGGCAAAAACAGTCAACTGGATTGGAACCAAACGCATCTAAGTTAATATTTATGTTAAAGGTCAGGTTATTCAAACATTGTTTGTAAACAAAAAACAAATATCTGGCTCAAAATGGTGTTTTTTCACAGAGTTTGTAAACAACACTCCAATATAACTTGATATTCACTGTTAGTAAACGTTTGTTCATTTCAATAATAGTATAAAATAGCGCCATTCCTTTAAATATCAAATTTAATTAAAATTCTTCTATTGTTATTGTTTAAGTTATTTAAATTCATCTATTACTAAATAATCAGATACTAATAAAAGAGGAACCCAACAATTGTTTTTTCTTGTGGTTATCCAAATAATATTAAATAAATCTGGAAATCATAAATTTTCAATTAATTGATAACACTTAAAATTGTAGAGCAATTGTAATATAGAACTCTAGGAAAATGAATATAAGTGAATTATTTATTGAATTAAATTAGTGTTTAGGATTTACTAAATTCAAATTTTCCCTCCCTTAAACCAACACTGTTTGTGGACAGTGCTGCTTTAGTCAGTGCTGCTCTGTGGGGAGAGTTTTAACAACGTTATCTTCCCCCTAGCTGAACTGTCATCTACTTCTACTTTTTGCCATTTTGACCTGTAAACAGCTCTTTGTATAATTCTGTATGTTAAAATGTAATATGTTAGTAATTTCTCATCTTCAAGTATAACATTGATAAACGGAGGAAGAAATGTGCACCAAAGTAATTTAATGTGTAGTAAGGCCTAACAATTATGTAATTATAATTATGTAATTGTAATTATGTAATTATATGTAAAGGATCAAGATTGAAACTCCAGGTGCAAGAACTCTCCACTTCTTCCAGTTTCTACAAGGCTAAAGACAATGTGGCCACCCCTAATTATAACCCAGCCTTTTGATATGGAACAAACTAGTAAAAATATTGAAAATTAAAATTACTGCCCAGTTTTATATTATTATTTTAGTTTAGGGCTTAAATTCAAAATAAAATAAAATCAATATTTTCTTGGTTCGCCACTTCTATTGATTGTGGTTAATTATTTAGGTCAATTAACCCTTCGAGTTAAACAAAATTATGTAGTGTGTTTAATTTTGTTAAATAAGTTTATTTAGTTTTAGTTTGAATACGAATATTTATGTATTTTATTGTTACACAGCAAGGTAAATTTGCCATACTTTTTTAAAAGTATATTTTAAAAAAGTTACTGTAACAATTATCAAATGTACTACATCAAATAATTTATTATTAGATTCTACTAATCGTGTTTACACGTTTTTTAATGCTAAGTAATGCATTTTTTCGTTAACAACTACAAAACTATAATTATTAAATTAATTTTTCCGTACAAGTATTTGTAATATGGCCAGGTAAAATGTAAAGTATTGTTCATTGGTTATTTTAATACTTATTCCTCCTATACGGTCCTTTTAAACCTAGTTGTAATAAATTATGATTATATATCCAACTACGAACTTTTTAAAAATAAATGACTTCAAAACAAAAGTATTATTTGCTCATTTATTTGCATATCAAATACTTTACAGTACAACATTGCAATGATAAGTAATAAAAAGTTTGCAATACATATTTAATTACTCTATCGTTTTTAGGGTTTAAACAACATTTAACGATTCAATACAATACTGAAAACTAATTTACAATACAAGTAAACGTCACACAACACAAATGTATTACAGTATAAGCACAAAATGTACAAATATATTACAATACAAGTACAAAATGCACAACTATTATGGTGATCGATTTCGGTGAATCACGCTCACCTACCATGGTGGTTCATCGAAATCGATCACCATAATATTTGTTCATTTTGTACTTATATTGTAATATATTTGTGTTGTGTTACGTTTACTTGTACTGTATATATACCAACACGTATTATGCTAATTAAAAAATAACTAATTTACGTACAGAAAATTGGAATTAATTTAAAAACAATATGTATTAAGAAATATTATAATAGTATATATAAATTAATAATGTTGATGAATATTGAAACACTTACTATTGAATGAATTAATCATAGAAAAAAAGAAATATATCACGTTTTTAAAATCTACTGTTGAAAATTTCGTAGTGTTAAAAACCCCAGTTTAAGAAAACCAACCATTTCCAGCATGTCTTTAGTTTCCTAGACACAAAAAAAAAACATTGAATGAGAGTACCACTTTGTCAGAGGATGACAACTTGCAAAGGGCCACTTTACTAATGAACCTCTTTTCTTCAAGGCCCACTAATATACCTAGGTAATATTGGTTTAATTGACAGTTATCATTTATTAATTAATCTTGTCGCATCGTTAGGTTACATGTCAATATACACAATAAAAATTTATTTGTTTCTACTTACTATAAAACAGCTTATAGTGTGGTAAAGACAATAAATATAATAAAAGCACGCTATAAAAAAATCTTACAGCTATTACAAATAAATATTACGAAACTTTAACAACCTAGTTCCTTTGTAATTTTTAATAATTCCTTTTTAACAACCTAGTTGATAAGAGTTTATTTATGTAATGTTTACATAAATTAAGCCTAATAAAGTAAGACTTTTCTTTTTTTTTAATCACATACTACTGATATCTAGTGTGTATTTTTTGTATATATTCAATATACACATTTGTTATTTTTTATGAGTAAATAGATACTTCACTCAGTAAACAATATAGGTGACATCGAATATTTGATGGTCTAAAAGTGTATTGTAAACCTAACATTTGCCAATAACATGTATATTTGTACTGTATATGTATGTAGGTTTTAAAATAATTTTGTATGAATAAACAAATATATAATAATATACACACACATGCATGATATGTATATATTTGTAAAAATATACTAAAGTGCTCCTTATGTAGTTTTTACATTAACACTTCTTTATTTATCTTCATCAGTTTTTATACGCTACGTAATAGTAATCGGCAAAAACAAACTGTTTAAATGCTTTAAAATGTTTCAAAATGGTACCGTAAATTGTATTTTTCCAAACAAATTGATACTGTTTAGATATTACTTAAATTTAAATAGTAATTATCATGTAATATTTAAGTATGTAAGTGAAATAATCTTGTCAAATATAAAATCTGTAGCCTTAATTAAGCTACTATTTATTTTTGATATGTTGAACAACTTAAATGAGAATTCTTCTTAAATGAGAATGAGAACTTAAAATAAAAATTCTTCAATGATAAAAATTTTTCTTTATTTTTCTTCTTATAACTTCAACAAAATAAAATTGGATTTCTTCTACAAATAATAATAAAAACGAAAATAAAAGATCCTTCTTTATTTAATTAACGGAACACAAATAAATTAAAAATCACTCTTTCCTAAACAAATCAAATATCTTCAGACCAGAACCTTTTTTTATTAATTCAACTGTTTCAATAAATTCAAACTACCAAATTGCTTAAAATTGAAAAATTGTTTAAATTGAAAATTTCTTTAAAAATTGCCTTAATTTGCAAAATTTCTTTAAATTGAAAAATGCAAAAAATTTCCTTAATTTGAAAAATTGCCTTTAAAAAAATTGCAAAATTGCCTTTAAAAATTGCCTTTAAAAATCTCCAACAAAAATTTTCTCTCTTAAACTACCATCTTACAAAATACTACAATATTTAAATTCATTTCAAAACAGTCACTGGATAAAAGGGTCAAGAGCACGAGACCACAGTTCATTGTTTGCAGGCATTGTTGTCCATAGTCCATTGTCCATCAGCAGTAGAACGGGACCGCAAGATTGCCCCCCACCTCCGATCAGCTGACTGCTAGGCCGATCGATATACTAGACCGGTTTTGGTTGACTATGGCCGTCCTCACACAGCACCCTCCAGGCCTCCGGAAGTGATCCACATAAACAACAGTTAACCAAAGAGGCATTAGACAGTGTTGACATACAACGTTCTGTTGCGTGTTCCGTGTGATGCAGTGTAGAGTAGATCGGAGAGCTATTCAAAAGAATTCCTTTATTAATTTCCCCATTACAATGAAGTGCTTCAAAATGAGTGCTCAGTGTCGTTCCGTTTGGTGAAAACCAGGAGTTTTGCAGTCAATAAGTGCTGGGATACAAAAGAAGAACGAAAAAAAAATTGGGTGCGTAAGTCCACTCATATTAAAACAATTCACCAACAAATCAAGATTCAAGTGGTACTAACACTGTTATTTTCTGATGTCATTACAACCAACTAAACTTCATCGTCGTGCTCATTCAAGATGTCCATTTCAGATCCCATTTGCTTCTCCTTTCAGTGTTGGGTTTGGTTTTGTTGTTATTTACAAACAATTGGAACAGGCTGGAAACTGGTATTGGATATACATTACAATTAATTATAAATACATAATTTTTCAACTTACATTTTGGTTTTAGAAGTTCAAAATTCTTTCTTGTACTATTTAACACACTTATAATATAACAAGAATACACATACAGATTAAATTTCAAATACATAATATTCATGGATAATTAACTAACTCAATATAATTTACATAAATAAAATTTGTTTACTCTTTGTTTACTTTTATCCACCAAGCAATTTATTCGAACATAAAAAAATTCATTAAGCTTTAAAAATAATAATTTTGACAGTCTTAATCTAACAATTTTAATCTAACAATTTTACTCTAACAATTTTAATCTAACAATTTTAATCTACAATCATCAAATATTTACTTGACATAACATTCTTTTGCTGAAAATACATAGTTAATATACTAATTTCACTTTTCTGAAAATGAGATACAGCATGAGCATTAGTAATCCGTTATTTACAAACAGACATATAACATGTAAACAAAATTAGTCATTCATTATCAACTTCAATAATCAAATAATACATTTTAAATAAATTTCAAATATATCAAGTAACCTTGTTTAACCATCTATTTAATTACACATTTTTTTTTATAAGCTGAAAATTATTAATTGCTGAAAACATACATAATCAATTAAAGTTCATAACCCTTCATACATTACCAACTCATATTTACCACCTTCAAGAATATCTTATTGACTTCTTTAGACCTTGACATCTTTTATGTGCACTCTTCGCACTTCTTTGGGATTGGACAGCCTCTGCACCAATATGCTCACTGGACTCAGCTGGGCTAGCACCTGGTACGGACCCTCATAGATGCAATGCAGCTTCTCCTGGAATCCTCGGCTTTGGTCGGACTGTACCCGTGATCTGATGTAGACCTGCTCCCCGATGCGAAGTGGGTTCCCAGGTTGTCCATCCGCCTTGTGTTTGTTGCGATCTCTCATCCTTCGAAGGTTGTCCACTGCTTTCTCGAACTGCTTTAGTCGGTCCTCTCCACCAGGTCATTTAAGCTCCACTTGTTGGTTAACAATGAGCAAGTACTTGTTTTGTTTACTACTCCTAGTTAATGGTCCAAATATATCCATGTATAACTTTTCCATAGGCTGCTTCGAGTAATTTGATACTACAGGTCCTTTTAAATATTGATTGGTACTTTTAAATTTTTTACACAATTCACACTTCTGCACTAACTTTTTTATATCTTCATGTAGATTAGGCCTATAAAAGTACTGGTTTATTTTTCTAAAAGTGTTAGCTATTCCAGGATGTCCACCATAGGTTGACGTGTGATAATACTCAAACACCATGTTTATTAATTCTTCGGGTAAATAAACCCTATCCTTACTTCGGTTGTTATATTTAAACATTAAGACACCATTTTTCAAAAAATATTTTTCATTGTTAGTTTTGTTTCTTATACTACATATAATTTTCATAATTATATGTAGTATAAGTATATAATAGTACGGATAATAGTATAAGTAGTATATAATAATACGGATCCTTATTCTGATATTCAGATAACTGTACACATGACATAGGAAAGTCTGTTATGTTAGTTATAAACAGTCTATTGGAGCTAGAGTTGACAATAACAGGTTCTACAGTGGGTGAAACATCGCTAATCTCTTCCTTATCTACATCCATTGTTTGTACAACCGACTGATCATAACAATGAACTAAAATGTCTTCACTTGGAACTTCCTCTTCATTATTGCTAAATATTCTACTTAGATAGTCTGCTAATACATTATCTTTACCCTTAATTATTTCTACTTTGAATGGTAAACTCAGAATTATTTCACACCATCTTGCTAGTTTTCCTAATTTTCTACAATGTGTTCGAATCCAAGCTAAGGCACTATTGTCACACCTCAAAGTGAATGGCTTTACTTCCAAATAACTATAAAATTTCTGTATTGAAGCTGTTACAGCTAAGCATTCCTTATGGTAAATACTCATTACTTTTTCACTTTGATTTAGTTTTTTAGAATAAAATGCTACTGGCTTAAGATCGGCTTCCTCGTACTGTAATAAACATGCTCCTACCGCATTGTTACTAGCATCTGTGTGTAGAATAAACTCTTTATCATAATTAGGTATTTTTAATACTGGTGGATTCCTAATTATTGTTTTTATTTTATCAAAACTTTCCTGACATGTGGAATTCCATTCAAATTTAACATTTTTCTTCCTTAATTCATTTAAAGGAGCTGCAAGTTCAGCATAATTTGGAATAAATTTAGCAAAATAACTGGACATTCCTATAAATCGACTTACAGCTTTGCTATTGGTAGGGGGTTTGGCACTTAAAATTGAACTGCTGCGCTCAGGATCTATTGTAACTTGATTATGGCTAATTAGATATCCTAAAAACTTTATTTCTTTAAATACAAATTTTACTTTTTCTGGGTTAACAGTGAGGTTCCATTTATGGAGTCTTTCAGTTCTTTCAAAGATATTTGATTTGTTTTGGAGCAGAGTGGCGCACTTAATGTAGCCTTAATTAAGCTACTATTTATTTTTGATATGTTGAACAACTTAAATGAGAGATTAAAATAAAAATTATTCAATGATAAAAATTTTTCTTTATTTTTCTTCTTATAACTTCAACAAAATAAAATTGGATTTCTTCTACAAATAATAATAAAAACGAAAATAAAAGATCCTTCTTTATTTAATTAACGGAACACAAATAAATTAAAAATCACTCTTTCCTAAACAAATCAAATATCTTCAGACCAGAACCTTTTTTTATTAATTCAACTGTTTCAATAAATTCAAACTACCAAATTGCTTAAAATTGAAAAATTGTTTAAATTGAAAATTTCTTTAATTTAATTAAAAACTGCCTTAATTTGCAAAATTTCTTTAAATTGAAAAATGCAAAAATTTCCTTAATTTGAAAAATTGCCTTTAAAACAATTGCAAAATTGCCTTTAAAAATTGAATAATTTTCTCTAAAATTGCCTCCGGGATATCTGGAACCAAAAGAAATAACCAGCTTTTAGTGACTTGAAACATTTTCCTTTTTTACAAAATTTTTAAACAGAAAACAAAGCACTCTAAAAACTGTCACTAGAAGAGTGACTACAAACAAGAAACAAGTTTTAACCACGCATGCTTGGTGGATCTTACCCTATCTACTAAAACCCTACTGAAAAACCTAACTAAAGAAAACTTGTCAAAATTACTTACGTAGCTGTCCTGGAGGTATCAACCCAAAACGTGACCACAACAAAGCGCGACATACGCTCACTCACTCACAAGCGAAAAAGAAAAATTGCCGAAACGGAAGACAAAACTCCGAAACGGTTAAAATCGCCGAGTAGAACTAACGTGGTCACGCAACGAACGAAAACTTCAAACTGACCGAACGCTCGCAACCCTTCCACCAACGGACTTACTCCCTCTTGACTCTAGAAGCTAAACCAACCAATTAGAACCCTCTAAACCAAGACAACTGAACAGGTAAGGCTCACCAAACATGTTGACTTCAGAAAACATGTCGCATAAAATTGACAGGAAATTAACAACGTGAATATACTGGTTATTTAGCTAATTTAAATGGGAAAAAAACTACTTTTTTATTTGAAAGGGGAAGATTCTGAATTTTTCTCAAAACTTGGAGAATTTCTATCGAAAACTTTTGGTGAAAGAACTAAACACTTAAACCTCTCAGTTCTTACAATATTTAACATTTTCTAAACACAATTCTCTAAAATAATTAATATGTGACAATTTACAATTGTTACAAATCTGTCAGAAATATTTTGGAAATCACAGATGTGAAACACTTTTACTAATTCACTGATATAATACTGAAACAACCTTATTTAAATAATATAACATATATCTACTGATATTTAATTATTTGTTTGTTACTAGCACAGTAACCGTCCTTAATACGGGATTACATTGATTTATATTGCGCTTATTGCATTCATTAATACAAAACATGTACCTACTGGCATCTGTATAATGCAAAAGTGTGTTATGGTCATGGTACCCCTCTAAGAAAGAAGACGGTAGGTGTCATGCGCATCTTCTCTGACGTCATATGGGTGAAATTGCAACAACAAACCCAAAAATACAGTTATAATTCTCGTAGTTTACAATTATTCTAGCTGAAAAGTGGTAATTAACTGGCCTACTATTTAGCTGAATGCTCCCTTGTGATTAGTTGATTTAGTTACCACTATTTTATAGAATAATCAACCCAGGTTGTTTTACCCATGTGACGTTACAGTCGACTGCGCAGTCTTGTCGTGATACATACCGTCTTTTCTAGATACCGTAGTTGAGGTTGTGTTTAGTCTGGTATTTTCTTCAGAACTATGTAAGTTGTTTTTTTTATTTAAACAGCTGATAATGAAACTATTATAAACTACTAATTGTCAAATTAGTATTAGTTTTTTAATTAGTATAATACGTGTTGGTACATATACAGTACAAGTAAACGTCACACAACACAAATTTATTACAATACAAGGACAAAATGCACAAATATATTACAAAACAAGTACAAAACGCACAAAGGCACACACACAGGCACACACACACACACACACACACACACACACACACACACACACACACACACACACACACACACACACACACACACACACACACACACACACACACACACACACACACACACACACACACACACACACACACACACACACACACACACACACACACACACACACACACACACACACACACACACACACACACACACACACACACACACACGCGCACACACACACGCGCACACACACACACACACACACACACACACACACACACACACACACACACACACACACACACAAACACACATGCTGGTAAACATAGATGCCCAGTATACAAAGAGGCACTCAAGAAGATGACGAATAAACGGACATGAGGATACTGCAGCTAAACCTTAACCATTGTGAGGCTGCGCATGACCTGCTCGTGCAGACAGTGCGCGAAGAAGAAATAGATTTAGTGCTGATAGCAGAGCCATAGAGACACCTCAGCACCCAAGCCTGGGAAACTGACAGCACCACTAAAGCTGCCATCTGGTCCTGTGGTAAGCTCCCTTTCCAAAGTGCAGTCAATAATAGCAGTGCTGGCTTTGTGGCAGTATCAGTAGATGGCGTCCGCTTCTACAGCTGCTATGCACCTCCTAGCCTATCCATCACTGATTTCACGGATTTCTTGGACCGACTGACCGATGATGCAAAGCAATATTACCCCATAGCAATAGCTGGAGACTTTAATTCTTGGGCGGTAGACTGGGGCAGCAAGCTCACTAACCCACGTGGAAAAGCACTATTGGAAGCAATGGTGACGCTGGACGTAGTCCTTCTCAACAACGGTGACACACCAACATATACTAAAGGAGAGGCTAGTTCGATAGTAGACCTTACATTCGTCAGCAGCAGCTTAGTAAGAAGAAGCTACTCTTGGGCAGTTATGAACACCTATACCGCCAGCGACCATAGTGCAATACTATGGGAAGTATCAACTGGCCATCACCCTCGACAAGCAACTAGACGAACTAATTCAGTTGGATGGAAAGTTAAATTTTTTGATCCAGATGCCTTTGTAGTGGCATTAGACAACGATCTGATCACCACTGGCAGTGCTGAAGAGAAGACAAAGGAACTGATGAGAAGAGTCTCCCAGGCTTGTGATGCTACCATTCCTCGGAAACGTGACATGAATCAACGACCGGTGGTGCACTGGTGGAACGACACCATCAGCGCACTCCGAAAAGAGTGTCTTAGGAAAAGAAGATTATTCCAGCGGGGCTATCGATGGCCTAACTCTGTAGTACTAAGGGCAGAGTACAAAAAAGCCCGTCGAGAACTGAATAAAGCCATCAAAGAGAGTAAAAGACGCTGCTGGAAGGAGCTCGTCGAAGAGGTAGAAAAAGATCCATGGGGTAGGCCGTACAAGGTTGTCATGACCCATCTAAAATGCCAGCCAATGCCGTCTCCTACTTGCCCGCAGCTCCTTAAGAAGATCGTTTTCAAACTGTTCCCTAGGCAACGCGAGTTCGCCTACTTATCAGCGCAGCTCAACTACGAAGACATCCCACCTGTCACGGAGGAGGAACTTATGGAGGCATGTAAACGCGTAGGAAATAATAAGGCGCCTGGTTTGGATGGAATCCCGAACATTGCATTAAAAACAGCTATTAAAGCAGCGCCAGCATTATTCTTAGAGACCTACGAGTCGTGCATCAAAGAAGGGATCTTTCCCAGAAGATGGAAGCAGCAGAAATTAGTACTACTCCCAAAGGGAAAAAAGCCACCGGATGAACCATCATCTTACCGCCCACTCTGTATGTTAGATACGGCAGGTAAAATATTGGAGCGCATAATTCATCAAAGGATAGAAGCTGTGGTTGATCCACTTCTAGCAGATAACCAATATGGATTCCGGAAAGGACGAGCAACACTTGATGCAATCAACTTGGTCGTCAATACAGCCAAGGAGGCAATCGCCGGAAAAAGATGGAAAGGTGGTACGAAAAAGTATTGTATGGTGGCTGCTTTGGACATCAAGAATGCTTTTAACTCCGCCAACTGGGACTGCATTATGCGAGCTCTCGAAGACAAAAAAGTACCAGAATACCTGCTTCGCATGGTGGCAAGCTACTTTTCGAATAGGGTGCTACAGTATGACACAAAAAATGGCCCGAAAGAGTACGATATCACTGGAGGAGTACCACAAGGTTCAGTTCTTGGACCACTTCTATGGAACATCATGTACGATGGACTCCTGAGAATCGCGTTGCCATCAGAGGTCAAGTTAGTTGCATATGCCGATGATGTAGCTGTTGTGATAGTGGTGAAACATCTAGAGGAGATAAACCTGGCCTTCGATATCACATTTAGTCAGATTAACCAATGGATGGAGATGATGAACTTGGAGCTAGCCAAGCACAAGACTGAAGCTGTGCTCATTACCAGCAGACAGGCGGTAGAAACAATCAAGTTCGAGGGCGGAGAACAAGAGATCACATCACAACCATTTATCCGATACTTAGGAGTGATGCTTGATGCTCGACTTAATTTCAAACAGCAGGTCGACTATGTCAGTACCAAGGCATCAGTAGTGAGAGCGAGCTTATCACGACTGATGCCTAATGTCGGAGGACCAAAGTGGAGCAGAAGGCTGCTGTTGTCATCAGTAGTCACATCGGTGCTCACATACGGAATATCCATTTGGGCCGACGCACTAGACACGCAGGAATCATGGAGAAAGGCGGGCCCAGTTTATCGACAGAGTGCTCTGAGAGTAACCAGCGCTTTCCGCACATTATCTGAGGAAGCAGTCTGTGTCATTTCTGGAATTCTCCCACTTAAAATCCTAGCCGAAGAACAACGGGCTCTGTACCATCGAAAGAGGACGACCTCACTAAGTCCTGATAAACTAAGAACTGAAGAGCGACAATATAGTATAGCACGATGGCAGCACCAATGGGATGCTGCAGAGAGAGGCAGGTGGACGTACCGTCTTATACCGAAGATAGTAGGCTGGCTGAACCGAAATCATGGAGGGGTCAATTACTATCTCACACAGATGTTGTCGGGACACGGCTGCTTCCGAGCTTATCTTCACCGTTTCAAGCATGATGATTCCCCGTAGTGTCCGTCCTGTCCAGGAGTCGCTGAAGATGTGGAGCATGTGTTTTTTGAGTGTCCTCGTTTCAGCCAAGAACGTGAAAAGTTAGAAATGATCCTCAACAAGAGAATCAAACCAGAGTCGATAGTAGAAGAAATGATATCAAGTGAAACTGCCTGGAATGCAACAAGTGCATTCGCTACGGAAGTACTTACAGAGTTGCGTTCCATAGAAAGAAGAAGAGCAAAAGCTAGAACTTAGAAGGAAGGTAGAAACAACACCTTAGTCACCCGAAGGAATAGCGAAAGCTAATTCCTCCCCCCGCGATGTAATGCCTAGATGGCGGTTTCCGTGGGGGATTAGAGGCCAGAAGACAGGAGTGGTTTTAGTGAGTATGGGCGCTAGTGTCAAGTTTAGTACGACACTGCATCGAGTCTCACATATCCAGGCAAATAACTACTATAATCAATAACATCACCAATAATAACAACTATGGGCCTCTGCATGGAATGCGTAAATGCATTTCCACTTCTGTAAAAAAAAAAAAAAAAAAAAACACACACACACACACAGGCACTATTAGATTTTTATATAATATTAAGATTATAGGGGATTAATCAAATGTTACTAAAAGAAGCTCTCTATATCATAGATGACTATTTTGTCGATGGTAGGAGTATTAAGGATAGGAATGTTCATGAGAAACATATGTGAAGGAACATTGTTATTAGGGGTGTAGAGTTAATTAGTTGGTGGTTAGTGGGGTAAGTGATTAGTCATGAAGGCTGTGACTGTAGGATGAGTGTGTATGGCACTGTGGGAGGGGGAAATTTAGGGAATAACGATATAAAAACAAGTATGAAGCATGTATGTTATATTAAAAATCTTTGATGCACTTTTTTACATGAATTGTTGCACAATAATACAGTATTTGTTATTTAAATAGTCAATACATTCATAATATTATCATAAATCATCGACAGTAATACTTTTTAAACTTTCTTTCCATAAAAAAGATAAAAAGGAACCCAAAACCAGCAATTCATGCTTGAATTATGTTCCTTGGAAATTGCGTTCCTACGTAATCAAACTTTGAAAAGAACAACAAAATGTCAACTACAATAATAAGGCACAAGTTTGATGAAACAATTCTCTTTCTTCACAGTACTTTTTACATAACGTTTACTTGATTAAATAATAACTCAACGTAAAAGTTGGAAAGACATAATCGTAAACTATTATCTAGGTTAGGTTATACGACAATTCTTACTCCTCTCTACCACTAGTTAATAGTTTATCAGTGGCTAATAAAGTCAATTAGTGAAAACGCCTAATAAAATAACAAATTATTTTATTAATTTATTCGTAACTAAAAAACTGAGTTAAAAAGTTGCCTTTGCTAAAAGTTATTGATGCTATATTTATTCCTGCCAATAATAATACAATAATGATTTTTTATCAGTATTGTAAACAATGAAATAATCACATTTTATGTCACTCTGTTATTATTCAACTTTTTAAAATTTTCCTAGATTAAAAAAATTATGAGGTTTGAAAAATATTATCCAAATATCGGGCTCTACAAACTTAGCTTGTAGTAGTGTACTCAGAAACACTCGCATTATGTCGTTTCTTGAATAGCAATTTAATTTTTTGGTTAAAAATAAAAAAGTGAATGTCTCACAACAATTAATTTACTCTGGTAAAAGAACAAAATATAAACATATTTTTATGATTAATTTTGGTAAACAGACTGACCTACCTCAGACCAGAGTGATTTACAAAGGAGAGGTTTATATTGAAACACGCACAATATGATTGACCCTCCCACCCACCCATACTCGTACAGGGCTACTGACCAAATCCTCCCACCCATACAGTGGTAAAACAAAAATCTGCCTTTTTGCTTATAAATGCACCTGTGGTATTATTTAGGGTATTTATTAAAATAATGGAATCATGCATGTATACTGTAAAAATAAATTTATAGTTGAGTTGTTCCTATTATTGATTGTTTTATCATGTATGCTTCATTTAATTTTATGTAAAATTACATTTATTTCAAAAGTCCAGTCGCACATTAGGCTAAAATTGTATTCGTACTTATACTAAAATAATTAATGCAATGTAACAAATTTTACGTTTTTAAATAACTGCCATTTTTCTGTCATATCAGAGAAATGGCCCACAAGGAATCAGAAGAAAATTTATATAAGAGCATAGGTCGGGTAGTACATCAAATTAAAGACCGTTAGTAGTAGAACATAAACCCACAAATCAGAATTCAAAAGGTTCACTCTTTAAAAAATGGCCCTGGTTTTAAGATTTAAAAAGTTACAAAGAAGGTCCTATTCTAGATGGTTTAATAATATTTTATTCGCTCAAGTTGGGAAAGTTAAACTTTGTAAATGCCTACTGGACTTAAGAAATATTTTTTAGGGTAGTTGAGTTTTTAGGGACTCTTCACTTCCAATGAACGAAGGTCCACAAGGAGTAAAAAAAAAAAACATATTAAAAATAGCAAAGATATGCATCATTTAAAAGGGGTTATCTAGCACAGGTAAATACCACAAACAGCACTTTTTTAAGTTGATCCAGTACAAAGTGGCAGATGTTCAAAGATTTTAACGGAAAAAAGTAATGTCTACTTACCAAGTATTTTTATAGTAAATGTTCGATTTGATAAACCTTGTTCATGAGTAACTTTATAATTTACATTTGTGTGACTAGCATAATGCATATAACATCATTTTCACTTTGATTTATTGGTGAACTTGAATAGTAGCCACTAATATAATATCTTACCAAAGAAAATCTTTGAACATCTACCATTTTGTACTGGATCAACCTAAAAAAGTGCTGTTTGTGGTATTCACCTGTAATAAAAAACCCCTTTGAAATTATGTAAATATTTACCAATGCTATTTTAAATATATATATCGAACTCCTTGAGGACCATCATCCATTGGAAGTGAAGAGTCACTAAATACCCGAAAGAACTGTTTCTTGAGTCCAGTAGGCATGTACAAAGTTTAACCTTCCCAAATTGAGCTGAGAAAATAATATTAAACCGTTTAGAACAGAACCTTCTTGGAAACCTTTGAAATTTTTAAACATGCATCATTTTTTTTAAAGTGAACCTTTTAAGTTCGGATTTGTGGTTTATGATCTACTACTAAAGAACTTTTATATGATGAACTACTCGAACTATGTTCTCATTTAAAAATTTCTTTTGACCCCTAGCGTGCCATCGACCTGATATGACAGAAAAACGGCAGTTACATCAAAAAGTAGAGTAATAGGTGCAATATGGTTTAAGCAGAATCATTGCTTAAACTGTAATATTTCTGAAATTATGTTCCAAGACTTTTATTCCTCACTATATAATTGACAACACGCATTTAATGATCCACTGACATTTTCTTCTAAATTAAACCACTTTGCAGTTTGTAGAAAGTATGAACAAGTCAGCCTCTTCACAGTTGTAAGGAAGTGCTTCCAACCTTAACACATATTTCTTTAAAAGTGTTTTACAGCTTGGGGTGTTAACGGCAGTTTCTCTCGGTAATAACCTGTGCCAGGACAAAGTTCACTTCCTGCCGAGAGTTCACAAGACTTGCAGAACTTGAATACTCATTGGCACTTCCCAACTTAGTAAGTGCTTATGACGTTATATTAAACTTAACCTAAGCGTGCAATACGGTCAAATTTAACTTGATCCTTAATATTTAAAACTGAACATAACCACATGTTAATCTAACAGCTAACATTCTGGATATAAAAAACTTAATAGGCATGAATATTATTAGCAACTGGTTTTAAATTAATTATTGGTTATTGATTTATTTTTCAGCTATAATATTAACTTTTAGTTTAGTGGCTTGTTTAAGAAACTAGTGGAAGGTAACTTTCCGTAGTAAATGATCTTTAAATATAAAAATAAACACCTATATTACCTTATTTAAGTTAATATAATTATTTTAACTCTAGTAGTGTAAGAAGAGGAACCTTTACTGTTTAAAACACTACAAGATTTACCAAGACATTTCATGACAATTTTAAATTAAGAATCCGTTCAATTCAGTAGGTGAAAAATAACCAAAGTTTTTGCTGTAATGTAATTTTATTTTAGTTAATAATTATTTAGAGAAAACAACTAGAAAATTGTTTCAGCAAAATATAAAAACTGTATGTTTTCCATTGGCTCACGGTTATCACATTAGTCGAACATTATTTCTCCAATTCCTGTTTGTAAACGTCCGTATTTAATGAGTTAAGTGGTTGAGAGTCCGTTGAGTGCTGAGCTTTTGAACCGTTGAACTAACGAAAATGCGCCACTGTAATGGGTGTTTTTTAATTTCGAACGTCAGGATAAATTTTTGAGAAAGCTATGCATCACTAAATAAAAGAATAATTTGGATTACACATATATCTAAAATTATTTTTGTTTGGTGCTCAGAAACCTATTTGTTATAATTTTTATTAATTTACTAAACCATCACTAACAATTATTACACTTAAACAATAACATAGATGAACAAGAAATCTGTTGACAAAAGATATTCATTACTTCACGAAATAGTGTTTATGGGAAAATTGGTCTTGGTTTTTAAGATTATGTATCACTATCACCCTACATGTACAGTCATTGTCAAGAGCATGTTTTAACTTCAACACGAGTTTAAGGAAAATCGTGCAAGTTATATTCAATGCAGTTATAGGTTAGTTAAAGGGGTTTATAAACTTTTTTTCACTTTCAAGAAAAAAATCCAATCGTATTTCTAATTAATTATTAATTACTAGACTTCACTAGTAAAACATGATTTTAGTATATTTAAAATAGTGGTTAAATCATGTATATATCTCCAGTAAATCATTAACAATAAAAAGTTTGAAATCCCAAATTATTTTTAACATAAATTAAAAATATGGTTTTTCATCAAGGGTATATTTTCTATTATATTATACTTTTCTGTAATTATCAACTAAAACATATTGCACGACTAACAATAAAATATTGTTGTATAAGCACCTGGTCGTAAGTGTTTATTTTAACAGTACAGTTTACAGTCACATTATATATATATATATATATATATATATATATATATGTATATATATATATATATATATATATAGTTTATATATATATAAACTATATATATTACGTAAGTATTTTTATGAATTTTAACCTCAATGACACGTTTAAATGCAAGATTACTATGCAGTTTTGCAATAAGGGATCGTATTTAGTTTCCCAATACATCCAAAAGATATGGTTTTGTATTTATTACGTATAAAATATATGTAATAATATACATAACTAAGATATTAGGTGTAAATATATTAGATATATTAACTTAGCGTGGTATAAAGTAACAAGGTTGATAATAAATTTGGTTCCACATTAAAAAAAATAAAAAATTATAAAGTATAATTTGCTAACATATTAATGAATAGAAATTAGAAAGATTTATTAGAACACAAAATTCACTTGTCATCAGATCATCTACTATGCAAAGTAGTCTCTACAACCAGAGCTTGGTACATATTCTTGTTCTTAACCATCTATTTGAGCCTATTCATCCGATTAAGCAGCATCATGCTGTAGCTGATCCGTTATCATTGTTCAATTGACATTTTAAAATTGTTATCTTTTATCCAGAGATTAATAATGGGACTAACCAGGATGTTTTAATGTAAATTTAAAACATTTTGGAGTTAATATAGAAACTTAGTCCATCCTATGTCTCCAGAGCTTTGGTAACAAAATGCCATTTAATACAAGGGACAATCCAAAATATTGTGATGTAACATAATTCGCTTCCGGGAGATTTAGCTCAAAACATTGTAAGGTCAGAAGTCTTCCAGAGAAAATGAATAAGACTAGCAGTAACTGTTAGTAAACAAATGTACCTTAAAGATACCTATCATAAAATCTTGTGCACATAATATGGTGAGTAATAAGTTACTTATCTTTTTTTATGGAATTTACTTTGGTATGACAGATGTTTATTTAGTTTAAAACCTGTTATCTTCAAAAACTGCTTTATAAATTTATTAGAATTAGTAAAATTTAAAAATATTACGAGATAAATTTATATTTACATAGGGCTCGTATTACCAAAATATATTTATTTTTCAATATGACAATTTTAAAATCTAAATAGATACTAAAAAAACGCTATTCTACTAAAACTGGAATATAAAAACTCTACCAATTTATCAACGTGTCAAATTATGACAGTTCTCACCCCGAAGGTAATGCCGGTGAATTGGAAGTTTCCCAACAGGGTTAATAAAAGTTCCCTGGGTCTGAAAAAAGCACATAAAACCCGTCCTTTGGCTCACTCACCCCGTCATGAATATCAGGCTTTTATCTTGACTGGACGTTAAAATCTAGTCACACTCAAAGTCTTAATTACAAAAGGGGTTTGATTTGTTGTTTTTTTTAGTTTTACATTTTTGTGATTACTAAAGTCCTACCTAAACTATCTTGTACCTATGAATAGTTTTTGTTGTTATTTTACTCAACAGTAAAATTAATATTTTACTGTTTCCATTTTATCATGACAGAATCCATATAACCACTGTACATCTACGTATATTTATAGTAAACAAATTAAGTAGTAGATCACAAATAATTTGTAACTACTAATAAATTTATCAACAACCAAACTCATTTCGTAATTTAATTTATATAAACTTTGTATACGACTAAGATCTCTGTTTGAAATTTATGAAAATAATAAAACGGATTTTTAGTTGCTGTAGTTAACCATTGATAAAAGACTTTCCGAGAACAAGAAAAATGTTTCAATACCAGTATAAGAGTTGAGGAACCGAATAACTGAAAGAAACCAAGTTTTGTATTATCATAAAGACGAGAAGTACATTTCAAAGTTGAACTGTGTCCTTCATAAAAATCATATTGTCAACATGAAAATAGCTTAAGTTGTTCTACTATTACATTAGTATATTATTTGTCTTTATAGTGATTATAGAGTGTTGGTTTTGATGATAATTTATTTTATTTTATTAATTATGATGATTTTGTTTGAGTCTAGTAACAGCGTATTAAAAAAGTTTATTTAAACTGTCTCAAGCTTTTATATATGAAAGTGGCTATATTATAATAGGGTTTAAAAATATATGTAAATCTAATAATTTTAATAAATGTCTTACAAAAAATATTGAGCGTGTTAGCATCATAAATTGAAATTTGAATCATAAATTTTGCACAATATCATGCCTATGTATTAAATTATACTATAAGACATCGTATTTAATTTTAAAGCAATCAAGTATATTCATAATTTTCTGTTTTGACGATTAACTGTTCATAATTTCTGATTCTATTTCCTGGACAAAACGATTTTATAAAACATATTATTTTTTGATTAATATATTAAATATTACGATTACATTTCACTAAACATTTGGATACAATTATATTTTATATATGTTACAAGTTTAAATTCAATAAGATGAGTAACATCTATAAACTATGAGGTGATTTATTTTCAATTACAGTTATAAAAATGTTATTTTTTTATCAAAATATCAGAACAATGCAGTATTTAATTTATTGTTAATAACAGTTTGTTTAGTGTTTTAAAATTGATCAACTTTATTTCATAGATGTTTTACAAATGCACACTTTTTAAATTAATGTAAAGTGGGCTAATGTAGTTATTTTACAATAATAGTGAATAATATAGAGGTTCAAATGTTTAAACATGTAATTGAATATTCATTGTCTTATAGTAAAGTATTGAAGTCATTTTGTATATAAATTAAATATAAAACTACAAGACATTTCCAATGAAGGAAATAGCCTAGAGGATAAAGTAACAAAGTAATAAATAAAAATGTTAATATTTAAACTGAGTATACTCATCGGAATAAAGGGAAAACACTTTACTGCACACATGTTTTTGAAAATAGGATATACAACTGCTGTTAAAATAAAGTTAAAGTGAGATAATAATTGTTGAAATTCATGTGATAGTTAAATATTAAATATTCCCAGCCTCTGTACATATACATTTAAAATACATGGTAATCTATTTGAATGAAATGAAAAGTTTTACCATGAATGAAATACATAGATGTTGTAACAAAGTTGGTGCCAACCATATAAAGTTTCGTTGGAAAGGAGATGGCTATAAATGTGATATCCCTTCTTGACTTTATGTTTTGAATATGCTACAAACAATATAAATATACATATGACCTATCAAATAAAAAATATATATACTGTATAACCATTGCATTTAATTTTTACTCTATCAAAACATAGATAAAGCTTGACACAAATTGCATGATAAGTTATAAAATATTCAACTGCGAAAAACACACGTACTAAATCCTTATAAAATAAAAGTTATAAACATACATTTTTGCTAAATACGTGTTTAATTTAAATCCACAATATAATTGAGCCTATTTAATTCTCACTTATATGACCCCTTTTGCATTAAATTGTATGTTTTCGTTTTAGTATATTGATTTTAAATGTTAACATTGATATTATGATAGCATATTAATCTATAAGTTCGGTATCATTATATCAACAAATAGTAAAATGTTGTAATGATGTAAGTTATGACTCAAATCTTTGATTGTAAATAGGGTTTACAATCAAAGTAAAACAGAGGGTGGCAGTTCTGTAAACACCTGGCCCCAATAAATCGACGAGAAAAGTACTAGGGCGTTTGGAATTGGTATAGTTATAGTATTAGCACGTGGTAATTTTGTGACGTGACTTTTATACAAAAATAAATTATACTCATACAATTTGGAGTTTTAGTATATCTGATTTCTGTATAGTGATTACGTTATTTGAATAGATAAATTACTGCCTAGAAGAGGTAATGATTTAACACTGTTAAAACCTTTAGACTTTTAATTGAAGGTGTTACAAAAGAAAGATCTAGTTACTATTCTCACTATCCTTTTCTTTAACAACAAGGAGAATATCTTAGAGGAACATTCGTAAAAAATTAAACCATAAGATATCATGGATTGAAAAAAAAAATAAATAACGCCATAGGATGTTGATTTTAAATAAGTAGAAGGAACGTAATGTATTTGGTTACACAGTGATAATACAATACCCAACATTGTATTAATCAAGTTATAAGTGTGCCCAGCCCAACATAACTTACTATATACACCCAAAACCTTAAGACCATTCGGCATAAACTAAATGTGGTAGATTTCTAAGACTAAATATAACATTATTTTTATTTAATAAAAACTTATTACTTGTATGCCAGTGACATATATTAGCCATAGCATGATCAACTAGATTGTTAAATTCCTTTGAGTCGTCATCATACAAAATGGAATCGGAAATATTAAGAAATTAAGAAGAGAATCGGCCCGAGGACCGACCCTTGTCATCACCACTGTACGTTTATGGGTGGGCAGGTGGGTCATCACCACTGTACATATATGGGTGGGTGGATGGGTCATCACCACTGTACGTATTGGTGGGCGGGTCATCACCACTGTACGTGTATGGGTGGGTGGGTGGGTCATCCGATATGCATAATCTGATTTTGATCTAGACATGGAGGGGTTTAGTATGATTCTGGATGAGCAGAGGCTAAACTGATCAGTGATGACAAATTACCATTGATTATTGACAACCTGTTTCTTACTAACCAAATGTGAATTGAACAAATTACAGGTCACTAAGCGATGCCATAGTGTTGAATCTTATCAGTACCATGGTCTACATAGTCAAAGGCCTTGATAAGTCACGAAAAGTGACTCAAGTGAAACCCTTGTCCTTGAAAATCTGTTTGCTGAGTTTAGCCTGCTCGCCTTTTTTTTGAAAACGGGTGATACCTTTGACGTTTTCGGTAAGTTTTGGAAAAATTTCATCGATAATACACTAAAGACCTTAGAAAGTGGGTCGACAGTAAAATGATTTACTCTCTTCACAACAAAATTAGACAAATCACAATTTTGCCATGACCTGTCACCTATTAGATAGATGCCACCTTTAGCATTCTTAAGTGAACCCACAAAAACAGCTCTCCTATGAACCTTACATCAAAACCTATCGTGTTGTCACCGAGATTTTTTTTTTCAGGATTTAAGTTTGAGAACTCTACCAATGCTCCTGTGAGGTCAAAGGACGAGATCTTCAAGAAAATATATCAACATCAATAATTTATATAAAACAGAGCAATATACAAGAGAAGAACATGTCGGATGGGTTTTGCTAGTGAAGATTTTAAAAATAACTTCATACAGTTATTTTAAAATCTGCACACATAATAGTGACTACATATGGACAGATAAGAGCAGCCTAAACATTTAAAGTAAGAATAAATGCCAACTCTTGATTGCTTTATGCATAATTTATAATGTACAAAAAATAAATTACCATGTAGTGGTGAGTTTATTTACAGCTTACAAGATGCAAATAATAAAAATGTTTGTGTTAATAGCTTGCATAGTAATTGCCAGCTGCGGGCCAAGTCACCCCTGGGGAGCGTTGTTATTGGAACTTTATGTAAATTTCCACTACATAAAAGTGTTCGTTAAAACCGACAGCTCAGTGAACGGATTGTTTGTTCTAGCTTTCGTAAACATAACACTACATTACAGCCTTATACACTTTATTTAGATATTTATACGATACGTTGTCGCCTAAAACTTAAATAATATTTAAAGTGATGAATAATACTTTTATAAGAAGAGATGCACTTATTAGTTTATCAACTATAATCCAACCATAACTTTAAATATGACTTGTTTTGAAGTTATTTTGAAAAGACGGTCATCGTTATAATCCGTTTTATGAATCTCCCGTCTTGACTTCAGAGCCCTCCTACAGCAATTGTATGAAATACAAAGAGGGTGGAAATTCTACGTCCTATAGCTTGGTGACTGAAGCAGTGTCTTAACGCCTTGCATTATTGTCACGATTAAATTCTTTATATGCACATGTCCACTAACCTGCTTGTTTAAGTACGTATAAATGTGAGTAAAAGTTTTATGACCAAGGATTTTCTTATTGTTTATATTGTCCTATACATTTTTGATTCTTATTGTTTATATAAGTTGCCAGACGCAGTGCTTTCTAGACAACAGCACACGCCAAAGCCTCACCGAAACGCCATCAAGCACACTCATATTAACGCTCATTTGCTCGTTTCATTAAATCGTTTATGATCGTTATATAGCTTACCATTCAATCATTGCGAAGGGATCTAGTAAATGTGTACAGGTTATGTGAAAAGTATGATTACCCCACAGTAGTAGGGATTTGCCGTTCCTGGCCCAGTATTATCCACCCTAAATTTTAGATTAATAATGCTTTGATGTGCTTAGATTGATAATTTCACAGTTTGCTCGGATTGATAATGTTTCATGGTTGATAATTTTGTGTTTGCCGTTCCTGGCGCAGTACTAGGCGTGAATTGAAAGTTGTGTTTTAGTTTTGGTGCGCGGTGAATCCGGCCAGAACGCCGGTCGAGATTTCTGCAGTGGCATCGTTTCGGGGAGTGCTGTGTAGGCAGTCCCGGCGTTGCGGTGTTTGTGGAACATTATAAGTGAACATTCGATCGCGGCACCCATTCCCCGCTGGGTTGTTTGACACGATAACATTCGCGCGGTTGTTTGCGTGAGATTTCGGTGGTGGATGCGGCTGCTCCGTCACTTGGCTGTCATCTTCCCTCGTCCTCTCATCTCATCCGTCGTCTTCCCTCATCACCTTAATACAATAATTTCACATCTTCCACAATACTCCAAAAAGTCTTCCCTTAACTTTTGCGTATCGTTCATGTAACGTTCAAGTATCGATCAGGTGACGTTTACGTGTCGTTCAGGTGACGTTTATCTTCTCTCATCTCATCCGTCGTCTTCCCTCATCACCTTAATACAATAATTTCACATCTTCCACAATACTCCAAAAAGTCTTCCCTTAACGTTCGCGTATCGTTAATGTAACGTTCTAGTATCGTTCAGGTGACGTTTACGTGTTGTTCAGGTGACGTTTATCTTCTCTCGTCGTCCTCGTCGTTTCTTCACTCTTCCACTCCAAAATACGACAAATGTTCAGGGCGGTCAGAGGAGACAGCTAACTCCATGCAAATGGCTACTTATAAGACTAATGTCAACTCATCAGCACTTCTGAGTGCTAACGATATGGCTTCGTCGTTTCTTTACTCTTCCACTCCAAAATACGGCAAATGTTCAGGGTGGTCAGAGGAGACGGCTAACTCCATGCAAATGGCTACTTATAAGACTAATGTCAACTCATCAGCACTTCTGAGTGCTAACGATATGGCTTCAAAGAAGCAATGTCCTACTTGCAATGCGTTTGTACATGCATCAAATATGTCTCGACATCGTAAGACGAAAAGATGTATCGCAGCTTCCACAGGCTACCAATCAACGGTGCTAGCGCTCGGACCTCTTCCTTCAACCACCACTGTATGTCCTCAGAAGGAAACTTGTCCAGCATGTGGTGTTGACGTTCTGGCTAAAAATATGTCACGACACCGTAAATCGAAACGCTGTTTGAGTATCGCAGTTTCAAATAATCCTAACACTGCAATGCCAGTACTCAATCAGACATCAAACTATTCGCAAAAGAAACCATGCCCAAAGTGTGGAATTGAGGTGACTGCATCCAACATGTCACGGCATCGTAAATCGAAAAGATGCATCACGACTTCTTCTCCTGAGCAAACGGCTGCAGTTCCAGATATTCAGACTAGCTCAATTTCGAATGATGCTACAAAACAGGCATGTACTATATGTGGCACCGAAGTTTCTATTCGTAATATGCTTAGACACAGCAAATCCAAAAAGTGTAACACTAATACGATGCTACGCAACAGAGTCAAACGTTTTGGAATCAAACCAGCTCTAGAATCGGTAATGTGTTGGGTATGCGAAAAGTCTATCGAAAAACCTAGATATGCCTCACATGTAAAATCGAGGGTTTATAAACGAAGGGCAATGGTGCATCCATACTCCACAGAATCGGTATTGTGTGAGGTATGTGAGAAGACTATCGAAGAGTCTAATTTGGTTTCCCATGTAAAATCTGAGGACCACAAACAAAGGAGGATGATGCTACCTTCGGATTTCGTTGTGTCCAATCCAACAATCAAAAGAATAGAGGAACGTTTTGCTCAACGACTTCCAGCCTCAGGTCCTGAAATATCCGAACTTGTTGCAAAAAATCCGAAGACGAAAGTTAATCGCCGGCCTGTAAAACCACTCCAGACATACGATGAAGATTTTGTGAAAAGTAAACGTACGACACCAATCAATCCCATAGCTTACGCTCGCAAGACAAACAAGCGACCAAATAGCCTATTGATAGATGATGCTTCCCCAATATCTTCTCCTCCCTCTGACTTTGAGGTAGATTGGTCAGCCCCCATTCCTTCTCCAATCAGCCCACTATCTGATTCTCCGATTGCTTCTCCTAAGTCAAAGCCCGAAGATCATGATAGTTCTGATCCTGAATCATATTTGAGGGAGGCTGACATAGATAATGTTATAGAATTATTGGGTAACGTAATCTCAGAAGCAAGTGGAAATCCAAATTGGAACGAAGCTAAATTTAGAGATGCCATATCTGATTTCGATTTGTCATTTTTAGACGATCCTAAAAAGGAAGAAGTCGTGTTTGAAAGAGACCACCAAAAAGAGTTGTCCATTCGGATTCGAATAAAATTAGAAATATAATGGGATCTCCACCTCATTCATCAGAGTCTACACATAATCAGAGTTGGGATGAAGATGATCTCGATTTCGATTTAACATATTCACCTAAAAAAAAAAAAAAAAATAACAACATTAACGAGGAATCGTCATTGAATATACCAAACAGCCCCGTTTATGGATCTCCACTTCACTTTCCAGACAGTCCCTCATATTCACCACTGAGTCCAATTGATAAAAGAGAAGAAGAAGAAGAAGAAAAAGAAGAAGAAGAAGAAGAAGAAGAAGAAGAAGAAGAAGAAGAAGAAGAAGAAGAAGACGATCTAAGTTCAGATTCAGATTCCGTGTGTACTGTAATTGAGAACCCCAAGTTCAAAAATAAAAACAAACCAGATGATAAACACTATGTAGATGATACAACGTTGGAAAACTCGCCACAGAACAATGTGGATGGAGAGAAAGAAGAAACATTCGAACTACAATCACTGGCCGAGGCTATCCGTGAAAAACAAACCGCTTTCAAGGATTGAAAACCTACACTATTGCTAATCAACTAGCATTCAAAGATGTGTTCCGTTTCTTTAATGCGTATAAGCCCCTAGTCATTGATCTGATTGAAAATTAAATATTGAAAAATAACCTAAAAGCTAACGTTTGGTTTTTCGCTGTTTACAAACGGCCAGCAGATGGCAAGGTTATTGAGCGAACCATGAATTTCAAAACGAAAAATACAGTACTACTGCCCACTTCAGATATATCAGAATATTACGATAGCACAAAGAAAAAAAATCATGGCCCAGATGGAGGAATTTCAGGAGAACGGGTCGCAATGGCCGCTCAAAAATATCGAAGGCATGGAAATTAGATTGAACGAATATATGCCCCTGAAGGGAGCTAGCTACATACCACTACCTCCAGCTATTGAAAACCGGAAAGCTGTTATCAATGTGGAAAATAATGATCAAAAGTGTTTCTTGTGGAGCATTTTAGCCGCACTTTACCCAGCAAAGAAACATTATTAACGGGTGAGCAAGTATAAAGCACATAAACATGAATTTGACAAATATCTTAAAGGCATTGATTTCCCGGTACAGACTTCCAAAGTTCCGACATTTGAGGAACGTTCCGGTATTTCAATTAACATATATGCTTATGACGAAAAGTTTATAATCTATCCTCTCCTAGTTACAAATGAAGAAAAAGTACAACACGTAGATTTGTTGTATATGAAGAATGAAAAGCAAGCTCATTACTGTTACATAAAGAATCTGGAAAAATTAGTGAATTCACAAGTGACAAAAAATGGACATAGAATCTGGCTGTGCAGACGGTGTCTTCAGCATTTCGGAAGAGAGGATTTGTTAGATAAACATAAATTGGACTGTGGGAACCACAAAGCTTTGAGAGTTGAGTTGCCAGATGAAGGTGCTTTCATCAAATTTAGACAATACAACTGCTCGAAGAGAGTCCCGTTTGTATTCTACGCTGATTTCGAATGTTGTTTGATTCCAATAAAAGAAGCACAAAAGGAGAAGGATCCAACCGAAGGAATCACAGAACCCTATACCCTGCGATATCAAAAACATCGACCAATAAGTTTCTGTTTGTATGGAACACATGACAGAGGTATTTATAAACCACCAGTTAGTTATTTCGGCGAGGATGCAGCTTCCAAATTTGTAGATACATTAATATGTGAATCGGAGGAAATCTTTAAACGCTACAACAGTGAGGATGCGGTTCCAATGTTACCACTGACTGATCTTGAATTGAGAGAGGTTGAAATCACCAACAGATGTCACATATGTAGAAGAGTATTAGAAGATGACCGCGTGATGGATCATGATCATATAACCGGTAAATTCAGAGGTGTTGCCCATAACAAATGTAATTTGAATTATAGAGTTTCTAATTTCATACCCGTCTTCATTCACAACTTGGCTGGTTATGATACACACCTATTCATTAAGCAATTTGGAGAGCGTGGTAACACTATCAATATAATACCAAACAACGAAGAATGGTACATTTCGTTTACTGTGAAGGTGGAAAATGGTATTAAACTACGATTCCTTGATTCTTTCAAATTTATGAGTCTCAGTTTGAACACTCTCATAAGCAACCTCCCTCAAAGTAAACTAATGCATACTATCAAACACTATGAGAATGAATCTGTAGATCTGCTACTGAGGAAGGGTGCCTATCCATACGATTATATGGATTCGTTGGACAAGTACAATGAGACATCACTACCGCCAAAATCAGCATTTTATAATAAATTAAATAAGACCAATATCACAGAGCAGGATTACAAACACGCTTGTATGGTCTGGCATGATCTAGGAGTTAAAGACTTAAAGGAATACACACTGTTATACAACACTACAGATGTACTGCTACTGGCTGATGTCATGGAAAATTTTAGAGATGTGTGCATGGGAATATACAAATTAGATCCGGCATGGTATTTCACAGCACCAGGTCTAGCTTTGAGTGCGATGTTGAAATCTACAAATGTAAAGCTTGACCTATTGTCTGATGTTAATATGCTACTGATGTGGGAAAAAATGGTTCGAGGTGGAATATCTCAATGCTCGAACCGTCACGCTAAAGCTAACAACCCCTATATGAAAGATTATGACTCAACCCTTCCATGCACATATCTAACCTATCTAGATATGAACAATCTTTACGGTCATGCGATGAGTCAGCCAATGCCGATAAAAGACTTTCGCTGGGTGAAAGATGGAACTGACATTGGTGCAGATATACTGTAGAGTATTTCGATGTTACAAAAATTAACGATGATGATACAATCGGTTATATACTTGAAGTTGACTTGGTGTACCCTGAAAACATACACGATCATTATTCTGATCTTCCCCTAGCTCCTGAGCGAATGTGTCCACCAGGGTCTAAAGAAGCAAAATTACTAACCACTCTATACAACAAAGAAAGATATGTTTTACACTATCGTAATTTAAAACTCTATTTATCATTGGGTATGCAGGTCACGAAGATCCACAGAATAATAAGTTTCGTACAGTCAAAATTTCTCAAAAAATAAATCAACTTAAACACGAAGTATCACACAAAAGCCCAAAACGACTTTGAGAAGGATTTCTATAAACTGATGAATAATGCAGTATTCGGGAAGACTATGGAAAATATTCGGAACCGTGTAGACATTCGTCTCGTTTCAAAATGTGATCAGCTTGAGAAATTGATTGCCAAACCTAATTTCGCGAGCCGGACGATTTTTTGTGAAAACTTAGCTGCGGTTCATATGGCTAAAGTAAAAACGAAATTTAACAACCCCATATAGGTGCGTGTGTTCTCGACGTATCAAAGTTGATGATGTAAAAATTCCATTATAATGTAATGAAAAAACATTACGGCGTTAAAATATCATTGCAATATACAGACACAGATTCTCTTACGTACAAGATAGAAACAAGTGATTTTTATCAGGACATGCAAAGTATGATTAAATATTTTGACACTAGTGATTATGCAGAAAACAATCCGTACGGTATGCTCCGAGTTAACAAAAAAATATTGGGCAAAATGAAAGACGAACTAAAGGGTTCTATCATGCGAGAATTCGTCGGGCTTAGATCCAAAATGTACGCGTATCAATTAGAAGACGAAGACAAGAATGACAAAAAATAAACTAGATAAACTGAAAACCTCCAAACGATCTAAAGGGGTTAAAAAGTCTGTTGTGGAAAATGAGATATCATTTATAGACTACAAAGAGTGTCTGTTCAAAGGGAAAACTTAATACGCATCTATGAACATGATACGTAGCTCTAGGCATGAACTATTCAGTGTTGAGCTATTCAAATCATCACTGAGTAGTAAAGATGACAAACGCTACATATTAGAAGATGGTATCAAATCACTACCCTGGGGACATTATAAAATACCACACTTACAAGTACCCATCTGGAATGGATATCAAAGTGTATGTTAATGACTACTTCGACAACGACCTGATACCGAGACCACTACGTTGTTTAATTGTTGGCCCGTCCGGTAGTGGGAAAACGAATCTTTTGCTGAACTTTATTTACGACGGCCAAGGGTTGAAATTTAAGAACTTGTACGTGTTCAGTAGATCAATCGATCAGACTGCGTACTCTAACCTTCGTGACATGTACGCCCAAGTTGGGGTGAAGTTAGGGAAACAGATAGCGTTTTTTTATACAAGCTGCGAAGACCTAATCTCAGTTGATGAATGTGAACCAAATTCGTTGGTGGTTTTCGACGACTGCCTTCTTGAAAAACAAACCCCAATAAAAGAATACTTTATTCGAGGTCGACATAAACTCATATCCTGTGTGTATCTCAGACAGAGCTATGGGCGTGTGAATATGCAAGTAATCCGTAACAATGTCAATCTACTTTGCGTGTTCAATCAGAATAAGCACTACACCAAGCGAATATATGAAGACTTTGTCGGCTCAGATATGTCGTACATCCAATTTGAATCTATGTACAAGAAATGTTGGAGTCAACCACACGGCTTTCTATCTATTGACATGAACAAAAAAGTACACTCGGGAAAGTACAAATGTATGTTAAATGAAAAACTTATACCCAAGCCAGTTGCAAGATAAAAATCTAACATACTGTATATAAAAATAAGTATAGCCCTATGGCTACTGTATTGGAAGCAAAACGTCTTGAAGAGCTACAGCGAGAACTTATACGCAAATTCAGAGCCGCTGAGAAAGAGGAGCGGTCATCTGGCTCTTGACCATCAATAGAGCACCACCCTTCAGAAAAACCACCCAACATTTTGACTCCGCTTCCTAAGGAGTCTGAGCCTCTAACGGTGGTAAAAGCCAAACAGTTGGAGGAACTGAACGATAATTTGAAGAATGAATTTTCCAGTGTATACGTGCAAGAAATGCAGGAGATGCGCGAAAGGCAGAAAAAGTATGAGCCCATAACGAATGCAATCATAAAACAAAAAGAGAAAGATGCAGTCAACGAGGCTAAAGAAATGGAAGAACGTAAAAGACTACGTATGCGACAACTCATGCGAATACCATTAACAAGATCTGGTACACCAGAAGGATGAAGCCCGTTGACTGAGCGTTCTGACATAGATACTCCTTTACAAGAATTGAATCAATCGTTTAAACAACTGATGGATACAAAGAAAATTACACTGGGATTGACTGCATCAGGTTATTTACCTAAAGCCCAAGATGCTCAGTTCGGTATTTGGTACGATGACAATGCTAATCAAGCTAAAATTGGATCCGAGCCGATCACGTTTAATTACGACGATACCGTACTAATAAAAGATCAAAAAACTTACAAAGGCACGGATGGTCTTTGGCGTCTTTTGACGAAGAACGATTACATTAGTGATGACAACTATACGCCTCACGATTGGAATGCATACAAAGATATATTGCTCAGAACAAATTCCATATTTCAGAAAAACGATCCTCTTTCAAATCGACCGAAAGCGAGTCAGGGTCGTAAAAGAAAATGCATGATCAAACGAATTTGGGAAGAAAATATAAAGACTGACAATAATGATGAAATGATTGGGTCTGGGTTGGCAGTCTACAGCAGTAGGCCGGTAGAATACAAATACATCAGCAATCTCAATGAACTGGTAAAACTATTGAATTACATTTACGCTCAAGAAATGGCCGGCAACAACAATTTTCATAACGAGAAACTATCTCTCGTCAAATTAATATACGACAGAATGGAAGAGTTAGTACAGACTCCACGAGGAACAAAATATCTAGTACGTTGTCTTTCAGCATTACTGGAGAGTGTGATCGAAGGGTCTGGGCTTTTGAACGATATCATCAACAATCTACCGTTCGAGCTTCATGCTCCAAGCAATTTGCAATTTGATACGTACAATTTTTGTGGACCCGGTACAAAACTAGACGAGCGATTGGCTAGAGGAGATAAAGGAATCAACCCACTTGACGAGGCGTGCAAAGAACATGACATTTGGTACAGCAAACACAAAAATACAGAAGACAGATGGGTGGCCGATCGTGAGTTGCAGTAGAAGGCGTGGCGTAGAGTCATGGCACCTGATGCTGATTTGAATGAACGTGCAGTTGCTCTTGCTACAACTGGTGGAATGTGGCTGAAACGTAAACTCGGCATGGGTTTGGGTACGTCCGGTTCTATGTACGCTATGTGAATACTATAAGTGGTGATATATTTCACAATGGAAGCGATCTACAACAAGTTTATGGGCGGTGTTGTGAGGAGTGAGTACAGGACTGTTAACGCAGTGTCTGATCTCAATTTCAACACACCAAACAACTACACTGTGTTCATATTGGACCATGGTGATGCGTTTTACGATTCTCGCATAATGTTTCACATTCAAGGTGAAGTCGTGAAAATATCAGACGGGTCGGCATACCCAAAAAATTCTACTATAAAACTTGTTAACAACTTCCCAGCTTTCCTGTTCTCACGAATTGAGCTAAAGAAACACAACACAATCATTGATAGCGTAGACAATACGGGTGTAACAGGCTACATCAAGGGTATGTTGATGTACACAAATACGGCCACACTTTCGAACTGCGGTTTCGTATCACAGTACAGTGGAGGGGGCAAATTTGAAGCACTAGGTACGCTCAGTCATCTTGGTCTCGGCTTTTTCGACGACCTTCAGTATCCGATGTATAAAGGTGGATTTGAAATCACATTCACGCGTTCCGAAGACAACGACGCTCTGTATCATTGGAAATGTTCAGAAGCAACCGATGTTGAACCTGAAGATGGAAAGGTAAAAATTACATCGTTTGGTCTACGCGTACCATTGGTAGAATACTCATCTACCAGTCGTATACAAATTATTGCGGGATTGAAAGAATTGAGCGACAAAGACAAACTATCGTTCAGATATTACCAATGGCAGTGTATCGAGAAGAAAGGCGTGTTTGGATCTTCATTCAACTTTGACATCACCAACGTTTATCGGAGTGTGAACGATCCACGTTTCGTCATTATTGGTTTGCAAACTAATCGCTCGAACGATCAAAAGGCAAATCGATCATTTTTCGATAGTTGTACCATAAAGAACGTAACCGTCAAAATAAACGGTGATCGCTACCCACAAGAATTGCAAAACTTGAATATGTCAGATTCAAAGTGGCAACTTCTTTACGATCAGTATGTACGTTTTCGAATGGTGATTCGAATGGGGATTCTGATGTTATGTTAACTTCTGAGAATTTCCAAAGCAACTTTCCAATAATGGTCGTAGATACTCATCTACATCCACAGTCGACAGACAGATCTAGAAGCGATATACAAGTTGAGTTAGACTTTATAAATCCAGTCGCACCTCCAGCAGCGAACAGTGGTACCACAGCTTACGTTGTTGTTGTCGCAGAAACAAACTTCACGTATGACATTACTCGAAATACAATCACATTTCGCTAGGTAAATAAAAAAAACTTTATTTTTTGTTCATTTTTAAAATACTGACTTTTGGAGCTCTTTTTGATAAAACGATCCGATAGTATGTTCTCCTTCAGAATCTTTGATATTATATGTGACTGGATTTGTATTAATAACTTGATAAACGGTAAATAGTTCTCGAGTCCAGTTGCGTCCGTACTTGTTTGCATAGTGACCCTTATTTTTCGTAATCCTAACTCTATCACCAATCTTGAGTGTAGGTTTTCGCACTGCTGATGTTGTTTCATCCCTGCTTGCATATCTGCGTCTAAGCTCATGTTCACATTCCGCATTAACCTCAACTGGCATCATACCAATCGTTCTATGAAAACTGCTGTTGTAGTCTTTCAGTAAAGACTGGAGAATGTCAATCCAACGAAATGACTTACGCACTTCAAATTGTACTTTCATTTTCTCATTTAGAGTACGGTTGAATCTTTCTACTATCGCACTCTTTTCCTTATTCTCAGTATGATACATCTTGATCTCATGTTCCTTCAACAAATGCCTGAAGTCACTGTTTACGAATTAACGCCCTTTGTCTGTATGAAGTAGATTGGTTGACTCGTGCCCGCATTGCCCAGCTCTTTCTAATATAACTCTAAATGCCTCGGCTACATCAGATCCACTTTTTCTGACTAATGGTTCTGACCAAGCATATTTTGAGAACATGTCTATGACATTTAGAATGTACTTGTAACAGTCGTTTTCACCTCTATACCTATCCATGATGACCAAATCGGCAGGCCACAAATCATCGATTCCAAGCGTTATGATTCTTCGTTTCGGAAATTTCTTTATCGCTGGTCGATGCAATTCTTTCGCTTCGATCAAGGAAGGTTTCATTTGGTTAGCAAAATCCGGCGCTTTAATAAATGTACTCTTTTCTTTTTCACAAACTACACATTGTGCCTTGTGTCGCCACTTTTCGTTTACCGTTTTCAAAGTCTCAACATTTATTGAGCTCGTTTTTATTTTGCACTTTGGACAGTAAATATCCATGTCTTAGTTATAAGTGTATGATTATGGCTGCGTTACATCATCATAAAATCAGGCTGTCGGATGGACAGAAACGTAAGCTCCGCACCTCTTACCGAAGGAGGCAGAGTGCGAGTATTGGTAAATCGAAAGACAAAGTGACTATGTGTGGTGGCGATGATATCTTGCTCACACCAAGACAGCACCAACGTATAGTCAAATCGAAAAAAGATAATAAAGGATTACAGATAGAGCTTTCATACGGACAGCTTTCAATGAACAAAAAAGGAGGTCTCTTGAAAGAGATGCTAGATTTTGTCGAAACAGATGTACCTGGTGGCAAACGTTTCATTTCACCAGTTGTGAGGCACACAATAGCACCACTACTCAAGAATAAGTTCGTACCGTGGTTGAAACAATTAATTGACAGTGAACTTGACAGTATTATCGGTCCTAAAGGTTCAGGTCTTAAACGGCGCATCAACTCCAAGTTACTTGGGTGTGATTACTGCTTGGTAATAATAAAAAAAGATCACACCCCTTTCGCTCGCTGAAATTGATATTACATCAAAACGCTAAAGATAGAAAATTTTCGAGGCGTGTTTATGCGTCAAATGCTACCGTCAATACCTAGTCCCATCGAATGTGGGGTTATCAATCTTGGAGATATATCATCTAATGGCACCCACTGGACGTGTTACGTAAAACAGGGAGAACATAAATTATACTTTGACTCGTTCGGTGATGCAAGACCACCACTAGAGTTGGTACGTTATTTGGGTGCAGACAATCTCAAATACAACATCGAAAGCGTCTAAGATTTTGATGATCCTCCGATATGCGGCCACCTATGTATTGAGGTGTTACGACGTAACGACAAAAGTGAAGATTGGAATGATATCGTACGGTGTCTACGAGATAACAAATACACTTGGAAGTCTTGGTGGTCTTGGAAGTCATGGAAGTCTTAGGTGGAAGACTATAACTATGGAGAGTTATCGTGGCAGTACTTTTCACATCAACAAATTTGGTGATATGAACATCACTTTTGTTGCTGGTGGTAATAGTGCACAATACGTCGATTCTAAAATCAATGAGATGAAAAGAGAGTTTTCCCATGAATCGTTGCAAGCTTTCGATAAAGTCGAAATCAAACTTTGACTAGAGCTCAATGAACTATTCGATGCCGTCCGAAAGTTGAAGATAAAAACAAACGAAAGGCTCGAATAGATCGAGGAGAAACTTGAAGCTCTCGAGAATGGCGTGAGGGCCTCCACACCTGAATAACATGTGGCAAACACGGCTATTTAAAAACAATTTTTTTCGCATCGATCGAGAGTAACTTTTAAGAGACACCTATGTGTGTGTATGGGAGACAAAGAGTTTTAAAAATCATAATGCTGTTCAAACTGGTTGGAGCGGGTTCGGTGATCACACTTCACTTGGAACACCCAATATATTTGCGCGATGAAGATGACTACGAACTGGCTCTGTACGGGTTTTATTCGGAAAACAATATCGCTAATCATCCGACAGATGGAACGATGTACTTTTGGATAGGTCCTAACGCCGAACAACAGACCATTGGTCCGAGAGCGCTTCTCTTTCAGAAAGGCCACTGGACGCTAGACACCCTACAGGTCAAGTGCAGTGAGTTCCTCAAAACACTGAACGTGGTTGATTCTGCGAGGTTCAGCATAGCGAAAATGGATGACAGGGTATCGATAGTCTCACCGCTCAAGTTCAGTTTCGACTCCACAATACGAAACCTGCTGGGGTTCGAAATGCAGTCTGAGGAAAAAGAAGACTACAGTAACGAACGTTTTTACTACATGGCCGACCATGTCATAAAAGCCACGAAACCACCGAATCTCAGAGCTGTGGATACAGTCGAGATACATTGCAATTTGGTTGAAAACAGTTACTCCAATCACGACGAACACTTGCACAAGCACAAAGAACATCGACTGCTATACACATTTTTCCCAGCCGTACCGCGGGGCTGCAAAATATCAGAAACGGCGCTCCAGAGATATTATGCTCCGTTAGATAGTGCCCTGCGAAAAATACAGCAAATCACTGTTACAATCGTGGATCAAGACAATCGCATGATCTTGAACCCATTTGTAAATAACATTGTTTATCTACACCTACAGAAATTACGGTAGTCAAAACTCAACCCCACGCCTAAAACTAGAACATTCAACAATCATATTTTTCCCCATCAAAATTCACGCCTAGCACTGCGCCAGGAACGGCAAACACAAAATTATCAACCATGAAACAATATCAATCCGAGCAAACTGTGAAATTATCAATCTAAGCACATCAAAGCATTATCAGTCTAAAATTTAGGGTGGATAATACTGGGCCAGGAACGGCAAATCCCTACTACTCCCCACTTATGTCAGTGGTGGTACCCTGTATGAGCCACTCGTTGGCAGAGAGGGAACGCATGCCTTTAATCCTGGTATTGGAGAGGGACGTTTTTTCAGGATAGAGCGTGTTAACCATTATTGCCATTATGCCAAGTTGAACTATACACTTACCGAAGGTGAGTAATTAAGAAATTTACAACTGTATTAGCTATCCGTTATAATATAGACATGAAACATATATAGTCACATAAGACGATAGTTTAGATTATCATTATTTATAATAAAATATGAAAAATATGACTTTTATTTTAAACAAGAGTTTACTCCCTCAAAGCCTCATAGTTTTATAACGCTGAACTATGTTAAAAGTTAGTAAATGTAAGCTTTTATATGACAAAAAGATCAGTTATATTTTGTTATTTTCTGATTTTTTAAAATTAATTTCAACTTGATCTAACAAAGTACCAATTTTAACTTTACTTATGTTAAAGTAATAACATATATTCACGTTAACTGCAAATATATCTCACATTTTTCCATAGAAAAATTGATTCTATTTATAATTTTAAACTTTGATCTTAATGTATAGTTTAGCTTAGAAATAACACATTACTTGCATACATGTTAGCAAAAAATATAAAAAACAATCATGGTGCTATTTGCGGTTGTTTGCAAACACAGAATGTAGTTCTCTATTCCCCATTGCAATTTAAAACGAAAACAATTCTGCAGAACTAACAGTAAATGTCATGTCTGTTATCTAAAGTTGGATACATTTCCCTTTATATGACAAGTTTTTGTGAATTTAGAGTGATTAGGTTGGCAGTATTATACATCTTATTTTTATTATTTTTCATAGGGGTTTTATAATTGCATAACAAAACTGTAATCAACTATGGACAAATATAATGAAGTTTTGTTTTTTCTATAAAATATTTTATATTTTATACAAATAAAACTGTGTAAAATATTTTACACGACTGTCAGTGTAAAAATAATGGGTACCATAGTATGAAGATTTTTTACTGAAAAACTAAGATGATTTTGAAAATTTAAATTATTCCATTATTTTACTCGTTTAGTTGTACTTTGCGAAAATGCATTTTAAGATTGTAATGCTAGTAACAAAGTTTTAATAGTTTGTATCCTAGTTAGAACAAAGTAAGTACGATATTTCTACTAGTTTTCACTGTGCATCAGCTTTTTACTTTTGTTACTAAAAAACCCGTCATTGTAGCGTATCATTTACATATAAAGAATGGTTAAAGAGAAGGGTTTCTATAAGTTTTATACATTTCAAATCGTTAACTTTTCAAGAAAAAAAATTGCTATCGAGTTTCTGAAACAATGTTTTCCAGGCTTCTAGAGGTCGTAACACTTGGCCACAATGTAATTACTATGACGTGGACAGTTACAAAACACAGTTAAAAATAAAAATAGATAAAAAACGTATCAGTGAGTTATTCAATATACATCACTAACTATTATTTGTCGACAAAATTGCTTAAAAATTCGTAATTAAAAGTTAACTTTCTGTGAATAAAAATCAATATCCATCATAGTAGCTATGATTAGTCATCCAAATGAAAGCCAAGTCTGAGGGGATTATTGTTTTGATTTAGCGATTGATAATGGTAAATTCAATTTATATACAAATAGGTTCCCTTGTTAGGAAGTGAATACAATAATTGGAAACTACCAGTTTATGTAAACAGAGGTATAATTTTGTTTCCTAACCCTAAACCAAACTCTGTATATACGAATATTTACAATAATGTTACGTCAGAAGTTTTTCGTAAAATCGCTTTAGTGGCAGAACTAATTTTAACTGATACAACTATTGTTAACTTGTAAAAAATTTACTTATAAGTATTTACAAGAATTCAGTTATGTTAATATACCATCATAAGTGTCCATATATAAGAATTAGTAGAAGTACTTGATACAGTGCTATAGTGTAAGCGTTAATGGAGTGCAATGTATCAAATTAACTGTTTATAATAGAATTATCTATAAACAATTTTTTAAATGAATCGTGTGAAATATGTTAGTGAAATACATTAGTCAATACCTCTGTGTGTTGGTGTCTCATAAAATAGTGTATGAACGTACAGTGGTATTCACCCACCCACCCACCCATACACATGCAGTGGTATTGACCCACCCACCCATACACGTAAAGTTGTATTGACCCACCCACCCATATACGTACAATGATATTGACCCACCCATCCATACACGTACAGTGGTATTGACCCACCCACCCATACACGTACAGTAATAATTCATAAGTATTAGGGCCCAATCTTAGAAGTATTATTGTTAGATTGTAATTCTTATTATTACTTATTCTTGTAATACTAATCATAAGCATATTAAACTAAATAAGATGAAAGTGTTCACCAGAAAATTTTACGTCAGTATAAAATGTTGGTACAGTTTAAGGATATACGTCTGTTTATGTTCAGAGCAAGATAAGAAGCCAAGGATAGTTGCTGTGGATCAATGCAATTTCAAAAAGCTGGACAAATTTGTGATATTTAAATAGGTGTACTGTAAACTACTATTCTACAGTAACATTTTTCACTATGAAAATAATTTCGAGTACTTATATACGTTATATACGTAATATATACGTATATATATATTACGTTTTAGTTAAAATCTTTGCGTATAAAAAGGTTTTTATTTTTTGTATAAATTAATATCTTTCATAGACAAATGTGTATACAAATTATGTTTTTTGCTACCTGATTTATACACAACCATACAAACTACATTTCGCAACAACATAAACATTTATATCTTTAGATTAAGTAATTTTGAGTAAAAAGTGAAAATGTTCATACTCACTTATGATAGAAGATTTTCTTAGACAAGTTATTTAATACATATGTTATGTATGATATTTTTTAATACAATTATTTTTATAAGCAGTTTTTAACATATTTGACGGCAGGAAAGAAAGTAAACTAAGGAACAATTACTTTGAGAATATTAGTAAATCTTAAATCATGTTATAAACTGTATAATCTTTATTAGATACATATAATAAATAAAAAAATTAAAAAAAATACTTGCTTTAATTTTCAGTCTATACTACACAAAGTGTAATACACATGTTTTCCCTATAATTTTATTTATCAATATAATCTCTTTATTTTTAGTTGATGAGTGATGGTAAGACAAGAAACAAAATAATTCATTGGAATATAATTTGTAATAGAATAAACGCTATAGGATTTTTTTACAATTTGGAGGGCCAGGCTTCAAACCTGGTAACTGCCACTAAGCCAAAAAGGCTTATTGTGCGCTCTCCTTTTCATGACTTAAAACCTTATCCAATCCAAGGTCCATAGAGAATCTTGAGATTGCCTTAATGAGGTTTTCCTGTGCTACCCATTGGCCACGTTCTAAAACGCCACCGAAGGCGAGAACCCGCTTCCTAGCTAGGGCAGTGGAAGATGATGTGCCGTCCAAACTCTTCCTCCTCCCCACATCTCCTACATAAGAGAATGGAGGTTGGGAGCCCCAACTTGTTCATGTGTGCCCGAAACGTCCAGTGTACAGTTATAAATCCGACCATCTTTCGGAGTTCTGATCTTGCAAGAGAAAGAGCTTCAGCCATGCTGGAGTACGACGGCCCCAACAGGACTTCCTTTGCTTGCCTGTTACCTGGCGTTGCCTCCCAGGTCTCCTGGAACTTGCCAGCGACCCATGTAGAGGCAACCCTCTTGGTGAGGCTGTAAGCAACCCATGCCGGCTGTGGACCAACGAGACGTTCCTCAGTGCCTCTCCTAGCACAGTGGTCTGCCTTCTTGTTTCCCAGTACCCCGGTGTAACCTGACACCAATGACAGGATTACCCTATTGGAACGCGCCAGGAGACAGTTGGTAAAGTGCACATTGCTATCATTGAGGTCTAATGAAAAAGGCAATTTACAAAGTAACGAAGCCAATCTCAGCAGCTTTAGCAGTGAGAAAGAAATGTATTATCTGCAGTATTGTTATAATAGCTAATTCAACTTATTTTCCTTACTACTGTTGATTAAGAATATCCTCGGTTTGGTTCCTGGGATTTATTTAATTTTCTTTATCAATGTCTCTTAAAGAAAAAAATATGAAAAATATATTTACGCCAATCATATTATTCAGGCACTTATTTCTTTATTTCCTCTCAAAAAGAACGCATGACTACAATTTTTATTACATTGAACGTATATATATATATATATATATATATATATATATATATATATATATATATATATATATATATCAATGTGATTTAAATTATTAATAAAATAATATTAATATTACTACAATAATACTAATATTAAAATATTAGTAAATTAACTTAAACATAAACATTTTAGTTAGGTTTTTATATTTTGTTTTATTATGTTTTCCCATAAAAAATGAAAAACTTCATTTCGAGAAAATGATAACGTTTAAGATAGCGGCGTTCAACGACAAATTATATTTCACTAAAGAGATTGCTTCCCTACGTGACCAAGATCTGTCTGAGAAACATTATTCCACAGGCAGGTCTAGATTGTTTAAGGTTTGAAACATCTCAAAATTTGCATGTTTACTGAAGCATGTTCATGTTTTGTAAAAATATGTTATTGTTTATGCTGTCAAATATACTATGATAAGTTAACAATTCTCCATCTCATAAAGGTGTTCTAAAAACTGATCGTTACCTGCCAAGTAAGTTTGAGAGATTTATTGGTAGAGAGTTAATGTATGTTTAACTTGGTAAAACGATTATTCATTGTGACTAAGAAACTATACCGTAGTTATTTTTCTAATTATTTAGAGTTTTCTTTATATAGTAGAACCATTATATTATTCTTTTATATATTTTGCCCAAATGTACTACTCCAGTTTTTGTGATATAAAGTTATTTGCCCTTGTTCTTGATAGGTAATAAACAAATGCGTGACCTAGGATAATTTTCGTAGCTTAAATATATTTTTAAAATGCATTTATTCTTCAATTTATTTATTGGTAAAACAAAAGTAAATACACATCACAAACCATTCTCAGGAGTGAGGATATTCTTAATCTACAGTGATAAGGGAAATAAGCTGCATTAGCTATACAACTGTTATACATATTATGTAGGCATGAACACACGTCATTGTCATATTTTTTTTATTCACAACAGATGAATATGTCACATTGATTGCTTGGCATATACGTATAAACTTTACATGGCTTTATATGATTACTTGACCCATAAACTAAGAATAACAATTGTTTAATACGACAATCTATCGTTTCACTCATAAAAATCACATAACCTCATCTATATGTTGTATTCTAGAATCTAATACTTTGATTTAATAATTACATTTGCAATAATATAGGTAGGAATCTTTACTTCAGAATAAAATATATATTTTTAAATATACAAGGTGCAGTGCTTGGGGACAAAGTGTTTGGGACATTGTAGGCAATATGTTCCATGCTCGGTCTTCTTAACACCGACACGGCGTCCGCTCAATGGTTTTTATCAACGTGGGCACTACTAGAGAAGTCTAGGGTGTCCATGTTGGATGCTAGAAGGTTCAAATGTTGTGTAGGGAAGAGAACTGAGTGTCAGACTTTTCAGTTAGCTGAAAATTAGACCAACACTACGTGGCTCGGATTCCACATGAAGCTGTAAGTCTCATAGAAGCCCACCCACCCATACATGCACATTGGCAGTGACCCACCCATACACGTACATTGGAGGGAATAAATAAGACTCATTCCCTTAAACTAGAAACCAGGCCTCCCTTGTAGCTGAGAAACTTAAATTTCCATAATTTTTTTAGCTTTATTTCATACTGTTTGTTTAGGTAATTTTGTTATTCGTTGTAAGGGTAGGAAAAGTGTTAATTTATTAGTCACTTATTATAAAACTGTTTGTAGTTGGTTAGTAACATCAATAAAAGTGACAGCAGATGTAATTTAAATGTTTCACTTAAATGTTGAAATGGTAGAGGCAGCATCCCACTAGAGAACAAATAAATACAAAAATATTATTTGAAAAAAATAATACGTTTCTTTTAGCAGTTTAAAAACTCAAGTCAGGAGATTCAGTAATTGGACTTTAATGATGACCCCTCACTACATAACTTCAAAACAGGTATTATTTTAGGTGTTCAATATATTACTCTCAAACAGCCTTGCATTAGGTTCTCAAACCTCAAACCTGCAAGGAAAGTCTCAGAGGCATCGCGGGAGGACTTGACCTAAGGTTCTTGAGGGACATGTTGCTGTGGCTTCACTTCAGAATAGTGAAAGTGATGACGTGAGTGGTGTCTCTATTGGCCGACAAAGTTTTAGTGATTGTCGACAAGGTCAACAAAGTATAATGATATGTCTAATATGTTGTCAGAGAGTAACTCTTGTTTTTGCCTACCTACCTACTTCGGTCTTTATTTTTTATATCATTGATGGAATATTTTCTGAATTACTAAAATCTTAAAATATATACCTCATTTTCGAAACGGAGACATATCATATACAGTAAACTAGATGTTTATGTAACTGGTTCTAAAAGTAACCAAAGTCTTTACGACCATATTTGACCAAGCAAGCAATTATTTTTAGGCAAATATTTTTTTCAAATTCTTAATTTGCTGTTGGAATATCCTAGGGTACTTTGGGTGATACTGATGCACTTTTTCCCAAGATTCAGAAGTTATATGAGAACAAAGGTTTTACACGGATGACCTTTTATAACTGTGTACATAATGGGTGACTGTGTACCATAGTACACATTCTGGCTTTCCAATGTGTACTATGGTATGGTGTTTAATGATTTTCATTCCATATTGGCATAGTTGGAATGGCCAGTGATTTGCTTAAGTCACTGTTAAGTTAGTATACAGGAAACACGTTTTATGTTTCAACGGTAAGTGGTGAATGCTGACCAGTCTAGTTTATGGGGTTCCACAAGAGTCAGTCATCGGGCCGTTTCATTTATTAATGTAAATCAACATTCTGGAAGTTTAATTTCTGAGTTCAACTTTTATACTTATGTCTTTACTTTTGACTCACGTGGTGTACGTAATAAGGAATTTCACAGTCAAGTTAAACGTGTTATGAGTAATGCATAAGTCTAGTTTGGAGCTAATAATTTTTAATAAAAAAAGGCAGAAAATGTTATATTTAGTCAAAGAAATTTGCTACTTTTAGTTGATTCTAAGGATGATGTTATGTTTCAGGGTATGTTACTAAATAGTAAGTTATGACTGCTTGTGCACACTGATAAACTTACTAATGCACTGTCAAGGATTGTATTTTTACTTACCAATAATTAATACATTATGTCCCGTTTGCTTAGGCTTATCAATATACTAGGCTATGCTTTATTGCCTTTCTTGACATCTTAGGAGTTACATTTTTATGAAAGTTCCCCTAAGATAAATTACGTCTTGTCATTACATAAAAATGGAGTGATGAACAAATCTGAACACTGCAAACTTTTATTTAAATTCTTAAGATTTTAACTGTGGTATGTAGCAATTTTTATACTGTGAAAAAATATCAGCTTATTAAAAACAGATGATATCGAACTTCCAAATGTCATGTGTAATACGTTTTATTTTGGTTTACGTTTAGAACATACATTGTACTATTACCATGTGACAATTCCACAACTTTACCTACTACAAACACTCTGATGCTTTTTCATACATTTATGGGGACTGGGTGTCTACAGAAGTGCCACTATCAATTAAAATTTACTTGCAAACCTGACTTATAATTTAAAACTATTAGCCAGCTCTAACTCATTAGACAGTTTAAATGTTTTGATCTAATAACACTTGACTAAAGATTAATGTGCTATCATAATTTATTTTTAATATTTTTATTTTATATTCTTAAGATACCGATCGTTAAGATATGGGCGAATATGGATTGCCAATGAGTGTAGATGAGCAAATGTAGTCATTGTTACAAACTAAGGTCGACTATTCCTTAGAAAGTGTTACTAATTAATAGCTCAATGACAAATGAACAACCGGTGATAATCAGCTGACCCTTTCAAAATGTGTTACGACTGATTGGGATCGAACTGAGAACCTTTAGCTTATGAACCTGGGATTTGATCAACTAAGCTACCAATCAATTTTAAAAGAAATTTGCTAAAAAATAAAAATAAAATGAACAAATTTTTAGCTCAAATTTGTTTGCTTGAATTTTATAATGTGTTTTTACCACCTACTTTTTAAATTCTCCCTTACTATTTATTATTTTGCGCTAACTATGTTCTTATAGCATTAACAGTTATTGTAATATTTATATATTTCACATTTTTTTCAGTTAATAATTTGTAAACCTATAGTTTGTTGAACGTTTAAAGATAAACCCAAGAAAAGGTTTCACATATATTTTACAAACAAACCTTTTAGGGTTCAGCTCAAAATTTGTAACTACATTTCAATATAACATTGTACTTGGTATGTATTTTATTAAAATGATTTATAGGCCATTTTTAAAACAAGGCTTCTTGCCAAAAAGAAAACAAAGGCCATTTTAAGGAAATAATTATTTTAAATTATCAGTTGAATTTCGATAATTAATATCTCATGTTACCATTTTAAAAAGTATTGATCCTATTCTATAAACCACGTGTGAATTTCAGATTTTCCCCTTCTTTTAAAAGGGTGTATTCAGTTATGTGATGGTTTAAACGATAACTTGAAGCTATTTTATAGTATTAACATCTATATATTTATTAATTTTTAGTCACATATTTGAACATATTAAAAGAATGACAAACATAAAAATTACTTAATATATATTTAACAACCAGTATTTATATAACAATGTTTAGTGTGGTTGAAAAAGATATAAGTAACTATAATACGGAATTTTATAAACAAAACTTAATTAAATATAAACTTGTGCACGGAAAATACGTGATTTCCCACTTTCTGTGTATATTATAGAAGAGTGGCTTATTTTATAGTTTGAAAAACCTATAGTTGAAAATATTCCTTTTTGTATCGCTGAAAACTACCGACCAGAACAAACTGTAGATTTTTTAATACCATTCCAACAGAGTGTTACTGGCCAAGGATTTAGCACGGAAACTTCCCCACGCATGTAAGCCACAGCCAACTTGACCCTGATTACTTGATTAAAAACCTCCTCAAGACTACGCCCTTCAATGTTTTGACAAACACAACATTCCCACTTTACTTTTTAATACTTGAATATTGTGTAGAACTATGAAATTAAAGATAAGCGTAACTTTTATGAAGGCTGTAAATTAAAATCACAATACATTTTGTACAGTGTTTAGTTCAAGTGACTAGTCATAAAAATATATTTTATGTAAAATTAATATTTAAATAACACTTTTTTATGTATAGTGTTATGATTAGTAGACCCAAGGTTCACTTAAAAATATATTTTGAACATATAAACGTTTCTCTAAATTACTTACAATGGCTGAACTACTGATTATAATTGCAATTATAAATTGTCTTAGCAATTAATTTCCTTTGTTTTTCTTAAATACATAGGATAACTTTAAAGAATGGTAAAAAGTTATAAGAATATTTTATTTTTAAATAAGGTTTTATGCATAACGATACAATTGTTAAAACAATAATAGTGCATTTAGATTGAAAACTAACAATAACAACAATGCTCAACATACATGTAACATCTGATAGTAATAAATTAAATGTGATGTTCTTAAATCAGATGTTTACATAAACTTTATTGCTGTACTCGTCAGCTAATTTAAGACTATCACAAATTACTTTATTATTATCATTGTACTGTCATATTGCACTGTACATACTGTAGTATCACATAACCTATCATTTATTTGTTATTTTTCATCCGATTTTTGAAAAAGTTATTTGTAATTATATTGTCGAAAAATATTATGTATATAATTTTTTATATAATTATTGGTTTAGGAGTTATGTAGGATTAAACATTTTGAATTCCTGCACTTTTGAAAATGTTGATACAAGAAAACCAATAATTTTTCTCCAAACGTATGGTAATATTGTAAAGGACCATGAAAAATTACAGCCTAATAAATCTTGTTGGTTTTTGAGATGTAAATATTAAAAAAAAAGGAAAAAAGAGAGTGCAGAGACACCCTGTATAGTAGGAAACACTTTTACGTCTGAGAGTTAGTTTAAGCCACTCTCTTAGCGCTAAGATGGGCTACAACAAATAAGTTGTGAACACCGCTGTTTAGTTCAGTCTGTTACTTAAGTGTTACCTCTTGTACAGTTTTCACACAGGACTTGCCCACACTTTCATATATGTTAGTACTGTTTTTATATTTTTAACAAACAGATTAAATATAAATATTATTATTTATATAACTGTAAAAGAGAAATAAATAATTCTAGATTTAATAATAGTAAAAGTTGATTCCAATTACTAGTTTTCCATAAGGATATCAAAATAAAAAGATAACCAAACAATGTTATTACGCATCAATAAAAATAGTGCTAAATCAACCATAGAAGTTATTACAATAATAATATATAGGACATAATATAATTTACGTGTTACATTTCAACATATCCCTTCTGATGTATTTACGCAAGTTATGTTTAGTTCCCAATAGTTACCTTAGATTGATCTGTTGGTAGCTACTTTCACTTAGTTAATGTAACATTATCACTGCAGTGCGCCCTACTTTCTGGTACTTGGGGAAACCAGCTGACCTAATACAAACATTACAACTCAGACTACATTAGTAGTTTATTTATAAAGTCCATGAACCATCCCTGCAGGTAAGCCATTTAAACGAGGAATAACATGTTTACAAATAATAAAGTGCACATTTATTAAATCTCTAAAAAAAAACATAGGTTGAATCATTAATTATATAGTCTACAAAACTAATGATTTAATTTATTAACTTGGTTTTTTATATTATTATGATTTGTAGAAAGAACCTCCTATTTTAATATAACTTCTTAAATCACGACTTCAATTTAATGAAAGCTCATAATGTAGTGTTTTATGTCAAACAGTATAATTAGCATATTCGCAATTAAATAAATATTAATTTAATTTATTTTACACTTAATTATACTATTATGAATTGCATTTAAACACACCAGATTCCGTATTTTATAGCTATGTTTTGCATTTAAGGAGAAAAACATCACTAACTGACAGGTGTTGGGATACTTAATTTCTAAAGAATTATATTAATTTTAAGAACAATACAAAGGAACGAAAACCTACATGGAGTAAGCGGAAGCTATCCTATAGGCAATGGTACAGTTAGAAATAATAAGAAGCTAACACTAGTAGAAAAAAGTGACTTGCAAATCAGGAGAACGACAAAGGTTGTTAAATAAAACTCATTGACAGGAACTGAAAATTTTATGTTGACCCCCTCAACTACAATTTTTCAAAATTGTTTCCCACTGGTAGACGAATTACACTTCATTTCTGACATATACAAAGTATTAAAACAAAATATTAATAAATATCGAATACTTTTGAAACGTCCGTATTAAATTAACAAGTGTTTCAATATTTACTAAATGGTACCTTAAAATATAAAAATTAATTTTTAAGCCTTTAACATTTTTCAAATAGAAAAAATATAAAAAACTTCTATATAATATCTAGGTTCACCTACTATAATATTTGTAATATTAAGTTTGAAATTAGAAAATAGACACATTTTCGTAAGAATATTTCATTTTATTTAGTTGTTATGGTATTTATTCAACAAATATGGGGATCAAAACCTTTAAATAATTGTGAAAAGGGTTTTTTATATCTCTTAGTATAGTTCATTTTTGTCTTGTATGAATTACATCTTAGTATATTTAATTATTAGATAATTAATGGAGATTATACATAGACAATATAATAGAATTAATAACATCACATGATTTATTGACATATTTCGTACGAAAAACCATCAAGAAACTAAAACTTCGGTTAGTCAGAAAACAACCTATGTAAAGGTTCTATAGAAAACTCTATTCAAATATTATATATAAAAACTTTAGGAAAAGTCACATCATCAGTAAGATTGGTCTTAAGGAGTTGTTTGGCTTGAGGTACCAGTTAAAGTTGGACTAACTTCGGGTTTTGACAATGAAACCTCAGTCATGGCGAACTTTATTTCCTGTTGAGAGCTAGAGAGTTTTTTTAGAACTCATACAAAAGCTTACTAGTTATTTACCAATACTTACACCTTTATGTTATCTCTATGTTAATCAGTCCACCTATCTTTATAAAATATTCCTATTTAATAGGTTTATTGAATCTTTTTTCTTATGTCATCTTTATTTTGATCAGAAAATATAGCTGATGGTTCTTAAGACATAGTCATTAAACAAGCTTTGTGTCTGATAATTGTATCCTTACAGATGTTCTTTTTATTTTAACTAATTTTAGGCTCTTGAATAACTTTTGTCAAAGGCAACAAATTTTTTATCATAATTATTGTAGAGAGCTCCTGATATAGGAAGAACTCGTGTTAAGAAAGCTTTATTTCATAAATTGTTTAGGATTTATTACTTTGTAGCTACGTTCATTAGCATTGATATTTTGGCTACAAAACGGGATTATAAGTTACATTTTTTTTACATAAAAGTACCTATCTACAGATGTATATAAACAGATAATGTACTCTATAAAATCAATAAACCTTAATTCTATAAAGTTATAAATATTATAACTTAATTTGAAATTACTTTGCAAAATGAAACAAAGATCGTGAAGAGATTTCAACGATATTCCAGATTTTAAAAGAGAAAATCCTGTTACGGATTTTTAACTAAAAATAGGACATGATTGCCTTGAACAAAATATTTGTGGTTTTGGACTATTTGAAAGTCATAACAGTATGCTAAGTTGATAGTTTAGTATTATGGACAAAGACCATATTATGTATTGTTCAAAATAAACAATAAAATAATTTATATATTTGGTATTGGAACCAGGTTATTGCTGAGTCAGCGACTTTTTGTCAATCACTCAGATGCTTGGTTAAAAAAATATCTACCTTTAATAAGCATTATCAATAAGTAATAAATATTTCGAATTTTAATTTAATATAGTGCTTCATTTAATAACTAAGTAATAGTGGTATACATTTTAAATGGTGAAAAATGGTGACAATATACTAGTAGATGAAAATAATTAACTATCGTGATGATGGTTGCACTGACAGTATCATGTGTAATAAAATATTCAATATTTCAAAATTGTAAAGATAAATGATTGTTTGAATGCCTTAGCAAATATTTGGTCCACTACCATAATATCGGGCCAGCGTCTATTGCCTCAGCTTTATTTTGGTTTGGAATTCGTCCAGCAATCTTTCAGGCCTATCTTATGAATAGCAACATATAAAGCTTGTAATGGTATAGAATTTTCTTATTTTAACACCCTTCTTCACTAAGTGAAATACGTGTGTAATGTCTTGCTAAATATATTACATGTAGTTCTTAAGTTACAAGGAATAGTTATAAATTTGGTTTGGTTGCCATCTAACAGTGTTTTAGATTTATATAGGTAATATTAATCCATGTAAATGTCTTTACTTTACGCTTTAGTGTTTCTTTGTATTATTACTTGACTAAAGAGTCGGCTACATTTTATTTCATAGGTTCACATTCAGCTATATTCGCACATAAAATCACCTTTGACTTTTAGGAATTGATAATTTGAATGAAATTCGACCTTAATGGATTACATGTACGTCCTAAACTATATGCAGTTTTGAACATATCAGCCTGTGAGTTTCATAATGCATTATGTAAATTTGTGTACTCAGTGAAATTTAGTATTGGTAACTTAGAACATGATTTGTGTGAAGTTGACATTATAATATATCTCCTTTAGCAATACCTTTAGTACTACAAAAGTAAATAAAACACTAGGCTTTTTAAGTTTTGCATGGATACCTCAGTTACGAAAAGTGACAAATATACGCCCTGTCTCAGACGAATGTCTAAGGATCAAGATGAACATTTAATTGAGCTAATCAATATGACACTTGATTTTATCTTGATCAGTAAGCTGTGGTGCAAGCCGATGTCATGTCACTGTGTGTGTGAACGAGTTCCACGTTTGTTGTGTGGGTTGCCTAGAACCTCTATCAAACCTACCATATAAAACCTGTGTATATTTAAACGTATATGAATGTGCAATCATTATTAATAACAACAGATCAATTTAATTTACTTTTCCTGTGTTTATAGATTTTAAACAAATAATTTAAATAATGCAACAAAACAATAAATAATTAAATATAAAGAAAATTGAGCATTGTATTGTAAATAAAACTCCAATTAGGAACATCCAGATTCCACACATCCAGTGTGGAACGGATGATTGACACACAGCCGACAAGCTTCCGTGGTTTGGAAGTAACGTCAAGCCGATAGGCTAAACCTTTCAAAGTTACTTTTTATATTTATATTAAGTAACAAATAATAAGGTTAACGTACCTTTGTCGTCTTCAGATACAAAATCCTATTTATTGGATTACCGGTTTCAGAGTAAGAACTCCATGTTCACATCCATTGTATTTTGTCAAAACAGTCACAATAAAAACATAATAAAATTTTTTTTATATTATGTTTTTAATGTGACTGTTTTGACAAAATACAATGGGTGTGAAAATGGAGTTCTTACTCTTAAACCGGTAATCCAATAAACAGGATTTTGTAGCTGAAGACGACAAAGGTACGTAACCTTATTATTTGTTTTATATATAACAGCTCAGGAGGCTTTAGCAATGAATATATTAAGTAAAATATTTAAAAAAATGCAATTATTAAAAAAATTGAGCCATAAGAGCTGCAGTTTCAGAATTTTTCTTTTTTGCATAATAATATTCGCTGTTTTCGGGGATAATACTTATAAACGTTACATGCTTGTTTACATAAATTGCCCCCAAAGTTTACTATTTAATCTTTTTCGATGCATATATTAATAATTTTAAATATATACTAAACACTATCCTATAACGTATTACTTACATATTTACATTAACTAAGTGGGTATTTTAAGATACATAAATGACAGAAAAAACCTATTTTAGAAATAAGGATAATTTTGTATTTTTCCATAATTTTACTTCGAACACTGTAGTATATACTAAACACAATGCGACAAGTGTACTTTTCACTCTCACAGTGGGTGAGGTCGAAATAACAACGCTTCAATTTCACAAAAACACAACCCTTCTATTATCCACCACAGAACACAGAATGATTCACAATTAGTGATATCTTGATTACTGACTGTAAATGACTGACCGTCTGTGCCTAATTGTCTCTTCGAGGAGCCTCAACTCTTGTATATTATAGCGTCCGAAAAGTGTTCTAGAAAAATGTATCAGCTGAGTTACAATTACTACATAGATTTTTCTAGATGTATCGGTATTTGGTTGTTACAATTGTATATGGTTATCATTAGATTTTCAGATAAAACTTAATTTACAACTTGTTAACAGATTATTTTACGTATCTCAAATTAATGTAACTAACTTAACAAAATTAACTAAATTAGATTAGAATTAGAAATTAAATTTTTTCACTGGAACCATCTATAACGATTGTTCCTCAATATTTTTGTTGCCATATTTTACAGGTAATTCATTCAATTAAAGAATCAATATCAAAGTAAATAGAGTGTTTTCATTACGAAATAAATTATTTACAATTGTTTATAACAAAAGTTAATACTCGCAATAGTTTGAAATACATTCGGGACAAGAAGCGTCCGAAACAATTGAGAAATACTAGCCTAAAGTAACGTGTGCAAAATTAAACTTTACGTTGAACCAAACTAATATAACATTGAAACATTTGATGAAATCCTAGGCTATAAAATGTGAGGGTATTGAGGGATCTATAATAATTACGGGCTGGGATAACATTAATAATTAGGCATAACTATAACTTACGTCAAATTTACAATAGATTATGTTTCACTTTCATGTCAAATGAAATCATAAAATACACTGATTTAACGGTTTTGTTGGCGAATAAGTCTCCAAGCTTGATATAAAGTAAGCCAAAATCAATGATAATACCTCACATACTCAAGAACTGTTAGGATTTAAGTATGGGAACGATTGTAACTATAAGCAACCTCTACTCATTTAAGACATGACGTAATCTACAAGCTTGGTATAAAGTTTGCCAAAATCAATGATAATACCTCACATACTCAAGAACTGTTAGGATTTAAGTATGGGAGCGTAACTATAAGCAACCTATACTCATTAAAGACAAGACGTAATCTCCAAGCTTGGTATAAAGTAAGCCAAAATCAATGATAATACCTCTAATACTCAAGAACTACTAGGATTTAAGTATCGTAACGATTGTAACTATAAGCAACCTCTACTCATTAAAGACATGACGTAATCTCCAAGCTTGGTATAAAGTAAGCCAAAATCAATAATAATACCTCACATACTCAAGAACGTTAGGATTTAAGTATGGTACCGATTGTAACTATAAGCAACCTCTATTTATTTAAGACGTGACGTAATCTCCAAGCTTGGTATAAAGTAAGCTAAAATCAATTATACAAGTGGTATAAATACCTCGGGATATTGCTTATAATTAATTACTTCTCCCCTACTATGTCATAAAAGCATCTTATTGTACGATGAAGGTTGATACAACGTAGCTCAATCCTAAGAAGTAATCAAACTATACAGCATATTCTGTATATTTACTTGTTTATTTTATGTAATTCATAATAATATTAACAATTATATTGATAAATTTATATTATATATATATTACTCTTAAACTGTAAGTACGTGTTATTACGTTAAATATATCATCATAATCTTAAAGATGAATTACTCGTTTGATCTAAACTGACTATTTTGAGATAAAATGGATAAATTCAAAACATCCTCTTTAATACTATAGTATTACGTTTAGTTTTATACTTGTGGAATATATTTGTAGCCTAAATATATTTTGGAATTGTCACTTTGAAGAACCATAAGCAACTGATTTTTGAAGAAATTGTTCTTTTTCATTTGACATGTTTAACCTTTATGCTAAAGGACCTATTGGTTACTAAAATACATTTATAACCGTTAAATACGGTTAAACTAGCCCTTACTTTAAGAAGTGGAGAGAAAAATTCAGTATTATTATTACTATGGACCTATGATATTAGTATATTAGTCTATTTGATGGTTAAATATACAATTTGATGTAACAAATAAAAGTACATAGTATTAGACGAATCTACTGAAGGAGTGATGAAAGAGGCAATCAATATACAATCTGAGATGAATGGAGAGAGCCTTACATTAGGACTGGAACTTACTACAGATTTCTACTCCTTACTTTAAGAGAAATTCTTCACTGGAAAACTGGACTGAGGAATTATAAATGGTAGACTCTCCACAAGCCGTGATAAAGAATAACGCCATACTAGGACCGGGAGTTACCACAAACCACTGCAAATTATCGTGAGAGATATCCTATACTTGATTAATAGGCCAAGGGAGGTATGGATGGAATACACTCCACATTCCGTGATAAATTACTGTCAGACTAGTACTAGAATTTACCACAAATTACCACCCATTATCGTTAGATATATGCTATAATGGATGACTGTACTGAGAGAGTCAAGAAAGGAAAACACTCTATATCCTGTGATAAACGATACGGTCACATTAGGGCCTGATGGTTCCACAAATTGCTACCCTTTATAGTGAGATATACCATTTAATAGATGACTGGACCAAGGGAGCCATGAACGGAAGACAATCCACACCCAATGATAAACGATACGGTCACATTAGGGCCGAAAGTTACCACAAATTACCACCCATTATCGTGAGATATATCATTTAATAGATGAATGGACCGAGAGAATCATGAACGGAAGACAATCCACATCCTGTGATAAACGATACAGTCATATTAGGGCCGGAAGTTACCACAAATTGCTACCCATTATAGTGAGATATACCATTTAATAGATGACTGGACCGAGGGAGTCATGAACGGAAGACAATCCACACCCAGTGATAAACGATACGGTCACATTAGGCCCGGAAGTTACCACAAATTGCCACCCATTATCGTGAGATATAACTCCGTATTATAGACACTGTGTTTACTAGAGGCTGGCTTGGTATCCAGGGCCTACAATATACACAATCGCAAAAGTTGTTTTAGTATGAGGCCTGACATTTATACAGATTTGAATCTGTTTTGAATCACTACGAGGGGCTCTATTCTAAGTAGTAACTTTTAAATGGTAATTGTAGATATGTATATTCTAAAAATACATAAACTAAAATGTAAATAAAGTTAGTTTATAAAAATATACTAAAAATAGGAACACGTGAGTTATTTAACAAAATTCCAACAATGAGAAATAAGAGTAAACGAGAGCAAGTAAATGAATTTTCTTACAAGTATCAATCCATTTCCCAAACATTACCTACTTCCGACTTATCTTATATGCGACTTATATTTAACCGACTAAAATGTCAAGGCATCAAAAACTGTAATGATTCCTCAAGAATGCTGATACATTGTTAAAACAATGCCTAGAGAAATAATGAAAAACTGTCAGTCAGTGTGCTCTATTTTACAATTTATACGTTATTGGAGTTGAGCCGAATTCGCAAACTAACCAATATTTTTACCCACAACGCGTTTTGAGCAAGGCTAAATACCCACAACGCGTTGTGGACAATACTGTTTTCTCAATACCCGAAACTTGGGTAGTGGGCAAAGATAAAATACCCATAATGCGTTATGGGTGGTTCCATTTGCCTACAACGCGTTGTGGGTATAATTGTTTTGCACAATTGCTGAAATCCTGTTTATGCGATGACAAGTATATGAAAAACTTACTGAAGGAAAACTAGTGACATAAAGGAAGATGAGATGAGAGGAGAGGAGAGGAGAGGAGAGGAGAGGAGAGGAGAGTCTGTAACAACCAAAGATTACCGTCACTTGAAAATATTCGATGTTATAAATATCGAGAACAGTGAGAGAATAATTAAAAAAAGTAATGGTTCCCTTACAGAAATAAAATACTACTGTCCTTTAGAAGAAATGTACGATGCCTTGTAATCAGTTCATTTGAAACTAGGCCACAAAAGGGAGGTTTAACTGAAAACAACATTTTTGCAACATGACAACAGAAGTATTAGTGGTTTATCTAAATCTTTGTCAATTATGTGTGCTGAAGAAAAATTCTAAAAAGAGGGGGTTGGTTGTAAAACCTATGGTAATCCCTAATAAGTTTGTTTTTTAAGGATATTTTTTTTCCCCCAAGTACCTACTGAGGATTTTAGTACTTACTTTTGTTATAATAGTGTGATTTTGATGAACCTTGTTCTTGCGAGAAAATGATGTCGAATTTAACTAAAAATGCCATTCTAAGTCGCCATACCACCACATTTGCCCCTATGCTAATCTATATTTATAAAAGAGGATGTTTGTATATATATATATATATATATATATATATATATATATATATATATATGTTTGAAGTTTATGCGCTGCCAAACCACCCAACCGATCGCCATTAAACTTTAGGATGTTGTCCTGTATATTCCCGAGATGGTTTCTGTGAAGTTTGATGCAGATCCGTCCACAGGGTCCCGCCCCACGGGCTTCTAAAGATCCCATGTTATTCAAATGGAGAATCTGAATTGTTTACAAAAAACATATGACTGTGTGGTTTAATGTAGTTTCAAATGCCATAAGCAGATTGAAGTTCTCACAACAACAGTACTGTATATGTTTTGATTTATTGTAGATCTACATTTCACCTTGAGAGTGTAGCACACACTACCTTTACTTGATCAGGTGATCTGTATTTGGTGTTAACCTTTTTTCCTCGGTAATTAAAACATGTGGTGAAACGTGAAAATAAAAAATAAATAATTATTTGTTTTGCAGTTTACTTTTTATGACATGCCTCCTAAAAAATCTAATATTGGTAGAAGAAGCAAAAATGCTAAAATTCTTTCAGCTATTAGGTTCTAAATAAAACTCAATATTATGACCGGCGAAGTGGGCGGGTACAGCTAGTAAGTATATAAATTGAAAGGATAGTAACAAGTATTGTACTAAGAACATTTATTTTTTCCCTAGTACCTACTTTAGATATGAGTATTTAACTTTTTATAATATTGTAATTTTGGTGAATATAGTACTCTCAAAATAAAGAAGATGTTAATAAAATATCAGGCCATAAAAAATAAGCAAACAAAGCCAACATAAAAAAACAAAAAGAACCAAAATAGTAAATTTCATTTGGGCTATTATGAAAAACCAAAAGTATGTTATGTGTTGTAAGTATGTTATCTTTACCCACCGGCCAAGTTTCAGGTATTGAGTATAAGGTATTGCCCACAACGTGTTGTGGGTAGCATGCTTCGGTCATTACCCGAAATAAATTGTGCACAACATGTTGTGGGTAAACATTACGGGCAGTGGGTAAATTCGGCTATTGCTATTATCATATATGTTGTAATTTCAACCTCATAAAGTTATATTTAAATAAGTTTACTTTGAAAACGTTGAGTCTAATATTTTCCCTTTACGAACATTGTTCCCAGGGTAGCGTTGGATACTCTCATTTTCTTGTATAGATATAGAAAACACAGGTTAAATACAGTCTCCAAGCTAAATAAAATATAGGTAAATTATTTATTTTCAGTAAATAGTATGATGAAAAGTTAATAACTCTTTCTATAAGTAACATTATTGTTTTTCCAAAACCTACAGTTGGTAATAATAGAAAAACGTATTTTGTTAATGGATTGTTACAAATACTAATAATATAATATCAAATTAAAATGTTTACGTAGGAAGTAGTCTATGCTAGTTAAACATTTTGAAATATCCTGATCTATGAAACTAATTATGTGCGTAGTAAGAAAATAAACTTAATCAAACTTAAATATAATTAGAATTTTTGTTTTATTCTCTTATGATAAAGTTACATTGCTAAACGTTGTATTCTTGAACAAAATACGTTTTTAAACGCATTCTTTGGTCTGCATTAGCAGAGTAAATAGCACTTGTCTATTTTCACTGCAAAATAAACTAATATTAAATAAATGTGATCTAAAAGGATGAGATGCTAAAATAAAGCATCACACACAACATGAGATGTTATGTAAAGTTTCATGTTCACAATTCTAACGTGGCTTCCGTCAAGAGAATACTCGTACTTTAAGGGTTCAGAAGTTGTGGACTCTGAGCTCACAGCTACATTTGTTGGAAACATGTTTTTCCATTTGAATCATGGACTGTTTATATTTATCAAAATAAAAACTTGTTATTTTTCACATGAATGATTTTCAAGAATATTTCGTCAACCCATCGAAGGTCTGTTTTCTAATAACTGCACTACCCTAATATATATATTTGTCATCACGAACGTAGTGATTAAAAATTAAAACACTAATTACCAAGGTTGTGAAAATGGTTGGTTCAATAAAGCAAAAAATAGTTGGTAGATCCAAAACATTCTACAAATATTCACAATAAAGTCTATTTTAATAACATTTAATCTGCTGTTTGACTATTTTCAGTATGACAGTCATATTAAGAACTATTTTGTTTTCCGCAGATGAATGATAAATTGAGGGCAATTTTCACATCAAGGTAAAAATGTTGGATGTAAATGAAAAAATAGCTCTTATTTATAAAAAAATTCAACAAAAGTAAATTGTAGAGTACTAACAGAACTATCCGTTTGAATACCGTTTAAAAAGGAAAGAAAATGGAGGGTGAATAAATTTATAGATTTCCGCAATTTAACATACATTCTTGGCTTAAATTGAGAAATCCTATATTAAATAGTCTGATTACATTACAAAGTATTTTTTTTAACAATTATATTCATATCCCTCTAACGTTATTTTAGGATAAAATAATGAATTCTATGATTAAAATACTCAGATGTCTTTAACCTTTATGCCAAGTAAAATGAACATTTTTCAAAATTTTAAATTTGTAATCAGATAGTTGAAGATTGTTAATAATATGTGATAGTTTAAAAAGGACACTACTAATTTTATATTAGAGATCCTTTTATAATAGTACTATCATAAACACAAAAATATATTAAACCACTCAAATTAAATGTTAAATTATACAGTAAACAAATAACGTAAACTGGCCAGAAATATTTCCAAAACCATACTTAAAATATTGTTATATATTAATTTTATAATTTTAATCTAGGAGAAACTAATTTAATCTTTTTAAATTACTACCCGATCAAACTACTAACTGAGAGGTCTGTATATATGGAAACGCCTTAAGTTGCTGCCCAATATATGCATCTATTTTTTTGTCTGTAAATATGAATTATTTGTAAAATATATTACGGTGTACTGTAAATATTGTTTTGTTTATTTAGACTTATATTTGACCATTTCCAGCATTTGATATGTCAATAAAGGTTTTTGAGTTGACTTTGAAATTTTATCTGGATAATATTTCTTTTGTTTAATAATAAAGGAAATTGGAATTTCGTTGGATTAAAGAAATGAAAATTTTTTGAAGTTTAACCATGTGGGGTTGTATACACATATAAAAATATCTATGCTGGAAGATTACTGATTAAATAATAATTAGAAAAAATGATGTATTTAAATGAATTACTTGTAGGGTTTTTGTATATAAATGTTAGTAATTCAGTAATCAATTACTCATTATATGATTAATGAAGTTGTGAACTAAATTTGCATAAATTTCCTACTAAATGACATGCAAATTTTGTAAGTACAATTTTAAATTCATATTTAGATATACTAATTTTTCTAACATTCAATATTACTAACTTCAGACTTCATTATTGAAGGATGAAATCGGGTTAAATGGAACTAACTGTGTCTTGTATTTATCAAAATAAAACAGTGTAAACATTGCCAGGTAATCAGTGCTGTTAATTAAGTGTGCAAATAACTTGCAACATTTGGCCACACCTTTGCTTACATTTATTTACATCAATATTTTTTTCCACAAATAATACTATAGCACATTATATTTACTGTAATGATTAATATTTCTTCTTTACTTAAACTGAAAGATGTTAATAATATACACGAATACAATACTTATCAACAATACAACAGATCTATATTTCATTTGTATTTTTTTGACAAGTTTTCTTTTCTTTTTTCATTAATTTATTCATACATATTACACGAAAACGCAGTATAAGATTATTAGAGTTATACGATAAATTGAATAATAATATTTTTCTGTCTGAACACACCAATGTATGTGTACGCATGGGAGGGATGCTACTACCACTGTACATTTTTGGTTGCGGCTGTTACTACTGTACGTAAATGGGTGAGTAGGAGCACTATCAACTCCGTACATTATTAGGTGGAATGGAGGGCTACTACCAATGTATGTGTACGCGTGGGAGGGAAGGCTACTACCACTGTACATGTATGGATGGGGCTGTTACTACTGTACGTAAATGGGTGAGTGGGAGCACTATCAACTCCGTACATTATTAGGTGGAATGGAGGGCTACACTACCAATGTACATGTATGGTTGGGAGGGAAGGCTACTATCACTGTACATGTATGGTTAGGGCTGTTACTACTGTACGTAAATGGGTGAGTAGGAGCACTATCAACTCCGTACATTATTAGGTGGAACGGAGGGCTACTACCAATGTACATGTATGGTTGGGAGGGAAGGCTACTATCACTGTACATGTATGGTTAGGGCTGTTAGTAATGTACGTAAATGGGTGAGTGGGAGCACTATCAACTCCGTACATTATTAGGTGGAATGGAGGCCTACTACCAATGTATGTGTACGCGTGGGAGGGAAGGCTACTACCACTGTACATGTATGGTTGGGGCTGTTACTACTGTATGTAAATGGGTGAGTGGGAGCACTATCAACTCCGTACATTATTAGGTGGAATGGAGGGCTACTACCAATGTACATGTATGGTTGGGGCTGTTACTAATGTACGTAAATGGGTGAGTGGGAGCACTATCAACTCCGTACATTATTAGGTGGAATGGAGGGCTACTACCAATGTATGTGTACTCGTGGGAGGGAAGGCTACTACCACTGTACATGTATGGATGGGGCTGTTACTAATGTACGTAAATGGGTGAATGGGAGCACTATTAACTCCGTAAATTATTAGGTGGGATGGAGGGCTACTACCAATGTACGTCTACGGGTGGGAGGAAAGGCTACTACCATTGTACATGTATGGATGGGGCTGTTACTAATGTACGTAAATGGGGGAATAAGAGCACTATTAACTCCGTACATTATTAGGTGGGATGGAGGTCTAGTACCAATGTACGTGTACGGGTGGGAGGGAGGGCTACTACCACTGTACATGTATGGTTGGGGCTGTTACTAATGTACGTAAATGGGTGAATGGGAGCACTATTAACTCCGTAAATTATTAGGTAGGATGGAGGTCTAGTACCAATGTACGTGTACGGGTGGGAGGGAGGGCTACTACCATTGTACATGTATGGTTGGGGCTGTTACTACTGTACGTAAATGGGTAAATGGGAGCACTATTAACTCTGTAAATTATTAGGTGGGATGGAGGGCTACTACCAATGTACGTATACGGGTGGGAGGAAAGGCTACTACCACTGTACATGTATGGTTGGGGCTGTTACTACTGTACGTAAATGGGTGAATGGGAGCACTATCAACTCCGTACATTATTAGGTTGAAGGAGGGCTACTACCAATGTACGTGTATGGGTGGGAGGGAGGGCTACTACCACTGTACATGTACGGGTAGGAGGGAGGGCTACTACTACTGTACATGTACGGGTAAGAGGGAGGGCTACTACCACTGTACATGTATAGTTGGGTCTGTTACTACTGTACGTAAATGGGAGAATGGGCGCATAATTAATTCCGTACGTTAGGTGGGATGGAGGGCTATTACCACTGTACGTGTACAGGTGGGAGGGAGGGCTACTACCACTGTACATGTATGGTTGGGGCTGTTACTACTGTACGTAAATGGGTGAATGGGCGCATTATTAATTCCGTACATTAGGTGGGATGGAGGGCTATTACCACTGTACGTGTACAGGTGGGAGGGAGGGCTACTACCATTGTACGTGTACGGGTGGGATGGAGGGCTACTATCACTGTATGTGTTCATGTGGGATGAAGGGCTACTGCCACTGTACGTGTACGGGTAGGAGCGAGGTCTGCTACTACTACTACTGTACTTGTATGGGTGGGAGGGAGAGCTACTACTACTGTACTTCTACGGGTGGGAGGGCAGGCTTCTACTATTGTACGTGTATGGTTGTGTGGGAGGGCTATAACTTCTGTATGTTACTGGGCGGTTAGTAGCCAAGTGACATAAACTAGAAGTCATCTGATCCTATTGTGACCAATGTCATAAAATTATTAAAACTGAATACTTTTAATTTGATAATAGTGAGCATTGTGTATGGGAAATTTATGTTTATCCAGAAGTAAAATTACTATACAAGTAAAAATGGTTTAAGAGAATATTCATAATGAGTAAGTAATCAGCAAAAGGGAACGTAAGTAAATTGAGGTTAAGGGTCAGTACTCCTAACTCAACGTTTTAATAAATACATTGATTCACAAATTACATTTCCAACCAAAACTATTCTATAATTAAGTATAACACATTTAAAATCTTATTAAGTTCGTCTTTGTGAAAATGAAACTAATCCTGTTCTAGGAAACAAAAGTAAGGAGATTGAATTTATTTAGTCATTGTAAACAGGTCATTTAGCTTAAATATATATATATATATATATATATATATATATATATATATATATATATATATATATAATACAGTCTAAAAAACTGTGGAAAATAGAGAGATACACAAAATAAATAGGGTATAAACCCCTGGGAAACAGAATATTGGAGTACTTTGAAGCACAGCTGCAGGTAATTGCTTATTCGTATTGCACCTGTAAATTGTTGTGTTGCACGTGAGGTGGAATAAAAGACTTTGGCACTCAGTTAGTCAAATAATATGATAAATGATTTTTACCTTGCTCAAAATTTATGTTGTGCTCAAAATAAATAAAATACTCAATATTACCTTATTGACATATTTACCAGAAAATTGGTATACGCTCTTTATTTTTAATTTTATTTATATAATCTTCATAAGTTGGTGGCACTATAGTAAAATATTATTGTATAAGAATACTGTTTTTATAGTAAAATATTCTTTGACTGTATATCTCATATTATTTCACTTTAACACATACATTTCAAACTGTTAACTGTTTTTTGCCTGTGTCATTGTTTATAATTAAACCCTGTTTAAATCTGAATATATTTTTTAAACAATTTTGATCTTTTTTCATATACTTAATCATATAACTTAAATATATTTTTAAATTCAATTCGAAATACATTTTCGTAAAAGGTATATTAACTCTTCAACGAATAGTAGTGTTTAAAAAGTAAAATAAGTATTGAAAAATTATGTCGAGAGTTATGACTAATGAGAATTTGTTTAGTCTTTTTGTTATTAAAATTTAAATACATAAAATGCGGAATAACAAGCGTTTTGAGTTTGAAATCAATAAATTTACAAAACCTGTTCTAATGTAAAAATTACGTAAATTTGTAGACTAGCCGATAATGTCCCCAATAACCGGAACGGGTCAATGGAAAAGGTTATATCGAAGCACATTATCTTGATTGGGGAGGGTTCCCATGAACTATTTGGAAGTATTAATTGACAGAAGTCTAAATTAAATAATTTACCTAATACTTCCTTTGATGCTTATAAAATTTATGTTCTAGTGAAAATAATTGAAAACTGTAACTGATTTCTCTTAGTGAATACTTGTTATACTGAAAGTTGTTAATGACAGCGATAACCGACTCTGCATATTATCACTGTTACTTTTTTTGAAATATAATATTCATTTTAATTTGTTAAGTGTAGTCACATTAATTTTTTTTAGTTTGTGTTTTTAAGAGGCATGTTTTATATTTCTGTTTAAGGCTACATATTCCAGACAATTGCATAAATATATTTAAAAATATAGTTTATAGTACGTTAAAATAAATTGTGTTTTATTAATGTTACATAAATTAACCAATTTAAGAAATATATGTCATTAAGTATATGTTTTGTATTACGTTTAAACGGTCAATATGTATTAGTTTGATGAATCACATAACTATTTTACTTAATGAGTAAAAAAATATTAATATCATAGAGAAGTGTTTTGTATGTTTCATAAAATAAATGTTTAGTGAATATATTGTTATAGATCACACAAAAAAACTGTAGAAAACGTGTTTTTAATACAAGGATATTTTCAAATTATAAATGTCAGAGAAATAAAACTCAAAAAGAGAAAGCGGGATTAAAAAAGTGTTCTCTTTAGGCCATATAATTAAATTCTTCTTTGACATAAAAACATTTGACTTGAAAAGTTGATTGCACAGACGCTACAAAGAATAACGTTAAACAAACTTTGAGATGTATTTAATAGGGTGGGTAGAAAAATCAACATTTTTTTTCAAACGCTCTAGAGCAGAAAAGTTGCCATATGGTCTAACAGGAAAATTGAATTATAAAAGACCGAAATTGGTTAACATCTTCCGGCTAAGCAACTCACTTTAAAATTTTTTGAATGTATTGAAAATGTATTGAACAAACTAAAATAAAATACCATAGGGGAAAATACTTGTTTAAAAACGTGAGTTTTTGATAAAAAAATATTATTTCATTAATAAATGAGGTGTTTCTTCTAAAAAAGTTCTACAAAACTCGTTGAATTTCGAAATTTACTCTTTTTCAATGTGTAACTCTTCGCTAGTTTTGCAATAATAAACAAACGTACCCAGAACTCACCACGACGAGGTTGTTGTACTTTGAGTTCCACCCACACCCTATCCAACCAGCATCCATAAGGTTTGCTATTTACATGATATTCTATTCTACTTACATATTTTGTACACATTAATTACAAACATTGGTTTTGATCACCTTGGTTTTACATTGAATTTGCAAGTCTCCCACACTTTTAAATCCTTATTTTGTGGAGAATTGAGGCATAATTGACCGAGACTTTAGCGTTGATAAAATATAGCCATATCCGTTCTCAAAGCCACAAACCTTAGAAGCCTCTGTCACAAGCTTGACAATCCTTTATACAGCCTAGGCATGACAGGCAAACTTTTTATTTCTCCAACAAGCTTGGTAGCAGAACTAATAATATCATCATTTCTCTTATATCATCCTCACTTAGATTCCGCAAAATTGGGGGAGGATTAAAGGCACATGTGTTCCAATCAATTATTTCTGTATAGTCTTGAACTTCATCGTTTAGATATGGAGTTCTTCTAATTGTCTTCTTTTTAGGGACAGCATTTCTCACCATAAAAATCCTTCTGTACCAAAGTTCTTGAATGTGAGTGCCTTCTTTAGTCCACAAGCATTGCCAACAAAAGATTTTCTGAATAAGCGCAGAATGCATAGCGTTGTATTACAGGATCGACGACTTTTAGAAGTTCATTAGATAGATACCTTGTTATTTTTATTGATTGATAGACATGTTTTGGCCCATCTGAAAAATACTTGACTTTCATTATTTCAAACCACAAAGGCATATATCATGGTACTAGAAACATAAGAGGGTATTTCCACATTAGGTCAAATATCAAGTTATTATTGTTTCTGATTTAATGAATGGTGCTTTATTGGCTAAAACATAAAAAAATTCAAAAAAATATAAAACCCATAGATTTTAAAGTTTGAAATGTACTGTTGATATCAAAGAAAGTTATATCCATCACCAGTTACGTTAAAAACAAAGTATATCCATTTCAACCAATCAAAGGCCTCTTGCTAGCTTAGTGGCTAGCACTTCTGTTTCATATGCACGGGGTTCAAATCCCGGGAGGTCCACTACAAATTTGCTTTGAGGGGTTTGGACCATAGTCCCATAACAACTTTTGTACACTAATTAAAAAATGCCACTTGCATAAATAGATAAAAAAAGCATTGCTTAGGTCATGTTGTTTGCAGTTCTATCTGGCATCTGTCACCGTTGTGCTATCTGGCATCAGTTATTGTTTGATTAATTTAACTTTAATTTGCTGTGAAGCGCAATGTAATAGTAACAAAAAATAAATGCTGGTTATTATTAAAATATAACCCAAACGAGGCAGTGCTTTTATAATTTTGTAGTCAAAATTAAGGAATAAAATTATTATTTGCATGATCTGACGATGTTTCAATCTACTTGTGTTTCATTAGTGCAAAACATTATATCACCAATTTACAAACAAATTAATGTGTATCCAGCATTTTGAATACAACATTTTCTCAAAACTAATCTAAAAATGTATAATGTTTAATTAAATAATGGTGTGTGTATATTTTCATCTTCATTTAGAAGAAAAGTCTAACTCCCTAACACTTAGGGTCATTGCACTACAGCTTTTTGGCTCACCTTTAAAATTTACCAGACCGGAGATATTTTCTTTTGATTCTAGTACCCTAAATGATTTCAAAATAAAGCCTAAAATATTTTTTAAATTGTCTGAAGGATCTGGTGTATTTATGTAGATCATCAGAGCTCGGTTAGCCACAGTAAGCCATTAGGAAAGGGACAAAGGACAAGGGTCTCGGTTGGCCAAGTTTTCTGGACAGTTCCTGAAGATATTGCCTTAGATATAACTAATAAATATTGTTGGTATTTACTCAGTAGGTTCCTTTCTATGTCAGGAATACAAATCTTAATTGGTCCATAACCAATTGGAGGTAGTTTTTCGCAGTCATTCAATTGCTGTTTGATTAGCCCAAAAAAAGATTTGGGTCGTACTGTCTGGCCATCGATGTTTTATCTTTTGTGGTAGCTGCCATAGCTGGGAGATCACAAAATAGTGACAATCCAGCTACCAGATTTGTTGCTCGTTTAGATCTACCAGGGTGTACGTACAGCTTTAAAGAATTGCTGTACAAGTGAACAACATCACACCCCAATCAATAGATCACATAGTTACAGAGTACCCCCTGTACTCTTTTACGGAGGGATTGGTCAGCCTACACAGAATCAGTGAGGCAGCGTTAGATGGCTCTATGGATTGGACTTAGCTTTGTGAAATGAGATCACATTACATTTTATAATCATTGAATATATAATCATGACTTTTGGATAGTTATTCAAATATACATTGCAGATTTATAATTAACAACTGGGAGCTGACAAAAAAAAACCATACGATATATTTATATAGATTACGACATTTTGATAAAAAAAAAAAAAAAAAAATGGAATCTATTGGTATCAGGGGTGTGGCAAAGCAGTGGTAGGGTCCAACAGGTTAAAATACAAGACAATTTAAGCGCCCCGCTTGTTATAAAAAGGGGTGTTCCTCAGGGTGCTGTACTCTCAGCAAATCTCTTTATAATTTTTATTGATGATTTACTTAAGCAACATTTTATTGGAAGAATAAGTGAATTTGCAGATGACATCGCTTTTAACCATACAAACAAAAACAAACAAACTGTATATTCGGAAATGAACAAAGACTTGATTTCTCTGAGAAACTGGTGTACTAATAATAAAATGATAGTTAATGTTTAAAAAATTAAGTTTATTAATTTTGGTTTCAAGAGCTTTAATTTTGACTATCCATTATATTCAATATATTAGTACTCTATTGACTGTAAGGGATACTGTATACTATTGACTGTACTGGATGTAACTGTGTACCAGTTGAAAAGGTTGACAGTTTCAAATATTTAGGGGTCTATCTTGATGAACGTTTATCTTGGAAGAAACACAAATTACAAATGCACAGACAGATTAAATTTAACGTAAAAATTCTACTTTTTAATAAACTTTTGTCACACACAACTTTTAATTTCTCTATATTATGCCTTAACTCAGTCTAGATTGCAGTACGGAATTTTATGCTGGGGAGGAACTTATAAATATCTCATCAATAATTTAAGAAAATCTCAAAATAAATTTATTAGATTAATTCTTAAGAAAAATAGACAATAGCATTCTTTTTTTTTATATTGTCAAATGGGTGTAATGTCTTTACAACTTTTGTTTATTTTCAAAACACTAAAGCAATTTTATATAAGGAATGGAAATAGAGGTTCAACCAGGGTGCGTCCTGAACTTAAAAGCAATATTCAAAGACTATGCATAAAACCAAAAGTTAATAAGTTTTTCTTCAGGCACTCATTATCTTGGACCAAATTATTTTAATAAACTAAATTCAAATATTAAAGAAAGTCCAAATTTAAAAGCCTTTTGCAAAAGGGTAAAATATTGGTTGTTTACTTTACATGAAAATTCTTTTTTGGAGGAATATCTCGCATGAGCTGATTTTGCTCCTTTTTGTATTTTCGAAATATAAATGATAGTATTCGGTGGGATATACGATTTTCATTATTTAACCTATTTCAACAGATTATATATTGATGTAAATACTGTGTTAAATAGGTATTTATATTTTCAATTGATGTTTTTCCTGTTGTTTTTGTTTAAAGTTATGATGGTTGATAGTTTTTGTTTTGTTTAATTCTGTCTATATTATTCATAATATAGACAGAATTAAGTACATATGACATAATTTGTGTGTATTATATTTGATATATTTGGGTATTTGTCTCAAATATGAAAATGTTTTAGTCTACTTTAGTAGTATTACTTCTGTATATATGTAAATATATCATTATTACTATTTAAGCAGATGCCACAGTTAGCCATTTTTATCTGTTGATTATGTAAATGTACTGGACTCATCAACCACAACTACTGGAAAACTGTGGTTGATTAATTCCGAGAGTTGTAATTTTTTGTTCATAATTATGTATTATTTGAAGGAATAAATCAATATTTCATATATATATATATATCGATGTGTTGGAATAAGTGTAGGAGAGGTGGCTCATTAAAACGAAGGTGACGTATACTCCACGGTAGGGGATGTCTAATGTGATTTTTAAGTTTTTGGGTAACACCACTCTTCCTTCCGGTGTTAGTCACAGTGCCATCACAACCTACCACTTCCAGATTTTCCAGAAAACAGAATGTTTTTCAAAATACGAGGTAATAGTGCAGGAAGTGCAGGATCTGCTGTAAAACTGCATGATTGAGAAACGTGTCCGATACAGACTGATCCAGGTTCCTGACAAGACAGTAGTGCTCCTCTTTGATAGTTTTGCGGAATCACTTATTATTCAGTTTTTCTACGAAAAACATATCGTCTTTTCGACCATGGAAGAAAAGACCCCAGCTTTCCTTGGGAGGTGTAAATTGTTTAATCAATGCTTTCCTAACAAGACTCTTGTCTCTTCTTATTTTACTTATGTCAATGACAGAGGAAGCGTCAATGTCGGTTATTTTTCCAAAGCCTTGCAAAACACTTAATGCAATGATAGCCTTTGCCCAATCAGACACTTCAAGGTGATCACTATTTAGCGCTGTTGCACCAAGTCGAACTCTCATTTGCCATTTTGGTTTTTTACTCGATGAACTTGGCTTACATTAATTATCTTCACACTTCCCTCCAGTAGTACTTTCGTTACTTATATCATTTTTGAAGAACCTTGTTATATTACTCGAGAATTTGCCTTTAGTGCTTAAACTTAGTATCCGCTTGATTGGTTATTGGTGGGGGGGGAGAGGCCTAGCAAACAACCAAGGGCACTTGTGTCTATTTTTCTGTTTATCTCTTATCTCTTGCAGTAGTTCTTACTGCGTTTAGTGATCACGCGTTTCCTTTGTTCTAGACAGCAAGTCACAGCTGCAGTGAAATCATGACATTTTGTAAATTTTTAATGATTTCTATGATTTTGTGCTAACAAAAAGCATTCAGTAATTGATCTTAATTTATTTTGTATACATCAATTTAACTATAAACTAGGCTAATAGCACCAGAGTGTCAATATTTGATTAAAAGAAAACTGCTTATAAAATTACTCAAATATCGGAATTTAGGGAAGTTTTCAAAATCTTTAAGTGCGTAGCGCGACCAGAAGATGTTAACGGATTTCGGTCATTTATATGTCATTTTTCTTCTTACATCATAGGGCAACTGTTCTGCCCTAGAGCATTTGAAAAGAAAAATGTTAATATTTCTCATCCCATCCAAGTATTTAATTTATCTAAACGAAACGTTAAAAATAGTAAAATCGTTTTATATTTTGAAATATTATACCTTTCACCCAATAGAAATATGTTATCGTTTTATGAAATTATAAGTTTTAAAAAACGTAAATGTTTATATTATACTTTCCTAATAAATTTTTTAAAATTACTTTCAATTAACTAATTATGATTGTAAATAATATTAATTGAACGTAGTTTACAAACTAAAAAATAAAATAAAATAAAAAATACAGACAATCATGCGTCACGTGGAGTTAATTTATACGTGAAAAACAATGTCATGAGCTTAAAAAATGCCTTAAACTACCAATTTGTTCTTGCAATATTGTCTAACAACTTATCAATATCTGATTCAAAATTTTTAGCAATATTTTGTTTTAATTTGTAAATCATGTTTTTGTTGATTAAAACTGTAGCTACTGATTACATAGTGTTTAATTTTTAGTATTGATTATAGGGTTTTTACGGTAATTAATGAAGTTTCGATGAAAGATTAAAACAGTTCATTATATCCAATTTTACAAATTATTTTAAATTAATGTAGCTTCATTTTTATATCATTAATATTTTGAACTTTAAAAATACATTATATATTTCAATAGATTATGACATAGTACTAAGTGATATAAAGATCCATTGAAAAATGGTTAGAATAATGTTCAATGTTCAAACCTCGATGTTGCTTGACTTCGTTATCTTGCGATAACGTCGGAACCCTTTGGTCAAAGCTACTAGAACAGTATTAAATAAAGCACAGTTTTGTCCTAGTTTTATAAATAATATATAAAGTATAAAGCTCAACTCGTAAAGCTAATCAAGTTTGTAACTTATCTGGCACAAGTATGTCATGGACTCCTCCATCGATATTCTGATCCACCTATAAACGATATATCGGTGTAACCATTCTCTTCAATATATTAATTTTGAACGTGGTTCAGACGATTCAGCTTGGTAATTACAGCGTGTATAGCGTTAGATCTTCATGGATTCAGGGCTCTTGCGTCACTGTCATGTTTCTTCTTCGTATCTTGAATAATTGTTGAAGACATTTGAAAATATTTCAAAATCATTGTAACCGAATAGTTTTTAATTTTGGTAAATTCGATTACATTACCAAAGTTGTTGTCCACAATTCAATAATGAAATTAGCCGATATGAGATAAATTAAAGTATTAAAGACACTTTACTTATTGCTACACAGCAATAAAACTAAATATTTAGCTGGTAGGTTTGAATTTATTTAAGAAAGAAGTTCACGGGATCTTTTCATTTTAGTTACAGTATGCATTGGTAAGAATGTATTTTACTGTAGTCTCTTTAGTACAACACATTTATTACCTATACCAAATATTCTTGTTTTAAATAAGACTTATTATTTTTTCCCCTATTGTATAGCTTAGTATTTTGTTTTAGGATAAATTGTAAGTAAAGGCCTAATGGCTCTAAATTGGCCATTTTGTAAGTAATAATTATTTGCAAATAAAGACATTCATTATTATTATTGTTAGTTCTAACATTTGATCATGTTATTAAAAATATTTCCCAACAATTTATTACAGCCAAAATTATATTAATCCCTGATATCTTTTTAGATCTGTACAATATCTATGTATTTTTTATTGACTTAACAGAACAATTATAATAAGTAATCAAGGGTAACTTGATTGATAATAAACATTAAGGGTATCAAAACTATTTATTTAATATTAAAGATTTTCCAGGACTCCTAAAGATCATCAATATACCATTAATGTACTAATACAAATGAGTTAAGATTTGTTTAGGGCAAACCAAAAATATAAATATAAACCCTTTTAAAAGCATTTATATGTTTTTAATTAGTTAAAATCAGATAATAAAACACATTACGTAGTTACTGAAAGTTAAAGATAAAGTTGTAAAAAGAGACTTTGACAAACTTGAAACTTGTCTAAGTTGAACAAATGACAGCAGAGATTACGTACAATCTTAGGTTGGAAAACTTATTTAATCTTCACTTTACTTTCTTGAATGATTTCACAAGTTAAACTGAGTTTGGTATATAGAATATGACAGGTTTTCACTATTTTAATGTTACACGAAACATTGATTTATTATAAAACTATTATTGAAAAGAAACAGAAATTGTTGGCAGCTAATATTTAATCAAAATATTCTAAATTTATAAAATAAGTGTATTATATATAAAACTTATTCCAGTATACTTGGATAGTCAGAAAAAAAAAATAGAAAAATAATTATATAATAAACTAAAGCACTACTTTACCGCAATTAAAATTGAAAACGAATAGAAATTTAAACTATAGCACCATACTTATGGCCATGATTTCATTGTATAACAATTCATTAATTATTTTATATATATCTGTATAAATATCTGTAATAAACGAATATTATGACTACACTATATTATGAGTACACTAAATTATGACTAAACTATATTATGAGTACACTATATTGTGAGTACACTATATTATGACTACACTATATTGTGAGTACACTATATTATGAGTACACTGTATTGTGACTACACTATATTATGTGTACACTATATTGTGAGTACACTATATTATGAGTACACTGTATTATGACTAAACTATATTATGTGTACACTATATTGTCAGTACACTATATTATGAGTACACTGTATTATGAATACACTATATTATGTGTATACTATATTGTGAGTACACTATATTATGAGTACACTGTATTATGACTAAACTATATTATGTGTACACTATATTATGAGTACACTGTATTATGACTACACTGTATTATGACCACACTATGTTATGACTACACTATATTATGAGTACACTATATTATGAATACACTACACTATATTATGAGTACGCTATATTATGAGTAAACTATATTATGAGTACACTTCACTATATTATGAGTACACTATATTATGAGTAAACTATATTATGAGTACACTATATTATGAGTAAACTATATTATGAATACACTACACTATATTATGAGTACACTATATTAATTTAATTTATTCCTACTACTTAACTCACCCTTAATGCTGGCTTAGTTATGAATTGGCTTGTGGATAAAACAGATTCTCTAATATTATGTCGAGGGTAAGAGTTGCTGCACCTGTAAAACTGTAATTAACTTTTGAAATCCCAGAAAAGATTCATACAAACATCAACATAGTGTCATCCATTTTATTAGATGCAAAGTTATATGATCAATAATTCTAATAATAATAATAATTGATGAATTTTTAGAGTGGATTATTCATATAAATGTGTTATTCATATAAGTTTTATTCATATAAATAATACGAATTTAGGAATACGAAAGTAGGAAATTTAAATTTGATTAAACTACAATAACTAACATAACCTTCAACTCTGAAAAATATTTAATATATTAAAAAATGTCATATAATTATTACGTATACTTATTTTAGGTTATTGTAAAATATTTTATCACTTAGTCAAATCTTTCTATTTTCGTTCAAATTTAAGATTAACGTATTAAATTACAATATATTTATAAACTATTGGGAAACACTAAAGTGACACAGATATCGACTGATTAACATTAAATGTAGTCTTATTGGAAACTTTAATTTTTACATGTACCACACTTTTAATCATTAATTATTTAGCAAATCCTCTTAAGAAGTTTGGTGAATTGACAACTCCGATGGAAAAGCTAACCAAACTGATAAAAGTTTTAATGAAAAGGAGTTAACTTGTGTGTAATGATGGTCAAACTATCATGTTCATTACACTAATAATGAGCTAAGTTTGTCACCAGCTACTTATGAATTCCAGTTGTCATACATTTAGTCGGTTCATACATTTTCCTTTAGTAAACAGTTTTTAACAATTTAAGTAAACCAATAAGTTTACATGACTGCTTATAGTTTTTATAAATTCATATATGTCGTATGGTTTGTCAGCTACCATTTTTTCATTATAAAGCTGCGATATATATTTAGATAAATATCCAAAAGTCATGATTGTATATCCATTAAAAAAAGAATATAAATTAATGTTAACATATCATATCATACTATATTTATAGGTATATTGTAACAAGTGACCTAATTATTATTACATTTGTACTATGGTACTCAGTAAATATTATTATGATTAACAATAATACTACATTAATTTATTTATTGCACTTTAATACCTAATGACATATTACAAAATTAGTTATACATTTATTTTGTATCTGATGGAAACAATCTAGATGAGATCACATTTATTATAGGCTAAATTTAGTGTGAGTACACTTTCAAGTGAAATTATAAATCTTTGGATAGCAAATTAAGCACTTTAAAAAAATGTATAAACATTTAAACACCAGGAAAAACTTAAATGACCATTTCCAACGACCATCACATCTATAGTAGACAAGTAATTTCAATATTCCTTGATTTTTAGTAGAAATATAATTTCATAAAAACAATGTAAACAGGAAGAAATAAAGTAGTTCAATTTAGTGCGTCCGGTTTTAAATACAGGAAGTATTCAAAGGCAAGGCACTTAGGGTTGGGGTGAGTTTACGAGCTTAAGTGCCTCATTAGGGAGGGATAGCCTGAAGGAGAGTATAAGTAAGTATTTTAATATCATTGTATGATTTTATTTAACTATATTTTATAGGGTTCATACTGTAAATTAATGTAAAATGGACAGTTTATTCTTATGTTGCGTAAAATGACTTGGTTCAAGAGTAAGCATTGTACCAATAAAACACTTGCTATATGTGATGGTTTAAAAATCTTCAAAAGTTGATTGTAATATATGCAAATTATAAATATTTACTCTAATGTTTATAAATAATAGATGCTTACTTGTAATTTTAATAGTTGAAATGAGAACAAAGTTAGTTATTTATTTTACTTAATATGTTCAATAAGCTTTCCACTGGATTTCTAACAAGTTGATTTGTTAACATTTAATAATTGTTTCCTGATTTTATGTTACTGAGAGGCATTTTTTATGAAAAAATCAATACTGTATATTAAGTGTTTAAACATTTGAATCTACCCTTTACCAATTCAACATAAAGAAATTTTAAAGAACGTAAAGCATATTTTTCTGATATAAATTATTCTTTATGAAAATATTTACAAGACATTTTTTTGTCTCTCAAAGTTCAACTACATTTTTAATTCCAATGTATGCCGAGTGGTTTTTCTAAACATTCCAATTTAGTTTATCTTAAGAGAAAGAAAATTGTTAATTCAAACTTGATCGATGGTATTTATTCTGGTAATTTAATCTATATTATTGGGGCTAACTCTCAATATTCATTATTGTAGTTTAGTAATAATTATTATTAATAATTAATAAATAATATTTCTAATGTAATTATTTTGCTATCTAGAATTAATTAAAATGACAACAATTGTATTATTCATTAATTGGTTAATGCTTCAAACTTAATTTAAAAAATCAAATGTCCTTTAAAGTAATAATTTGCATATGTAAAGTAAAAAAAAAAAAAAAAATGTAAAGTAATAACAAAAAAATTGGTCTGCAAATGTCCCAAGATAAATTTGATTACAATCATCGTTTTTTGTAATTAATTTACAAGTGAATGAAATTTTGATATTTATAACATGTAAGAAATACCGTATACATTATGATCAATTAAAATCTGTGTGAGGACAATATACTGATTATGTAATATTTGTTTAGCTTCAAAAGGCAGTGGCCCTATATTTTTCAGGATGGTCATTAGAAGTATATGCTCGAGAAATGAGAAAATAAGTAACAATATTGTAGAGGATTTGCTCAAAAGAACAGAAATAATTTCTGCTTCAGGCGACAATATGTGTTATATTACACAAATATTAAATTGTTTTTTATCAACAGAATAGTAAAAGCACTCATATGTACAACTAGACAAATTTAAAGATCACTCAAATAAATTTTACCAAATTAATTTTTTTAAAGTGTGATTTGGTACTAAGACCATATTCATAAATAACTGAACTGAACTGTTTGTTATTATTGTTTAAAGTTTGAAATATTATTACTTCTTTTGTTTGTTTCTGTTGTATATATTGTGTTTTTGGGATATGTATTTTATGTAAATAAAGGTATTTAGTTTCAATATGAAGATTGTAAATATATAATTAAGGTAATTTAGGTAGAGATAAGGCAACTGTTTGGTCTATTAGTGTAGTGGTAAGAAGTGCTAGTGAAGTGTTCACGGCCATCTTTACTGGCAAAGATGGCTTAGAATATTTCAAGACAAATTTTGTTCTTGTATATTGTATTATTGTAATTAATTAAGGAAATAAATCATTTAATTATTTATGTACTTTATATGTAGTCTATACTACATTTGTATTTTATATGTAGCCTATACTACATATGTACTTTATTGTAGCCTATACTACACATGCACTTTATATGTAGCCTATACTACATATGTACTTTATATGTAGTCTATACTACATATGTATTTTATATGTAGCCTATACTACACAAGTGCTTTATATGTAGCCTATACTACACATGTACATTATATGTAGTCTGTACTACATATGTACTTTGTATGAAGTCTATACTACAAATAAAACAATTTTAAGTGAATTAAAATTTTACGTATCAATGTACTTAGACTTGAAGTTTTTTGTTTTTTTTGTGTGGTCCAACATAAATTTTTCTATTTATTCACATTTTAACTGTTGTTTTCCTTATTAGATTAATGATGAGTACAAAAAGTTCATATTAAAACAATGTATGAATATGTAGTTATTAAGTAGTGAGATATTCAGATGATTTTGATACCATTAATTGTAATAACAAATATCACGTGACCTAAAACCTTTTTATAATAAAGAGTTTATTTTAATGTAGAGGACAGAGCATAACATACTACTAGCTAAGGAACAGTTGATGCTAAGCAGGATTTTTCAGATAAAAAACACAAACAAAAAACGGTATGCAGGAAGCTTTTAAAAGTGGTCAGGGAACTAACACTAGTGTTCATAACGTGTCAATGTTAGTATCGTCTGAGCTGATTAGTTATTTATAATAATTATTTTCATGGTTAAGTTAAATGACTATATTGATTAAAACTAACTTCTCATATAAGTAAACTCTTACAATTTATCTGAATTAAATAACTCTATGAAATATATTTGCAGAATATATTATATTAATCATATCTGTACAGTTGGAAAATATAAATAAGAACTTTCCATATACATATAACACTTTTTCATAAAAAAACACTAATAGTGTCATTTAAAAATATATATAATGTTGATAAAATATTGTATCTATATCTACATAATTTCAATATAACTTTCAGTCTATATATATATATGTTTGTTTTGAATGTGCTGTTACATTATTGAATAGAAGCACCAAAAATTATCATCTCCTGAGAAGCAATTTCATATATTCCATTTTCCCACATTTCCACAAGTGCTTACTGGTATTGAAGTTAATATTGTCTTCAGTTATAAAACCTCTACGTTCCTTGACTTTTATTTTGGGTTATTATCAATAAAGGATTTTCTTGTCAGAAAAACAATTTCAAACACATTTTATACTCTTCAGTGAATTCACAAAACTACTTTATGTCATCTACAAAATGAACGTAATTTCTTTAATCCGCTTGATTAAATATCCATCAGTACAACTAAAACACACCAAATATCAAAATTAGTTAAATAAGCCAGGATTGTATAAAACGTGTTGGTTATATCGGTTTGAAGATGTCAGTTGGCTATGACTATTGTATAAAACGTGTTGGTTATATATCGGTTTGAAGATGTCAGTTGGCTATGACTATTGTATAAAACGTGTTGGTTATATATCGGTTTAAAGATGTCAGTTGGCTATGACTATTGTATAAAACGTGTTGGTTATATCGGTTTGAAGATGTCAGTTGGCTATGACTATTGTATAAAACGTGTTGGTTATATCGGTTTGAAGATGTCAGTTGGCTATGACTATTGTATAAAACGTGTTGGTTATATATCGGTTTAAAGATGTCAGTTGGCTATGACTATTGTATAAAACGTGTTGGTTATATCGGTTTGAAGATGTCAGTTGGCTATGACTATTGTAAAAAACGTGTTGGTTATATCGGTTTGAAGATGTAGGTTGGCTATGACTATTGTATAAAACGTGTTGGCTATATCGGTTTGAAGATGTCAGTTGGCTATGACTATTGTATAAAACGTGTTGGTTATATATCGGTTTGAAGATGTCAGTTGGCTATGACTACTGTATAAAACGTGTTGGTTATATATCGGTTTAAAGATTTCAGTTGGCTATGACTATTGTATAAAACGTGTTGGTTATATCGGTTTGAAGATGTCAGTTGGCTATGACTATTGTATAAAACGTGTTGGTTATATCGGTTTGAAGATGTCAGTTGGCTATGAGTATTGTATAAAACGTGTTGGCTATATCGGTTTGAAGATGTCAGTTGGCTATGCCTATTGTATAAAACGTGTTGGCTATATCGGTTTGAAGATGTCAGTTGGCTATGACTATTGTATAAAACGGGTTGGCTATATCGGTTTTAAGATGTCAGTTGGTTATGACTATTGTATAAAACGTGTTGGCTATATCGGTTTGAAGATGTCAGTTGGCTATGACTATTGTATAAAACGTGTTGGCTATATCGGTTTGAGGTTGTCAGTTGGTCTATTACTATTGTATAAAACGTGTTGGCTATATCGGTTTGAAGATGTCAGTTGGCTATGACTATTGTATAAAACGGGTTGGCTATATCGGTTTTAAGATGTCAGTTGGCTATGACTATTGTATAAAACGTGTTGGCTATATCAGTTTGAAGATGTCAGATGGCTATGACTATTGTATAAAACGTGTTGGTTATATATCGGTTTGAAGATGTCAGTTGGCTATGACTATTGTAAAAAAGGGGTTGGTTATATATCGGTTTAAAGATGTCAGTTGGCTATGACTATTGTATAAAACGTGTTGGTTATATCGGTTTGAATATGTCAGTTGGCTATGACTATTGTATAAAACGTGTTGGTTATATCGGTTTGAAGATGTCAGTTGGCTATGACTATTGTATAAAACGTGTTGGTTATATCGGTTTGAAGATGTCAGTTGGCTATGACTATTGTATAAAACGTGTTGGTTATATAGGTTTGAAGATGTCAGTTGGCTATGACTATTGTATAAAACGTGTTGGTTATATATCGGTTTAAAGATGTCAGTTGGCTATGACTATTGTATAAAACGTGTTGGTTATATCGGTTTCAAGATGTCAGTTGGTCTATGACTTTTGTATAAAAAGTGTTGGTTATATATCGGTTTAAAGATGTCAGTTGGCTATGACTATTGTATAAAACGTGTTGGTTATATAGGTTTGAAGATGTCAGTTGGCTCTGACTATTGTATAAAACGTGTTGGTTATATAGGTTTGAAGATGTCAGTTGGCTATGACTATTGTATAAAACGTGTTGGTTATATCGGTTTGAAGATGTCAGTTGGCTATGACTATTGTATAAAACGTGTTGGTTATATATCGGTTTGAAGATGTCAGTTGGCTATGACTACTGTATAAAACGTGTTGGTTATATATCGGTTTAAAGATTTCAGTTGGCTATGACTATTGTATAAAACGTGTTGGTTATATCGGTTTGAAGATGTCAGTTGGCTATGACTATTGTATAAAACGTGTTGGTTATATCGGTTTGAAGATGTCAGTTGGCTATGAGTATTGTATAAAACGTGTTGGCTATATCGGTTTGAAGATGTCAGTTGGCTATGCCTATTGTATAAAACGTGTTGGCTATATCGGTTTGAAGATGTCAGTTGGCTATGACTATTGTATAAAACGGGTTGGCTATATCGGTTTTAAGATGTCAGTTGGCTATGACTATTGTATAAAACGTGTTGGCTATATCGGTTTGAAGATGTCAGTTGGCTATGACTATTGTATAAAACGTGTTGGCTATATCAGTTTGAGGTTGTCAGTTGGTCTATGACTATTGTATAAAACATGTTGGCTATATCGGTTTGAAGATGTCAGTTGGCTATGACTATTGTATAAAACGTGTTGGTTATATCAGTTTGAAGATGTCAGTTGGCTATGACTATTGTATAAAACGTGTTGGCTATATCGGTTTGAAGATGTCAGTTGGCTATGACAATTGTATAAAACATGTTGGCTATATCGGTTTGAAGATTTCAGTTGGCTATGACTATTGTATAAAACGTGTTGGTTATATCGGTTTGAAGATGTCAGTTGGCTATGACTATTGTATAAAACGTGTTGGCTATATCGGTTTGAAGATGTCAGTGTGCTATGACTATTGTATAAAACGTGTTGGCTATATCGGTTTGAAGATGTCAGATGGCTATGACTATTGTATAAAACGTGTTGGTTATATATCGGTTTGAAGATGTCAGTTGGCTATGACTATTGTATAAAACGTGTTGGTTATATCGGTTTGAAGATGTCAGTTGGCTATGACTATTGTATAAAACGTGTTGATTATATAGGTTTGAAGATGTCAGTTGGCTATGAGTATTGTATAAAACGTGTTGGCTATATCGGTTTGAAGATGTCAGTTAGCTATGACTATTGTATAAAACGTGTTGGCTATATCGGTTTGAAGATGTCAGTTGGCTATGACTATTATATAAAACGTGTTGGCTATATCGGTTTGAAGATGTCAGTTGGCTATGACTATTGTATAAAACGTGTTGGCTATATCGGTTTGAAGATGTCAGTTGGCTATGACTATTGTATAAAACGTGTTGGCTATATCGGTTTGAAGATGTCAGTTGGCCATGACTATTGTATAAAACGTGTTGGCTATATCGGTTTGAAGATGTCAGTTGGCTATGACTATTGTATAAAACGTGTTGGCTATATCGGTTTGAGGTTGTTATTTGGTCTATGACTATTGTATAAAACGTGTTGGCTGTATCGGTTTGAAGATGTCAGTTGGCTATGACTATTGTATAAAACGTGTTGGCTATATCGGTTTGAAGATGTCAGTTGGTCTATAACTATTGTATAAAACGTGTTGGCTATATCGGTTTGAAGATGTCAGTTGGCTATGACTATTGTATAAAACGTGTTGGCTATATCGGTTTGAAGATGTCAGTTGGCTATGACTATTGTATAAAACGTGTTGGTTATATATCGGTTTGAAGATGTCAGTTGGCTATGACTATTGTATAAAACGTGTTGGTTATATATCGGTTTAAAGATGTCAGTTGGCTATGACTATTGTATAAAACGTGTTGGTTATATCGGTTTGAAGATGTCAGTTGGTCTATGACTTTTGTATAAAACGTGTTGGTTATATATAGGTTTAAAGATGTCAGTTGGCTATGACTATTGTATAAAACGTGTTGGTTGTATAGGTTTGAAGATGTCAGTTGGCTATGACTATTGTATAAAACGTGTTGGTTATATCGGTTTGAAGATGTCAGTTGGCTATGACTATTGTATAAAACGTGTTGGTTATATAGGTTTGAAGATGTCAGTTGGCTATGAGTATTGTATAAAACGTGTTGGCTATATCGGTTTGAAGATGTCAGTTGGCTATGACTATTGTATAAAACGTGTTGGCTATATCGGTTTGAAGATGTCAGTTGGCTATGACTATTGTATAAAACGTGTTGGCTATATCGGTTTGAAGATGTCAGTTGGCTATGACTATTGTATAAAACGTGTTGGCTATATCGGTTTGAAGATGTCAGTTAGCTATGACTATTGTATAAAACGTGTTGGCTATATCGGTTTGAAGATGTCAGTTGGCTATGACTATTGTATAAAACGTGTTGGTTATATATCGGTTTGAAGATGTCAGTTGGCTATGACTATTGTATAAAACGTGTTGGTTATATATCGGTTTAAAGATGTCAGTTGGCTATGACTATTGTATAAAACGTGTTGGTTATATTGGTTTGAAGATGTCAGTTGGCTATGACTATTGTAAAAAACGTGTTGGTTATATCGGTTTGAAGATGTCAGTTGGCTATGACTATTGTATAAAACGTGTTGGCTATATCGGTTTGAAGATGTCAGTTGGCTATGACTATTGTATAAAAAGTGTTGGTTATATATCGGTTTGAAGATGTCAGTTGGCTATGACTACTGTATAAAACGTGTTGGTTATATATCGGTTTAAAGATGTCAGTTGGCTATGACTATTGTATAAAACGTGTTGGTTATATCGGTTTGAAGATGTCAGTTGGCTATGACTATTGTATAAAACGTGTTGGTTATATCGGTTTGAAGATGTCAGTTGGCTATGACTATTGTATAAAACGTGTTGGTTATATCGGTTTGAAGATGTCAGTTGGCTATGAGTATTGTATAAAACGTGTTGGCTATATCGGTTTGAAGATGTCAGTTGGCTATGACTATTGTATAAAACGTGTTGGCTATATCGGTTTGAAGATGTCAGTTGGCTATGACTATTGTATAAAACGGGTTGGCTATATCGGTTTGAAAATGTCAGTTGGCTATGACTATTGTATAAAACGTGTTGGCTATATCGGTTTGAAGATGTCAGTTGGCTATGACTATTGTATAAAACGTGTTGGCTATATCGGTTTGAGGTTGTTATTTGGTCTATGACTATTGTATAAAACGTGTTGGCTATATCGGTTTGAAGATGTCAGTTGGCTATGACTATTGTATAAAACGTGTTGGTTATATCAGTTTGAAGATGTCAGTTGGCTATGACTATTGTATAAAACGTGTTGGCTATATCGGTTTGAAGATGTCAGTTGGCTATGACTATTGTATAAAACGTGTTGGCTATATCGGTTTGAAGATGTCAGTTGGCTATGACTATTGTATAAAACGTGTTGGCTATATCGGTTTGAAGATGTCAGATGGCTATGACTATTGTATAAAACGTGTTGGTTATATATCGGTTTGAAGATGTCAGTTGGCTATGACTATTGTAAAAAAGGGGTTGGTTATATATCGGTTTAAAGATGTCAGTTGGCTATGACTATTGTATAAAACGTGTTGGTTATATCGGTTTGAAGATGTCAGTTGGCTATGACTATTATATAAAACGTGTTGGTTATATCGGTTTGAAGATGTCAGTTGGCTATGACTATTGTATAAAACGTGTTGGTTATATAGGTTTGAAGATGTCAGTTGGCTATGACTATTGTATAAAACGTGTTGGCTAATTCGGTTTGAAGATGTCAGTTAGCTATGACTATTGTATAAAACGTGTTGGCTATATCGGTTTGAAGATGTCAGTTGGCTATGACTATTGTATAGAACGTGTTGGCTATATCGGTTTGAAGATGTCAGTTGGCTATGACTATTGTATAAAACGTGTTGGCTATATCGGTTTGAAGATGTCAGTTGGCTATGACTATTGTAAAAAACGTGTTGGTTATATCGGTTTGAAGATGTCAGTTGGCTATGACTATTGTATAAAACGTGTTGGTTATATCGGTTTGAAGATGTCAGTTGGCTATGACTATTGTATGAAACGTGTTGGTTATATCGGTTTGAAGATGTCAGTTGGCTATGACTATTGTATAAAACGTGTTGGTTATATAGGTTTGAGGATGTCAGTTGGCTATGACTATTATATAAAACGTGTTGGCTATATTGGTTTGAAGATGTCAGTTAGCTATGACTATTGTATAAAACGTGTTGGCTATATCGGTTTGAAGATGTCAGTTGGCTATGACTATTGTATAAAACGTGTTGCCTATATCGGTTTGAAGATGTCAGTTGGCTATGACTATTGTATAAAACGTGTTGGCTATATCGGTTTGAAGATGTCAGTTGGCCATGACTATTGTATAAAACGTGTTGGCTATATCGGTTTGAAGATGTCAGTTGGCTATGACTATTGTATAATACGTGTTGGCTATATCAGTGTGAAGATGTCAGTTGGCTATGACTATTGTATAAAACGTGTTGGCTGTATCGGTTTGAAGATGTCAGTTGGCTATGAGTATTGTATAAAACGTGTTGGCTATATCGGTTTGAAGATGTCAGTTGGTCTATGACTATTGTATAAAACGTGTTGGCTATATCGGATTGAAGATATCAGTTGGCTATGTATGAGTGGATTAAACTCTATTTATATCCACCCATACACGTACAATGTCATGAATTATTTATAAAAAAGATTTTATGTAAATACATACTTTTTTTATGTATTTACTGTAGTAAATCGAACATCTATGTAATAATAGGCAAAATTATACTAGACATAATATTGCTTAATTTAAGTGAGTTACTGTTACATTTTGTAGGTAAGTAGAGTTATAATTGACTATAACTTTTCAATAGCTAAAATATTCATAATGAACTTTTAAGTTAACAAAAAAATAAATTCAATTTCTCTATAAATATTTGTATTACTTACATATATATCTATGTTTTATATGACAATACATATATTTTATGTGGCTATTTTTAACAAAAAGGACAACTCTAGTATGCTATACATTTATAGTGATAGTGTGGATTTATTAAAAGTTAGAATACTCGCTAGTTTTCTAAAAAAAAAAAAGAATATATAATCGCTTGTATATACATTTTATTTACAATATTTACAACTTAGCTCTTGGTCTTAGTTTAAGTACTGTCTTTATATTGTATTTATAAATGTTATATCTTTAAAATACCAAATTACAAAGTGATAAATTGGTCAGTATATGTTAGATTTATAAGCCAATATTATTTGCATTCTAATTGTGTACTTATTTAACATTTATAATTTATTTCCAAACAAAGTAATATCAAAACTTAAATTATGTATCTTATCCAACCAACTGCTAATTACTCATAGAAAACTTTACAAATAACAATTTATAAAGTAATATAACAAGTTAATGTGAAGAAGAGCAGTTAAATTTGTAACTTTCAAAACAAAATTGTTTCAGCTGCCTAATTTTCAAATATAATTTTTCAAAATATCTTTTGGCGTATCAGTATATTCAGTTTTTATGTGTAAATAGTGACAAAAGAAACGCTAAAATGACACTTACATACATTTTGAAATATATAAGTAAACAAGTGTGTAACTTGAGAGCTTATTCAACACACTGTAGCACATAGACCTATATAACTATAAGAAACAAACTTGGTATACTTTATAAGTAAGCTTACGTCCCAAAATTTTAGAAGCAATATAGATTTAAGTTAAAAATAAATAAACTGCTCATAAACTCAAGCATTTTGTGCACTAATTTGTTTTGTTAATAGGGTACGTTTATTTTTATTTTTATATTTACGTATTCGGATGTCATCATATGTGGTGTATTATAACTTCCAGACATTTTTGTTAGTGATGAAGAAGATAACTGAACTTTATACACTTTTTGTAAAAACCAAGATAGGAATCAGGTAAAAAGTGTATTTTAGTATTTGCTACTAAAATTATAATGTTACAGTAGTTCAGCGTGATTAAAATAATAATAATAATAATATCAATACATCAGTAATAATAAAAATATGAAATATCAAATTAGAGTCAGAAATAACCTAACCTCACGTTTAAAAAGCTATTTTGTGCTGGTTGTAGTAATCTAATTATAAATGTATTTGAGTCTACTGAAAAAATACACAATATAATTTATTCGTTTTTTGAAAGTTTCTTGTTTACATTAGGTTATTCATAATACGTATATAATTATCTACTTATCATAATTTGTTTGTTACTTCTTCATTATGTCAATATAAGTTAGTAAATATTAAGTGATGTATAATAGGTAGATATTTATGAATGTTTAAACAGCTGTACTACTTTATTTATAACCATGATAAATGTAAGCTTGATTTTAGCATAAGGAAAAATACGAATTTATTTACCTCCTGCATACATTTACCAAAATGTTTACTGTCAATGAAATATACAACTTTTGTTAGACTGTATTTCATTTTAATGATGATTTGTATAAAAGTCTCAACTGGTGAATAACCATCAATAATTAATTAAATGCTTAATTGTTTGTAATAAGAATCCAAACGTTTTTGATTAATTTGTATACTTTCTGCGTATATATGTGGAGCGTAAGTGTGATGTGTGTACTTATAGCTGATTTATTTGTACAGACAAACCAATTAGCTAATAAGAACTGTCACCACTCTTACGTGCATAGATTGTATTTAAGACAATTAGTGCTCTAAACATAAATTAATATTATTTGTTCAAGATATTAAAAAAATTATGAGAACTAGAAAATAAAACTTACGCAAAAATGGAGAAAATCTATTTCAACATTTAGCGTTATATACAATTCTTATTGATTTATATATAATGCTAACTTCAGTGAGTTTACTCTTCCAACCAACTTGTATCCATTCTTACGTTCTTATGTTGTATCCGGCCTACGTTCTTATCCATTTGATAAGTAAAAACCATTGATTTTTATTCTGCCAAGTAAGATAGGGTCTACATTGTATTATCAAGTCCGAAATCTCTGATATGTCACACATGTTAATATCAGGATGAGGTTTATGAGCTTTTAGTATTAATATAATAATACAATTTACGTTCGGATTTTTCAAACATTTGTTTTATGTTTGTGATCTTTTATTTAATAATTTCATTTGTTCACTAGGTACTGTTATATGTACGGGGACAGCTAGAATCATACTGAGGTGTCATAGAAACGGGTTTCAAAGCTATGTAAGAATAATAAAATACGGCATTCTATTTTTCATAATTTCAAAAACGCAGGGCTTCAATAAAAAATCAGTTGTCATTGAAGTATGAAATATTGAACAGCAAACAACAATATCCCGCAATTAATTTCCTCTCATCCCTTGGTGAACCAATATATATTTATCAACAACAAACATTTAATACTCAAAATCAATATAGCCTCGTCTATTGGAAAGTGTTGGGGATTAAATTTGCAATAAACATTTTAAATAATCGAGAAAACATTTGTTAAAATAATTTAATGAAGAAAAAATAATACATATTTTAACAAAACAACTTTCATCAATCAATATTATGATCTAGGAATAAGTTAATTATTTTATTAGGTTCACGAATAATAAATTTTACTTAGCTAAAAGGTTATTTGTATTTGTTCGAATAGTACATTTAATGTTTAAAATACGAAATTTCAATTAATAAAAAAGAGTCTGAAATTGAAAGTACATAATTTTAATGTATTATATATTTTTAGAACAACAAGTCTGTTGTGCTGTTTACGAATTTGCATTGTCTGTAGGATAGCCTCTCCTTCCTCTATGTTGGTTTTCGTTTTTGTGTCGTCTTGTTTCGTTCTATCTTTCCTTATTATCTTTCCTGTTTTTTTTCATTCTTGGCTTGACCGTTACTAGAATATGTTTCCTAGCTAAGGTTTTTTAGAACAAGTTAGGGTCCAGAAGGGAAAGCGAATCGTAATCTTCATTGTCACCTGTGACGCAGTGGAGAACCTTCGGGCTGGGCTAATCAATAGGCCTATTCTGTATTCAATAGACCACCTCTTTGCGGCCCAGAGAGAGCAGCCACCAATATCCCCCTCGCCTCGGTGTGGATTTGTCTATATTTCTTCAGACATAAACAATTTGCATTCAGGTTACCTACACCCTATTTTACTTCGCCCATCTCAACCATCGATTTCCAGTGACTTTCTGGTGTAGTGTTGGACCTTTACTTTTGTGGAGGATGGGAACTTTAGAGAGGACTGAACATTTAGATTTTATTTTAAGTTTTTTGGTTTGATATTTTTTCTTCTGCAATGTCTTGTTTCCTTAGGTTTTTTTTTATGTAAACCGGGTTCTCAAGAGATATATTTCTTTTTAAATATAATCCCATTAGGAGCCTAATTTTCCATCCGTAATTTTTAACGTTATATTTCCGGCTAATATTTTTTTTATTTCATGCAAGTTTTTTTATCCTTAACATTTTACTTGTTCAATATCTTTTTCTTTTAACTAAACAATATTTCGGCCGTAATTTATTTTTATTTGTTCTTTGTACTTTTGGGTAAGGTTCCTTCTCATCTACACTCGGTTAGGCCCGGCTTGTAGTGAGAGTGGGTTTCACTATCTTGTCATTAAATACTAATTTCAAAATCACCCATTTTATGGCACTTATTGGGCTCATTAATTTTACGGCCAATATAAATATTTACTATGGAATAATAATAGTGAGATTACCATACTTATTTGCACATATAACTTACTTACAAAAAATATTATAAAAATCACAATAAGTAAGTAAAATAACTCGTGGTAAATAAAGCAATTAAATATTAAGTTTGATAAATTAATTCTGCAATCCAATATGATTTAAAATTGATCCATTCTGTCCTTGAAAAACCCACCAATCATTTTACTAATATAACTTATCTGTCAGCACAGAAAAACTAATTATTTCTATGACTTTATATCTATAATTAAGTGTATTAATTTACTTTATATATTTTTTTTTAATTCTCATTAAAATGGAGCAAATTAAGTTTTAAGCAAAATATGTAATTCCCAACACTGATTTTAATGTTGTTACTATATATTGTTTTTAATTATATGGGCAAACACGTCATACTGGTAACGAAATAAAAAAAAAAAAAAAAGATAATAACTCCATTTAAATTGTCAGAGGCTCACAAGCACTGTCAAGATAGTATTTACACAGTAATGCTGGTGTAACTGAGGGATCTATACATTCACTAAAATTAGCATTTTTATTGGGTTGAAAAAGATTGAGAACCTTGCAAATATATAATCCTAGATTCCGAAACAAAATAATAGTATATTTTCACTATTCTTAATTGTTTTAATAGTATTATTGAAACATTTTATCATAAGATATTCGGTCATTGTAGTCCTACGTTACAGTATATCTAGCATACTATTAGATTATGTATATACACACATATATAAAATACTAAAAGAAAGAACGTACTAAGTATTAAAGATTATAAGAAGACATTTGAAAGACGAAACTACAAAATGGAACGTAATAAGAAAATATTTATTTTATTAATGTCCACCGTTTTAAAATTTTCCTGATATCCAGGGGAGAAATGTTAAAGTTGTAATGCGTTCCCTTACTTATGGAGACATTTTAAATAAAAACAGAATCCACGGCACATGAATTTATAAACGTATCTTTAGCATTAAACAGTTACTTTAATATTGTTTTATTGTCGCTTAAGTTCAATATACAAACTGTTTCCTGAATTAATTCACAAATTATGTATTACTTCTTATGATTCTTATGTTATGTTCTTATGTTATGATTCTTAAAATACATATTATGTATTCTATTCTCATGATTTGATGTGCAATGTCATATGATGACAATGATGCATAATGTGACAAGTCCTGTAACAGCTCTCCTCAATTATCATATTCTTTGTATTACTGCAGTCTTCATTTCTGGGAGTAGAGAAATTGCAAATCTGATAATGCTTTCATTGAAGTACTCATATTTTGGTCTCAATATAAATAAAGGTCTTTATATGGTAACCCTGTCACAGGTACCACAGATTAGACCTTTACCACTGTCATCCCATTCACATAGTACCGGGTGTAAACAAAGGTTTTAGCACCTACCTATCTACTAAATAACTGACTTGAATTGATAAAGTAACGTTACTGTTGGGTAATTAATTAATTGTAATATATATAAGAGGGGAAAATCTCACTAAACTACTAAATCACTTTTGGCAAGAGGCAAGAAAAGAATTTAACTTAAAAAATCTGGTAAGTATCAAGATGTGACTTTAATATTAAAAATGGAGGATTATGAATTAAATAAAGGGAACAACATGAACGATTACCAGCCCAAATCATCGCAAGGTTGACACTTAACACTAGAATAAAAACAACCAAATTAACTAAACAGAAAGAAGACAAAGAAAGAATACAACTTTAAGATATTACTGTAAGATTAACCAGTAATTGGCTGAGACACGATTATCTTCTTCCATTATTTTATAGAAATATAATATAAATATAACCCTAAAACAGGTTATATTAGGAATTTAATACACGTGAAGTGGTCCAAGAATATTAGAGTGATAATATACTTTTATGGAAAACGACCACTTTTGTTCAGCGATGATAAGGGCCCATTCAAATTTATATAAGGCTGAGTTCGATATAAGTTTTCCATTATCCGAAGGAAATTCATGAAAGTATATTGCCTGTATAAACTTAGTATTTTAGTAAAATGAAATTACTGGAAATAATAATGGAAATATATTCTTTCAGAGATATTATTTTTGCATACTATCATCGTGAAATAATAAGTTTATGGAGGATAAAACGATTTGATCACTTAATTTGAAATTATTTAATTTGACGAGTTTTGTCTTGTAGTAGTTAAAGATTATTTCAGAAGTTAGCTTGAGAAAAATTATTTGTTCATCTAAATAATTCGTATCTTATGATATTGTAAATTTTGTGTAGAACATGTAATATATATGTGATATATTTAAGTATAGTTAACACCTCCCTAGCCATTTTTCCCATCCAAAATCAGGTATCATGATATACTGTAGAAAATTATTTGGTATAATTTACAGCTAACAATATAAAAATAGTTAAACTGTTAAAAATGAAACACGGGAAAACTTATAACAAAAATTAGTCATTGTGAATTTAGGTAGTTGAATGTGTGTTGAATATTTAAAGTACTTATTTACTATGGTTTATTGTTTTCATGGTTTCATGCATTCTATAATAATAAATCCATTTTTTCTATAATAAAAAAGCTGAGGAATCTGTTTTGAGGGTTCAAAAATATGATATTCGTAATATGCTACTTTCAGAAAGATGTACTGGCGTCATTATTATGATGTCGATTCAATGGTACACACAAATCTGACTACGGTATAAGAATAATTTGTTAGGGAAATTTTGTTTGCAGATGTGTTGTTAATGTTACTCAATTTTTTCTTAGTTAATATTTACTCAATTAGAATATTAATAATAATTAATTACAATAATTAGGTGGATAAGTCAGCTGTCAATATTCATGATTTTATTTAAAAAAATACAAATATTTATGAACTGCTATTTTTTTTAATTATATATTTTCTTGCATTTTTGTATTTTTATTTAGTATAATTTAGATTTTTAAATATCTTTATTTTAGCTTAAGTTAAAGTTATTCTCTAAATCACACAATTTTACAGTTTTACAGGTGATCTACGGGGGGTTCATTTGTTTTGATAGGTAATCCTCTTTTCAGCTTTTCTTAATTACTTTTAATTAATAAGTATTATATTGCCGAGAAGATCCCTTGCAATATCCATGGTATCGGTGAAAAATATTTTTAAATGTGTTCTAATATGTTCGTTAAGTACATACGTTTTAATATAGAACCCGTTTCCACAGCAAAATAAACGAAAAGCAATGAAAGATAACCACTTAAGTATTACCTTGTACGGTTGTTTTAGTTTGAAATACCTAGTATTACACAGCAGAAATTAAAAGTGTCAACTATTGGAACAAGATTTCACAAACATAAGAAATACCATCCCGTTGACACCTATCAAAAATAAATTTCTTGAGTAGCAATCGAAATGAGAGTAAGGGTAGTTTTAAAAGCTTCACATTTTATTCATGTACTTTACTTATGCACAATCCTTACATTACACAACTAATATTTTAGAATATTATGCATTAAAGGGGTGTTTAGTTTTGTATTTTATTATCACCTCAACATTATATTACACGAACATAAACTAGTATAATTAATTTAAATATTTAAATTATAAATAACAAAATCTATAGTAGGTAACTTTGTTTAGATTGGTAGATCAACCTATTAAGAAATACATTAGGAGTACAAACTAAAAACTTTATATGCTAAAGGTTCTCAGTTTGATCCCAATCAGAGTCATAATATATTTTGAGAAGGATCAGCTGATAATCACCGGCTGTTCATTTGTCATTGGGCTATTAATTAATGACACTTTCTAAGGAATAGTCGGGCTTAGTTTGTAACAATGACTACATTCGCTCATCTACACTCATCACACTCATTCGAAATCCATATTCGCCCATATCTTGACAATCGGCGTCTTATGAATAAATAAATAAATAATAAATAAATAATTAAATAAAAGCACAGCTACAATATTATGAAAACAAGTCATACCACAGAGGTTATGGAAATAAATCAATTAAAAAAGGAGAAACATTAATTAATTTGTAAAAAAAGAATAAAAGTACATCATACACATTCTTGCCACTAGTTTAGTGGAGGGGTTTCAATGGTAAACTACTACCCCAAAAATGAGGTACTCGTTCTATATTTAATTACTTTTCGAACAACACCCAGGGGTCTACTTCCATTTCACTCATTTCGTGACAAAGATTACGTGCTCGTTAAACTTGTGCTAAGAGTAATATAGAGTCCTCAAACCTTCTTACATACTCATAATACAGTAGGCAATGCTAATTAAAAATCAACCCACTTAACTTTACAGTATTTACAAGTGATATTTGAATCTCGGATATTTTTAAAAATAAATTAGGGAATTGATTTTACAAACTGAACAGTGAAATTTAGTTGACTCGGTGGATAAACACAGGCAATATGAATGAAAGAGGCAAGAATTGAACCATTATTTAGTTTTATATTCAAGAAATCGGCCTCAAAAGAAACTGGATTACTTCCAAACCTAAGACGACACTGAGCCAATTCCAGATATGATTCAAAGGATCAGAATATGGGTTGCGTAAAATGATTATTTTTGAGATTGTGAAATAAGGAAATTGCTTTAAAAATTAGACTTGAGTAATAAAATATGACACACTGTTAATGTACTGTTATGCACTATAACAGTAATAACTACAATATAATAGATTGTATATAATTATTAGTTAACAATTTAAAAACGTAAAAATTACTACATAACTATGAAATGAAATCATAAATGTCTTTATTTTTGTGGCAAAGTTAGGACTCTTCCACTTAAATACAACATAAAATATGAGTAAATTTATATATGATACAAAATAAAAAAATAATCTAGTGTGAATAAAATAAAACAAAATCAATAACTGAAATAGAACAATTTTACATAATACATTATAAACAACGAATATATGTTACACTATTTATTTTCATTTACAACTATCAAAAACAGCATCTACAATTTTCAGATTCAAAAACAAATAAACACAGTTCTCCTTTAATATCATTTTGGATGAAACCATAATTTACCGAATTGATAAAGTAAAACTTCTTGGAATAATAGTGGATGAGGATTTGGATTTTTATGTGCATTTGGATAATGTCTCCAAAAAGGTATGCATAGGCACTTACATGTTGAGAAATTTAGCAAAAACTGTGAATAGTGATGTTCTTCTCTCGGCTTATTATGGCCTAGTCTACCCATACCTGTCCTACGCAGTACCTATTTGGGGAAATTAAAACAATAGAACCCATTTTTTGTTTCCGTCTTAAAAAAGCCATAAGAGTTATATTTTCCTTAAATAAATGCCAATCCTATAAAGAATTCTTTGAAAATTATAAGGTTCTGACCTTACCTTCTCTATTTATTCTTGAAACCCTCACTTTTGAAAAATTAAATTTCCCTGTATTTTCCACTTTCTCTAACCACTCTTCGTGTCAATCACAGTTTAATAGTACCAAAGCATTCTACTGCCTTCTTTGAGAAACATACCCTTTATAATGGTGTAGCTCTTTATAACTGCTTTCCACTCTCACTTAAACTGGAGACTAACCATATAAAATTTTAGAAACAACTGAAAAGCCCTCTGCTCGACCTTTGTTGTTCAACATCCATGAGTTTCTAGCTAGCCATAAATAATTCAGATTTACTGTGATTGCTGCAAACTTTGAAATATAAATAAATTGTTTTTGCTCTATCTTTTCACATGTTGTAGTCTTAGTTGATTATTGTTTTATTGTATTTACTATGAATTGTATGTATATATGTATTCTGGCTTAGTAAACGATTTGATTTTATCACTCATGCGTGATTCGCCCAAATGCACGCCCCCTCCAGCGCCACCAATCCCCCACGAATGCAGGCCCCGCAACATATCTCTGACCTCCATGCCAAAGCGAGCACGGTTTTCTATAACCTTCAAATTATCAGAAAGAGAGTTCCACAAACGACATGGTGACTAAAAAGGATTGATTGAAAATTGTAGTTACATGTTGTGGAGTCAATAGTAATGCTATTCTTCGTGTATTACGAGACCTAATTGGCGACAAAATAGAATAACTTTCGGATATATAAGATGGTCAGTTTAGTCTTATGATAGCATAAAACAAAGTAAGGATGTAATATTCACAGAGATCTTTTAGTTTGAAAACACCTAGCCCCACAAACTAAGGAGTAACATGAATAGTTGTAGGTTGAAAATGAAACGGATACAGTGATTCTGTGCACGTTGCAGTCTCTCCGAGAGCTCAACAGTCATGTCGTTAATGACTACGGCGCAATAGTTGAAGTGACGTAACACCAGTCTTTACCAGCATGACTTTATCGTTAATTACTACGGCGCAGTAGTTGAAGTGAGGTAACACCAGTCTTTACCAGCATGACTTTACCGTTAATTACTACGGCGCAGTAGTTGAAGTGAGGTAACACCAGTCTTTACCAGCATGACTTTATCGTTAATGACTACGGCGCAGTAGTTGAAGTGAGGTAACACCAGTCTTTACCAGCATGACTTTACCGTTAATTACTACGGCGCAGTAGTTGAAGTGAGGTAACACCAGTCTTTACCAGCATGACTTTATCGTTAGTGACTACGGCGCAGTAGTTGAAGTGAGGTAACACCAGTCTTTACCAGCATGACTTTATCCTTAATGACTACGGCGCAGTAGTTGAAGTGACGTAACACCAGTCTTTACCAGCATGACTTTATCGTTAATGACTACGGCGCAGTAGTTGAAGTGAGGTAACACCAGAGTCTTTATCAGCATGACTTTATCGTTAATGACTATGGCGCAATAGTTGAAGTGAGGTAACACCAGTCTTTACCAGCATGACTTTATCCTTAATGACTACGGCGCAGTAGTTGAAGTGACGTAACACCAGTCTTTACCAGCATGACTTTATCGTTAATGACTACGGCGCAGTAGTTGCAGTGAGGTAACACCAGAGTCTTTATCAGCATGACTTTAACATTGAACGGAAGGAATAAAGAAAAACGCTTTAAACTATGGGTACCTTAGAAAACAGTACTTTGGATGCAGTAACAGTTTCATTCTACGTCAGTGAATTACTGATAATAACTATTTAGGAGTAAACATAATACAAAATTAATTAGGGGTTAAGGTTTATAGTTTGAAACTGCATGGTTCCGATTCCTCATTACGAGTGATCATCCAGGTTTCCAGTTGATTGATACAAAGAATTCAGTTCAAGATTTCATCTCAAATGTCACTAGGAGTAGGAATAGCAAGAAGCCTGCCTCACTAACACACACAACGTGCTCCTCTCCCTTGTTTCTCCCTCACTAACCAACATGCAAATTTTACAAAAGTACATAACTTCCTCTTTGTAGTAAACTATAGCGTTGACATTTTGACATATTAAGCTACTCTTTCAGCTAATATCACATATGTATTACATGTTTTACATAATATTTACAATATCATAGGATACACATTATTTAGATGAAAAAATCATTTTTCTCAAGCTAACTTCTGATATCACTTTTAACTACTACAATACAAAACTGGTCAAATTAAATAATTTCAAATTAAGTGATCAAATCATTCTATCCTCCATTAACTTATTATTTCACGATGATAATATGCAAAATAATATTTCTGAAAGAATATATTTCCATTACTATTTTTAGTATTTTCATTTTAATAAAATACTAATTTTATACAGGCAATATACATTCATGAATTTCCTTCGGATAATGGAAAACGTATATCGAACTCAGCCTTATATAAATTTGAATGGGCCCTTATCCTCGCTGAACAAAAGTGATCGTTTTCCATAACAGTATATTATCACTCTAATATTCTTGGACCACTTCACGTTTATTAAATTCCTAATATAAACTGTTTGAGGGTTATATTTATATTATATTACTATAAAATAGTGGAAGAAGATAATCGCATCTCGGCCAATTACTGGTTGATCTTACAGTAATATCTTACAGTTTTTTCTTTCTTTGTCTTCTTTCTGTTTAGTTAATTTGGCTGTTTTTATTTCAGTGCTGAGTTTCATCCTCACGGTGGTTTGGGCTGGTAATCGTTAATGTTGTTCCCTTTATTTCACTCATAATCCTCCATTTTTAATATTAAAGTCACATCTTGATATTTACCAGATTTTTTAAGATAAGTGGAGATTTTCCCCTCTTATATATTACAATTAATTAATTACCCAACATTAACACAATGAAACAGTGCCTATGTGATATTAGTAATGACGCATTATAGTTTTATTACAAAAACTAAAATAGTTCTTAGACGTTTAGATGCATATTCATCTATGTTAATAATAAATTTTCAATATAACTGGGGGACAGTCCTACGAACTTTGGTACCAGCCATGATACGTAATGGTCGTATACTACACGTACAATGATATTGACTCACCCGCCCACCCCTACACGTACAATGCTCTTTCATAGTAAATATTTATGTTGGCCGTAAAATTAATGAGAACAATAAGTGCCATAAAACGGGTGATTTTGCAATTAGTATTTTATGGCGTGAAACCCACTCTCACTACAAGCCGGGCCTAACCGAGTGTGGATGAGAAGGAACCTTACCCAAAAGGTCAAAGAACAAATAAAAACAAATTACGGCCAAAATATTGTTTAGTTAAAAGAAAAGGAAATTGAACAGGTAAAATTTTAAAGGTAAAAAAACTTGCATAGAATTAAAAAAATACAATATCAGGAAATAAAACGTTAAAGATTACAGATGAAATGTACGGATGAAAAATTAGGCTCCTAATGGGATTATATTTAAAAAGAAATAAATCTCATGAGAACCCGGTTTACATAAAAACCCTTTAAAAACAAGACAGTACAGAAGAAAATATATCAAACCAAAAATCTTAAAATAAAATCTAAATCTTCAGTGCCCTCTGAAGCTCCCATCCTCCACAAAAATAAAAGTCTAACATTACGCCAGAAAGTCACTGGAATTCGATGGTTGAGATGGGCGAAGTAAAATAGGGTGGAGGTCACCTAAATGCAATTGTTTTATGTATGAAGAAACATAGACAAAGCCACAGCGCTAAGGGGGGATATTGGAGCCTGCTCTCTCTGGGCCGCGAAGTTGGCCTATTGATCAGCCCAGCCCGAAGGTCCTCCACTGCGTCATCAGGTGACAATGCAGATTACGATCCACTTTCCCTCCTGAACCCTAACTTATATTAAAAAAACTTAGCTAGGAGACATATTCTAGTAACGGTCAAGCCAAGAATGAAAAATACGGAAAAGATGATTAGGAGAGATAGAACGAAACAAGACGACACAAAAACGAAAACCAACATAGAAGGAGAGGCTATCCTACAGACAATGCTAATTCGTAAACAGCACAACAGACCTGTTGTTCTAAAAATATATAATACATTAAAATTATGTATTTTCAATGTCAGACTCTCTTTTTAATTTAATTGTAAGTAATTGAAATTTCGTATTTTAAACATTAAATGTACTACTCGAACAAATACAAATAACATTTTAGCTAAGTAATATTGATTATTCATGTACCTAATACAATAATTAACTTATTCCTAGATCATAATATTGATTAATGAAAGTTTTTTTGTTGAAATATGTATTATTTTTCTTCATTAATTAAATAATTTTTTTTCTCGATTATTTAAAATGTTTATTGCAAATTTAATCCCCAAAATTTTCCAATAGAGGAGGCCATATTGCTTTTGGGTATCAAATGTTTGTTGTTGATAAATATATATTGGTTCACCAAAGGATGAGAGGAAATTAATTGCGGGATATTGTTGTTTGCTGTTCAATATTTAATACTTCAATGACAACTGATTTATTATTGAAGCCCTACAGATACCATTTACAGAAAAAATAATTTGTTACACATGAAAAAAAATAATGTTTTAAAGCTTTACAAGTTTTACACTAGACGGGTTAATTTTTTGTTGTTTACCACAATCGAAATTTTAATAAAAGATTTCGCATGGTTTCTTAATAATTTATCACCAGTACCTAGATATGCCAAAATGGCCGCTTTAGGTAGCCATATCTCCATAAAAAATGTATGCAAATACTTTACTCATTAAAAGACTAAGATTTATTTATTCTTTTATTACAAATAAAAATGAGAGAATGCAATTAAGTCTAATTATTATGGCATTATAAGGCACATGTTTGGCAGTTTTGTCTTATTTGAGAATAAATGGATTTTGATATGTTAAAAAGGGCATTTCTAAAGATCAGTCAACCCATGCACAACGACTTATCTTCACCATGCAAACTCACACTTGTATGTCAGTCCTAATGTATGTCTCATCTAACGAGAACCAATGTATACGCATAAATTATTTCTATGATTCAAACTATTCAACTGTCTTTACTTAAGCATTTATATTCTTGTTTTGTTTTGAGAATATAATCTTATCAATTTAGTTTTATAAAAAACAAATAATAGTAATTTTTTCGTTTTATATCCATATTATAAAAATGCACATAATTTGAAAAGAATTATGTGCATTCATATCATAAGAACATAATTCTAGGACAGAATTATGTCTTTCCTTCCACATAACATTTACTGTATTGTAATCTTTATCAAGGTAAATTGTTAGCATATTCACGGTTATATTAAAAGGGTTGCGAATCAAGTTGGGACATGAACTTAAAATTAAAAGCTTTAATTTGTTTGTAATATATATAGTTTGAAGTTTGATTAGTTTGAAATAGAAATAAATTTGATAAATACTTTGAACAGGAAAACCCCAAATATAGAACAAATATTGGGTTTTTGTTGATGACACACTTAAGATAGTATATGTTAGTTGATTGGAATATTAAAAATATAAGAGAAAATGTATTTACTACTCTTCTACTAAAAATACTTCCTGTTGCTTGTATAAGATTGAAGGGTTGCAAGCAGAAATAGTTTTGGGGATGAGATCTGATCAAGAAAATAAGTTAAACTGGTCTACTCTGCATTACTGGAACAAATTCAATCAACTTAAATTGTAGTCAAAACTTGTGTTGGATACAAGTTCTGAAATATGGTTTTCATCGAAGAAAAAGTTAAAAAAAAACACTATTAATATCATTATAAAAGGTCTGGGTAAACGCCGTTTGACTTTATCCTTACACCCAAACTATTGGTCAAGCCTAAGGGATGTATTAGAAAACGGGTTGAAATAAACGTTAAGCATTATTGAAATATTTATATAATTCCACTGGTGTACCAATTCCTTTGTTCTAAATATGAGAACAATTTTTATATTTACTATTATACATTATTCTAACAAGTCAAAACTAAAGTATATAGTTACAAAAATACTTTACTGTCAAATAGATAGAATATTTACAATGGATGGAAATCGGGTCACTATCAATTTAGTTTATGGTTATTTTTGATAAAATAATACTATTTATATATTAAATTAATTTGGCAGGATGAATCTTATGTAGAAATATGAGCATTTAAAATCAAACGACTTGGTTTTGTTCACAATGATAAGTAATAAATTAAATAATAATGCCGTAATATAACACTCTTGAAAAAATGGTGTTGTTTTATTTACGTTTTATCTAAATTTTATAGATTTAGTATTATGGTTGTTACAGAATTTAGTTAATAAATTAATTAATGTAATATTACAAATATGCCAAAGAACTAGTAAGGATAATCAGGTATAATACGAGAAATAATAATAATAATATTGTTTATTGCATCAAACATCAAATGAGGTATTAAAATATATAATATAATAAATATAATAAAAATTGAGTTAAATCTACATATAAATTACAGTTGAATTTAAAAAAAATTCTTCAATGTTGTACAAACACTCTTTTAATAAATAGTTGCATATAATTTTTTAAAATTGTTTCATTTCCATATTTCTTAATTTATAAGGTAATTCATTATACAATTTAATAGCCATAAACTCATGATTTTTTTGTGTTGATGAGTATTTACATTGTTTAATTTTCAGTTGATTTGAGTTTCTTGTGTCGTACTTATGTATATTTTGTTTTGAGGAAATTTATGTAAGTTGTTTTTGGTGTATAATAAGCTTTTGTAAATGAATAGTGAAGGAAGAGTAATTATTTTTAGTTTTTTGAATGGAGGTCTGCATATAGTTTTAAAAGGTGCTCCACAAATTAGTCGAGTTATACTATGAGAATCAACTAATAATAAATAGCTCTGATGGCTTTAAAATAACCAATCAGTTTATTATCTGTAAATAACAGAATGTTTGCATTTTATTTTTGCTCATAAAGTACACATTTCGTATACTTGATTCCATTTACTAATATAATTATTTGACTTTCAACCAATTGAATAAAATGTGCGGTTCTAAGTGTCTTGCTCCAAATAGAGTTTCACAGTAAAAAATAATTTAGGTCAGCTGGTGTTCTTTGGTGCTAGAAGGAAGGTCAAACAACAGAAGTAGTTAAATTAAATTTCCAAGTTTAAACTTTTAAGTCTGCAGATTATTGAAACACTTCACAGTTAATTTGTTAATTAGGTTAGTAGTTTATTCTTATGTTACTAAGTATGTAAAATACTATTTGATTATTGTATACTACCTGTACTAGTAACATTATTTAAAATTGTTTCTTTTGTAAAATAGTGAAACAATGTATTTTGAAAAAAAATTAAAACAATATTTTATTTATGACATTTAAAAAGCAATTATATTGTACTTGCTAAACATTATGCTTTGCTGTGGCGTAGTATGATACTAACTATTAGTCGTTATTTTGTACTGTAGTAGAAAATAAAGTTGTACTGGTTAATTGATTTTAATAGTATACTAACCTCGGCCTGTGGCTTGGCCTAAGGAGTATGCCTTTGACCCTTTTGAGCAACTAGGCCTGCGGTATCACCAGGGAAATGTTCTATAGGCCCTATTGTGGAACCGGCCTGCGGTCTCGTGGAGGAGACCTACGACTTGGTGGCCTACGGCCTCGCCAAGACACTGGACTTAATACCACTGTCTGTGTGTGTGAGACAAGGACTACTGTACGTGTATGGAAAAGTGGATGGATCAGAACCAGTGTACGTTGATGGGAGAGTGGTTGAGACGATATATAGTGTTTTTCTTTTGTATATAGTGGATTTGTTGTCAACTATTTGTCTATCTCAGCCTGCGGCCTTGTGAGGAAGCTCGGCCTACGGTATGTGGTATCAGGTTAAAGGTATTTTTATTTTGGGTGTCAAGCTCACCGCTACGATCATAAGGGGAGATCAGCCAATGGCCTCACCTGGGAACAATGCAATTAGTCCCTTTGTGGAACTCGGCCTACGGCCTCTTGGGGGCGCTCGGCCTTCGGCCTCACCAAGATATTCTGATACAGCTTCATTTATGATACTTATTAATATTATATTTTAATAATTGCTACCCTAGTCGGAACAAAAATATTACCGTAATTTTAACTAGTTTTAACTGAACATGAAATATGTACCATTATTACTAAAAAGTCCGTAAATGTATCTTATTTATATTTTAAGACATTGTTGATATCCGGACCGCACCATCAATCACTGTCTATGGAGACAAATTACCTGGCCATGAATTTAAGCCCCAAGAATTAAGGCTCAGTACAAAAGACTTTCCTGATGTATGAATAACTTCATTAACCCGAAACCATTAAGGTAAGTTATTGACTTTTAGTAACTACTTGTTGACTTTTAGTATCTACTTGTTAATTTTTAGTATCTACTTGTTGACTTTTAGTACCTACTTGTTGACTTTTAGTATCTACTTGTTGACTTTTAGTACCTACTTGTTGACTTTTAGTATCTACTTGTTGACTTTTAGTACCTACTTGTTGAATTTTAGTATCTACGGGTTGACTATTAACACCTACTTGTTGACTCACTTAGTACTTAGTACTTACTTGTTGACTTTTAGTATCTACTTGTTAACTTTTAGTATCTACTTGTTGACTTTTAGTACCTACTTGTTGACTTTTAGTATCTACTTGTTGACTTTTAGTATCTACTTGTTGACTTTTAGTATCTACTTGTTGACTTTTAGTATCTACTTGTTGACATTAAGTATCTACTTGTTGAATTTTAATATCTACTTGTTGACTTTTAGTACCTACTTGTTGACTTTTAGTATGTACAGGTTGACTTTTAGTTTCTACTTGTTGACTTTAATACCTACTTGTTGACTTTTAGTATCTACTGGTTGACTTTTAGTATCTACTTGTTGACTTTAAGTATCTACTTGTTGACTTTTAGTATCTACTTCTTGACTTTTAGTACCTACTTGTTGACTTTTAGTATCTACAGGTTGACTTTTAGTATCTACTTCTTGACTTTAAGTATCTACTTGTTGACTTAAAGTATCTACTATTTGACTTTTAGCATCTACTTGTTGACTTTTAATATTTACTTTATGCCTTTTAGTATGTACTTGATGCCTTTTAGTACCAACTGGTTGACTTTTAGAATTTACTTGTTGATTTTAGTATCTACTTGTTGACTTTTAGTATCTACAGGTTGAATTTTAGTCTACTTGTTGACTTTTAGTATCTACTTGTTGACTTTTAGTTTTTACTTGTTGACCACCCAGTGTCTCAATACCACTGTACATGTAGGGATGGGTGGATGGGTTAATACCACTCCACGTTTAGGGGTGGGTGAGTGGGTTAATACCCACTATACGTGTAGGGGTGGGTTGGTGGGTCAATACCACTTTACGTGTAGGGGTGGGCAGGTGTGTTAATAACACTGTACGTGTAATGGTAGGTAGGTGGGTAAATAGATTTTTACACGCTATCAGTATCGCTGTACGTGTATGGGCGGGTGGGTGGGTCAATATTACTGTACGTGTTTGAGTGGGTGGGTGGGTCAGTATTATTGTACGTGTTTGAGTGGGTGGGTGGGTCAGTATCACTGTACGTGTATGGGCGTGTGTGTAGCTATCATTGTTTTCAGATGACAAGCTAAGCATTAAAAACTGTTTACAAACACCTGCTTAATGGTTGCTATCAACATGGACAAACGTCACGCGCTGCTAGTCTGAAATGGCAAAACTCTGAGTTTTAATTTCCTGTCAAACTTTAAAAAAAATAGTATCTACTTGTTGACTTTTATTATCTATTTGTTGCTTTTAGTATCTACTTGTTGACTTTTAGTACCTACTTGTTAACTTTTAGTATCAACTTGTTGACTTTTCGTATCTACTTGTTGACTTTTAGTATCTACTTGTTGACTTTTAGTATCTACTTGTTTACTTTTAGTATCTACTTGTTGACTATTTGTATCTACAGGTTGACTTTTACTACCTACTTATAGACTTTTAGTATCTACTTGTTGACTTTTAGTATTTAAAGGTTGACTTTTAGTATCTACTTGTTGATTTTTAGTATCTACTTGTTAACTTTTATTATCTACTTGTTGACTATTAGTATCTACCTGTTGACTTTTAGTATCTACTTTTTGACTATAGTACCTACTTGTAGACTTTTAGTATTTACTTGTTGACTTTTAGTATTTAAAGGTTGACTTTTAGTATCTACTTGTTGACTTTTAGTATCCTCTTGTTAACCTTTAGTTTCTACTTGTTGACTTTTCGTATCTACAGGTTGACTTTTAGTACCTACTACTTGACTTTTATTATTTACTTCTTGAATTTTAGTATCTACTTTGAATTTACCTTATTATATACAAACTAAATGTATATACGTGATATGTATAGCTTACTAGGAAACCAAACAATATGTTGTAAAAGTTATAATTTATAATATACAACATTTTTATAATTTAATATGATTGTTAATATAAATTAATTTTCAATCAAAGTTATCAAATTAAAACAAAATATCTGAATACTAAAGAAATAAAATACCATTATTAAAATAAATAAATTTATTGTAACCTATTATGTAAATAAGTAACTATCTTCTGATAAGTAATTATTGTACCATTGGAAGATACACAAACCTGCTTGAAAACATTTCAATGTACGTAAAGTAAACAAAAACTAAAAATATTTTCAATGAAAATATCACTTCATTTGTTAAGTGGACCTTAAATATCACGGCAGTTATAAATATGATTCAGTCCATTCTTATTTTAAAACTGGACATTTGACATTTCATGCTCTTTAAACTGAATAACCTTTGTTAAATACAACATATGATCATTTAAATTAAAAAAATTGTAACTATCTTTTAAATGTAATGCAGGTAGAGCTTGCATAATGTTTTTATTAACATTATACAAGGTGGAGAAAAAACAGGAAACGCTTTCCTTTTTCCATAGATAATTTGATAATTTCATTTTTTTAATTATTGTGTCCCATAAAGTGTAATTTTGCTATGAGAACAATTTAGTTTAAGCCTTAATGGAGAAATTAATTACTTTGAAATTCAAATTACTGCTACTCTGGAATGGACAAGTCTTTAGTCTTTTAAAGTCCGATTTGCGGAAATTAATTTCTCTTGGAAATACCTTTCCTTTGATATAACATTGGATTAAACATTTATTTTGATCTTCTGGACTAAGCTTGGTTGTATTAATAGGACCGAAAGTAGTGTAGGAATATTGCACTTTCTGTTATTCCACTTTCATTACCAAAGCACCATTTGCTCACACCTGCATATAGAATGCCAGTTCAATGTCAACAACGCACAGTGTTTTCTCTGATGTCGTTAATAATCTGTTTAAATTAGAATGGCCAATCTACACATGCACGTGACATAACCCACCGACCCACCCTTACATATATCCACCCACCTACCCAGACACACACAGTTTAATGGCCCGTTCATACATGAACGTGGCATGGCCTACTGACCCACCCTTACATGTACCCACCCATCTACTCACACACGTACATTGGCATGGTCCTCCTACCCAACCATTTACATACAATGGAATGATTACCAATGGAACCTAGGCTTACTTTGAAGATTTTTGTTCAACCCTTCTCAGGCTGTTTCCTTAAAAATGAAATGTTGCTAATGGCGACAAAAAGTAGGTCCTGTGTAATCATGATGATGTACAATATTTCACTCCTACAAGGGAGGTCATACAACAGTTGTGAAAGCGTTTCCATAGTTTTCCACTCTGTATTTTTGTGCCATGATGATCGTCATCTTAGTTATAAATCAATTAATTATTAGAACATCTGAGATTTAATGAAATAATGATTTATTTTCTATAAACATAACAAAGTTGTTGATCATAAATAATATTATTTAAAATTTTATGTAATTTGAGAAGTAAATTTATGTTAATCATTACTCCATAAATTTATCTTTACACAATATTAACTGAGAATAAACTCATATTTAACTGAAATTTCTGAGGAACATTCCTTTAATAATTCTTTGCAACATAAATTAAGGACATTTTTATGGGCTAAAAGCATCTCATGACTTATTTTAATAATAATAATAATGTTAAATTACAAATATAATTTATATGGTATGATCAATAATTTTGTAGATTACTGTTACATAGTTTTATTCTTGATTATGTAAAAATGAATGACGCTAAATAATATGCATAATGTTAAGTGGGTTTAAAATTAAGAAGATAGTGGATATGAGCAGGTAAAATCTGCATTGCGTATAAACAACATTTATCTACAAATAACCTAATTCTTATTCTCGTAAATATATCTGCCAATAGAATGTCCAGCCACTATGTAATTATTACTAACAACACTGAAGATTGTTTCTTATAAATATTCAATCAATAATAACGCATTTATATTGAATTCTAGAAATCACAGACAATAATATATATATAAATGCCCTTCCCCCTTACATAAGATGACAATACTAAGCTGTTAAATATAATACAATAAATAACATTTACTAGTCAAATCTTTTCATAACGTGCAATTCAATACAAATAATATAACTAACTAGCACCGTCAAATTAGTACTAGTTAAACATATATTTAATATTCCAATCTGAAAATAAACTATAATGACAACTATTTAAACTGTACTTGATGAGGTAAGCCAGCTAAGTTAAATAACGAAGTTACATTTAAGCTGTAACTAATGACTTTGACAAACTTGGAACTTGAACATAATATCCAACAGATAATTCTTCATCTAATTTTCATGAATTATCTTATACTTTCTTGGGATGTTGGAGACTTTTGATGGTTGATTATAAATAATTTTTAACTGTTTTATTATTAATATATTTTATTCACGATATAGATTTTATGCCAATAATTAATATTACATTACATTTGTGATTAAATATGAGCTGATTGTTTACAGAATATAAAACTAATAATTATGGATTTTTATTGGTTTTATTATGTATATTCATTTAATATTTTGAGTATTAAACTAAATTTATAATATTTTGGATAAAAATAACCACGATAGTAATTAATTTTCTTGTAATATAAATTTCCCTCATAATTATCAAAAAACTGTAAACCATATACAGATTGATGCATTGTTTATTACAAAACGTTTATTGATATTTTTATTAAATTGTTATGTCACGTTACAAAATGAGTTATAAAATTATACTCTTATTGAATAGAAAAAAGTACATTGAATATTAGAGTTAGGCGATGATAGTCTTAGAATCCTTAGTTTGTGGATTATGTTAAAACACTGGAGCTATTAGTAGAATAGAAGGACGGGCTAGAAGGTTTTTGAGTATTTATTTAAGGACACACTTAAAACAGGTTTGGTCATAGGTTTTTGGAAAGGTCTATGATATCTATATAAATATATATATATCATTTTGTATGATATATATATAGTTAAGTGGTTAGTGAAATGTTATGAAACATAGCACAAAGGTAGAATGGTAAATTACGGAAAGAGGGTAATCAACCAAGGCTGTAATGAAAGTACGTGTTTATCAAAATTACATTGTTTGTAGGTGAAATATATCTGTTATAGGGTTGATATGTGATATTTCCTTTAATTCAATACAAACATAATGTTCTAAGTACAGGTAAATGAACCAAAAATATTAGTATTTTTAAAATTCAATACTTTGAAAACCTTAAAAGTAACTGTAGGGCACTCTAACATGTTTATTTAGATTAAACTTAGTGAAAACAACTATATTTTAACATATTATATTGCAAACAATAAAGTAAATATCCTTAATAAAGTATTACCTGTTGTCTTTACTTGTAAATAAAATCATTACTGTTGGATTCCTCTTATTATGAGTGTATGAACCTCTTATGCAAATTAATTATTTTATATGTCCCTAAATAACGGTTTGGTGTTAGACAATCCTTTCTGTCAGCAGGTAGTGATCCCCTCACCCTCCCTAAATAACAGGTTAATGTTAGACAATCCTTTCTGTCAGCAGGTAGTGATCCCCTCACCCTCCCTAAATAACAGGTTAATGTTAGACAATCTTTTCTGTCAGCAGGTAGTGATCCCCTCACCCTCCATAAATAACAGGTTAATGTTAGACAATCCTTTCTGTCAGCAGGTAGTGCTCCCCCTCACCCTCCTTAAATAACAGGTTAATGTTAGACAATCCTTTCTGTCAGCAGGTAGTGTCCACCTCACCCTCCCTAAATAACAGTTTAATGATAGACAATACTTTCTGTCAGCAGGTAGTGCTCCCCCTCACCCTCCTTAAATAACAGGTTAATGTTAGACAATCCTTTCTGTCAGCAGGTTGTGCTCCCCCTCACCCTCCTTAAATAACAGGTTAATGTTAGACAATCCTTTCTGTCAGCAGGTAGTGCTCCCCCTCACCCTCCTTAAATAACAGGTTAATGTTAGACACTCCTTTCTGTCAGCAGGTAGTGCTCCCCTCACCCTCCCTAAATAACAGTTTGGTGTTAGACAATCCTTTCTGTCAGCAGGTAGTGCTCCCCTCACCCTCCCTAAATAACAGTTTAATGTTAGACAATCCTTTCTGTCAGCAGGTAGTGCTCCCCTCACCCTCCCTAAATAACAGTTTGGTGTTAGACAATCCTTTCTGTCAGCAGGTAGTGCTCCCCCTCACCCTCCTTAAATAACAGGTTAATGTTAGACAATCCTTTCTGTCAGCAGGTAGTGCTCCCCCTCACCCTCCCTAAATAACAGTTTGGTGTTAGACAATCCTTTCTGTCAGCAGGTAGTGCTCCCCCTCACCCTCCCTAAATAACAGTTTGGTGTTAGACAATCCTTTCTGTCAGCAGGTAGTGATCCCCTCACCCTCCATAAATAACAGGTTAATGTTAGACAATCCTTTCTGTCAGCAGGTAGTGCTCCCCCTCACCCTCCTTAAATAACAGGTTAATGTTAGACAATCCTTTCTGTCAGCAGGTAGTGTCCACCTCACCCTCCCTAAATAACAGTTTAATGATAGACAATACTTTCTGTCAGCAGGTAGTGCTCCCCCTCACCCTCCTTAAATAACAGGTTAATGTTAGACAATCCTTTCTGTCAGCAGGTTGTGCTCCCCCTCACCCTCCTTAAATAACAGGTTAATGTTAGACAATCCTTTCTGTCAGCAGGTAGTGCTCCCCCTCACCCTCCTTAAATAACAGGTTAATGTTAGACAATCCTTTCTGTCAGCAGGTAGTGCTCCCCTCACACTCCCTAAATAACAGTTTGGTGTTAGACAATCCTTTCTGTCAGCAGGTAGTGCTCCCCTCACCCTCCCTAAATAACAGTTTAATGTTAGACAATCCTTTCTGTCAGCAGGTAGTGCTCCCCTCACCCTCCCTAAATAACAGTTTGGTGTTAGACAATCCTTTCTGTCAGCAGGTAGTGCTCCCCCTCACCCTCCTTAAATAACAGGTTAATGTTAGACAATCCTTTCTGTCAGCAGGTAGTGCTCCCCTCACCCTCCCTAAATAACAGTTTGGTGTTAGACAATCCTTTCTGTCAGCAGGTAGTGCTCCCCCTCACCCTCCTTAAATAACAGTTTGGTGTTGGACAATCCTTTCTGTCAGCAGGTAGTGCTCCCTCACCCTCCCTAAATAACAGTTTGGTGTTAGACAATCCTTTCTGTCAGCAGGTAGTGCTCCACCCTCACCCTCCTTAAAAATAATTTATATGTACATATTATTACTATGGAACTGATCAACATTACGCAAGGAGTAATCTATGGCACCAAATGTAAGAAATGCCTCATATTTTCCCTTAAACTGTTTTACAGCTGAATGTGCTAAAACACGTTACTAACTGCAGTTGTAATAACGTACCATATCCAGTAATAATGTCATTAGGTTAAATGTTATCACTAATAACTGCAGTTGTAATAATGTCTCCAGTATTAATGTCATTAGGTTAAATGTTGTCGTTACTAACTGCAGTTGTAATAACGTCTCCAGTAATAATGTCATTAGGTTATATGTACTAGTTAAACTGTTTTACAGCTGAATGTGTTGAATCACGTTACTAACTGCTGTTGTAATAACGTCTCCAGTATTAATGTCATTTGGTTAAATGTTGTCGTTACTAACTGCAGTTGTAATAACGTCTCCAGTAATAATGTCATTAGGTTAAATGTAGTAGTTAAACTGTTTTACAGCTGAATGTGCTAAAACACGTTACTAACTGCAGTTGTAATAGCGTATCCAGTAATAATTTCATGAGGTTAACTATTGTAGTTAAACTGTTTTACAGCTAAATGTGTTGAAACACTTTACTAACTGCAGTTGTAATAACGTCTCCAGTATTAATGTCATTAGGTTAGATGTTGTCGTTACTAACTGCAGTTGTAATAACGTCTCCAGTAATAATGTCATTAGGTTATATGTAGTAGTTAAACTGTTTTACAGCTGAATGTGCTAAAACACGTTACTAACTGCAGTTGTAATAACGTCTCCAGTATTAATGTCATTAGGTTAAATGTTGTCGTTACTAACTGCAGTTGTAATAACGTCTCCAGTAATAATGTCATTAGGTTAAATGTAGTAGTTAAATTGTTTTACACCTGAATGTGCTAAAACACGTTACTAACTGCAGTTGTAATAACGTCTCCAGTATTAATGTCATTAGGTTAAATGTTGTCGTTACTAACTGCTGTTGTAATAACGTCTCCAGTAATAATGTCATTAGGTTATATGTACTAATTAAACTGTTTTACAGCTGAATATGTTGAATCACGTTACTAACTGCTGTTATAATAACGTCTCCAGTATTAATGTCATTTGGTTAAATGTTGTCGTTACTAACTGCAGTTGTAATAACGTCTCCAGTAATAATGTCATTAGGTTAAATGTAGTAGTTAAACTGTTTTACAGCTGAATGTGCTAAAACACGTTACTAAATGCAGTTGTAATAGCGTATCCAGTAATAATTTCATGAGGTTAACTATTGTAGTTAAACTGTTTTACAGCTGAATGTGTTGAAACACTTTACTAACTGCAGTTGTAATAACGTCTCCAGTATTAATGTCATTAGGTTAGATGTTGTCGTTACTAACTGCAGTTGTAATAACGTCTCCAGTAATAATGTCATTAGGTTATATGTAGTAGTTAAACTGTTTTACAGCTGAATGTGCTAAAACACGTTACTTACTGCAGTTGTAATAACGTGTCCAGTATTAATGTCATTAGGTTAAATGTTGTCGTTACTAACTGCAGTTGTAATAACGTCTCCAGTAATAATGTCATTAGGTTAAATGTAGTGTTAAAACTGTTTTACAGCTGAATGTGCTAAAACACGTTACTAACTACAGTTGTAATAACGTATCCAGTATTAATGTCATTAGGTTAAATGTTGTCGTTACTAACTGCAGTTGTAATAACGTCTCCAGTAATAATGTCATTAGGTTAAATGTTGTAGTTAAACTGTTTTACAGCTGAATGTGCTAAAACACGTACTAACTGCAGTTGTAATAACTTATCCAGCAATAATTTCATGAAGTTAAATGATGTAGTTAAACTGTTTTACAGCTAACTGCACACGTTACTACTTTGAGTTGTAATAGGGTCTCCAGTAATAACGTCATGAGGTTAAACGTGTAGTTAAACTGTTTTACGGCTAACTGCACACGTTACTACCTTGAGTTGTAATATCGTCTCCAGTAATAACGTCATGAGGTTAAATTTGTAGTTAAACTGTTTTACAGCTAATTGCACACGTTACTACCTTGAGTTGTAATAGCGTCTCAGTAATAACGTCATGAGGTTAAAAGTGTAGTTAAACTGTTCTTACAGCTAACTGCACACGTTACTACCTTGAGTTGTAATAGCGTCTCCAGTAATAACGTCATGAGGTTAAACGTGTAGTTAAACTGTTTTACAGGCTAACTGCACACGTTACTACCTGCGTTGTAATATCGTCTCCAGTAATATCGTCATGAGGTTTAAACGTGTAGTTAAACTGTTTTACACGCTAACTGCACACGTTACTACCTTGTGTTGTAATAGCGTCTCCAGTAATAACGTCATGAGGGTAAACGTGTAGTTAAAACTGTTTTACGGCTAACTGCACACGTTACTACCTTGGTTGGAATAGCGTCTCCAGTAATAACGTCATAAGGTTAAACGTGTAGTTAAACTGTTCTTACAGCTAACTGCACACGTTACTACCTTGAGTTGTGAATAGCGTCTCCAGTAATAACGTCTATGAGGTTTTAAACGTGTAGTTAAACTGTTTTACAGCTAACTGCAACACGTTACTACCTGAGTTGTAATAGCGTCTCAGTAATAACGTCATGAGGTTAAACGATGTAGTTAAACTGTTTTACAGCTAACTGCACACGTTTACTACCTTGAGTTGTAATAGCGTCTCCAGTAATAACGTCCTGAGGTTAAAACGTGTAGTTAAACTGTTTTACAGCTAACTGCACACGTTACTACCTTGAGTTGTAATAGCGTCTCCAGTCATAACGTCATGAGGTTTAAAACGTGTAGTTAAACTGTTTTACAGCTAACTGCCCACGTTACTACCTTGAGTTGGAATAGCGTCTCCAGTAATAACGTCATAAGGTAAAACGTGTAGTTAAACTGTTTTACAGCTAACTGCACACGTTACTACCTTGAGTTGTAATAGCGTCTCCAGTAATAACGTCATGAGGTTAAACGTGTAGTTAAACTGTTTTACAGCTACCTGCACACGTTACTACCTTGAGTTGTAATAGCGTCTCCAGTAATAACGTCATGAGGTTAAACGTGTAGTTAAACTGTTTTACAGCTAACTGCACACGTTACTACCTTGAGTTGTAATAGCGTCTCCAGTAATAACGTCATGAGGTTAAACGTGTAGTTAAACTGTTTTACAGCTGAATGTGCTAAAACACGTTACTAACTGCAGTTGTAATAGCGTATCCAGTAATAATTTCATGAGGTTAACTATTGTAGTTAAACTGTTTTACAGCTGAATGTGTTGAAACACTTTACTAACTGCAGTTGTAACAACGTCTCCAGTATTAATGTCATTAGGTTAGATGTTGTCGTTACTAACTGCAGTTGTAATAACGTCTCCAGTAATAATGTCATTAGGTTATATGTAGTAGTTAAACTGTTTTACAGCTGAATGTGCTAAAACACGTTACTAACTGCAGTTGTAATAACGTCTCCAGTATTAATGTCATTAGGTTAAATGTTGTCGTTACTAACTGCAGTTGTAATAACGTCTCTAGTAATAATGTCATTAGGTTATATGTAGTAGTTAAACTGTTTTACAGCTGAATGTGGTAAAACACGTTACTAACTGCAGTTGTAATAACGTCTCCAGTATTAATGTCATTAGGTTAAATGTTGTCGTTACTAACTGCAGTTGTAATAACGTCTCCAGTAATAATGTCATTAGGTTAAATGTAGTAGTTAAACTGTTTTACAGCTGAATGTGCTAAAACACGTTACTAACTACAGTTGTAATAACGTATCCAGTATTAATGTCATTAGGTTAAATGTTGTCGTTACTAACTGCAGTTGTAATAACGTCTCCAGTAATAATGTCATTAGGTTAAATGTTGTAGTTAAACTGTTTTACAGCTGAATGTGCTAAAACACGTACTAACTGCAGTTGTAATAACTTATCCAGCAATAATTTCATGAAGTTAAATGATGTAGTTAAACTGTTTTACAGCTAACTGCACACGTTACTACTTTGAGTTGTAATAGGGTCTCCAGTAATAACGTCATGAGGTTAAACGTGTACTTAAACTGTTTTACGGCTAACTGCACACGTTACTACCTTGAGTTGTAATATCGTCTCCAGTAATAACGTCATGAGGTTAAATTTGTAGTTAAACTGTTTTACAGCTAATTGCACACGTTACTACCTTGAGTTGTAATAGCGTCTCCAGTAATAACATCATGAGGTTAAATATGTAGTTAAACTGTTTTATGGCTAACTGCACACGCTACTACCTTGAGTTGTAATAGCGTCTCCAGTAATAACGTCATGAGGTTAAACGTGTAGTTAAACTGTTTTACAGCTAACTGCACATGTTACTACCTTGAGTTGTAATATCGTCTCCAGTTATAACGTCATGAGGTTAAACGTGTAGTTAAACTGTTTTACGGCTAACTGCACACGTTACTACCTTGAGTTGTAATAGCGTCTCCAGTAATAACGTCATGAGGTTAAACGTGTAGTTAAACTGTTTTACGGCTAACTGCACACGTTACTACCTTGAGTTGTAATAGCGTCTTCAGTAATAACGTCATGAGGTTAAACGTGTATTTAAACTGTTTTACGGCTAACTGCACACGTTACTACCTTGAGTTGGAATAGCGTCTCCAGTAATAACGTCATAAGGTTAAACGTGTAGTTAAACTGTTTTACGGCTAACTGCACACGTTACTACCTTGAGTTGGAATAGCGTCTCCAGTAATAACGTCCTGAGGTTAAACGTGTAGTTAAACTGTTTTACAGCTAACTGCACACGTTACTACCTTGAGTTGTAATATCTTCTCCAGTAATTACGTCATGAGGTTAAATATGTAGTTAAACTGTTTTACAGCTAACTGCACACGTTACTACCTTGAGTTGTAATATCGTCTCCAGTAATAACGTCATGAGGTTAAATATGTAGTTAAACTGTTTTACAGCTAACTGCACACGTTACTACCTTGAGTTGTAATAGCGTCTCCAGTAATAACGTCATGAGGTTAAACGTGTAGTTAAACTGTTTTACGGCTAACTACACACCTTACTACCTTGAGTTGTATTAGCGTCTCCAGTAATAACGTCATGAGGTTAAACGTGTAGTTAAACTGTTTTACGGCTAACTGCACACGTTACTACCTTGAGTTGGAATAGCGTCTCCAGTAATAACGTCATAAGGTTAAACGTGTAGTTAAACTCTTTTACAGCTAACTGCACACGTTACAACCTTGAGTTGTAATAGCGTCTCCAGTAATAACGTCATGAGGTTAAACGTGTAGTTAAACTGTTTTACAGCTAACTGCACACGTTACTACCTTGAGTTGTAATAGCGTCTCCAGTAATAACGTCATGAGGTTAAACGTGTAGTTAAACTGTTTTACGGCTAACTGCACACGTTACTACCTTGAGTTGTAATAGCGTCTCCAGTAATAACGTCATGAGTTTAAATATGTAGTTAAACTGTTTTACAGCTAACTGCACACGTTACTACCTTGAGTTGTAATAGCGTCTCCAGTAATAACGTCATGAGGTTAAACGTGTAGTTAAACTGTTTTACAGCTAACTGCACACGTTACTACCTTGAGTTGTAATAGCGTCTCCAGTAATAACGTCATGAGTTTAAATATGTAGTTAAACTGTTTTACAGCTAACTGCACACGTTACTACCTTGAGTTGTAATAGCGTCTCCAGTAATAACGTCATGAGGTTAAACGTGTAGTTAAACTGTTTTACAGCTAACTGCACACGTTACTACCTTGAGTTGTAATAGCGTCTCCAGTAATAACGTCATGAGGTTAAACGTGTAGTTAAACTGTTTTACGGCTAACTGCACACGTTACTACCTTGAGTTGGAATAGCGTCTCCAGTAATAACGTCATAAGGTTAAACGTGTAGTTAAACTGTTTTACGGCTAACTGCACACGTTACTACCTTGAGTTGTAATAGAGTCTCCAGTAATTACGTCATGAGGTTAAACGTGTAGTTAAACTGTTTTACGGCTAACTGCACACGTTACTACCTTGAGATGTAATAGCGTCTCCAGTAATAACGTTATGAGGTTAAATGTTGTTGTTGAAAGAAGAATATTATGAAATTTTGAGAAAAGAAATGAAATGTAGAATTGTTGATATTAATTCAATGCGTAAACTTACTATGCTGTATGCCATTAGAAGATTGTGAATACCTTCTTTATGAAGTTGAATGAAAAATTATAAAGAAAACTTATATAAAAATACAGTACCTATTACAAAAATACATTTTATATAAAAAACTGTTTTATAATAGAATAAAATTATTCAATAAACTCCCTGAAGTCCTAATAGTTGAACCAATTATAAAAAGTTCAGAAAAAGTAAAAAATATTGTATAGAATATAAATCATAAGACAAAAATTAATATTTTTAGAAGACAATCATTAAAGGATAAATTTACCAAATATGAAAAAGTTCAAAATTATATTATTATATATTGATACTTATTCATACATGTTTTTAACTATTGTTATATATTATTTAGTATATACATAATTTATATTTCTATACATATTTACATTTTTAAATGTATTTTTTAGCTTATCCAATTGTAAAAATTGTCAAAAGCATTACTATAATTATGATAATAAATGTCATTTCGACACCCATTTATTTATGAAAAGGAAATACAGATTTTTCTAACATTACGATGCAGTAAAATATTGTTCGAAAACTTACTAACTACCGACTGAGATGTTTCTTGGAATACTCTCAATGTTCAGTAGAGTGAATACAATTTTCAGTGCTGTGATAGTTGTATAAAAGTTTTTTACCGTTTTACTGTACGTTTACAACACATTTATTAAATATAATTTAGTGTAGCTAAATAAGTTTAAAATGCTTGTTAAATACGAAAAATAAAAACATTTTTGAACATCAAACAGTATAAAAAAACTATATATTCCTCAGTATCAAATTATTAATTTATTAAAACACCAAATAAGGTTTTCCTTTATTACAATACAACATCCTGAACAACTCTTAAACAACTGTTAAATTTTAAATGTAATTTCAAATTACAGAATAGAAACTACTCGCTATTACTTTCAACTGAGGTAGATTGTACTTCAATGGATACAAATGCAACGTTCTTTCAGTGGTAATTGTGGCAATACTGTAAGGCTGGTTCTTATCGCTTGCCAACAAGGGCACAACATTTGTTACCGTGTGTGCCAAAGTGTTGTCGTGGCTTGAAGATAAAATCAAAATTAACGAGAACGTTTTTTCTTATTTTTGTAGCACACGTTTGAAACAAAATGTATCAATTGATAGGTTAATTAAGTATTCAACACATACTAATATTTAATATCCCATGCATATATAGCTTTAAGAATATTTTGTTTATTGTTATATTACACTGCAAACATCTCAAAATGTTAAATGATTAAGATCAACAAAATAATTAAGACATTATGTATTATGAAACTGGTTTCGTTTTCTTGAATTTTATTTAAAAAGAGGGAATTTCAACACTCTACATTTATATGTTATATATAGAGAACTTAGACATTACCTTTTTAGTTTTGTTCATTTGACTTAATTTCATTGGATTTCTATACATCTATAGTTCAATAAATTGTAATCATTAAATTATATCAATAGTGTTTAAAAATAATAAGTTATAATATAAAATATTCATTTATAGTTTAGTTAAATCTATAAAATCTGATAATTTTGCAATAAAGATCGTTAAACAAGTATTTTTTTATAAAAGAAATGATTCTGGACACAAAGTAACTAGATATTTAAGACATATTTTTTTCATTGTGGTAACGAGATCCTGATTTCATATTTTGAGCTGTGTTAAGTGTTGCTGTCACAAAGGAAATATACGTTTCCAAATTACAAGTCTACTTTTATGTCAGAGATCAACAAGATCAAAACATTGAAAGCGACAAATGAGTCATCAAGGATGATTAGAAGTGGAAGGTTTTTGTTTGATTGGGAAATATTTGAAGTAATTCACTTGATTAAATGTAGGAATATTAAATAATTAAGGGAATATTTTTTTAAAACCATAACTATTCTGAATTCGAAGCTCCAACTTAGAAAGAAGGAAAAGACTTAGAGAAGATACTCTATGTCTACCAAACCATTCATTTGATCATCAATAATTGTTAGCCTATAACAGTTCCTTATCGATAATTTGTAATGTGTAGTGAGTTGACCTCAGGTGTGAGGGTAGGTTGATCACAGGTGTATGTAAATATGTCAGAGGAGGTACCCAGGTGGGTACAGCCAGTTACTTACCCTTAGCACTTATCTGTACTTATGTATGCAGTATTATATACTGTGGTAGTAATATACATCTGGTGGTATTAGTTCAACCGCCCACCCATACACGCATGGTAGCATTAACCCACCCGCCCAAACATACACGTACAGTGCCGGCGTGGTGGCTCAGTGGCTAAGGCTTCGGACTGCGGAGGGCAAGGTCCAAGGTTCGAATCCCCACTGAGCCAACGGTCGGTACTTCACTCGTTGAATAAAGTGACGCACAGGTCTGTAGGCCCATGTCAACTAACTGGCGAGTGAAGTTAAAAAAAAAAAAAAAAAAAAAAAAACAGTGGCATTCACCCGCCCACCTATACACGTACAGTGTATTACTAAAAATACCACTGTACGTGTAGGGTTATGTGGGTGGGTCAATACCATTGTACGTGTAGGATCGGGTGGGTGGTCAATACCACTGTACGTGACGGGGCGAGTGGGTGGGTTAATACCACTGTACGTGTAGGGGTGGGTGGGTGAGTCAATACTACTGTACGTGAAGCTGTAGGAACATTAACATCTTGGTATATGAGACATATTAATATTGACATTGATATATGAGAGTCTATCACCACACCGAGTACCCATTGTTGTGTGTATGTGGTGTGAGAAATAGCATAGAATTGACCTTCTTACTCAGCCAACAAAAACGGTGATACTGAGCTACACAACCACCATAGACGTATGGCGTAATTGACCCTCCCACCCCTTGTACACGTATGGTAGAGTAGTCCCTCCTACCTAGCCAATACATACAGTGGTATTAAGCCACGTAATACCCAGACACGTAGTTTAGTATTAACGTATCCACCCACTTATAATTTAGCATACTGAGACCGATATTTTTGAAATCTTTGGGTAGACAAAAATTAATTGCATTTAATACTAGGTCACGCTGTCTAGCAATGGTTGGGGATCAACAGCTTATAATCATCTGAACCTGTAAAACTACAAAGTTTTGGAAAACAATGTGAAATGCATCCAAATGTAAAACATGATACGTCTTGATTGTAAAGTTAAAAATCAATTTTAGTTGAGAACATTTTCTTTTTAAAATGTACTTTCCAGATTTGAGTCCAAACACTCATTACACGTGAAAGAAATGGATTTTCATTGACTATCAGAAGCTTTCGTAAACTCCCTAAAGAGGTCATTAAATATCAATAACTATTACGAGATGTAAAACTATATCTGTAAAATAAATAAATATATTTGTCATTTCACAGATGTTCAAATACTAATTCAATATCTACTAGGTAAATGTGTGGTATCTTTGTATTTAAGATATGACCTTTTTAGTTTTTTTACTAGTAATACATTACATATGTAATCCAAATACTGTAATTCAAACAGTTTTTATTTTTGTATTAGTAAATAAAATAATAAGGAGATTAATTATGTTCCAAGTATGCAGTTTTAATGTAAAATACTAACGTAGTATATTTTTCATATAAAAGGAGGAAGAGACAAGTTGGCTCTCAATTTCCACAGTTACATAACATCGCTGCACAAATAGAACATGTCATCCATCTCTTATATTTACAATTGTGTGCATTTCCCATTGTTTGACACAACCTGGTAGTTTTATAGATTCTATGTTCTTTTTAGTATGTTATTACTGCAGTTCTATGAATTAAATAAGTGAATTACTAAAACAAACTTCATTAGAGTGAACACATGGAATTATTTTTAGGAATAATTTATGTAATTAATTTTATAAAATAGACTGATATTAGTTGATTTCCGTAACATACTGAAAAATATTAGGGTGATAAACAATTTTTAATAAATACGTATTACAATTAATATTACGAATCTAGTACATATATAATGTTTTTAAAAACAAACTAAAAGAATATTTAAAATAGAAATATTGTTAATAAAAACTGTTAAGTTTACATACTATGTAGCATTAAAAATATCATCTCAATAAAGTAAAAATCAATATTTTGTTTGTTTCTATTATATGATTTCGTCAGTATATTCTTCCAAATATAGGTTAGAATTTTACTGATGTATATTTAATCTAACTCCGAGCTATCTTTTACACATCTTAAAAATATATTTACAGAAATAATGAAATAAAATTGTTTTATCAAAGTTAGATGAAACACACATTTAACTATTTACCTTTTTCCTGTTGCGCGATGTTCATAGAGTCGATAGATTCTGAGTAGCAGCTCAGTAGCAGTTGCATTGACGTGTTTGAAAGGCCCTTTCACACCAAAGGAAATTATTCACAGCAGATACTATCCACGTGGTTTCCTCACTGGATGCATTGGGTCTAATGGGAGTGGAAAAGATCAATTGGTTTCCTCCTTCATATTAAGCAATAGGGAAAATGAACCCACGTTTTTACTAGTTTCTTCATCCATGATCTCAAAATCAGCCTGTGCACTATTTACCTGAGGAAATAGCTTACTAGAACTTTGAATTTGCAATATAGAAACTTACTTTATACGTATTTCAATCGTCCTTTCCCATATTAACTGTAAAAATATATTATTTAGTTTTCCACTCAAATTTTGGCAAACAGAAAATAAGTATCGTACCACCAAACATCTTCGCCATTTCTTCGTCGATAACTACTCCGTTGCAATTGGTGAGCTCTCTGGTGTTACTATGTGTATCGTAGCTATGTCTATATACACTGGGAAATAATGAAGTGACGTACAGTCTAGTAGAGTATGACTTTTTCAACAAAGACCCACATTAATGATAAATGGTAAATTATTACAATCAAAGTTAAATAATATTCAGTTTAAAACAATGAACTTCGTGATTCCCCCCACAAACAACAAGTGTATTGGTGATTCGTTATCCCATAACAATCACAGTAGAAATATGTAATTTATGTCCATGTGTGTTTTTATATCACAAATACAAAACTAAATTTAAAAACGTTATAAAAGTCCACACTTATCATTGAAGCTATCAAAAATTGGTCAACAAAACCTTCAAGGATGTAAGGTTTTTCAAAATAGTACTATGAAAATTAAAAAAAACCCTTAACATCAAGAAAATAGAATTTAAAACAACAAACTATACATTTCAGAATTATTATTTTGCTTATTTTTATTTTATTAATATATTTATATAAATCAAATTGTTATAACCGGGGTAATACACTAGCATTATTAGCATATTTATTATAATGATGTAAACACTAAGCCTACATAAGAAATTATTGCAATAAAATCGGAATTAGTCAATCATCCTAATAGTTCGGAATGCCTAACTCAGGTAGTATCCATATTTACCTAAATATAGGGTTTACCCCAAAAATGTAACGATAAGTCCTCAGTAACTAAGTGTCCAGTCATCGAGCACTGACATACAAAATAAAATTATACTGATGAACTGAAGCGAATTTAAAAGTAGTTACCATTAATTAACCAAGAAATAATTGTAAAATGAAATAAGTAACACCTTTATCGTGTTATTTTTATTATTCTTATATAGAGTAAACTATATTTTACACCCATCACCCATACACACATCTACAGTGCTATTAACCCACCCACCCATACACCTACAAAGTCATTGACCCTCTCACCCACCCATACACGTAGAGGAGCATTGAACCTCCCGCCCACCCATACACGTACAGAAGCATTGACCTTCCCACTCACCCATACACGTACAGAAGCATTGACCCTCCCACCCACCCATATACGTACATAAGCATTGACCCTCCTGCCCACCGTTCACGTATTGTAGCGTTGACCCTCCTGCCCACCCATACACCTGCAGAGGCATTGAACCTCCCACCCACCCAGACACGTACAGAAGCATTGACCCTCCTGTCCACCCGTACACGTATTGAAGCGTTGACCCTCCTGCCCACCCATACACCTGCAGAGGCATTGAACCTCCCTCCCACCCATACACGTACAGAATCATTGACCCACTCGCCTACTCAGATAAGTGACATTTCTTTGTTAACAGTATAACATGGTTCACACTGACAACAGTGCTGAGTATACCTGAATACTTAAATGACCAGTGAATTAATAAACTTAAATTTTAGTACGAGGAATTAAAAAACCAATCGTTCGGAATAAATCCTGTAGGAAATATATGAAATATTCATTATTCTGCGTTTATAATTTGATGTACTCAACAATATAACTCTGACATGTTCATTTATTTTTTTAAATATGGTTAGTGGTATCTTAAATAATATTTAGATGTAAGATATAACTAACGAGGCACAACCATATTCTTTTCAAACAATTATTAGGACTAAAAAAGTTTGAAAATTGTCATACAGTACTTAATAGTTAAATATAATTTTAGAACTGTGAAATATAATGTTAATTTTCTTTTCACAATAGTAGAATCATGCATAAAAACCAACAGATAAATAATTATTATTTTATTTAATGAAAAAAACAAAAAAAAAAACAAGAATATGTTTGTGCAAGTAAAGTTTTTACAAAGGCTTCTTAATTGAAACTATAGAAAATTAAAGCTGAAATATGTCAACTTTTATAAAATTATGAGTGTTATTCAAAACGGTATAATATAGAGTGTCAAAGTCGTCGCTTTAAATGGTGATAGTTAAGACTTTATTACTATACAAAAGTCGTTACTTTGAGTAGAACCATGAAAAAGGTCTTGAAATGAAGATAACTAATTTACTTTGATATTATGAGCGTAAACAAGATGGAATGTAGTTGATTCCTCTTATACATCCAGAATAATTAGTTTTATAATTAAATCTTAACTTAAAACATGAACATAGTTCATATGGTTATTACTGATAAACTTTGAACTCCATTGTAAAGCAGCTTCTATTGTACAAGTTAAGATTTTTGGTATGGAAACAAATAAACTTTAATTATTAGTATTTTTTATGCTTAAATAATTTTAAATCTTGAAAAATTAAAGCCTACACAATTGTATGTGAGTCTTATTTAAGTCTAAACAATAATGCTGATAACAATCCAAACTTTTAGTTTAAAGATATTTAGGCCCACATGTTAATCAGGCTTAAAAAGATCAAAGTGGATTCCAAGATTGGGAAATCTTTTAAAAATTTCAAACCAAGTAAAATATTATGGTTTGAGATATATTAAAATACTATGCTATATATTATGAAACTTGTTATAACAACACAATATATTTTTATTGATAATTAAATTTATGGAAGATACCTTACAAGATTAAGACATTTTTACATGTTTTCCTTATCCGCTTGAATGAGGAAAAATATTAATGACATGTTGTTTTCAGCATAATTTAATTTACTAAAAGAACATATAAAACATAATTATTTTATTAAAATATAACTATCTGATATACTGATTGGGTTATGTGTATGGTTTTTTATTTAAAGATTATTTGTTTAATTAATTACAAATATTTTAACTAACTCCCTTTAACGACCGTGTCATTGAGTTTCGCTCATACTGAGATGTGGTTTCTCAGTGGTTCGTTTGAGATTTGAATCATTCGTTCTTAGTAATGACACCAGTCATTTAGGCCTACGCATTAAGACAATTTTAGTGTTATCAGCTAATAGAAATGAACATATTCAAGGTTGAAGCTCAAATGTGCTGAATAACCTCACTTGATAATGAAATGCACTGGCTTGAGGTTAAGTATCGGACACAATAGGTCGTATCATGCGACATTTAACTTGATGGGTGATTAAAGCAATACATACATTAACCTTGCTGGCGTGGATGCTCATTGGTTAAGATATCTGACTGCGGAGGGCAAATTCAAAGGTTCGAATCCCCACTGAGCCTACGGTTGGTACTTCACTCGTTGAATAAGTTCACGAACAGGCTTGCAAGCCCTTGTGAACTGGCGAGTAAAGTAAAAAAAAGACTTCATCCCCACAAAGCACCATTGCAATGTACAAGGGCACCTTACATCAGAGGGGTGTTGAGTTGACAGGTTAATAGGCGTGGTAATGAGCATTCCCTTCCACATCGTACTGTAGAGAAATTCGATCATAGAGAACTTCGTCTACTCTTTTGAATAGTGATTAGTTTAAAAATGAATAATTTATAGATGGTTGTGTATCCAATGTAAACAAATTTTACTGAGACAAACGTATTTTATAGCATAGTATTGATTATTTGGGCAAGTTTTGAAACTAATGAACTCTGTTATCAACCTTAACTTTTCGTCAGACATCTGTTTAAAACCTGGATCTTGTGATAAAACAGAAAAAATAGCACACAAAGAGTTCTTAATTGTAATTAATTATGATTTGTTAAAGCATTAACCATCTAGGTTGTAACAATGGCCAGTCCTAAAACAGTGTTTATTAAAATATAAAGTTATTTACTGTAAAAATAAAATGGTTATTAGGGTATAGTATGCTTATTTAATAAAATAAAACATGTAACAAGATAATATTTATTGTGTATATTTAAAAAAGTACGTTTAGGCTAAAAAAAGTATTTTACTATGACGATTGGAGTATTCTAATATTTACCAAGAATTATATGGGTAAAGTTTTATAGTATGCTGTAAGAAGTAAAGAATTATATAGTATGCTGCACCCTTATGTGCAGAATATTGGCATACTAAATACAATTAGTGTTTATTGCTCGATAAAAAATACACTGTAGTAAAATAGTAAATATTTTTTATTTATATAAAACGTATGCTAATAGAAAAACCACAGGTTTATAAACTGGCCACCTAGATGACAAGTATGCAATGTCGTATTGTGTCCTTCAAGAGCTTGGTCAGTTTCAACTTTACTTCAAGCCACAGTTCAAACATATAAAAACATGATATATTTTACTCTAAATTTAGCTTTTATGGTTTGTCTACACATTTAAGTTGAATTATATTATTTATACTACTTGTCATTTACTATAGAGTTTATGAATATGTTAGAGAGCATACACGAATTCTTCTGTTTCTCAATTCCTATTTTAAAAGATGATTGTTAATTTTCGTTCAGTTAGTTTGTTAAAGTCTTCATCCGTGTAATTTGTTTTTTGTAACATAACATAAAATTTTAAATAGCCCAGACAGGGTTAACTAAAACGAGATGAAACTAATATCAGTACTTACATACCCTTTAACACATTAATGTGGAAATTAGTTTTATATGCCCTCCCAGTTCTAAATTAGGAAACTTGTGTTTTTAATTGATTTAAATTGGGGGAGCTTGTTAGTTACAAAATAATAATAATTATAGTATATATTTATTGTATTTTGACAACTTAACATTGTACTGCAAACGTCAGTACATATAATATATACTTCGATAAACCATCAATAGATAAATAAATATTCATTCACTCAATAACAAGTTTGTTACATTGAAATCAGTGTCAGGTCTAGTTAAATAAAATTTTGTCTTTCTTATTCCCAGTGGTGCGATAAGAACTAATCAAGAGTAAAATGATTTGGACACCAAAAAGCGTTCTAGTCAAGCTTTGAATTGAGTTTCAGTCATGGACTCTTTGATGCTCTCAGGAAGCTGGTTAATTAATCTGACTTCAGCTTGAGATGGAAGGTTATCCAACACGTTAGTTCTATGAATAGTTATCATAACACATTCTATAGTTATCCCTGCCTCAAGTGTTATGTATGTAAATCACATTCCTGAGTCAGTTCCTTCCTGAATCGGCAGTACAAAATTACCTCAAGGATATAGAGACAGGGTAAAGTCAGTAAATCAAGCTCCCTGAAAGACTCGCGACACGACTATTTATAACTCAATTTTAAAAAATTCTGAACGTTTTTTTCTGGAACCTGAAGACTGTCTCAGAATTTATGTTTGGCACAGCCTTCCCATTAGTAAAATGTCGATGAATAAGAACAAAATAGAATGTCTTCTGCAGCAAACAACTCAAAGGAGAAAAAAAATCTGGAATAGGTATAAAATCCATATAATGCATAAGCTTAGTTTGTAAACGTCTATCTAACAACATTCAAACACAACTCGTATCATGTTCTAGTTTGTGTGTTTCTTATTCCATTTTCCCTTTTCGTTGAATTGTTCTTTTCACTTACCAATGTTGTTATCGGCTGTTTCAAATTGTTACCTTTGTATATAGGCTAAAATATAAATTCCATTCAGCCACATAAATCTTTGTCTAGTTAGGTATAGGACAAAAATATAAATGTATGTAAGTTAAAATATAATAATTCTTTTACTTGTAATTTTATTATAGGTTGTACATATGAGTATATGAAACTTGGGAAAATCTCGTTATAAAATGGAAATATGACATAACCATATAAGTAAATAAATATTACTCAAAGAATCCACGAGATAAAATATAGTAAATAAATTACTTTTAACAGATAAATACAAGCTCATATGAGAAACTCATATTATTTCCAAGTAAGAATCATGTTATAACCAGAGTGACTGTTGTAATTGGATAAAAATGTGAATTGTTTTAGCTTACAGTTTGTGAGCTTAAACTGTATTGCAATGTTAACTGAAATACAATCTTATCTCTTCAGGAGACACGGACTCTATAGGAATACATTTTGCAACTCATTTACATTCATAGTATAAATGTTACTAAACTTGTTGGTGTTATTTTAGTAAATTAGTACTTAGAACGTAATGTATGAATAGTGTTCAAAATCAAAATATTGTACCACTTTGCTTGGACAAAATCATACATGACATCCGACTCTTCTAAGCCAAAGGGCTAGGCGACACTAAAGCCTACAAGCCAGTATTGATCCGTCCACCGCCGGCGACCGATTCGCTGCGCGCGCAAGCACTGCTATCCCCCGCGTGCGCTAGACCCGCACACAATGTGTTTTTTTTTTTAACAGTCCAAACAACATGTCATTCCTGTTTAGATAAAATTCCACTAGAGCTCACTACTAAAAATCATATATGCCAATCTCGGGAGATTTAATCATTAAGATGAAACAACTATAAACCACCCCCTACCCTCTAAGAAATAAAATATTTTGTAGCTTATTTTTCATAGCTCCCGTTTCACGTAGTTTTAAGCATCAGTATAGTTTTCTTTTTACGTTTAAAAATCTTAAAGAACTTTGTATTACGATTATGTTTCAACCTGTCTTCTCTAAAACTAAATATAAGTGCTTGAATGTATAAATTACTTTTATTTTTACTCATACCTAGTATATCATGTATATTTTTACATTTTTTATGCATATCAAATAAATCTTCCTTAGTATTTTTCGCTGTATTTACTAGTAAAAAAGGCACTCAGAGTCATGAACTTTTTGAATGATTTCGCATTCGCAATAATGTGAATATTGTGCAAAGTTTCATTGCACAGTACTTTAAATTTATATTAATCGATAACAAACAAACGACAGAAAGTTATTACAATTGCTTTGTTAGAAAGGAATACTTTAAATACAAATAATTTAAAGACATTTGAGAGTCAAACACGTAAAGTGGTGAAATGATACCAGACATAGCTATTAAAACGTAACGTAATCATAACACAGAACTACCTATTCATTACATATGTGGTTGTACATACCATCTACTGTATGGTTCACATTATTCAAGTACTTGAGTATGACATCACGGACCATTACGCTAGGATGATTAAAATAGATAACTCTGACATTGAACAACTGATGACAGCAATACTACTAACACTCCAAGGTGCTGGATGGGTTGTGGAAGACCAGTACTGCTGTGGATCTAAGTACAGTAGCTAAAGTGTATGCAACATTTACAAAACCACCCTGCCTAGAAGATTAAATCACTGAATCATATTGGTTTGGTTAAAAGTTTTAACAGGTCTACAAATGTTTAAAACTACTAAAACATACGACTATATTATATATTGATGAAATGTTTATCAAGTACACAATCATTAAAGCATACCAGGATAAGTGGTATGTTTTGTTTTTTTCACATATTTTACTCACCATGTATTACTTAGTGTAGGATTGGTAAATTCAAAAATGAGTAATAAAATTTATTAGCTTTTAAATCAATATATTTTCATTCAAAATATAAAGTTTAAACAAAAAGTTAGCATTTGATTGCAAAGAATATTAATTGAAAAGGGAGATTGAAAAGGTAAACATCTTTTGTTTACCTGTAACTGAACAAATTTACAGTTGATTGGAGTTTTTAAACTGTGGATGATTAATAATGAATAATAATTAATAATATCCTGAGATATAAAATTTTTCCTTTTCATTATTTTACAAAACAAATATTAATTTTCATGAATTTCCAAATACATCAAGTTTATAAAATACGGTATGCACTATAATAAAGTTAACTTATTAGGGATTAATAAACGGTTCTCGAGGTCAAAAATCTCGAACCAAACACATTGTAATAATAATTTAATATTTAAACGTATGTCTTAATATAAAATACCAAATAGTTTATGAGTTATAAAAAGATCAAAATAGAATCTCAAATTAGTTATGTTGAGTAAAAAATGAGGTAAGGGTGTAAAAGAAGGATAAGATAAAAGTGATGTTGAGTAATTTTGTAGTCAGGCAGAGTAATAGATAGTCCATTCTTCAATTATATTTTCTATAAATTAATTCCCAGCTTTTATTGAGTTGTTCTTTTAGATTTATTCTAATAAGGTGTAGATGCTGTTTGGAAGAAGGTTCCAATAGTTTACATCTTGGATATGATGGGCTATTCTCTGATAGAGTGGTTTAATGTTCTGGCAGGATGGACTGATCGCTACGACGAGATTTGTAACGGTATCTCGTCCTTTTAGAGGGGACAAGGTGTCAACGCTTAGTATAACTAAGCTATGAACAGCACAATCTTCAATTACATTAAATATTTATTTTGTGTTTAAAGTCTGAATAATTTAATTAGTCACTAGTAATATTGTTATTCATCGAATAAACTGATTACTACAACGAAACTATAACGAAAGTTTCATAATATAGTTATTAAATAAGTTTCATCAAAGGATCCTTTTCTTTAGAATTAATATGTTTGTTGTTTCTTACAGAAATATTTATTTATTTACAGAAATATAATTTTATATACATAAATATAAATAGTGATTCGTATATACAAGTCTATAATATCTTGTATGTCCGAGATAAACTTCTCGTATAAACAAGTCTATATTATCTTGTATGTACGAGATAAACTTCTCGTATATACAAGTTTATATAATCTTGTATGTACGAGATAAACTTCTCGTATAAACAAGTCTATATAATCTTGTATGTACGAGATAAACTTCTCGTATATACAAGTTTATATAATCTTGTATGTACGAGATAAACTTCTCGTATAAACAAGTCTATATTATCTTGTATGTACGAGATAAACTTCTCGTATATACAAGTTTATATAATCTTGTATGTACGAGATAAACTTCTCGTATAAACAAGTCTATATAATCTTGTATGTACGAGATAAACTTCTCGTATATACAAGTATATTTAATTTTGTATGTACGAGATAAACTTCTCGTATATACAAGTTTATATAATCTTGTATGTACGAGATAAACTTCTGGTATGTAAAAGTCTATATAATCTTGTGTGTACGAGATAAACTTTTGGTATATAAAAGTCTATATAATCTTGTATGTACGAGATAAACTTCTCGTATATACAAGTTTATATAATCTTGTGTGTACCAGATAAACTTCTGGTATGTAAAAGTCTATATAATCTTGTATGTACGAGATAAACTTCTCGTATATACAAGTTTACATTATCTTGTATGTACGAGATAAACTTCTTGTATAAACAAGTCTATATAGTCTTGTATGTACGAGATAAACTTCTTGTATAAACAAGTCTATATAATCTTGTATGTACGAGATAAACTTCTTGTATAAACAAGTCTATATAATCTTGTATGTACAAGATATACTTCTCGTATATAGTTATTTAAGTTCATACGTAAGGATTATATAATATTAAATTATTTTATTTATTATTTTAATATAACATAATAGTTAAAATATTGTATGAATAATACTAATATAGTAAAAATAATAAATTATATTATACAATATTTAATACTAAATAAAAAAGTTAATATTGAAATACAATTAAATTACTAAATAATATTCATAGGGATTTCAATGATTTAATGGTTCTTATGAAATTAAATCTTAACAAATTATAAAATTTTAAGCATTAAAGAAAAATAATAAGAGTCCTAACTAGCATACAAAAAAGCCATTCTGTAATATTCTGTAGGCTTGTCATTGTATACATAATGATTTGCCGTTGTTTTAACTATCGTGAACATTATTCTTATAGTGTTGATTTATAAATTAATTCTTTGTCTTTTTACCTTGATATTTAGTTTCTTTAAGAATACTAAAAACACTTTTAACTATAAAGAATGCACTGATTATAATTTATTCATAGTGAAACCGTAATAAATTTTATAAGATGGTAATAAAAGAGATATCTTCCCTTTGTGTGTAGAACCTAGGTCAATGCTCGTGTGGGTTTTTATATTGTACTTCCTTAAATATTTATTATATCTATCATATTATAATATACTAGTATTTACATGCTATATAAATAAGAGTTTCCATACATTGTTATCGAGTTAGAGTTATGGTGAAAGTCCAAAATGAACTACCTAAAGGGCCAAACTTTATGTGTTTTCCTAAATTGCCTGGAAGTGTTGTAATAATAGAAACATGTATAACAATTTATTACAGCTTTATGGCAATTATTTATTTGTGTATTCAGAATTAAAATATTCTAATAGTTATATTGGTGAAAGAATTTTTTAATGTTAGGTGTTGTCTAATTAAAAATGTCACCATCAAATTTAATAAAAACTAAATCAAGTGAAAATAAAAATAACCTTATTCGGGAGTTATTGTGTCTTCATTAAAATTACTAGAGCGTAAAGAGAGCAGTTATTCTAGATGACCGCATCCAATATCATTCCTATAATTTACGTCACAGCACCACAGCATTGTGTCATGAAGGCCTGTGGTCTTGCTTGTCTTAATTGGATCAGTAAGTGTTTTATGCAGACCACAAGAAAGTCACAGAGTTTGAACAATTTCTACAATAAAATTTTAACTATATAGTTTCTGTTTGAACAAAATTCTTTTTGAAAATACTGAATAAACGTTGAAAAAAGAAATTTCTGGACAGTATTTACCCTATCTTTGGACTTCACTCCTGTTTGTCCGTAAAGAGGGTGATGTCTGTATATGGGGTCTTTGGTTAACTCCACTAGAAAGTTTTCCAGCTTACCCTTTTTGTCATTAAGTTCAAATCAATCTAGATCCCTAAAATATAAATCTATAAAATCAATTAAACTATTGTGGAAGATAACAGATCCCAAAATTTTGTCCTCCTCTATAAACATTTGATTTATTTTAAGGGGGTAGGTGCGCCCTATCTTCCGTAATGTTAACATATGTACCTTTTTCTCAGAAAGTAGAAAAGATATTTCATTTCTGTTTTTTTTACCTGATACATTGGCTTTTGTTACATAAACTACGGGTGTAAAATCTAACTTTGGAATAATTATAAATTTTTCACAAAATTTTAAAAAAGTCTATAACATTTTTTCAAATTCTTTTCATTTATAATTTTTTTTAAATTTTATTCTTTGTTAATTTTGACTATTTTTTATTCTGCTTATGTAACTAAGTTACATATATAACCACAAAAAGTTTCATCTTGTTACCATTAGTAGTTTTTGAGAAAAAGGAACATAAGTATGTGTAAAAAAGCACAACTTTCGGGAAATCGCAATAAACCAAAATAAATACAGTTTTACTAATAAAAACAACACAAAAACTTACATTAATAAAACCCTGGTGCATATGATGGTTCCTTCCCTTCATCTTCTTCAAATTTATTACTACAATTACTATATGCACTAGTATTACTATATGAAGATGCTATTAGTGTAATAAATGAATACACAATGTGTGGCACTCAGAGAGATGATTTCAATAGAAAATCGAGTAGGACACTTTTAGAAAACTAATTTTTTAGCACATTTAGAAAATAATAAATAATTAGTGTTATATACCGTTGGAAAGAGGACATTATAAGCTATAAAATGGTGAAAAAAAACATTTTTCGATAAAAATAAAAATTTTCCGTGCACCTACCCCCTTAAGGAATACTTCTGAAATAAAAGAATTTTGTCAGCAAATTATCAATTATTAAATTAAATTCTCATAAGTCTCCAGTCACAAATATAGTAAACCTAGCAATCTAAATGTACTCTCTGCCTTTTCCATTTCTTGGATTATGAAATGTTTAAAAATTAAGAAATGTGATAAAGCAATCACTAGTTAGTTATCTAACTAATAAATATTAAAATAATAATGTATCAAAGTTAATCATTTATTATCTACATTTATTTTAGGTTATGATAGTCACAGTTCCTAAATGTCGGTAAACAGTAATTAAGTTCTCGAACATATTTATATACATTATTATTTTATATATAAAACATTATTTAAAATAAACATAATCATAACCACTTTATTTATTTTCAGAATGTACAATAGAACATATTTGTGAATATGAAAATAAAATAATACTTATACATAGTAAATAATTAAATTAGATACGAGATCTGCTAAAGCAAACTATTTATAATAAATAATACTCCAAAAATAATTAACTAACGTGCAAAGGAAAATGAATGTCCCAGCCCACGCGCAAGAGTTAACAATATTGTGTTAACTAATCAAAAACACTTGACTGGAATAATAGAATAAGAGAAAATTGACATGCTCACAAGAAAATTAATTAGGATTACGAAAATTATTTAGTATTACTTACTAAATACTACATAAACAAAAATAAACTCATACTTACAGTTAATAAACATAACTATTCACAAAAAAATCAATAAATAACAGTTAACATGAATTGGTAGAAACTAAAAAATATTGTGTAGGGGTAGAGTATCAATAAATTCAACAGAATGGCAAAAATCCTGAGAAAAACAAAAATACTTTTGTAGTTGTGTTTTGAGGTCCATGCAGTTCCAATAATGTTATACCTCAAATAACCCCTCCGAATCAACATTTTGAAGTCCAATACTGCTTGAACAAATATTTTAGGGAATAAGCATATTTGAAATTTATATTACTTTTGTCAATTTCATTGAAAATTGTGGCCCTAAATATGCAAAACTCCTCTGAAATAAAGAGGTGTTCGATCTTGGAAGTCTAGTGCTGTCTGCATAGCTAGTGTTAGGACGTGCATAATAAAGGTTGATTGCTACCCACTAATTTTAAAGAATAAAAGTAAAACCTTAAACTCAAATTGGTATTTAAGAGCCAAAATATTAATTTTATTAAATAGAGGAAATAATTCTGTCTTTCGACGAACTTCCGAAACTATTCTAATATAGGTTTTATTGAACAAACATTTATAATATGAAATGTATGTATTCATCCAAAATTTAATACCATAATTGATTTTTTAATGAATGAATGCATGATTCATTTGGATTAATACCTCATCAGGGCACATTCTTTAGGTAATACAATTTTCTAAAAAAACATCAATAAGAACTGGTTGCAGTCATCCATACACGGTCGAAAGCGATATATTGAGATATCAGTAACCAAAGCGACTGGCTATCAGTGGCGTTACTTGTGTAGAGACTGGGTGCCTGAAGGGTCCAATTGTTTTGTATATAAACGATCTACCTTTGTGTGTTGATCTCTCCGGAAACTGTTTGTTTGCTGACAACACATCCCTTTCCTTGTCCAGTCCTAATAGGGATATGTTGGAACAACATGCTTTTTTGGATGAAAAAATTTTGCTTCAATGTTGTGACAATAACTTGCTCAAAATGAATGCTTCAAAAACTCACTTTTTATATTTCAAAATTTAAAATTCTACATTGACATTACAAACTGAACCTAGTTTTCTTTTGGATGAAGAGGAGATAAAATCGACTAAAACTGTCAAATTCTTGGGCGTGTCAAATACTCTGGATGATAATCAAAAGTTCCAGTCGCATGTTGAACATAATCACACAAGCTAGATGTTTGTCCTGATAACTATAGCAGGTTATGTAGGTTCTGATGTGTTCCTTGCCTGACTACGGCTTACTATATGCCCTTTTGGTTTATGGAGTGCCTGTGTGGGGTTATGAGAGCCACAGGATAATGCATCTGTTTAGACTCTAGAAGAATGCTATGAGAGTTATACATAATTGGTTTTTCAACTAAATACATTTTTCGGCTCGAAAATACACTTTTTAATTACCTAACTAAACATAACCTAACTTATACTAATAGTCTAAACAGGCCTACTCAACAAAAACCCATATTTTCCATTAAATTTGGGTGCTTGGCCTCCGTGACGACCTTCCGGAAATTTTTCTTGTACATTTTAGTGATTGTGAAAATCGCAGTATCCTTAGTGATAAATGTTATGTAAAATATGTTGCTTTACAGATTTTTATAGTTTTAGAGGTGAGTAAACTTATTTTAGTTGGTACTCTCCAGTATAGTAGTAAAGTGAAGAACAATACAGACTCCTGAAAGTGTCGTTTCAACTATCAAGTGTCATTAATTGTAATTCAGTTAAGTTTTTTATAAGAAATTAGATATAACCAGTTTTAATATCAATACTTTAGTTTTTACTCTGATATTCGAAGTTCCTTTTTCTAAATGAAATGTTGTACTTTAGTTGTGTACCAATAAATACAATTTTACCAATGTAACTTTACATTACAGAACTGCATTAGAATTACAAACCACTTTAATTTATACTGCGTTTAGGGAATGATTTCATTAATCTTAGTTTATAAATATTTCAAAGCGTTTATAATTGGTGGAACTATTTATAACAGCAATAAAAATAAAATGTATCCTAACTTTGTTATTTTATTATATTTAAAACAGCAAGTTTTCATTACAAGGTTTTTCAAACAGTTATAGTTTCATATATCTTCCTGTCACGTGGTCTTTATCCTATCAGTGAACATTATTCAACAAAGTACTGATCATTATCTAGGTAAGGTTTTATACGAAACACTCAATACCTAATAACAAAATCTTCCCGGCAACGACCGCGTCAAGATGTTATTGATATCAACAAACGTTTCACCCATGCTGTGATGTGGCATCTTCAGTGGTAAACTCTGAGATTGAAGGGCTGTATAGAAGGTGTGGAAAGTAATAGCGCTCTTATACATTTTATTTAGACCCTATAATATAATGAGAAAATTTGTTGTTCCTATGTGAAGCTCAAAGAATGATGAAAGAAGAGCAAAGGACAGGCAAGAAGTAATTCATTCACATTTGTACATTCTGCGGATCTTCTGAACATCTTTTATGCTGAGTTTTTCTCTTTGCCCAATTTTCACTCCCTTCAACTGCAACAAAAAAATGAATTCAGTAACTATTGCCATGAATTTATCAGTCTTCAAGTTAAATTGGATAACATATAATGTGAAAATGTGTATTGTCACACAAAACTGTTGGACTTTTATTAAATTTAACAAGTCACAACTCGTGTTAGGAGAAGTGATTTGGCTAGTTTATATCAGTAATTCTGTAAGAGCAAGAGTTAAATTGAAATTAAAACATTTATTGTAGAGAACAATTAACAATAATTGCATTACATTTATCAAAATATAAATTGCTTACAAGCAATGATAATTATTAATATATATATATATATAAAATAAAACAAAAAAAATAAAATAATAATAAATAAAATTAAACATTAACAGATTGCATATTCTGTTAAGGGTGTAAAACTTGTGCTTTGGATATTTGGAGTTAAGTTTTGAAAATATTAATTTACTTCCCAGTTACATATCATGTACTCATCAACCGACTACATGCCTCCAAACCCAGGAGGAGTTTTAGTTGAGTTTTAAATTTGTTGGGGCATTATGTCTTTAGGAAGATTATTTATAAACTTGATGCCAACATGTGATGGCTAGTGTTCATATGCCATCACTTTGTGTTACCATGTTTAATAGTTATGTATTTACTTAGTTTTGTACTGGTGTGCGTTTCTACTCTGGACCAAATCACACTTAAAACGGCAGTACAAGATGACCTCCAGAATATAAAGACAGGGAAAGGTCAACAATTAAAGCTTCCTGACGACGTTTTTTTACATGACTCCCGAGAATTTAATTTTGGAAGAATTCTGACAGCTTTCTTTTGAATTCTAAATACTCTTTCAAATTTGTATTTAGAGCAGCTGCCCCATAGTCACATACCATATGATAAATGCGGGAGTATAAGGCCGTAATAGGCAGTTTTCAAAACTCCCAGGGAACAATATGGTACAAGCTTGCACAGACCATAAACTCTGGAAGCTATCTTATACCATATATAATCGATGTGGTAGTCCCAGTTCAGACTTCACTTAAGATACATCTCAATGAACTTGGCAGATTATATCTCTTCCAGAGGAACATCATCAGCCATTACAACAGTTCTATAATCATGGTCGTGATGCCAAATCAAATCAGATTCTGCTAAATATATATATATATATATATATATATATATATATATATATATATATATATATATATATATATATATACATATATATATATATAGTTTATTTTAGAATAAATTTTATTCATTTTGTTAAATTAATCAATGGGAACATGCTAGCCTCATGTATACTCGAGATATCCCTAAAACCCTAGTTGCGCCTCGTACCCAACACCTGGTCCCAAAACGTACGAACCGCAACTAATTATTGTTTAGTTATTTGTTAAGTTTATAATCAGCATCGTAATCTTTTTTACAAAGTTTGCAGTAGTCTTGTGTTTTATAAAGAAATACACGAAAAATAATGTATATGATGGATTTGTGGTTATCCGTTTGGTCTAGGACGGTGGTAAGATTGCTTATGGCCGTACTAAGCGGGTGAGTAGATGTACCACTGTACTTTTTACAGTACACGTCCAGTGGTGTATTGTATAAAATTGTACCATTGGGACATTATAGTACCAGGTTAGATGTACCATGGAAATTTTGTACATCTACCATAAATTTTGTTACAAAATGTCCATAAATGCTCGTATAAGAAATGCATGTAATAGTTTTACACCTGAGACCTAGTTAATATAAGTAAAGCACAACTAAGCCTCAGCGGCAAGCCTTTGTGATTTGCTTACTAGGAAAAAGAAAGTTCTGTACATGATACTACCACCATCGATATATCAATGACTAACACATAAGAAGTTTCTATTAGTTCAATTTACCTGACAACTAAGCCAACTTGTTTAAGATAGGTATTTTTTAATCAATCTATTTATTCATGTTTATCTATCTATATCAAGTGAGCTTATGTAACATTTTAAAACTGGAATTTAAGTTAATTTCAATAAAAACGGCAGTGTATGAATTGGCTTTGAGGTACAGTTGGCTGTACTTAGAAGTAAAAAAGAGATACTATTATAATTTATTCATTAGATTGTTTTCTAAAATTACTTTTCAACAATAATATTGTAAAATGTTTCCATTGAAAAGCGTAGGCACACTTGTCTATGAAACTACAAACTATCGGTTACTTTGATAGCTGTATGTGTAGGTACAGAAATCTGATTGTAAATATCAGATTTTAAAACTGTTAGTTGTGGTGTTTCTCAAGGTTCTATCCTTGGACCCTTACTGTTTTCCATGTACTTGAATGATACATATTCTATTTTATGTATCATTACCCACTCGAGTATTTACTCACATATTGACTTGAATACTATAACTCACATACAAGTTAATGGAACCATACTACAAAACTACGTCAAAGTGAAGATCTTAAGAATCACTTTTAACAATAACCTAACTTGGAACGACACTGTTGTTGGCACTTGTAAGACTGTCTTTTCTATTCTGCATTCACTAAAACGACATAAACATTTCTTACCTCAACGAATAAAACTAATAGTTAAGACCTTAGTTTTTCCAAAAAGTTTTACTGTAGTTCCGTTATCAATGATATGAGTTTAGCATTGGCTAATAAACTGCAAAAATGCCAAAATTACAGTATCAGATTTGTTTTTAATCTTAGAAAATACCATCATATAACTCATTTTTATGTTCCAAATTCAATTTTAAAGTTAGCTTATATGAGATTAATTAGAATATTACAGTACAAGTAAACGTCACACAACACAAGTTTATTACAATATAAGCACAAACTGCACAAATATACTGCAATACAAGCACAAATATTATGGTGATCGATTTCGGTGAACCACGCTCACCTTCCTCAGACCAGAGGGATTCACAAAAAAATTCTTTTGTGAATCCCTCTGGTCTGAGGAAGGTGAGCGTGGTTCACCGAAATCGATCACCATAATATTTGTGCTTGTATTGCAGTATATTTGTGCATTTTGTGCTTATATTGTAATAAATTTGTGTTGTGTGACGTTTACTTGTACTGTATATGTACCAACACGTATTATGCTAATTAAAAAACTATTTAGAATATTAAGCACACTTTACTTACTTATCCATATCAATAAGCCTAAATACTTAGCTGACAGATTTGAATTCATCTCTGAAAGTAGTGTTCGGGAGAATCAATCTTCATGGACGATGTTAAGGATTCCTCATCATCGTACTACAACGTACAACAAATCGTTTATGTCACCGCTTGTCTTACCTGGAATTCCCTTCCCATTCTTATCAAAATCTACTAAGACCGAGCTTGTTTTGTGGCCGCACTGATGGATTATTATCTTGATCAGATGGCTGGGGCGGGTTAGGTGGTGCGTCCTGTTGTCAGACGGCTGGTGAGGGTTAGGTGGGGCGTGGCGTCGTTGTACGGAATTGTATGAATGCGTGTATGAATGTTTAATTGAAACTCATGATTATTAAATTTCACTTCTATTTTAATAAAATATGTGTATATATACCTTTATTTTTTTCAATACTCATAATTAAATTAATGCATGCTATTTTGTAATTTAAATTTAACTACAACGGGTTTTTCGTTTGTGTATATTGGTTTTGTTAGTCACTACTATCATAACATTAGATCGTTGAACCTATGGTCTATATTTTAACTTCCTAACCTATACTATTATTTTTCTCTTTTCTCTTTGCCTGTTGTTAACTTTACGTTATGTTTCATTTAGGGTTAATTGTAAGAAAGGGCCTAGTGGCTCTAAATTCACCCTTTTCAGAATATTTCATTAGTTTACAAATAAAGGCATTAATAATATTACACAGTTTATGAATTTCATTACATGAATTTAAAATAAATAAATAAAAACACTGACATATACAGACTACTTAAGAAGGGTTTACGTTATAACGATTTGCTATCAAGATTATGTTATTACACTAAGGTTTAAAAATATTCACAAATATTTTTGCTATAAATGTTATGTTTAATTAATACCTATACGAATAAGTAAATTATTGTTTACATACATAAAGACAGTATTCAATGTACACAAGGACATTGAATAACATTTTTAATGAAAACCTAATGAACATATCAAGTTAAAACAATTACAAGTAGCGTTATATTAATATACTATGCCAAGCACACAAATATATTTAGATCTACACTCAAAGTTATACGTAAAAAAATCTTAGCTCAAGATTTTAATAAAACACGTATTGAACGATAAAAATATATAACAAAATTGAAATTCAAATATGTTTGGCACATCAACTGTATGAAATTAGCTTCAGAAAGGTCTATCAATTTCTTTATTTTATAATTGTTGAAGCTTTTAATCGATAACAACCAGTTTTTAGTGTTTTTGTTTCGTTCGTCTGACCCGATTGAACACTATTAAGTCAATTTGTAGAACTTAAAGTAAGTTTCAATTTGGAAGAACTTAAAATAAAAAAATAAAATAAAAAAACGAACTAACGCTAAATAAAAAACTATTACTACTGAAAACTTCAAAATAAAACTATAACAAATGAACAATTTCTATATGAATAACTTCTCTACGAAGCACTTTTCACTATAACTGACCACAACTAATATACCCGATGTCACCGAACACGTATAATGACACCCACTCTAAGAGTCTTTGACGTGTGTGTTAGGTAGGAGGTGGAAGGTGGATGAATTTAAAATTTATAAAATCTAGATTTTTAAAATATAGAAGTTAGCCCATAATGAGTTTTTTTTGGTTCATGCTGTATTTTCAAGCCTCTCCGTTAATTAAAGAAGGTGGCGAGGGTGACCGTTGGTCATGAAATTTAAGAGGCGCAACTACAAGTGGGATGTTTGGTTTTGGGACCCTAATTCTGACCCTCATTAGTAAGTTATGTTGAGGCGCAGCAAGGATGTACCCTTCTCAATGCAAGAGCTTTCCTCCATAAATGCTTGGACTTCAAGGCAGCATATTCAGTCACCATTCCTTTCTAGATCGATGAGTTCAAACTGTTGACACTAATGAGGAAAAGGAACAGACCATGACTTAAGAATTTATATTGGCAGAAAGTTATTTACATTTATGGGATCATCTTTCTAAAAATTGGCATAACATTTTCCGTTTTTATACCAGATTGGAAGACAGCTTATGTGAATGATATAATTATTAATTTTGTTAATGGCATCTAAATGTTCTTTTAACAGTTCTTTTTGATCCACACAGCATTAGACGTTTTTTGTTTGATATGTTGTATAACACTACCCTCCGCATTCTTTACAAGTGTCTATCCCCTATATAAAGGCTCTCATGGTGTTCTGCAGGCCAACCTCCACTATACAGACTCTTGTTGTCCTTAACAAGTGTCTATGCTCTCACTAAAGGCTATCATGGTGTTCTGCAGGCCAACCTCCACTTTACAGACTCTTGTTGTCTTTTACAAGTTTCTATGCTCTATCCAAAGGCTTTCATGGTTTTCTGCATGCCAACCTCCACTGTACAAACTCTTGTTGTCTTTTACAAGTGTATATGCTCTATCTAAAAGCTCTCATTGTGTTCTGCAGGCCAAATTCCGCTTTAAAGCCTCTTGTTGTCCTTTACAAGTTTCTATGCTCTATCTAAAGGCTCTCATGGTGTTCTGCAGGCCAACCTCCACTGTACAGATCTTGTTGACCTTTACAAGTTTCTTTTCTCTATCTAAAGGCTCTCATAGTTTTCGGCAGGCCAACATCCACTTTACAGACTCTTGTTGTCCTTTACAAGTTTTTATGCTCTATATAAAGGCTTTTGGTTTTCTGCATGCCAACCTCCACTTTACAGACTCTTGTTGTCCTTTACAAGTGTCTATGATCTATCTAAAGGCTCTCATGGTGTTCTGCCGGTCAACCTCCACTATACAGACTCATGTTGTCCTTTACAAGTTTCTATGCTCTATCCAAAGGCTCTCATGGTTTTCTGCATGCCAACCTCCACTGTACAGACTCTTGTTGTCCTTTACAAATTTCTATGCTCTATCTAAGGCTTTTGGTTTTCTGCATGCCAACCTCCACTTTACAGACACTTGTTGTCCTTTACAAGTGTCTATAATCTATCTAAAGGCTCTCATTGTGTTCAGCAGGCCAACGTCCACTGTACAGAATATTGTTGTCTTTTACAAGTGTATATGCTCTATCTAAAAGCTCTCATTATGTTCTGCAGGCCAACCTCCACTTTACAGACTCTTGTTGTCCTTTACAAGTTTCTATGCTCTACTAAAGGCTCTCATGGTGTTATGCAGGCCAACCTCCACTGTACAGATCTTCTTGTCCTTTACAAGTTTCTATGCTCTATCTAAAGGCTCTCATGGTTTTCTGCAGGCCAACCTCCACTGTAAAGACTCTTGTTGTCTTTTACAAGTGTCTATGCTCTATCTAAATGATCTCATGGTGTTCAGCAGGCCAACCTCCACTGTACAGAATTTAGTTGTCCTTTACAAGTTTCTATGCTCTATTTAAGGCTTTCGGTTTTCTATAGGCTAACCTCATTTTTACAGACTCTTGTTGTCCTTTACAAGTTTCTATGCTCTTTCTAAATGCTTTCATGTTGTTCTGCAGGCCAACCTCTACTGTACAGACTCCTGTTGTCTTTTACAAGTGTATATGCTCTATATAAAAGCTCTCATTGTGTTCTGCAGGCCAACCTCCACTTTAAAGACTCTTGTTGTCCATTACAAGTTTCTATGCTCTATCTAAAGGCTCTCATGGTGTTCTGCAGGCCAACCTCCACTGTACAGACTCTGGTAGTCTTTTACAAGTGTATATGCTCTATCTAAAAGCTCTCATTGTGTTCTGCAGGCCAACTTCCACTTTACAGACTCTTGTTGTCCTTTACAAGTTTCTATGCTCTATCTAAAGGCTCTCATGGTTTTCTGCATGCCAACGTCCACTATAGAGATCTTGTTGTTCTTTACAAGTTTCTATGCTCTATCTAAAGGCTAGCATTGTTTTCTGCATGCCAACCTCCACTGTACAGACTCTTGTTGTACTTTGCAAATTTCTATGCTCTATATAAAGGCTTTCATGGTGTTCTGCAGGCCAACCTCCACTGTACAGATCTTGTTGTCCTTTACAAGTTCCTATGCTCTATCTAAACGCTGTCATTATGTTCTGCACGCCAACCTCCACTGTACAGATCTTGCTGCCCTTTACAAGTGTATATGCTCTATCTATAAGCTCTCATTGTGTTCTGCAGGCCAAGCTCCACTTTACAGACTCTTGTTGTCCTTTAAAAGTTTCTATGCTCTATCTTAAGGCTCTCATTGTGTTCTGCAGGATAACCTCCACTGTACAGATCTTGTTGTCCTTTACACGTTTCTATGCTCTATCTAAAGGCTCTCATGGTTTTCTGCATGCCAACCTACACTGTACAGACTCTTGTTGTCCTTTGCAAATTTCTATGCTGTATCTAAGGCTTTCGGTTTTCGGCAGGCCAACCTCCACTGTATAGACTTGTTGTCCTTTACAAGTTTCTATATATCTAAAGGCTCTCATGATGTTTTGCATGCCAACCTCCACTGTACAGACTCTTGTTGTCCTTTACAAATTTCTATGCTCTATCTAAGGCTTTTGGCTTTCTGCATGCCAACCTGCACTTTACAGACCCTTGTTGTCCTTTACACGTGTCTATGCTCTATCTAAAGGCTCTTATGGTGTTCTGCAGGCCAATATTTACTGTACAGATCTTGTTGTCCTTTACAAGTTTATATGCTCTATATAAAGGCTTTCATGGTGTTCTGAAGGCCAAGCTCCACTGTACAGACTCTTGTTGTCCTTTACAAATTTCTATGCTGTGTCTAAGGCTTTCGGTTTTCGGCAGGCCAACCTCCACTGTATAGACTTGTTGTCCTTTACAAGTTTCAATGCTTCAAAAGTTCTCATGGTGTTCTGCATGCCAACCTCCACTGTACAGACTCTTGTTGTCCTTTACACGTGTCAATGCTCTATCTAAAGGCTCTTATGGTGTTCTGCAGGCCAACCTCCACTGTACAGATCTTGTTGTCCTTTACACGTGTCAATGCTCTATCTAAAGGCTCTTATGGTGTTCTGCAAGCCAAGCTCCACTGTACAGACTCTTGTTGTTCTTTACAAGTTTCTATGCTCAATATAAAGGCTTTCATGGTGTTCTGCAGGCCAAGTTCCACTGTACAGACTCTTGTTGTCCTTTACAAATTTCTATGCTGTATCTAAGGCTTTCGGTTTTCGGCAGGCCAACCTCCACTGTATAGACTTGTTGTCCTTTACAAGTTTCAATGCTCTAAAGGCTCTCATGGTGTTCTGCATGCCAACCTCCACTGTACAGACTCTTTTTGTCCTTTGCACGTGTCAATGCTCTATCTAAAGGCTCTTATGGTGTTCTGCAGGCCAACCTCCACTGTACAGATCTTGTTGTTCTTTACACGTGTCAATGCTCTATCTAAAGGCTCTTATGGTGTTCTGCAGGCCAAGCTCCACTGTACAGACTCTTTTTGTCCTTTACAAATTTCTATGCTGTATCTAAAGCTTTTGTTTGTCGGCAGGCCAACCGCCTCTGAATAGACTTGTTGTCCTTTACAAATTTCTATGCTCTATTTAAAGGCTGTCATGGTTGTCTGCAGGCCAACCTCCACTGTACAGACTTTGTTGTCCTTTACAAGTTTCTATGCTCTATCTAAAGGCTTTTGGTTTTCTGCAGGTAATAAAAAACCTCATAGTCATAACATAACTTTAGACATTTCCTTGGTTATTTTTCAAACTTTGCATAGTTATACTTTTGACTTTGTAGTATTCTCTGACTGAAAAGTAAATTATATTAGCACTTATAAATATAATAGAATATTATTTTATTGCATATACAAAATACAATAAAATTTATTTTGTATTGTATGTTCATTGTATTTTATTTAGGAATTCAATATATATAAATAAATTTATTGAAAAAAGGAATAAAGCTTCACAGTCACTCCCACACAATAGACCATCCAACATACAACATTTTTATATGCATCCCAATACTATTTGAGGACTGGCCAATCCATTCCCGGTGTTATTTTAACCAATTTCTTGGTATCTAGTTATAGGGCAAGTAACTTCTCACACCGTAAAAGGCATCAGAAAAAAATGGTTCATCAAGTAACTTGGGCTTAGTAAGGTGCTTACATGTTCATGGTCAACTGTTGATTCGATGAACACCAACTTTTGAAATTGCCTAGCATAAGTAGATTACGCTCCTACTTCTTTAGTATATAGTTTGGTTGTACTATATACTGACATTTGTTACTTAAGTAAATGGAGGAGGGATCTGAAATGTTTAGGTAGAGGCATAGACATTGATGAAAATAATATTTGATCTCGAATAAATATGAATATCTTACCATAGGAACCAAAGTTGGCAGACCATTACGGGAGAAGGCAGTGGTGGAATAAATATGAATATCTTACCTTAGGAACCAAAGTTGGCAGACCATTACGGGAGAAGGCATTGGTCGAATAAATATGAATATCGTACCTTAGGAACCAAAGTTGGCAGACCATTACGGGAGAAGGCATTGGTCAAATAAATATGAATAACTTACCTTAGGAACCAACGTTGGCAGACCATTACGGGAGAAGGCATTGGTCGAATAAATATGAATATCTTACCTTAGGAACCAAAGTTGGCAGACCATTACGGGAGAAGGCATTGGTCGGATAGTGCATAATACTTCTGTAGTCATAGGGAACTTCATAGCCATATTCTTCATTCAATTTCGCTCTCCGAAAGTTTTTCTCATCGCCTAAAAGTATTATGATAAAAAATTGTTATGTTTGTTTAAAATAAGAATACGAAAATCTTTTAACAAAAGTTATTTTGATGCAGTATTTTTATTGTTATTTTTGCAAGTGTACTATTCGTTTTCAAGATTTTTTAAACTATGTAAAAATACGTCTTGCTACTTTTTCTCTAAAATAACCTTTTATAATTTTATTGCACGTATACTCTAATGTATACATCTATCATTTGATTGAAAAAATGAACAATCTTTGATAGTGACCCAAGAGTACAGCTTATTTACTTCTTTCATAAGTTTAGTTTTTGGCTTCTAACTTGTACAATGTAAATGAAAAATTGTTATTTATTAAACTGTTCAACTTAAGTTTAAAAACAAACAACTAACTATCATGGTTATTTAAATGCTACGCATTACTAGCTACTATAAAGTGAACCCTAAATACAATATGGATTAATAACTTTTAAGAGGTTGGTGTCAGGAATATGATTTTGACCTTATATCATACAAAGCTGGAAGCTCTACTCTCTATACGAAAGGTTCTATGAGTCACATGTTCCACAAATACAAACGAGAAAAGCAAAATTGATGTCTGGAATGTTATATACTGAATTGCGTGAGTTGAAGATCTGCCTATTAATGTATTACCATGGCCAATTAAACAGAATAACCATATTCTATCCTGGAATATATTCTTTGGAATTTTTGCGGTTATGCTATTTGATATTCTGATCTTGCTTTTACCATTTTTACTACCGTAAAAAATGTATTTCTTACTTTGAACAATGCCTCCTTTGGGGGAATAGAGTAATTAATTTTTTTAGCCTCACACAATATCTGTTGCTATAAGATATTGGTACTTATGGTGAACATCTTGGGTATTAAATGCTCCACCAGCAGCTACTGATCATGATGTTCTCACTGTTCCAACACAGCAGCCTGTTATTGAAATGCTCCACCAGCAGCTACTGATCATGATGTTCTCACAGTTCCAACACAGCATCCTGTTATTGAAATGCTCCACCAGCAGCTACTGATCATGATGTTCTCACAATTCCAACACAACAGCCTGTTATTGAAACATCAGTGCCCCATTCACGTCACTTCCAACTATAAGTATCACTCCAAAAGTGATGTTTTTATATTCCAAAATGAGTGAACTTCAAACATTCCTGCACTCTGTCAGCAAACCCAAAATGAATGCTCTCCAAATTTTATTGATTGACGGTAGACATTTTACTACTAATGTTTTATGACAGCAGCCTCAAAGAAATAATGTAGCCTAAGGAGTACTCATCCTGTCCGAATGCTTCACTCACCCTTATATCTATAATAGGAGAAAGGCGTATTATATACTGAAAAGTAAACTAGAAGTAACATTATACCTCTATATCGATCAATGGAGCAATATAATTTAATACCAGGGTCAAGAGCAATCTGGATGAACAAGAGCAGTGTCAGAAACAGGTTCCTAAAGAAGATTGCAATTACAATTAATTTTGATTATTTTATTCCTACAAAAATGAATAGCTTTTAATTAGCTAGATTTTAGTATTATTTAGAGTCGTAAATTGGCTAGTTTTAGCCTGGATGAGTTATGAGGTGTATTTGACTCACCTTTCTTAACATTGTTCATGTTAACAGTGACGTAATCGTCGCGTTCCCACCGGTTCTGTTCATGGAGGAAACCTATACTATGCATCATCTCATGAAGTACTGTCCCCTTCTTCTTCAGACATGTAGGACTCTCCAGGTTCACATTTTGACGTCCACCATACCGACCAACTATTGAATTACAACCAGTCTTGTTGTTGGTAAAATAAACGTAATCCTCCTCTTTTCCAGTCCGAGGCACCCATTTGATACAAGTCAGCCTGTGGTAGTCATCGATTGCTCTATTAATCATCGTCTTCTCATTTTCACCTAGTTTTTAGGAGAGAGTATTCATGAAAAACATGTTAATTAATTTATCAATATGACCAGAGCATGATTACGTCATAAAAACGTGATAACAATAGTTTAACTAATATCTCATTATCTGTACAAATTCATCTAAAGGGATACAAAGGATATGTTCAACCACAATCGTATGACCAAAATGGAATCATTCCGTAAATTTACTTTCTGCTAAAACTGACTAATATAATAGTGAAATAAAGTCTATTACAAATTTTCAATTAATTAAACAATGGCAGCCAAAATCTAGTGTTAATTCTTGAAGTCTTTTCTCTCACTTTGTAGTAGGATGGATTTACATGGTCCTTCAGTCAAACTCGAATTCTGTGAATCTCTTCAGTTTTTAGGGATTTATACCTGTTTAAAATTTTACTTATTTTTTAAATTTACAAGTTTAATGTTTAAAGTGTTAAGAAGTAAACTATTTTTTTTTCAAATCACTTTAAAAATTCACTGACATTCTGACTGGTTTTTATTTAATTGAATAGCTTAAACATTTTTGATTACTCTGCACTGACGCGTCAATGGAGTAAAAGTAATGGAAAAATGTGTGGGGGGATCTCTTTGGTAATCTATTAAAAATAAAACATAAGTAATCACTTTGGCTAATACATTCAAGGGTTTTTAAAATTATTGTATTAAATTTGTTTTTAATTCAAAATATTACGATCAAATCTCTCAATACAATATTCAAAATTCCATTCTCAAATTGGCCGATCTTAAATTTTTAAAAATGTTGAGAACTTTGTTTGTTGAGAATCCTAAAGACCTCTGTCATAAATTTGGATACAACTCAAACATTGATGCAAAGGAGACACGCTTAGCCTCGTCAATATTACGTACTCCTCTTCATAGAACATCTTTCTACACTAATTCCTTTTCCGAACTTCCTGCAGAGAATGGAATATACATTCTACACATTTAAAGAGTTATGACAGTCGGGCTCGGTTTACAACATCATTGAAAGCCATTCTGTTGAGTGGATGAGTCTGTGATGATGACTGGAGATGGAGTCTGGAATAAGGGTTGAACGAGTGTATGAGTGAGAGAATGGAACATTAAAAATATGTTAGCAGTACATTTTATTTATATTATATGCTTCTCTGTAGTTTTAATCAATAGTATGTTTCTTTTGTTTAGTTCTGTATTTCCATGTTTCTGTAAATTTGGCTTTGTTAATTTACTTACTTCAATATAATGGTTAACTGGAAGAGTGGACTTAAAAGTCCTAAGTTTATCATTTGCATACAACCTTTTTTTACAATAAAGTCATAATTATTATTAGGTGGTCGTGAAATAGAAAGAAGAATACTATATTTTATGTTTTTTCGTCTATTAAACACTTAATGAGCTACATGTATTAAGTAAAGGTGAACTTTATACAGGGCGTCTCTGATCTATCTAATAAGCTCTCTTGGTTGTTGTTACTGGTTCATTAAAAATCACAAATATTACATTTAAAGTGTTCAGAACACCTTGGTTATCCTTCCAGCTGCCATTTCGTTTTTTCACTTTGACATTTATATCTCAGAAATTTTAAAGTTTTTTAAACTTTAATTCTGCATGACCCTTTATAACATAAACACACGTTTGGAGAACAATTATACTAAGGTATACTAAGCTGAAATGTTTCATGGTTCTTATAGCATAAACACCCATTTTGAAAGATCATTGGAATTCCTGTATAAAAAGTTTCAAAATGGTGGCCATTTAAAATTTTAATCCTAAATAATTCCTAAACCAATTATTATATAAAAAATTATACGATACAACTTTTTTCAGAAAAATTAATTACAAATCCAATGACGTAACAATTAAAAAAATCGCATAAAAAATAATAAAGAACAGATAATCTATGTAAGAGTTTTTACAGCAAAATATGCCTGAAAAATGTGCAGCCTAAAAATGTAACAGCTGATGATAATAATCGTAATAGTCTTAAATTAGCTGACGAGTACAGCAAGAAAGTTAATGTATACATCTGCTTTAAGACTATTACTTTTCTTTGTTACCATCAGCTGTTAAATGTGGGTTGCGCATTGTAAAAGCATATTGCTCTGTATATACTGTCATATAAATTATCTTTTATTTGTTATTTTTCGTCCGATATTTTTTAAATTGTCATATCATTGGTTTTATAATCATTGCTAAAACATATTGCAATACGTAATTGTTTTTCACAAATTACTTATATATTGGTTCAGAAGTTATTTAGGACTTAAAAATTTAAACGGCCACCACTTCTAAAATGTTGTTACAGGAAATCCAATAATTCCAATTGGAATGGGTGTCTAAGTTACAAAGAACCAAGCACTATTGCAGCTTAATATACTTTTTTGTTTTTGAGATATAAATTTAAAATGGAAAAAGAAAATGGAGGCTGAAAGTATAACCAAGGTATTTTAGACCCTTTAAATATGATATTTGTGATTCTAAATGAACCAGTAACAACAACCAAGAGAGCTTATCAGAGTTCAGATACGTGTATATGTTCCTGTAACCAGGTTTTATTTGCATATTAAAATGTTATACATATACCTACATGGTTATTTGAAATATAACTAACTGGTGAAGAAAACAAAACTAACTGAAATTAGCGCTGATCTCATAAGGAACCACCCCGTTTGGCCAGCGTTTAGAAACATCCGTTAACCCGTTCCTGGCCCCATACTCTCCATCCGGGAACACCATATCCCCCTCACTGTACTCTCCCAGTTCCTCTGGATTCACCTCACTCTCTGGAGATATCCCTAAGATAACACAGATTATTAGAATGCATATTGCTATATCCTCATTTCAGAAAAGTTTGGTGAGAAAACAATGATAATACATGATTAAAAAAGTGGATAAATTACAAAGTCTAAAGTACGATTAGTAGCCAGTTGCTCAACCAGCGGTTAGTTGTAATTATTAGAAGAAAGTTCAGCAAAATTATTACAATAAAAAAAAAAAAAAGGATAGCACGAGAAGAGAAGCAGACATAACAGAACACTCATGTCAAAATAATAAAAGACTACATTGAATAACAGTATTGAAGTAAAAATAGACCAATGTCATAATTTATGGAATTCTTATTTTGCTTTTTACTATCAAGAAAATTACGTAAACTGATAAAAATATTTTAGTATAAAGTTTAAATTTATAATTATAATTTAAAAAAGATGTTTAAGCATGTCTTTGTTAAATTTAAAAAGTAAAACATTTCTGTTAAATACGTTTCAATATTCTTAAAGTTTAAAACACATTAAAAAATTATCTTTGCAGTCTTAGTTCTTTAAATTTGTTTGATAATTATTCAAAATTAAATTTGTATAAATGTTATTGATTTCTGTAAAATTGTATGTTTATTTGTACAATTTTACAGTTTGTTGTATGTAAACTTTTGAATGTTAACAAACTGAAATTTTGAAATCAACACTAAATTGAATTTGTTTTTGCTGGTGAAATTAAAGTATTTTTATCATGTTTGCTAATTATTAAGTCAGGCTACAGAATTGATCCCAAAATTAAATAATTTGGTTATCTGAATTGTTGAAAATGTTTTTACAGTATGAAGTTGTCAATTCTATTAGTATGAAAATAAAAATTAAAAAATCATATTTTATTTATCCTTTTATTATTTATAATAATTTTTTTTAATTGTTACAATACAAAATTTACACTACTAATTTATTTGACCATATGGATATTTATATGTGACAGTTGATTTAAGATGGTAATTTCGATGTGTCCCTTCCCCTTGCAGTAAAAATGTTCCTTGTCCAGATGTTGTAAAACACGTCAACAATAATAACATTTATTTAGATTTATTCTAGATCAGTAATGTTCAGCTTAGGTTCGTTTAGTTACTAGGTCAAGAATAAATTTTATATGTTTATCAGAGACTTACCAAAGGAATAATTCCACTACAAAGATAAACAGAATACGCAAACAGTTAAAAGTTTAATGTCACTAACGCAAAAACTCATACTTTTTCTGTTTTTATTTATTTATATCTCCACGGAAAACACTTTTTGACATAAATTACAATGTACTATTAAATATTACGTACATATATTATGTTTGAAAATTATTTTATTTATTTGTTTTTGATTAATTTTCTCAGGTAAGTTTTTTGATGAATTATTTTCTTGCATTAAATAAATTTGATCAATTATTAAGAGGAACATTAATGTTTCTAAATATCTACCCAACTGTCATTTAAGCCATCATATAATAACATAACATGCTTGTGGAAATCTTGGTATTCTATTAATTAATAGTTTTGTTTTGAGGTTTCTAATCTAAATTGTTAAATATTTTATTAGTTGTATTTTTATTGTGGTTTAATAAAACATAACTACGATCTATCCATCAATACCGTTTACAATTTCATAACATTCAGATAAATGATCAACCAACATTGCCTTATTTAAAAATGAGATCTTCCACAGATAGTGTTATACATACCTGATTTAACACCTGGTTGCTCATAATCTGGTCCGAGATCCATCAGCTGAGCATTCAATCCTTCTTCAGCTGCACCATCTTCAACTGACTGTAGATCAGCCCAGAAAGGTGAAGCATGAGCAGAAACAACCATCAACACCAGACACAATACTAGCTTATTCATGGTATGCTACTGTACCTGGTTCAGTTGGTCGGCTGATGATAAGATGATGGTTGAGCCTTGCTCAATAGTTTATAAAGTGGTAGTTTGAGGACAATTACAATAACAATAAATACAAAACAATAAATATTACTTTTGGTAAGCTTTACTAATGTACTTATACTTATTCTTTTAAAATCATAATTTAGCTGTAAGCATATGAATAGGTATTTAAATTAATGTTGCGGTGCACGGCTAAAAATGGCCAATTAGTGATTAATTAAGTGCATTAACCAACGATCTTTCCTCCTTGAGAGATAATTCACTTCTAATAATGAAAATCTTTATTTGCCATAAGATTTTTACATCAATACGGTGATTACAAGGATCATTACAAAGTCACAATAACAGCTATTACAATAGAATACGTACTATCAGACTAAAATAGAGCTACCCATGATTAAATGATGGAAGTTGAATTGATCATAATGTACGGTACATTAAATATTCAAATCAAATCAGTTTTTATTGCAGTAAATACATAAATGTATTGCAAAAGTCAGAATATTAAAGTCATCTACATTGAAAAACGCATCTTAACTGTAAAACAGTTTTTTATTGCCAGCAGTACAATTTTTAAATTTATTAAAAGAATATAAATTAATAGTAGGTTCTAAAATATAATAAATTTTTAGATATAATACTATATGACTATTAAGAGTCTTACTCGAGCGATAAAAGTCAATTTTAAAATTTTTCCTACCGTCTGTGTTATAATTGACTATCTAAATATAAAACTATCTGAGTTGTCTATATAGTACTCTATTTTTAAACAGATATGTGGGATACTCTAAATTTTGACAATAAAAAATATGCTCTTAAAGACCTTGCGTAGTCATATCAAGCCTTCTCTACGGTTAGGGATGATCATTATTCAAAAAGTAAATACATGTTGTTGGCTACTACTTATATACTCAGAGGAAACGTTATGTTGGATAGCAGTCTAAAATAAAACTATTTGGAGTGTCAGGTGTCCGGAATATTAACATCTGTTGAACTTCTTTTTCCAAGCTTGGATCGATTTGTTGCTTGTGAATGTAAACAAGAAATTTGTTCAGGCTAGCAGTCGATTTATCCTTGCAACTCCCCTCCCCTCACTTAGACTTAGGACTTAGACTGTAGGACTTATACTTGTATTTCTTTTGTTTCTTGGCTAATAATCAAATTTAAAATCACCCAAAACTGTATTTTTTCTGAGGAGACAGAAGATCCTTAACCGTCTTCTCCAATGAATAATTTATCGCAGTCGATCCTCTTACTCTCGATTGGTGTTGACTTTGCAGCTACTTTTAACTTCGACAAATATCAGAAAACCGGTTGTCGTCAGTCATTTCATTCCCAAACCATTTGGGATTTGAATATTCATGACAGTTCAATTTCTCTTCACTGCTTGCTCACCAAGCATTGCCAGTTACCAGTAGCTGACACTTATTTTTCGAAGTTGAACATTACTTCACTTAAAAATGTTTCACGCTTACATTAACAACAAGTGGATTTAACATTGTTAAAGGGGGATACACGTGACTAGTGGCCCCTGAAATTGGATCTACTAATTCTTACTGGTTTTGGTTCATCTAAAAAATTTAAAATAATTTAGAGCAATAGTTATTTGTATTTAGGCGAAGAGTGAGTGCATCAGTAAAGTACTTTATGAAAAAAATGTTGATATCCCTGTACTCAAAGAGACCCATACCGAAGATAATAACAGTGCAAGAGGCAATATTCCCGGATACAGACTTGTTGATTCTATATGACATAAGGATTATGGTATTGAAACTTACGTGAAGAATTTCAATGTGTAAGTTACCCATAGGAGTTATGATGGTGACATGTTTGTCTTGGCAATCCAAGTGTCTGAAAGTACAATAGTTAATTTTTATAAGCCTCCTAACATCCAGTGGCCTGCCGATAGGATTTGCATAGTTTTAAACACCATATCCTCTATGTAGGGGACATTAACAGTCACCATAGCCAATGGGGCTACAACACCGACGATGAGAATGGCAGAAATCTTGCTGACTGGGCTGAAACGAATAACATTTCTGGATCTTTGATGCTTAAGATTTAGCCTCTTTTATTCAGCTTGTTGGCGTCGAGATTATTCGCCAGATTTAAGTTTCTACTCATGTGAACGATCATTAAAACCAAACCCAATTAAGAGGAAAGTTTTTTACTCTTTTTGCCACTCTCAAAATAGGCCAGTACTGGTTGCATTTAATATCCAAATTCCAATCGTTCGATATTTTCCAAGGCCTAGATGGGATTTTAATATTTAACTCTGGGAGGCCTTTATCACTAGGCTTGACGATAGCATCAGGTTCATTTATCCTACAATAAGAAATTACCATCGTCTCGTCTATTGCTAATGCTTGTATACCAGGAGGATACAGAAAGTATATACCAGGATGAAGTAAGGAATTAGATTACCTTTATAAAGAGTTTAATACTACTGAAAACTCCAGACGGGTAATGTCTGCTGATACACTCTCTTAACAGTACCACAAGAGAAGAGAAGAGGGTTAAAACTGTTGAAGATATCAACTTTTCCCACTGTACTAGAAAAGCGTTGTCACTTTTAAGGAAACTCTTTACTAATAAATCTCTAAATCGAAGATAAGTGCTCCACCCGAAGGCTTGTAATATAGCTAAACGAATAATAAGTTATCAGGGTCAACGCCATCTATCTGACAAACAAGTGTTTTACATGTTGAATTACAATTAATTTATCTTAGCGCCATCCACATGTCTGGTGTCAGGAACGATCGTGTGAGGTGTGTCGATGGGAATACTCTGAGCTCGTCTCAACACAGATACGCGTGGCCTGTTCCTTCAGGTGGATGGTTCTGTCGTTTCAGAAGTGGTGAGCTTGAGTGTGGACCTGACAACATGACTAGGTTTTGTTGACGACGTTGTTTACCCTCACGTTTGTCTACATGTACGTCAGATGTGACAGTGCTTGGTGCGGAGATTCTTTTGAGACAGACATGCCCAACTGTTCTTCCAACCGTTCTCCAGAGTCGTCTTCTGAGTTACCCCACACCGTCCCCTCTATTTCCCCCCGTCGAGATCTCCTATTTACAATTAATTGACGATTGGGGTATACACAGGTGCAAATCGAAACATAATGTCGTGAACTCTACCAGATCCATTGTCTGTGTTACTATGCACGTGGCGTGTGGTGATGTGTGTATATCACTTCGGCATCTGTAAATACGTATAATAGTATTAGGGTAAATATTATATTTGTTTGATATTTTACTGCCGATTAATCATGTATGTAAAAATAAGAAGTCAAGTAATATACTAACCGTATCGTTAAAACCGGGGAGTCACGTGGGTAGAGCAGCAGAATACACTGTGACGACTCTGCTCGACGAGTAGTATAATTACGTAATGAAACATGAATTTTATAAAGGCATGTTTCTTCTTCTTTTTTTCCATCGACACAAGATGGGGCCCGACCGTGAAACTCGATAAAACCTGTCAGATTGTGTTTCCGATTCTATTTCTTTATTCGATTTTGTGTGGTAGCAGACATAGCTGGGAGATCAGAAATTTGTGACGATCCAGCTACCAGGTTTGTTGCTCATTTAGAACTACCCAGGGGATACGTACAGATTTAAAGGTTTAAGTGGACGCGAAAAACGTCATCCCCGTACTTTACATTCTAAATGAAATTAAAAAGAGCCAATTGTCACCCCTGGAGGTCTCAGAAATTTCACAGAGGAAGAGATAGATAGGGTGATTTCCGCTATACCAGCAGGGAAATCAGCCGGTCTTGACGGTACCTTTCCGGATTTTCTAATGCATGCTGGTAGCAAAGAGAAACAATGGCTTCATACTGTCTACAATAAGATACTAGCTACAGGCAACTTGCCAAAAGAATTTAAGCGTTCAAAGTTAGTAGCTTTTCTGAAGCCTTCAAAGACCTAGAACGAGTGGAAAGTTATCGCCTAATATCCTTCTTAGTGTTTGTTATAAGTTGCTGGAAAGACTGTTGTCCAACAGAATATCACCCTTTCCTGATTCTAGTTGAGCAGGCTGGTTTTCGCCCTGGCCAAATTTGAAGTGACCAGATCCTGGTTCTGACATAATTTAACGAGAATGGTTTTGAAAAGAAATTAAAAACATCTGCAGCTTTTGTTGATCTTACAGCACCTTATGACACAGTATGGAGCAGAGGTTTGTTATTAAAGTGCTACAGTCTCCTTATCTGTCCTTTTCTTTTGCGACTTCTCGAGTTAATGCTTAGTACCAAGCTAATAAATGTTTATCTCGGTCGTAAAAAAACATTTACGAAGGACAGCTGAAGGATGGTCTGCCACAGGGGTCCGTACTTGCTCCAATTGTATTTAACGTGCATACTGCTGACATCCCAATCACCAAGTATAGGAAATTTATATATGCAGACGATATTGCTTTAGCTTATCAACACAAGGACTTCACAGATACTGAAGAAACACTCAAAAATGATCTTACAACCCTCAAAGAATATTTTAGAATCGGGAAGCTGAATCCTAACCCGTCCAAAACTGAAGTGACCTGCTTCCACCTAAGTAACCGACAAGCTAATCGAAAATTAAATGTCCTTCTAAATGGTGCACAACTCCACCACAATGGTCACCCACAGTACCTGAGTATAACGTTAGATCGATCGCTGACGTTTGAAAGCCATCTTCAAAAAACTGCATCTAAAATTAAAACCAGAGTAAATGTACTACATCATATTGCTGGTAAAACTTGAGAAGCCAACGCATACGTCCTGCGTACTTCTGCTTTGCCTCTGGTATATTCAACTGCTGAATACAGTGATCCCGTATTGCTAAATAACGCACTTACAAAAGTGTTTGATGTCCAACTTAATAGAGTCATGATAGCTATTAGTGGCACTATTATGGCAACTCCACTACCTTGGTCCCACGTGCTGTGTAATGTAGCTCATTTAGAAATAAGACGTACTTAAAGAATTCAATAAGATCTTGAATGCTTGCACCTCCCTATTACCCAGGATCTCTCACGTCAGAACGGTCGCTTAAAATCTCGAAACACACCTCCACGTCTACTTTTCAGTTGAGCAGATAAAATTTCTCGTCCATTACTAGCTAGGCCATAACGTTGAACAGTTTTTATGGACGTAATAAATTTCTTATTCTCAATACCTGTAGGTAGGGTGAACGTCCCTCGTAGGGAGTGGACATTGTTGAATCGGTTCCAAACTGGAGTAAACAGATGTAACTACTGGAAATACAAATGGGAATTGACAGTAGATCAGTCATGTGATTGTGGATATTAATCAAAATAATGGATCACATAGTTTCAGAGTACCTCTTGTGCTGTTTTATGGAGGGTTTTACATATCAACATTTGTACAAAATTGGTTCATAAATAGTCACGTGACTGTATAACAATACTGTATTTTTATCAGGAAATTGGTTTGACGGAATTTCACTACATGCCAAGCTATATTCCCAAGGTGTCTAGGAGATTGGAATGACGGGATCACGTTACATCCCCTGACGTTTAAACATCATACCAAGGGGAGACTGGTATGATGGGATATGGTACATGTCGTCTAATCCAGTCATACCAGTCTCGGCACTGAGGTTTAAACATCATCCCAAGGGGCCCAACCGGCACTGACGGGGGGAGACACTTGAACTCATGTAGTTTGGAATTTTGAAGACATAATTTAGGAAAAGAAGGCTGATCTATACCCCTTTTTTATCAGCAGGAATATCAAACAGCAATCATTATAAAAGTGGCTAATTGTATATTCTGTATTATTTTTTAATCATTACAATGCTGATGATTTTCTGAATGCACATTATAACAAATTCCAACAGAACTCGTTATATAAAAAAAATAATAAAATTTGGATAATTATTCAATTATAATCACAATATCAAAGGATTGTTAAACGTGATTAATATTAAACGTGAAATGATTATTTAAATAGTAATAATGGTCAGGCTATAAGAATGTTACTAAAATATCACATTAGAAATAAACAAAGGAATATAATATATAAACAATGTATTAATCGCTTCTATATATCAATACTTTTGATAAAATTTATAATGGTTATTAAATTAAAAAAAATATTTTTTATAAAATGTATATAATAATTAAAGTCGATGTAATAGTTGGATATTAGCATAACTAAACATTCTATTTGAATTGCAATGACTATAAATAAATTAATTGATTATACATTAGGCGAATATAAAAGAACTAATGTAAATTTCTAATCTTAAACTCAGCTTAGTATAACCATATAAAATATCATTTCTACAATTATTGTAGTCCAATTAAAAATATTTGGGTATTATTATATAACAGTGTATAATGTTCAAGAAACCACTTTTGTGTTTTCTTTGCTAATAGCTTACCACAGTATAATTTATCGAAATGAAGTAGTTTATTTAACTCTTAGTTTTGTAGGAGTGTCACTTGTTCGTATACATAACGTCAGCCGGAAGCTGTTTTACAGTATGCAGGGAAAGTTACAATCACTCAGTGTTAAGCGGAAGTTCCGGTCTGGTCTCCATCCGTCATCATTACGAGTTTCAGCGTCTCTAAAGTTACAAATCAACGTGTGTATGTGTCGTATGCAGCATTAAATTCATCAAGCTGAAGTATATGTATTAGAAGCATTAATAATATTAAAAAATGTCAATTCCTATGGCCTGATTCAATTTATGTACTACCTAAATGTTTACATATACATGGCTCATGGATTTTAATGTGCGTTTAAAAAGAATATTTACTTAACATTTGTATTTAAAAGATTATTTTATGTTTAACGTTCTATTCCATTTTAACCGTCTTTTAATATCTTGCGGTCGGTAGCTTAGTTAGTTAGAGCCTGGCTATATAAGCTAAAGGTTCTCAGTTTGATTCAAACCAGAGTCATTAAACATCTTAAAAGAGGACAGATGATAACAACCGGTTCTTCATTTGTGTCAATGGATTAGTGTTCATCACATTAGTGATGATTTCTAAGAAATAGTTGGTCTTAGTTTGTAACAATAACTACATTCACTCAACATACTAATTCGAAATCAATTCGCTCATTTCTTGACGATCTTAATAATAAACATATAAATCATGGTTTGGGTTTTTTAGTGCTTACCGGTGTGTTGAGGAGTGCATTCGCCCCCGCGAAGGATCTAAGAACTGCGATCTTTTCAATGATCAAACCTAAAATTAACTGCATTTCCTAAATTGACAAAAAATTATCTATAAAATGTTATAAAATGCAATAAATCAAACGTTCATATATGGCCTACTTCAGTTTCTGTCTCCCTGTAAACAATTAGTTAAGTATAGAGGAGAAGTCAAATAGAAGACATTATGTATCGTTTTAAATGTACGAATATCCTTAGAATGGCTTACTAGTAATGTATATGATATTGACGCTATTATACAGTTAGTTGTTAACTTCTGTCAAAAATTATGATTTTTTTATTTAATTTACTTTGTAAATTCACTTACTCTGATACATGTGTAAGAGATTTAGTACAGTTCATTTTTTTTTAAGTAGTTATGTAATTGTTATATTTATTATTTGAATACCCTGTGTTGTTATAAGAATACCAATATTTAAAATAGCTGAGTGGATTTGGATTCTAGACTATTTGTGCGATAGTAATATTTTACAATGTTTGGATTTTATTTAGTAAATCTCGTCTTAAAACGAAACTAAAAAATAAAAGAATACATAGTAAATATATTTCTTTACTTAAAGTTAGTATATACGTTTAAACCTTAACAGATAAGTTGCCCAGAGGCTGTCTAAATTACGATGATTATTACTGCGCGCAAGGCAAGCATCTGCTTTTTGCCTTAATAGGTCCCTCAATTCTCCAAACGCAACCCCTAAATTATCTCGGCCTTCGCAGCCCAGTAGTACGTATCGACGCCTGCATGCACCATGGAAGACACAATGTAAACTGTCTGCTGCACTACACAGATATGTGCTGGTCGGTGCCGATAGTGCAATTATTTCAAGTTATTATGGGGGAGGTTCTTAGTGTTGGTGGTTAGTCTTGTAGTGAGCCTAATACCACATGTTTACCATTTCATACGGCATCTCTTGACGTGTTCCCACCGTTGAACTGCTACTCAACTCCTAACCAAGACAAACATTTCCGTGTAAGTAATATAAATAGTATAATTAATGTAAACAATACTTCGATCCCTTTAAATTCCCCTCTGATACATTAAAAAAAGGGTTAGATAGCTAGTTGTTCGAAAAGTATAAACATTTACCACCGGAATATTCAGAGCCTCCGGACAGATTTTGAACATTTTAAAATAATTTTATTTAATATAAGGCCAAATTTTGTTGTTCTCTCTGAAAATAAAATGAATAAAATTAAGTTAGAACGATTTAACAATAAAGATTAAAACCTAATCACACAATATTCTCGGACCACAACCACTATTCAGTGATGGTGTTATGATTCCCTCAAACAAGGGTCTAACAAGCATAACATCACCGGCTTTAAGCAATCTTTGTCAAGATAAGCAGTTCGAATGTTGCATTGCAAAATTTAAGTTTGAAAATACTATCCTTTTCCCAAGTATTTAAACAACAACACAATACAACAACTACGAGTTTATATTTAGATGTAAATCCTTATTGGAAATGTTAAAATCAAATAAAAATGAAAATTATGTAATTTTAGCTGGAGATTTTAATATTAATGAAGGTTCCTCATTGGAGAACAAAGAGTTTAAGGTAGTCCTTAAAGCTAATGGAATGGAATATTTGGTTAACTTTCCCATAAAGGCGAACCTAACTAGTGGATCCTGTTTGGATAATTTTAGTACAAATAAGCTCAAATGAAGTTACAGTTGAAGGTATAGTCACTGCTCGTTCTGACCTTGATGGCCAAATACTTAAACTATCAAAGGTATGTTATGATAAGATTACTACTCTAAGTTCAGTGAAGAGGAAGTTTACAAAAGAAAACACGAGATTGTTCATTTCATTGTTTGAGGACGAGGATCGGATACCGATATTAAATGGATTAAACGTTGATGAATATATAGTATTTAGCAATATTTTTAGATATTACTTTGATCAAAAATTTCCAAAAATATCAATCAAATTTAAACTGGATCAAAGAGTAATTTGATTACTGAAGAATTGCTAAATGACAAACTTAGGATGATAGAATTCCAAAAATGTACTAGGATAAATAAATCTCAACATTCATGTTATATTGCTAGACAAATGTTCAAAAAATTCAAATGTAAATTACTGCAGTGAAAGAAAAAATACTTTGACGAGAGAATAAATAATTTATAAATATAATAGAAATGAGCAAGAATTTTTTTACACAAGTGAAATCTTTAATAAAGAAGTGAATTACAGTGGAATAGAACGTTAAACATAAAATGATCTTTTAAATACAAATGTTAAGTAAATATTATTTTTAAACGCACATTAAAATCCATGAGCCATGTATATGTAAACATTTAGGTAGTACATAAATTGAATCAGGCCATAGGAATTGACATTTTTTAATATTATTAATGCTTCTAATACATATACTTCAGCTTGATGAATTTAATGCTGCATACGACACATACACACGTTGATTTGTAACTTTAGAGACGCTGAAACTCGTAATGATGACGGATGGAGACCAGACCGGAACTTCCGCTTAACACTGAGTGATGGTAACTTTCCCTGCATACTGTAAAACAGCTTCCGGCTGACGTTATGTATACGAACAAGTGGCACTCCTACAAAACTAAGAGTAAAATGTACTACTTCATTTCGTTAAATTATATTGTGGTAAGCTATTAGCAAAGAAAACACAAAAGTGGTTTCTTGAACATTATACACTGTTGTATAATAATACCCAAATATTTTTAATTGGACTACAATAATTGTAGAAATGATATTTTATATGGTTATACTAAGCTGAGTTTAAGATTAGAAATTTACGTTAGTTCTTTTATATTCGCCTAATGTATAATCAATTAATTTATTTATAGTCATTGCAATTCAAATAGAATGTTTAGTTATGCTAATATCCAACTATTACATCGACTTTAATTATTATATACATTTTATAAAAAATATTTTTTTTTAAATTTAATAACCATTATAAATTTTATCAAAAGTATTGATATATAGAAGCGATTAATACATTGTTTATATAATATATTCCTTTGTTCATTTCTAATGCGATACTTTAGTAACATTCTTATAGCCTGACCATTATTACTATTTAAATAATCATTTCACGTTTAATATTAATCACGTTTAACAATCCTTTGATATTGTGATTATAATTGAATAATTATCCACATTTTATTATTTTTTTATATAACGAGTTCTGTTGGAATTTTTTATAATGTGCATTCAGAAAATCATCAGCATTGTAATGATTAAAAAATAATACAGAATATACAATTAGCCACTTTTATAATGATTGCTGTTTGATATTCCTGCTGATAAAAAAGGGGTATAGATCAGCCTTCTTTTCCTAAAGTATGTCTTCAAAATTCCAAACTACATGAGTTCAAGTGTCTCCCCCCCCCTAGCATGTCACTTATGACATGATTCGGATTACAGTTATGTACCTCCGTAGTCAGAGCGACTATACCTTTATATATATCCTACACTGTTAGTCATAACGCCAGTTTAATTCATTCACGATAGACAGTTTAGGAATTATTATATAATACTAAGAGATTTTTCCTGGTAATCGATTGTACAGTTATGAATATGTAACAATATAGTATGTGTTTTTGATTGATACTGTATCGTATTTATTATAATATTTATTAGTGTATGAGAAGCCATGAAAATGAATTGTTATAAAATGTTCATTAACTAAATAAGTTCTTAACTAAACTAAAAAATGTCCAGCGTTCTGACTATCAATTTGATATACAACGTTTTTGTAACAAACAAACAGTTGAGAAACTAGTTTAGTAAATATCAAAATATTTTTAAAATGATGTATTTAAATATTTCATTAGCACTACAAAGCGTCCAGTAGCCAGTGGCCTTAACCGGAGGGTTCCGACGTTATCGCAAGATGACGGAGTCAAACAACATCGAGCGTGGATGTCCTTCGGATGGGTGACCTTGCACGCATCCCTCCTGCCCGGTCACTGGTAGTAGTTCGGAAGTTACTGTTAGGTTAAGTGTAGGAGAAGAGGGCTTCTTAGCACTAACTTTGCGTGGTAAAATAAGACATCCTTTAACTTTTTTAGCATTATAAGCAAATGTACATATTTTTAAAAATTTTATAATTATAATAAATGTCTACTTTTGATATAAGTTTTTTGTTTAATTGATACATCTCTATCAGACATATCCGCAATGGTTTATTCAGCAATTAGATAAACAAATACAATGCAAAATAAAACAGAATTAATGTTGGTAATTAAATTAAATAATTGTTGTAAACATGGTGAAAAATAACTTACTCAATTAAGCCTGTAACATCATAGTACACCTCCAAATGTGGAACATTTAATTATTTTTTCATCAAAAAGCTGAACGAGACTGATTGAGAGATTGGTTTTTGTTGATGATTAGTTGAAAGCCTCTTTGATTTGATGCTCCAAAAATGCTTGCCTTTAAAAATAACATTAATAAACTGCTTTTTACATGTAAAAAAACTTAAATACCACTGATGAACACAATTTCATTATGTCCATTGAAACAAGTGAAAACATAAAAAATAAAAATAAGTACATTGCCTAAACAAGGTTAGTACCATGTTAGTAAACAGTAGTTTGAATATGTTCTAAAGTATCAAAGATTGTTTATAAAAATAATTTACTTTATATAATACATATAGCACTGGGAAAACTTATTCATTAGATTATTGATACATATTTCGTTATTAAAATATTAGGAATTTTTTCGATAGTTATGAAAATATATGCTATGGTAGATATGTGGAAAATGTCCTTGTATCAATGATTTCCTTCTTTGGATGTAATTTGCACATTTAAATGTAAGTACTAAAGTTATTGCAGAGAATGACTCACCGAGGAACTTTGTGTATGTACTTGTGCAAATTCCGTGACAACTGTAATATTGCAGAACAGCTCTCAGCGGGCGGTATTTCATAATTTACCAAGCACTTGTACAAGTAGACTGAATATACTGCATTTTATATCCCTTTTTTTGTGTTTTATTTTATTAATTGTACATCTAAGAACGTACTCGTCTTATATAATAACAATTAGGGACCTTAATGTACATACAATTTTATAAATTTTATAAGAATATTTCAGTCAGAATATAGTAGAAAACATTGGATTATGGATTTAATAGGTAATTTATGACAAATCGATTCCATATTATCTTTTTAATTATGTTTAATATTTATATAATGACGGAATGTAAATTTTGATAGTATTTTACCATCATTATTGTTAGTAAATATAAGGTGTGCAAATTAATAATTAAGGATTTGTAGAATTGTTACTTTAAATTGTATTACTCAACATTAATAATTAAATTACAACAAAACAAAAATAGTTTTCATGCATAACATATTATTGTAAATCAATGCATTAATGTATATCAATATCTATTACTGTAAGGTATATTAAGGAAATAAGAAAAGCCAAGTGTGTGATAGTTTTTTTTCGCATAGTAAGGAGGTGAAACTTTATTTTCAAATGAGGTTAGGGACTCTCGTATTGCCAAATTACCCACTAAAAACCCCCTCCTCTATTAAGATTAGCTTGGAACCGTTTTCAGATTACTTCAGGGTAGGCTTATTTGATGCTTGCATTTTAAAGTTTTCCACAATATGAACTAAATTGGGGGTATATATCAGCCTTCTTTTCCTAAAGTATGTCTTCGAAATTCCAAACTACATGAGTTCAAGTGTCCCCCCCCCCTAGCATGTCACTTATGACATGATTCGGATTGAAGTTATGGACTCCATAGTTAGAGCGACTCTTCTCAGGGTCCAACGGTCACACTTGAAAAAGTTTGCTCCACCGTGTTCTGGATACCAGGACAATATTTGCACTCAGAGCTATATATTTCCCCATCTTGTGAAGATAGGAACGGAAGTGTCCGAGGCCAGAGCGAAAATGGGTCGCGAATTACTCGACCTCCCCATGTTCTCGTTCCACCCAAGGTCAAACTTCCCTGATAAACTTTGCAGTCCAACGTCCTCTTGGATTAGTTTCCCTATCAGTCTTCCAGCCTCGAAACGAACAATCTCACTCATCTGCCACAACTGTTTCTTTTTCGGCCCTAAATCTTGGCAACTATTGCTACCTGGTGAGAAAAACGATAAAGACTACACTGCTAATAATCCGGAAGGCCTAGGAAACACTGATGCAATATGAACAACTCTCTGGTGCTGAACACAGACAATCCTATACCGGAAACACTTATTCTGGAGAGAGTGAAGCCAGACCTTAGCTTTGTCGGTGGTGCGCACTATTAGCTCACCGAAGAACGAGTGTGATGCTAAGATTATTTGCAAACTGCTTTTTTTCCACCTCTTTTACCTGTATAGGGAAGTAAGTGTTGATTACCTTCTTCGCAAGTATCACGCACGATCTCTGTGTTACCGAGAGTGATCTTATGTCCAGATGTTCACTGATCTCATTTAAATATTTAGCAAGTTTTGGGCCTGATCACCAGTCATCGCTGATATAAATGTGATGACGTCGTAAAAAAAAACATTTGTTGTCTGGCATCTCATCGTTCTGCAAAATATCGTATTACACATTATAGAGATTGGATCCAAGGATCAGAGCAGCTATAGAAGTGACGGGGACACTACGAGAGCCATTCAGATTATCGTACAGCTAAGCACGGTCCTTCAGTTGTCCTTCAGATTGTCGTACATCTAAGCACGCTCCTTCAGTTGTCCTTCAGATTGTCGTACATCTAAGCACGCTCCTTCAGTTGTCCTTCATATTGTCGTACAGCTAAGCACGGTCCTTCAGTTGTCCTTCAGATTGTCGTACAGCTAAGCACGGTCCTTCAGTTATGCATAAAGCATGCGCAGTAGGTATGGAAAGACTAGAAATGTAACGTTACACTATATCAAACTGAACTGTTTTAAATAAATGACATTTAAAATGTTATTGAATTCAGTATTTTCTATGGTTTATACTTTTATTTCCCAGAACCTGGTAGCCTATGCACGTCATTTAAGTTGAGAATTATGTAAAATAATGTGTTAAAAAATATATAGAAATTGAGTACTTAGTCATTGTTAGAATTTAATTGAATAGATTGTTATTTATAGGGTTATTAATTGTAAGTTTTACTTTAAATAACGGCAGTTAAACACAAAGTTGAATGAAAAACAGTTTAATGTATAACACCAAAGATTAGGTTTCTATTAATGTAAAAGGAAAAACTAAATTGAACAAAACTACTTGTAACGCACCGTTTAATCTGTAATTTATTGTTTACAACAATGAATTAAAAATACGGCATTTTAACTTATATTTATCACAAGAGTGTTTATGTTGCTTAGTTATTGTGAATTATATTTCACTGCATACTGTCGGCACTGGTGGCGCAGTGCTGTAACCCAGCTACATGGGGACAAAGTGTTTGAGAGATTGTAGGTGATAGGTTGGATGCTTGGTCCTCTTAATACCGACATGGCGTCCGCTTAATGGTTGCTATCAGCGTGGACACTACTAGAGAAGTCTGGGGTGTCCATGTTGGGTGGTAATCATTGTACGGTTGTTGTGTGGGGGAGCTAACTGAATATCAGGCTTGTCAATAAGCCGAAAATCAGACCAGCACTACGTGGTTCAGATTCCACGTAAAGCTGTAGGTCCCTTAGTTCCCCTGACTGTTGGGCTATTAATAAATTGCCCTTTCTGAGGAACAGTTGAACTCAGATAGTAACTAGACTACAGTCATCCTACACTCATATAACCATTCATATTCGCCTTAAAATACCAACAACGTTGTGTCGGCGTCTCATATGTAAGAATGTAAGCCGTATCGTAATTAATTTGTTGAATAAGAATTTACTCGTGTGTCCATAAACTTGTTTACATCTGGAGTAAGTTTCGAAGTAAGATTTTATCTTCATCTAAGTTGAGCTGACTTAAACGCTCCTATTGGCAAGGGGTTAGAAACTTCTGTCAGGGTTTGATATATCAGCAGGAATTTACAAAGATCTGTTATACTTCTGTTAAAAGTTTGACTTGTTTTGTAATGTCTTTTATTCAAGATATATGTATCAATTACTTTTTTATAAAGTGTTCAAAGTTGTACTAAATTATGGATTTCAAAAATAAAATGTCATCTTGAATCGAATGGACAACGTCTTAAATAAATTTTTAATACTTTAACACATAAATTCAATCAAAATTTAAAATCAAAATTCGTTGTTAAATTTCTTACGGGCAATTGAAAATATAAATATAGATTTGAAATTTGCACATAATGTTTTTGAATATTAATTTTATTATAATGTGTTAACTCGAATTTTTATAAAATATTGTGCAATTTAAACTATCGGAAGTGGTGTATATATATATGTTCTGAAATAATATTCACCTTTCCTACCAAGAGTTATAAACTTTGTGTATAATTTGGAGAATGAAAAATTTACCTTTTGGATACACCAATTTCCTCTCTATAACTTGAATAAGGGGGGATTGGATAAAGGGAAGCATTTAGAGTAAATACATATTTTATAAAGGGGGGCCCTTTTATATAGAAGATAGTATCTCAATATGTTGAACATATTGTAACCAAACTATAGTATAAAACATATTAATGGGAAAACAAGACTATAACATAAAAGAATATTACTACTAAAGAAATATACATATCAATTAGAAGATATCTGACTTATACGTTGTCACTTTTTGAAAAAAAACTAATATATCCTTTTTATTTATCTAAATAAAGAGTCGGAATGATTAAAAAAATTTTCACTAATATAAAATTAAACTCTAGATAAAAATAAACGTTATATCTATATTCATACAAAGTGTTTATTGTCCAGAAATAGTTCTCTATTTTGTTTTAATGACATCATATAAAACAGGAAACATGTTTCAATAATAAGTGAAAACAGTATATATTGGTATAGTTAATTTTCGTACGTATTAAAGTAATTTAATTTGCACTCCTTTATACTACTGAAATTATGCTCTCAAAAATGGTCTTCAAGTTACCAGAAATTATGTGTAAAGATAGTCATCCGATTACTCGTTGCGATGTTCCATGGGCGTTGAGATATACGGCTTTTGTTACACCGGCTTAAATGTAAGTGCCAATTTGGGTAGAAGCCAGCTTTAGATGTTAGGAGTGTTTATAAGCTAAATAACATAAATCCCGTCTCTAACTACAGAAAATTATGGTATCGAGGTTTGTCTTTGAATATATTCATGACAGATGCCTCACATAATGCAATTATATATTAATTATTTTAGGTCAGTTATTTAATACAGTTTATCTCTAAGTAAAGTATTAGTACGTAAACATAAGAATATTAAAAAGAAAATATTAAATAAAATAATTTTAAAGAAACAAATCATGTTTCTTTTAAAATTAAAAACTTTCAAATACTATTGATTTCCTATATGTTAACCCTTTAGGTCATTTTATGTAGGCTTTTGTTAAGTCAATTTCATATAATCAGTTTTAGTTGCCTAAACTAGTTATACAGAAAAACTGATTAAAACAAAAATAAGTTTTTTAGTGGGAATCTTGTTTGTTAGTGGGGACTGTGATTCAGCTTTTATTTGATGAATCCCCCAATAAAAATACGTTTTGGTATAATTTTTTTTTTAAATAAATACCACCGTATGTGTATGGGTGGGCGGATGGGTCAAAACAACCGTACGTGTATGGGTGGGTGGGTCAATACCACCTACGTGTATGGGTGGGTGAGTGGGTCAATACCACCGTACGTGTATGGGTATTGGGACTAATGGATACTCAAATATACCTTTACGTTTGTTTGGTGAGTTCTGAATTGCATCATAGTATAACTATCATACCCTTGTAAGTAGTAAGTACAACTACACCCCGGACAACCAAAACCAGCTTAGTAGTTTCGCATCGCACTTAGAGGGTTTTTTTTATATTTATACCAATTATATACCAAATTATTTTATACAATGTTTAGACAATGTTTATTTCTCATCCACATTAAATTAATTTGCATGTTATTACTAGGCAAACTAATATTATTTAATTCAGCTTTCAGTAGCAGATTAGTATTTGGTAGTAGATTTATGTAACATTATGTTAGTAAGTTAGACAGGAAACTATTTTAACATTACAAAAGCTTTTTGTAATAAAATTTACATTAATTTCATGCCTTACATATAACTGAATGGCTACAATTGACTCAACTATTACGAGTTGCAGATTATCTTGATAATTAACCTAATTAGTTAAAACTTTGAATCAATTTTTCTTATGAATATATTATTCCATGTTAAGATCAAGTATATGTTGACTTATTTAATGATTTGTGGAGTGTAAATAATGTCATATTCTTGTCAATGCACGAGGATATACAAAATAGTATCATCAGGATTGAGCAGGCAAGCTGAGGAATTTATAAAGAGTTTAATGTTCTAGTATCTGCCTTAATACTGCACTCTAGTGATAGAACTAGGAAATAACAATTATTGTGAACTGTTAGAACCTTACTTTTAACCAAAAATACCAAGAAGCACTATATTATAAAAGTCTCTGAATCTACTAAGGAAGGAAGAATGACACATCTTTAAAAAATATAATAAAAACCTATTAAAATTAGCTCATCTTCTATTAAATATCATGTTACCTGTAATAAGAGTAGTTTAAAATCGATGTGGTGGCTCAGTGGCTAAGGCTTCGGACTGCGGAGGGCAAGGTCCAAGGTTCGAATCCCCACTGAGCCAACGGTCGGTACTTCACTCGTTGAATAAAGTTGACGCACAGGCCTGTAGGCCCATGCCAACTGGCGAGTGAAGTAAAAAAAAAAAAAAAGATATACTCTCCATAATAATTTTTTTTTTTATTTTTGAAGTCAAATTAAATGTTAGTTAATCATTATGTCAAATGAAAGATTTATTATAAATTAAACGTTAGTTCATAGAAAAACTTTAATCGAAAATATTTAGTGGGCGATAATATATCTAGTGATTTAACAATTTGAATTAAGTTATAGAGACCTATTAAGAACTATTTAAAACATTTCTTTCAACCAAACCATGTTATAAATGTATTACAATTTGTTTTATGTTTTAAAAATATATAGGGCATTTTACTTAAATGGGTAGTGTTTCAGGTAATATACCTCTAAAGCAGTGATGGAGCTATCGGTTGTCGTTATGGAAAAGCTTAGCCTAAATCACGTTTAGTAATATATCTGGGGTAGAGGATAAGCCATATGGCCTTAAGGGATCCTTAAACAGGACGAGGTTTAACACGATGTGGTAACATAGCATAGTGGGTATTACGTTATTAAAATTACCTTCTGAATATTGTTAAAATTTATAAAAGTTGAGTTACTGTTTTAGTTAAGGTACTTTTAAAGTAATAAAACACCAACATAATAGTATTATATAGTTAGTTAGTGTTGTATTTGTTTTCTCATCATTACAGTTTTAACTATCTAAATATTATCAATATTATATTTAGGTAGTTAAATTTATTTCAACAACGACTGCTCTACAATTTAAAAAACATTAATGTTAAAAACCGTATCATGTATTAATTATTTAAGTTACAGAGCAGTCGTAGTTTAAAAATATTTTTCACCAACCATACATAAAATACTGATATTAAATAAAATTTTTAATATCAACAACCTTGTTATTGTTAACCTTTGTTAAAAAAATGTGTCCTGACTACCTGACACCTGGGATTATGTTGGGAAAAAAGAACTTTCCTGTATATATTATCATGTGTACCCACCCGTCCACCCATAGACGTACAGTGGTATTAACCTATCCGCCCACTCATACATGTACAGTGGTATTGACCCACTTACCCGCCCATACACGTTGCAGACAAGACACGTACGGTGGCATTGTATAGTTAGTTAGTTAGTTAGTCTTTATTTCCTCGTTGTCTAGTAACCATCAACGTTTGTTTTAATAATGCTTTTACTATATCTTATTTATAACTATCGATGCTTATTATAATTTAGTTAGTTATATAGTACTATATAACTATAGTATTATATAGTTAGTTAGTGTTGTATTTGTTTTCTCATCATTACAGTTTTAACTATCTAAATATTATCAATATTATATTTAGGTAGTTAAATTTATTTCAACAACGACTGCTCTACAATTTAAAAAACATTAATGTTAAAAACCGTATCATGTATTAATTATTTAAGTTATAGAGCAGTCGTAGTTTAAAAATATTTTTCACCAACCATACATAAAATACTGATATTAAATAAAATTTTTAATATCAACAACCTTGTTATTGTTAACCTTTGTTAAAAAAATGTAATTAATTTTAAATACTACAATAATTACTTTTTAATAAGAGTTGAGTATTCTTATTTCTGACAAGGAATATTGCACGTGTATGGTGAACACTCTACCAACTTGTGATACTAGGATCAAATTTACATAGATTAACTTTACGAGATAATTCATATGGTTTTATCCACTAAAATATATGAGTTAATAACACAAAACTTTTTAAAAAATACACTTATATTGATATTCCATAGCCAATTCATGATTTAACTACATGTTAATCATGTATAAAATCATGTAATAAAACAATTAGTTTTATTCCTTGTTCTATAATATGTTGTAATTTATTTTCGTGCAAACTTTATATAAAAAAAAAACATAAAAAACTATAAATATAATTTAGGTACTTATACTATAAATATTTCATCTCCAGTAATTGGTTTAGATTGTGTAATAACGTTTGATAAATACGCCAAATGACACATATTTACAAACAAAAATATTTACAAACTTTGTTATAGTTTTAACTGAACTAAAATATAGTTTTCGTTTACATACAAACATAAAAAATAAGTATGTAATACATTTAATGAATAATATTTCTGTTTTTAAAAACGAGAGAAAAACATAACAAGGCATAAGTTTATTAAAAAAATTAAATATTACCATATTCACCTCACCAAATGTTAATTGCAATATTTAAAAGTACAAGTAAACGTCACACAACACAAATTTATTACAATATAAGCACAAAATGCACAAATATTATGGTGATCGATTTCGGTGAACCACGCTCACCTTCCTCAGACCAGAAGAATTCACAAAAGAATTCTTTTGTGAATCCCTCTGGTCTGAGGAAGGTGAGCGTGGTTCACCGAAATCGATCACCATTAATATTTGTGAATTTTGTGCTTGTATTGTAATAAATTTGTGTTGTGTGACGTTTACTTGTACTGTATATGTACCAACACGTATTATGCTAATTAAAAAACTATTAATATTTAAAAGTCCTTTTCTTAGGTTTACTGTTGTCTATAAAAATACTATTTAAAAATATTTAATTAGACTGCTTAGCATTTTCCATTACTTTTATATAATAAGTTATCCTTACATACAATTTATATATGTAAAGATGAAAATAAATAAATAAAATATAAATAAACAGTGCTCTTTTTGTAGTGTAAAGGCGCTCAACATATCTGATAAGTGTCAACAGCTAAAAGAATATGTAATCTTAAAGAGCACTGTTTAAATAAATTTAAAAGATTTTATTTATAATCTCAATTGATTATTCACACAAAAAGTAACGATCCATAACCTTACATCTAAATTATTATTATTATCATGGTTTTTTTAATTAAAGTATGAATTAGTTTTTTTAGTTAAATTTTATACGCTTTGGATTTTATTATTATCATAATTACACAACATTTCCATACTTGTATATATTTTATTTACTTAAACCTCGTTGTGATCTTTCAACTTAATACCAAAAGTAAATCCTGTCACACTCAACTTACGTTAAAAGTTGACGGCCCTCTCACATACTCATCAAAACACCACGCTAAGTGGGCAAAGAAGACTACTTCCTTCAGCTCTATTCTTCAATATTAGTGCTTTGCAAAGTTTGAACTTTAAACATATATAAGCGGGTAATATAAGTGTGAGATGATTTTATAACTTTCATGATAACTTTTTACCCTAGCGTTAACTAATTTTACCCCAATATACAGTTTATTCCTTACAACTAAACAATCCAATAATGATTATTTAAAATAATGATTGCCACTCATTTACGAACAATGCTTTTTGAAAGCTAGAAGAAATTATGCTTAAGTGTTTAAATGTTTGATTCACAATTAACATAGACTACATAAATAATTTTGTAAAAAAAGTAATGATTTAAAAAAATATAATTTCGTAGTAATATAAAAATATTTTAATGTTTTGTAATTTTTCTAGTTCTCTAGCTGAAAAGTTTGATTCGCTAAATTTTTTTGGAGGCTACACACCCCTCGGGGCTAGCGGAAGGTTGAGTCTCTGTTACATCCGGCATGGCCAACACTGTGCATCTTTCATTACTATACAGATATACCCGTTGGTAACTCTAAAACTTCTATTTCTAATCTTAAATATCCTTTAACAAACACATCTATATTTTTTATTGAGGCATTGAGTATTTGATTCTAAGTTGTTTACATATACAGGCACTGTATATCTATGTTTTAAAGGCAGACGTATATGTGAAGATGGTCTGAAAATGTCTCTTGCATTACATTTTACTATTGAAGTAAAACTATCTGTACTTTAAAAAAATGTGGGAACCTGAACATGGATTAGTACAGAAAAAAATAAAAATATATCGTCACTAAATACTTTTGGTTAGGTGTAATAGGGCTCAACAGACTTACCCTCGTCATTTAAATTGTTTTTAATGATCAATAAAGACATTTTTAAATGATGTTTCAGGTTCTTGTTTCCACTTAAATTTCCGTTTCGTTTCTCTGTAATGCATCTAACCATATCTGTAGAATTTAATGTTTTTATATAGCATATACATAAAACTAATAGTGTCCTAATGAGTTCATTATTAACTTTTTTTTATATATGTCATATGTGACTTGCAAGGACTTACGTGAACATTCAGCGAGTGGAGTACTGACCGTAACCTCAGTCCAGGCTTTAAACCTTGAACTTTGCAGTTTTTAGTTCGAACCTTAACCACCATGACGTGGACTAATTTAAATTTACATTTACAAATAAACTTAATAGTAATAACTATGTTAAATTTATTATGTGTGAGGTATTGGTCAATTCGAAGGATCCCTGATACAGTAAAATGTTCCTTTGTTTGTAACATAAAAAAGGAAAGTAACAAAAGGGCATAATTTATATTGGATAAAACCGACAAGCATAAAATAGAACAATATCCCAGCTGAGGTGGTTAAATCTAAAAACAGAAAAGTTTAGATATTCTGTCTTGGTCAATCCTTTAAAATTATCACTCATTGTTTACTCTGTATTTGTCGATCTGTACTTTTATAGAAAAACTGCTTCAAGATAGTTCGTTCGTATTCATAGTTTTAAAACTCATCCACTGTGAAGTTAAACCTCCCAAGATCCACTTCGGAGCATTTTACCTGTTTTTATGCACCCAATCTAAAAGAATATGTAAAACCAAACACGTGAATTTCTTACATTCCCTTTATATCTCTTGTCAGCTTAAGGCTTTTTTCATTTATATACTCTTGATTTTGATAAAAAAACGGTAAAACTAATTAATCGAACATAACTACTTTGTTTTGTCTATAGTGCTATTTCCTTAAATATTAATTCAAAAATAGTTAATCATAGAATGTAAAATAATTAAAATTTTTTCATTTTATTACTGATACATGTGTAGTTTAAATAACACGGTAATTAGTTAGAAACTCGATAAAAATAGTTTATTAACACTTAAAAATTAGTTAGAAATAATCACCATTCAACTGTCAACTTTGGATTAATAATCAGGCTATAAGTTCAAACACATATCTCATACACAGTAATATATTATAATGAACGTTTTTTACACAGCCCACTCTAATACGAGTAGCATTAGAACTGTAGGGTTGTTGTCGACTAATGTGAGTACATGCCTATAGCATTATCTTACTAAAATATATGAAACTTCGTTGGGTGATTGGTTTTATATGTCAATCCTTTTGAAATGAATCGTGCGAAGAGAATACATTTTTAATGAAGTAAATTAAGCATTATTACAGTCTTATTGTCCTCATAGTTGCCAAGAAAAACTGGTTTATACATTTGTTATAGCTGTGATTAAAGGACATTTTAAATATAGTATACATACGTCAGACAGATAGTGGCTTATTTAAGGTTCTCACCTTTCCTTGGAAATTATAATTCTTAGTCACGGTTTTTTAAAATTTATTTTTATAACATTAACTATCCACTGCCTTAACTTTGGCGGTAATTTTTTTCTGATATTTTCTAAAAAACCGTAGTAAAAATAAGGTCCTTACTAATGATTATCATGTGGCTAAAGTTTTGGTATTTGAAACATTTTACATTGTTGGCACAATGAAGTGGATTGAGTTACCAGTTCCAAGCTGCCATTGCTTGTGAAATAGTAGTGCAATATTTTGTGACTACGTTTGAATGGGTACAGAGCAGTGATGTAATTACAAGGGTACACAAAGGTGAAGGATGTGTTGTGTAGACAGCCGATATAAGCTATGTCATTAGTCATTACATGCAGCTTGGTCTTGAGAATCAATTTACGCTTGTGGACACATTGTCTATTGTAAGACCTTTAATATTTACTGCAGTGTGCTCATTATCACATCCAGTTTGTGATATGGAGTTGGCCACGGAGTGTATTGAGTGATTAATAAACGTACACAGCTTGAAAATGGTAAAATAAACGAATAATGTTGTTTCTAACTTCAGTGAAGATGCTTAACCAAAGACAATGTTAATGTACTAACATCATTGGCTAAGATATACTAACCCATAGTTTTAGATAAATCGATAAAAGAGGAGAATTATTACTGATCGGTATAAGTTTTGGTGGCTAAATAAATTAAATCATATAACACCGCTTTAAAATCGATTAAATTAAATATAAGAAACAACATGAATGGTCTCCAGTAAATGTTATCATTAAATGTAAAGCCCTGTGAATGGAACTAATGTATGTTTCATGTAAATGTTTGTCAAAGTTAAATGTATTTTACTGACAAAAGATAACCCATTGTAGGTTTTATAACAATGAGGACACGTATACTATTATTTTACTCTTTTAAATAGTGCATTGTAATTTATGGATGTAGTAGTTTTGTTCCACTCTTACATGAAGCATTTTATGTTGTAGTTTAAAAATAGTTGAAACAACGTGGTATGAATAAAATGGTTAGTTTATAAAAATCCACCTAGAGTCACTGATTCCATTTTTTTAACGTATTAATGGGCCACTCGGTAATATTTAATAACTACATATGCTAGTAGTATAAAGTTCCAAATATTTTTATTTTAATTATACTATTACACTTCAGAGCATTTACTGTAGCTAAAAAAAAAAAAAAAAAAAACACGTTCAAAACCTTTAAATTTCTTAAATTTACTTGTCAATATACATAATTCAATAATATAAAGGACTCTCTTTTCTAAAATGAGATAAAATATATGTCTTATTTTGTGAACTGTTTAAATATAAGCATTATTCTCTGTAAATCATTCTACAAAACAAAGTATTAAAGAAATTTAAAATAAACGTTTTCTTTTTGCATTTTTCTCATCCAATTAGAAGTTTGGCAATGTTTTTTTTAACATCAGTTGCCTGAAGTATAGGTAAGTAGATTGTTATTCTTGAAGCGTAAGTATGTAAAAAAAGTCACATAAATGACATTTTGATAAAATACCTCATCATATTTTCTCATAAAACAGAAATCTAAATTATATTATAATTTGGAAAGTACGTTAATATACATTATGACCTATAACCAATACGATATTTATCATTCTTATAGTATCTAACAGTTTTTATCTTTGTATAACTTACTGTTATATATTAACACTGCTATCCTATAATATTATACTCCTACAAATTCGTCATGTTAAGCAAAATCTTCTAATCTATAATTTATTGTCATTTTTAAGGATGTAAAAAACTCAAACAAACATTATGAACCATCCAAACATTATTACTGAATCAACCATTACCTATTACAAAAATGTTACCATAACCATTACATACTTAATAAACCATTTATAAAAATTTATTAATATAAAAAAACAGCGTAAAATGTTGTATTTCGAATGAGTTAATTAACTATATAGTTAGTTGAGTTTTAGTCAGTAAGGGTAACCTTGCTATTACCCATCAATATCACCGTACATGTATTGATGGGTGGGTGGGTCAATACCACTGTGTGAATATGGATAAATGACTCAGTTCCACCCTTCTCCCATTCTAGTACTGATATTAGAGTACATGCACTGTGTTATTGGCCCACCCACCAATCTATTAACGTACGTAAGGAAGTATCCTTAAATCAGCTAGTAGGATAGAGTTACCAAGGACATTCCAACTTTGAGTAACTTTGTATTATGTTAAGGTCAAATATACGTATTTATGCACATAAACATTACATACATCGAAGTATTAAGTGATTCAGTCTCGAATGATGCAGTGTTGCTTTAAAATTACTTACGAGAGAAACACGTATTTCGCAACAGTTTATAAGGCACGTCTCAGTTTTGCAACAGACTCTGATTGTTGTTATCAGTTACATCAGTGATACGTGCTCTTTCTGATATTTCTATTATTGCTTCTTAATTTTGTCACGTCTTTGCTGATTTTGGTTATCTGATCTTATTAGCTGCTAACGTTTTGTTTCGTTTATGGTACGAGTTTGGATTTAACCAAACTATAATATATAGTGCACAGCATCCATCTATTTTATATATTATTTTAAATCACTGACAGCTGACACTTTCATCAATGCTAAATTTATTTTGGTCTGTAATGATATTGAAAAAAATGAGCCGAGTAAGTCAATAGAGTTTCAAAACATTTATTCAGATGTTTGTTTTAATAACAACCATAACATAGAGCCTTAAAAACATAAAATATTTAGTCTTAGTATGTAAGCATGTTTTTAGTGTACTTAATTGTATATGAAAAAGTACACAACAATTATAAAGAAATCAAAATCCCATCCCAGGAGAACAAAGAGTCACTAAAATATATGTTTACGATTGTACGTGTATTAGTGGGTGAGAGGATCACTACCAATATTAATGGTTAGGAATGTTATTACCACAGTGGGTGGGAGGGTCACGATTACTCTATGTGAATGGGTGGTGGGGTGGAAGACAATTGTAAATAGTTGTAAATGTGTTTAAGATAATTAGGTAAGCTCGTAAATGAAGAGATGAGCATACTGTTAATTTTAATGAACTATAAAACAGTAACAACTTTGTCTTGTTAGTTCAAATCCTTAATTTATAATGAGTTCTGGTATCCAGAAAAATTTAAAATGCGTAGCAATACACTAATTTGCAGGAAGATATAATAAAGTAATTATTAAAGAAGGCCAGTTTTTCATAAACAAATTTAGGTGGATCGCTTGTGGAATTTTGAAGTTAAAATGAAGTGGATATTGTTAAATAATTAATAACATTTTTAACTTTTTAATACATTTTCTAAAATGACCAATAAAGGATATTTTATTGGTAATTTTCAAAACATTATAAAAATAGTTGTTTAATATTTAAAAAAAGCATTCTTGAAACGAAAAAGAAACAATTTATGTTTATTAAAGTGCTCTTACTGGCCCCTTAACTGCTGCCGTGGTGGCTCAGTGGAGTCAATGGTGCAGATCCAAACATAGCTGACGGTCGGTGCTTCACTTGTTAAATAATGATCACGCACAGGCCTGCGGCCCAATAAATTGTTATTTAAGGTGAAGTTTCAATTCAATATAAAAATAAAAGATTGAAGTGAGTTTTTAAATGTTTTTCAATGTTTGTTAGAAGTTCTTTTTTAAACAGTGAAATAACCCGATAGCAAAAACCGAAAGATAGAGATTATTATTCTAAAATATTATGGTTATTTTTCTATGATTGATTTCTATCCATTTAATTTACCATTTTGTCAGTTCTCTTCAACAGTTAATTTTTCTAACAAACATCCAGAAATTATATTATACCTGGAATATTATTTAATTGGGGCTGGAATGTTTTAATGTAATTTTTACATTGGATTACATTTTTGAATCTAAGTTTATCTTTAAATGCCGATGTATCACTCTGATGTATAAATATATTCATGTAAGTTTACGTTTCTTACAAATATGTAGTTTTATCACAGCCTCAGCTATGAAATGTACGTTCTCAACACTTTTTGAAATAAATAGTTAGAAGTGCAAACATTGTTGACTTTTGCATTCGATTAATCAACGTAAGCTGACAGAGAAAATCCAAGATTACAAGGAAATTTAAGTTCAAGTTTCGCTCATCTGAATCAGCCTTTTAGCAAATAAACTTATAATTTGTAACCATAAAACTTTATTTACAATATACAGATTTAATTCATACCTTATACAAATACATGCGTTTGAAAATTCGATAAACAGATTCTCATACAATATAAATTACAAGGAAACGTAAATACTAAAGTAAAAGAAACAAAATTCCATTTTTATGTTCATTAACATTTACCATTTATGTTATGTTTGAAATTGACTGTTCAGTTAGTCAGAAATGATCATATTCCATAACCTACAATTAACTACAGTACAAAAATATAATAATAAATAGAGAAAAAACTAACAAATTGTATAGAAATACATTCTTTATTTGCTCAAATCATATAAAGTCACAATATTTTAATTACTTTGTAGAAAGCTTTATTAGTGAAAAACTAATATTTAATTTCTAGTTCGGAACTACTGATTACACTTACAACATTACAACGTTGACAGTGTAATTGCTTCTCTTGCATGTTTTAAGATCAATAAACGTTTTCATTTTCTTGATAATAAATAATAAATAAATAATAATAATATAAATAATTGATAACATAGATAATAAATAGAGAAACTTTTCGTGTCATTAACTATATGATATTCACTATTCAGCTCATAAAATATCACTGATTCTTAATAATAGTAAAAAAATAAGAGTATAAATAAATATAAACAACCTAAGTACAATACATTTTGTCAAACATTTGTAAATTATGGTGTATGCTAATCTATTTATTATGTATCTAGTTTACCTAGATTTGTCGGACTTTTATAGGTCTGTTTAATCTAATTTAATAAATATTATTATGGTTTAGTAAAATTAAAATAACCTGTAAAAGAAGTCATATTATTTTACGGTAATTAAGAGACGTCTCAGATCAATCACGGACGACAAAGCTGACGGACATGAAGTAATTATTGATCTGTGGTTGTAAACATCCATGATTTGACAACCTATGTATACAATACTATGCAACTGTAAAGTATAAATTACAGAAAAATGTATGTACGACCTAAAAGGAATATTAACCCATTTTGGTGTTCATTTACAGTTACCAATCATAATGATTTTTGATTTGACTGGTAATCCAAAATAATTTATATTATTTCACCAATTACCTACTAAAGTAACACGAATAACTGATTAATACATTGTATAGAAATTTAGTTTGTAATTGTTTAAATTACATTCATTCATATAGTGAATATTGCTTTGTTAAATCTAGGAAAACTTTGAGTTACATTTCAAGTACGAAACTTTTCAGACAATAAATATAATACTTTTAGAATAATAGAAGGAGACTAGTACAAATTAATATGAACAATACCTTAATAATGTTTCAATAATTAATATGCATTATACAATTACTATGTGCAAATTATAATAGTAGTACTATAATTCACAATATAGTTACTGCATGTAGTTTTCAACATACATATTTATAATCGGCACTGGTGGCGCAGTGCTGTAACCCAGCTACATGGGGACAAAGTGTTTAGGAGATTGTAGGTGATAGGTTGGATGCTCGGTCCTCTTAATACCGACATGGCGTCCGCTTACTGGTCGCTATCGGCGTGGACACTACTAGAGAGGTCTGGGTTGTCTATGTTGGGTGGTAATCATTGTGTGGATGTTGTATGGGGGAGATAATTGAGTATCAGGCTTGTCAATTAGCTGAAAATCAGACCGCCACTACGTAGTTCGGATTCCACGTAAAGCTGTAGGTCCCTTAGTAGCCCTGACTGTTGGGCTTTTAATAAATTGCCCTTTCTGAGGAACAGTTGAACTCAGATAGTAACCATACTACACTCATCCACACTCATCCTACACACATATAAACATTCATATTCGCCTTAAAATATCAAAAACGTTGTGTCGGCGTCTCATATGTAAGAATCCAAGAACCAAAATACTGTGATGTCCTTTATATATCAAACGAAAAACAATTGTTCTTATTTTGTAGTTCCATCCTTTATTAAGTAGTCTTCAAAGAAACGTTCATGTTTGTAACACATGAATGAATCCGTCAGGACACAACCTTCCTCTGTCGTCCTGTATATTGTGTTCTGGCCTGCAATTGGTATGCCTTAACAGGTTTTCCAAAAGAACCTTTGACAGTAAAATTTGATTTACCAATGTACTTTAATCCAATATCAGGGTAGGTTACAATAAATAATAAAGTACAGTTTCCAAATAGTTATATTGAAATCAAGTGAGGTAAAGAACTGTATACAAAGTGCTTGTTAAATAAATATTATTTAATATGTTTACTTTGTAAATAAATAATTATAACATAAAAAATATATCTAGGTATTGAATTAAAAATTTTAATACGTTATATTCTTATAATGATCACCTTAAAAGTACTTAAATTAATACTATCTTTAATTTAAATAGATGAACCCATAAGAACATAAGAAACCCATTATGATTTTACTAATAATTTATTTATTTATCTTCAATTTAATTTATATCAAATTTTATAAATGTCACTCTTCATGAAAAGTCACAGATTTCCTTCTAATAAATGTAACCTTGATCATTGAAATGAGTCATATTCTATCCATAATATAAATTACCAATATTAGGCCTATTAAAAAAATGTAAACTTAAGCTTGTTTTGATATGGATTGATAATCAAACAATAAAGTATTTTTATTTGTTACCGTAAGTTAACGTGAAGCAAAAAATAAAAAAATGGAACTCTAATTGCTTCTGTATCGCATTGCAATTATTGTGTGTGGCTTGGTTAAGTTGGGCCAATATGTATACAATCAGCAGAGGGAAAAACATTTTCCCTTACTATACAATATTTTACCAAAGATATTCAGACCCAAAAATAAAACTTATATCCTTATTCATCTGGACAGTAAAAGGAAAAATATATTTCAATAATATATATATATATATATATATATATATATATATATATATATATATATATATATATATATTTTCGTGCTGTCAGTCACATTCAATGTCTGCTTAGTATTAAATTCTTGCTCAACGTTTGTACAACCATTAATTTTAGATAAATAGAAAAATGTAAAAATAATAAACATTGTTCTAAAGTACTTATTAATTAAAAAGTTTGTTAGCAATAAATAAACATCTTCTAAGGTATCAGTTACCTTTCGTATCTACCTTCAACTTTAAGTAGTGTCAATATACTTCTGTGTTGGTCACCTATTGTTAAATGATCTTACTATTTAGATAGATCATAGGAGTTTGACAGTCCAAGTTAATCCAAGAGTTCAAATTCCCATAGGGCCCAAAAAATATTTTGGATTCCATACCTAATTTTCACCGACTACCACTTTCATTCTACTTACTGAAGACAACCAGATAACCAAAGATATTTATGTATTGTCCGATTCTATTAGAAAAAAGTATACAAATAGTAAAGAGAAAGTTAATGTTAACTTTAGAAAAATTAGCAAGTAACACGCACCTATCCATGCTTATATATAGTCAGATAAATCACTTATTTTACTAGGATTACGATCGATATTAGTTATTAAAGTTATATTTGAGGCACTACGTTCTATATAAATAATAATTAGTTACAATATACTAAAATTTATATTTATATTTAAACTCATACAAATTGAATGAGCTAAAACACAAAGTGGCAGCACCTAGATATGGTAATCCTAACAAAGCCTGAGATACAATTGTGAATGTATTCCAATCCCTGAAGCCCCTTAACCCTCGTTTCATGTCTTCTTGTTTACAGCCTCATCTAAGTGTGAATATATTCCTCTCTCGTTTCATGTCTTCTTGTTTAATGCATCATCTTAGAGTGAATGTATTGCAATCCCCGAAGCCCCTTAACTCTTTTTTAATGTCTTCTTGTTTAAAGCCTCAAATAAGTGTGAATATATTCCAATTCATGAAGCCCCTTAACCCTCATTTAATGTCTTCTAATTTAAAGCCTCAAATAAGTGTGAATATATTCCAATCCCTGAAGCCCCCCATCCCTCATTTCATATCTTCTAGTTTATAGCCTCATATAAGTGTGAATTTATTCAATCCCTGAAGCCAAAAAGCCAAGAAGACATGAAACGAGGGCTAAGAAGCCCTCGTTTCATGTCTTCTTGTTAAAGCCTCATATAAGTGTCAATAAATTCCAATTCATGAAGCCCCTTAACCCTCAATTAATGTCTTCTAATTTAAAGCCTCATCTAAGTGTGAATGTTTATTAGGTATATTCTTGTGTGTACCAAAGGAAGATTTTACAATTTATTAATGAAATATTATTATATTTACATCAAAATTATCATTTAATAATTTATCTAAACTAATAAAACAATAAATATTATTATAAGAATTAAAATTATTTAAGAATGAAAGCGCATACAAAATATTAAAATAGTTAATATTTTCAAACTAAATAGCAGCCTCAGTACTAAGTATGGTCGTATCTCTAAAACTTTGGATGGCTGTTAAACTTTCCTTGACCAATTAACTTGACACGTTAGGATCTTTAAATATAGTGGACAGCTGATCATTTATAATCTGTTTAACATCTTTAAACGGCAATTAAATGGTTTAATTTGTGTCAGTTATAATTTAAACCCATTATAAGGACAACATTTCTCAATAATATCCTTTATAGTTTAAAAGAATACTGAATGATTTTACAACCTGTTCACATAGTTTGTATATCTATCTAGTTTGTAAGACAGTATAAAACATTTTGTCGTAAGACAGTATTCACATATTGTCGTAAGACAGTACCCACATTTTGTTGTAAGACAGTATAAAACATTTTTTCGTAAGACATTATACACATTTTGTCGTAAGACAGTATACTAGATTTTGTCGTAAGACAGTATACACATTTTGTCATAAGTCAGTATAAACACTTTGTCGTAAGACAGTATTCTCATTTTTTCGTAAGACAGTATACACATTTTGTCGTAAGACAGTATACAAAATTTTGTCGTGAGATATTATAAAAATTTTGTCGTAAGACAGTATACAAAATTTCGTCTTAAGACATTATACACATTTTGTCGTAAGACATTATACTCATTTTGTCATAAGACAGTATACACATTTTGTCGTAAGACAGTATACACATTTTTCTGTAGATTTTTTCATTTAGATGTATCTTATATTAGATCATGAGAGGACTTTTCAAGGGAAAAAATAAATACATTTGTTCTTGTGACTTTAGAATGTAAAAACGTTCTGAAATAATAACTAACTACTTTAACTAACTAAAGCTACACAGAGCTAGTTTTATTTACCAATGGATTTACAACAAAGGTAAATTATTATAGTTCATTTAATACATAAGATGTCTATCCAAATGAACAAACTGCTGAAGTGCTATAAAACGTTTAGAACATGGTGATCATCCGACAAAAGCTTGCATAAGTAATGACTTGTGCATTTGAACTAAAAAATCGTATAATTTGAGACGTTGTACGTATAAATATTCGCTTGTTTTCATAGGTGCTTGTCCGCGCCTGTAGTGTGCATTCAAGCTAACCTAACCCACCCACCCACCCATACAAGTACACTGGTATTGAGTAATATACTTATTACTCTTTATATAGTAATTAATCTTTTCAAACTATAATATAAAAAAAGTACAAGTTTATTTAAAAAAAATTCCTTATAGCTTAACTATTGCTTTTTATGATAAGTGATGCATTGCGTAAATAATTTCCCACTATAGGTACTCAAAGAGATTGTACATTATTTTTTATCTGAAAAACCAAAAAATTTAATAGTTTTAGTTTCATAAATTAGGTTTACATTTATGAGATATTAGTAAGTTAAACATTTTAAAATAAACTTTTAATGATCTATAGAATTGGATCTATTTTAATTTTACGTTCATCTAAAATTAACATATATTATTTGTAAAAATAAATTTATAACTTTACTTCCATAAACACCATTTTTGGAAATAGAGGTTGTAATTATTTTGAAACCCTTACTAAGAATGTTTTAGTAAACAGAGGATCATAGTAATTTCAACGATGCAACAAACAATTTTGTTTAACATTTCAAAATGTAATTTTGAATAAATTATTCCAAACTTTATTGACATAGGTAAGACTCTTATATTTTTGTTTGTCAATTGTAACCATAAAAAGAGTTCCTTCCTAAATAATATAACTATATTGCTTTTGCAAATAATATATATATATATATATATATATATATATATATATATATATATATATATATATCGAAATGTAATAATATATAACAACTTATATTTAATAAATATGTTTGAGTAAGAATTAGGGTATCATTTACTATTAAGTGTAATGTACTATTTTCCTTCATAATTTATAATTTGTTTTGGAGAAGGTTTGTTTAAAGATGATATTCAAAAGATTAAGAATTACTTTTTTCAATCTCAATCAAAGATACACCAAGATTGAAAGTGATCAGTCAATAGCTTCAGGCTGTTTATGTTTCATTTTGCTACGCTTGACAAGTCTAAATGTACATTTACTGTCATACATTGATAATTACATTTTTTAAAGTTAATATTTTGTAATTAGGTAGCAAATATTTTACCCAAATTGTGTAACACTCATATAATATAATTATTACTATCGTGCTGGAAGTAAATAAACAGGAACATATGCCTATTTAGTGTTACATTATTTTAAGGAAATACGCATGTATTTATTTTTCTCTGTGAACTAATCATATTCTAATAATACTATTTAGATTTAAGTAATTAGAAATATAACTGTTGTAAGTTGATAATTCCAGTAATATGTTTGCAACTGTAAAATAATTGATATACATTTTAAAATTATTACACAATAAATATGTAAAACAGCATACAATTATTATTAAATTAACACAACCATTAATTCTGGAACATTATAAAAGTAATCGGAGATTTTATAAAAACAATAATTAACTGATAAAATATTACATTTATCAATTGAGTACATATACATTATACATGTTATATACAAAGTAACTTTTAGAGTCCACCTGAAAAAGGAATTAGATTCATTAGAAAGATACAACTCAATGTATCTGATAACGATTAAATTATATCCGAAGGAAGATTGAATTGTTAGATTGTAGCATAGTCCATTTAATATTGTGACCATATGGAAATATACACGTCAAGGACCATTAATTAACCCTTTGTTTTATGTAATAAACCGTAAACATTATTTCAGAATTGATTTAATAACACCTGTTAACAATGTTTTTATTGTAACATTGCATAATTTTTAATTATATGTTGACTAAACAATATTAAAGTAACAAGATATGTTTTGTAATTGTTTTACACATTGTGTTTAAAATTATGTAAGAAACACATGATTGATAACGTGCATAATAAAATGGGCCATCAACGGGAAAGGATTCCATCTTTAGCCATGAATACAAAATACAAGCTGACAATAGCAATATATTACTGGGATGTAATTCATGAGGAGAGTGGTAAATGCAGTAACTGACTTTTTTCTAACTAGGTCTAAGGGGTTTTCCTGCCTAAAGTCTCTTTTAACAGAAACTTATAACCATACGAATATTAAAGATGATACTTTCATAGGACGTTTCCATAAGATAAATTTTCATAATATCGCTTTACAACTTGAATTCATTACTTGACAACTGTTTTAAAACCTAACTGATGTAACATGACAATACTACTGATGGAAACTACCATCAGTGGTGTGACGATTTGTGGGACAATGCTCTCAAGATACAACACAATTTTAGCTGTCAGCAGTTACTTGATGAACAACGTTTAACCTGATTGATGTAACATGACAATAACCACTGATGGAAACTACCATCAGTGGTGTGACGATTTGAGGGACAATGCTCTCAAGATACAACACAATTTTAGCTGTCAGCAGTTACTTGATGAACAACGTTTAACCTGATTGATGTAACATGACAATAACCACTGATGGAAACTACCATCAGTGGTGTGACGATTTGTGAGACAATGCTCTCAAGATACAACACAATTTTAGCTGTCAGCAGTTACTTGATGAACAACGTTTAACCTGATTGATGTAACATGACAATAACCACTGATGGAAACTACCATCAGTGGTGTGACGATTTGTGAGACAATGCTCTCAATATACAACACAATTTTATCTGTCAGCAGTTACTTGATGAACAACGTTTAACCTGATTGATGTAACATGACAATACCACTGATGGAAACTACCATCAGTGGTGTGACGATTTGTGGGACAATCTCTCAAGATACAACACAATTTTATCTGTCAGCAGTTACTTGATGAACAACGTTTAACCTGATTGATGTAACATGACAATAACCACTGATGGAAACTACCATCACTTAGTTGTGTGACGATTTGTGGGGCAGTGCTCTCAAGATACAACACAATTTTATCTGTCAGCAGTTACTTGATGAACAATGTTTAACCTGCTTGATGTAACACGACAATAACCACTGATGGAAACTACCATCAATGGTGTGACGATTTGTGGGGCAGTGCTCTCAAGATACAACACAATTTTAGCTGTCAGCAGTTACTTGATGAACAACGTTTAACCTGATTGATGTAACATGACAATAACCACTGAAGGGAAACTACCATCACTCAGTGGTGTGACGATTTGTGGGGCAGTGCTCTCAAGAGACAACACAATTTTAGCTGTCAGCAGTTACTTGATGAACAACGTTTAACCTGACTGATGTAACACGACAATACCACTGATGGAAACTACCATCAGTGGTGTGACGATTTGTGGGGCAGTGCTCTCAAGATACAAAACACAATTTTATCTGTCAGCAGTTACTTGATGAACAACGTTTAACCTGACTGATGTAACATGACAATACCACTGATGGAAACTACCATCACTTAGTTGTGTGACGATTTGTGAGACAATCTCTCAAGAAACAACACAATTTTATCTGTCAGTAGTTACTTGATGAACAACGTTTGATTAATGTAACATGACAATACCACTGATGGAAACTGCCATCACTTAGTTGTGTGACGATTTGTGGGACAATCTCTCAAGATACAACACAATTTTATCTGTCAGCAGTTACTTGATGAACAACGTTTAACCTGATTGATGTAACATGACAATAACCACTGATGGAAACTACCATCAGTGGTGTGACGATTTGTGAGACAATGCTCTCAATATACAACACAATTTTATCTGTCAGCAGTTAATTGATGAACAATGTTTAACCTGATTGATGTAACACGACAAAACTACTGATGGAAACTACCATCAATGGTGTGACGATTTGTGGGACAGTGCTCTCAAGATACAACACAATTTTAGCTGTCAGCAGTTACTTGATGAACAACGTTTAACCTGATTGATGTAACATGACAATAACCACTGAAGGGAAACTACCATCACTCAGTGGTGTGACGATTTCTGGGGCAGTGTTCTCAAGATACAACACACAATTTTATCTGTCAGCAGTTACTTGATGAACAACTTTTAACCTGACTGATGTAACACGACAATACTACTGATGGAAACTACCATCAGTGGTGTGACGATTTCTGGGGCAGTGCTCTCAAGATACAAAACACAATTTTATCTGTCAGCAGTTACTTGATGAACAACGTTTAACCTGATTGATGTGACATGACAATAAGCACTGATGGAAACTACCATCACTAAGTTGTGTGATGATTTGTGGGACAGTGCTCTCAAGAAACAACACAATTTTATCTGTCAGCAGTTAATTGATGAACAACGTTTAACCTGATTGATGTAACATGACTATAAACACTGATGGAAACTACCATCACTAAGTTGTGTGATGATTTGTGGGACAGTGCTCTCAAGATACAACACAATTTTAGCTGTCAGCAGTTACTTGATGAACAACGTTTAACCTGATTGATGTAACATGACAATAACCACTGATGGAAACTACCATCACTTAGTTGTGTGACGATTTGTGGGGCAGTGCTCTCAAGAGACAACACAATTTTAGCTGTCAGCAGTTACTTGATGAACAACGTTTAACCTGATTGATGTAACATGACAATAACCACTGATGGAAACTACCATCACTTAGTTGTGTGACGATTTGTGGGGCAGTGCTCTCAAGAAACAACACAATTTTATCTGTCAGCAGTTACTTGATGAACAACGTTTAACCTGATTGATGTAACATGACAATACCACTGATGGAAACTACCATTAGTGGTGTGATGATTTGTGGGGCAGTGCTCTCAAGAAACAACACAATTTTATCTGTCAGCAGTTACTTGATGAACAACGTTTAACCTGATTGATGTAACATGACAATACCACTGATGGAAACTACCATCAGTGGTGTGACGATTTGTGGGGCAGTGCTCTCAAGATACAACACAATTTTATCTGTCAGCAGTTACTTGATGAACAACGTTTAACCTGATTGATGTAACATGACAATAACCACGGATGGAAACTACCATCACTTAGTTGTGTGACGATTTGTGGGGCAGTGCTCTCAAGATACAACACAATTTTAGCTGTCAGTAGTTACTTGATGAACAACGTTTAACCTGATTGATGTAACATGACAATAACCAGTGATGGAAACTGCCATCACTTAGTTGTGTGACGATTTGTGAGACAATGCTCTCAATATACAACACAATTTTAGCTGTCAGTAGTTACTTTTCAGAAGTTTAATCAGGCATTTGTAGCATACAACACTTCTGTTGTCTATTTAATTTCTTTTTATATATTCATTTTTATAAATTGACAGTTTTATTCAATGGGAGTGTATCCCGACTTTTATCTTTACTTATAATTAGTTAATTAATTGATATTTTCCCTATGAATTTGTTATTATAAATAAAAATAAAATAATTCTAACATAAATTATTATCTAATGATAAATATTTTCTCATATAATACTTATGTTTTTTCAAAAATAAAGTTGAGAGAATTATTAAATAAAATATTTTTAACATAGTAACTTTCCATCCTCAATATAGAAAACTAAGCATTAAATTTAAGTTTCAAGATTTATGACAAGTATAAAACAACCCGGTAAACTATCCTGTCATGGTAACAAGCGGACACATAACAAATTTATTTTAGTAACTTTTATCATATTTCAGATGTTATCAATTAATTCCAAATAAAGTATTTGTTAGAAATATTGTTATGTTAAATGTTTGGTAACTGTAAACTTAGGTTGTTTTATGTTGTAGTCATTATCAAAATTTTAAAATTGGTTAATGATCCAAACATATTTAATACGTGATTATATTTAGTTCGTTTATAGTTTTATGAATACAGTTAACAGTGTAATGTGAATACGTTAATATCATGAAGGTTATAAAATACTATAGACAAAGGTGGACCGATACATGTGTCAGATTAGTACTAAATTAGTATAATTGTTTTACAACTGTAAGGTTATGAGCATGATTATTTAATAAAATCTTTTCTCATTATAATTCACATTTATATAAGTTTAATATCAATTCAAAGTAATGTACTTAAACGTCTTAGTAAAATATACTAAAAACAGTTGAAGTTACACTTCTTGCAGCAATAGTGCTAGTCTTACCTTGAAGCTTCTTATAAAACTGAGAATTCTTGGACTAATTAATTATTTGGTAGAACTATAGGCCTAATACTTCATGTGAAGTAATCAAACAGGAAAAGTCTTAATTTAGTAGTTTACATTAATAAGTATTATACAAAGAAAATCCTCAAACCTATACCTAAAATAATCGGAATTTCCTATTTAAAGTGTTTGAACAAACAGGAAAAATGTAAAAAGATGGTATGATTCAAATTGGAAATAATGTTCATTTTATGATATACTCTGTGTAGTGTTGTGAATTGACTTCCTTATACGGAGTATTTATAATGAAATGCATTTTACAAACTTATTCGTCATTTCAGTTTTAAAATTCAGCCTAACAGTAATTTCATCAGTGTTAAGTATAATTTAGAATGATCAGGTAAAAAACATTTGCTAAAGAAATGTAACCAACGTTTCAAAGGTAATATTAGTGTTTGTTTAACGTTTGAAATCCAAACAAAGATCACTGGTTTGGAATTCTGTTTTTACATTTCAAATGTCGGTCTCTTTCGAGCAGTACGCTTCAATTGATTAAAACATACATTGAGTAAAGAAAATCTTATAATATTATAAACAATATTTCCTGTAGTAATTTGGTGTAATATTAAATAATAGTTAGTATTTTTTAAGCAATTATGGTTTTGTTCTTTAGTAATATAGTTACAAATAGATAACAAGATATATTTATTCTATGTAGAACAATCTTTGTTATTTTATCTTAAAAAGGTTGATCTTTTAGTCAAAAGTAAATGCAATATTAAATAATAATAATAGATATGTATCCTAGCAAATTCAAATTATGTATATGCTACAGTAAAATCCGCGTAAAATATTTTCTGCTGTGCATAACATTTTTTTTAAGGAACAAAACCATTTGTAAAATTAAATTTTTGTTCCCTAGTCTACACTAATTATCCGTTATTTGATGTAATACTGACTGTGGCACGACCAACATCTTCACTACTAACCTTGAGTAACTATTTAAATTCGTTTGGATAAGAACAGTTTTGTATACTTTTAGAAGGTATTATTCCATGACTTATTCTGATATTAAAATGGGGTTAACATAACATCATTTATCATCTAATAGGTGATGTTAATTTTGTATGTTTGTTCATGGAATAAATCAAAGTGATAATAAAACACTAATCTGTTACTACTCGTATGCGGGAAATATATCCACATCCTCTCAGACAGTCAGGTGGCCTTAGGGGCTCTTGACTCCTGCAAGGTCTCGTCTGGTCTAGTCTGGGAATGTGTGGAATCCCTCAGCATCCTGGGTTCAAGAAATCAGGTCTTGCTGGAATGGATCCCAGGACATAGGGGATTAGAAGGCAACGAGCAGGCCGATGCCTTGGCTAGGGAGGGTGCTCTCAAGCCCTTCATTGGTCCTGAGCCGGCCTGCGGCGTTTCGATTGCAGCTGCCAAAACAGCAATTAAAAACTGGGCCAGCGCCAGACATCTGGAAAGATGGCGGCGGTTCATAGGGCAAAGACTCGGCAAGGTTCTTGTCAAGAATCCCTCCCAGAAGTTGACAAAGTCACTCCTTGGGTTAAGTAAACCGCACTGGTTGGGTTAAGTTAAGCTGGTGGTGGGACTCATCACCGGCCACGGCAAATTCCGGAGGCATCTAAGAACGGTGGGACTCTTTACGGAGGATCCCATCTGTCGCCTCTGTGGGAGGGACGAAGAGTCGGCAGAACACATTGTCCTGGAGTGTGAGGCCCTTGGTGCCAGAAGAAGAGCACTTTTTGAAGGCTCACCTCTGGGACAGTTGGAAATTACTAATCTAGTGAAGAAGCTCCTTGACTTGGTCAAGGGTTGCCAGCTTTACGACGATTAGGCACCGGGATTGGCACAAAAAGCCTTAGGCTTCGTTGCAAGGGTTGGCTGGACCAACTATATATCCCCACATAAACTAACTAACTACTACTCGGAGCACAGTTTAGGTTTACAAAACGTTTTGTTTCTGGAGATGAACACATGGCATGAATTATACAACGGCTATTAACGATGTGAGAAAATTTAATGAAATACAAAGAATACCAGAAGAATTGTATACGTATCCAAACTTATAGACAATTTTAAAATCTGGGATTATATACTTCTTATATTTTGTAATACATTCAATTAAAATAGTTTAACGTTTTTAAATTTCAATCCAATGACAGTTGACCCACCTACCTAACAATACATGTACAGTGGTATTGTCATTGAATTACCAATCAGTCCACATGACTAGATTCAAGGTCCTCCTAGTTATTGACACAACACAATATACTATTTGTGAATAAATTTTAGTATTCCAACAACACACATTCACTATTAATGTTTAAGTGTTATTGTATTATTACATTTAAAAATTAATATAACCTTAATTTATTTTTCTATAAATAAACAAAAAAGAAACATTTTTAAAATGGATCATTTTAAAATGTGTGCACTGTTGATAATTGTGAGAATAATTAACATAATGGTGGTAAAGCAGGTATTTTCTTCCATGATAATTTATGTAATATGTAAATTAAGTGTAATGTAGGGAAGAGCTCCAAGGTTAATTTCAAACATCCAGATACCCTAAAACCGTTCCACAACAGCATAGACGTATGATGCAGAGTTTCATATAAACACTTTACTCTCGTTTTATCGTTAAATTCAGCATAGAAAAAAATCCTGACAGAAATAAGTACAGATTTTGAGCTAACTCTCGTTTCGGAAACTAACGATTAAATAATGTCTATTAATTTTATTACTATAGGTATACGCAGGCATAATGTTACACATTTTTAATGTACGTTTTATTATACAACTAACGAAAACATTGAAATGTAAGTACCACAGACTAAAAAGGTCTTCTTTCTAAATATACTATTAGTAAAATAATTTCGATGAAATTTTGGTTTCCGATTCAAATTGGAATGATGGAGAATTTTAAGTCGTGTTGATATAACCATATCAAACACAACAAGAATATGGCATCCATAACATATTAAGCACTGACACCTTTTGAGATAGTTTTATAAAACGTGTATAGTGTAAATAAATTGTAATATTTATATACAGAGTGAACATGTATAGATAAGATCCTTACTCATGTGGGTGAGAAAAATTAACAGCGTGATGGAAAGGCCCAACTGAGTTCTACAGTTATTGATTAAGTTGTGGGTTGGTTATCGCAAGAAACATGATTACCAGAGACCAGACCTTTTATTGCTCTAAGTCTCACCTATTATAAATGTACTGCTTAGATTACGATAGTGTTCTATATATTTATTGATTCAATATATTATATAATCAGAGTTAGAAACATGTAAATTTTCTATCTTTAGGTAAAAGCTGAAATGATACAGTTGTTATAAATTTAATTGTAATAAATACTTGAACATTAAAATGAAGGCATTAAATTATACATTTTATTATGATTATTCAAAATATACTGTATTTATAATTATAACAAAAAACAAAAATCCTATTTTATTTAGATGCTCTAAGATTGTGTGTCAGTATATGTCTTATAAATTATTTGATTGAAATATTTATAAGTAGAACATGGCCTGCATGACTAACTATTAAACAAATATGTTAAAACCCATTTTACGTTTTCTTTATTGCTAAATATTGAAATATATTACAATAATACTAAATGATATAAAAATTACAAATTAATCTACCTATATTTAACTATAAGTAACCTTAAGGTTTCTTCTTTATAATACCTCCACTGTCCAATTTTTGGTAATCAATTGATAATTCTATTGTAAATCATGTTTTATTAATTAGTGAAATCTTTTATAGGAAGTAATTGACGCTATTTTACACAGTACAGTTTTACTCACATAAATATACATCAACTAGACATTACAACAGGAAACCTATTTTACCTATTATAACTAGTTTTTAAAGATTTTAATTTATCAAAAATCAATAAATAAATATATAGTACAAATATATTACTTAAATGTTAGTATATATTAGTTGTATTTGCTTATATATCCTAAATTGAGTAATATGTGTAAAGCAGTTAAAAATTTTTTTCTGTTTAATGATAATATGTTTTATTCTTACTAGAACGTAGAACGTATGTTTTATACTTCTAAAACTTAACATTTTACTAATAATATTTTTGTTCATTTTTGACTTTTTATTTCAGTAGTTTCCTGTTATAAAAATTAACTGTCGGCACTAGTGGTGCAGTGCTGTAACTCAGCTACTTGGATACAAAGTGTTTGGGACATTTTAGGCAATAGGTTACATCATCGGTCCTCTTAATACCGACACGGCGTCCGCTCAATTGTTGCTATCGACGTGGACACTACTAAGGGAGTCTAGGGTGTCCATGTTGGATGGCAGTGAAGGTTCAGATGTTGTGTAGGGAGATAACTGAGTATCAGACTTGTCAGTTAGCTGAAAATAAGACCAACATTACGTGGTTTGGATTCCACGTAAATCTCCACCCATAGTTGCCTTGATTATTGGGCTAATAATAATTACTCCTTTCTGAGCTAATTCGAACTCAGATAGTAACAATGACTACACTTCATCATCTACACTCATCAAACTCATCCGAAATCAATATTCGCCCATATCTTGAAGATCGGCGTCTTAAGAATAAATAAAATAAAAATTAAAATTAAATAAAAAATAACTATAATACTATACAATACAATTATATGCTTACTTATTTTTTTTTATCCTACTTTTTATTGATCATAGTAGGCAACACAATGTCGTACAATAAATAGTTGCATTCTTACGATATATCGTTACACGAGCATTAGTGATACAAGAAGAGCAAAAATGATGGTGGGTAAGTAACCCTATTGATATTCCAAGTGTCTATCATTAATTTCACCCGTTCATGACAAAAACGTGCTATCATGGTACTCCCCGAGCTCTCAAGAAACTATCTAGGCTTTAACAAGTGCAATGGATCAAACATAGTTTACATATTGTACATTACTATTTATACTATATGATGTTTAATAGTTAAAATTGACCATTAACCAAATATGTAAGGACATAAAGAATGTATTTACATCCATTACATTGGAATTAAGTGTTTCAAAATTGTTCTTAACTCTAGATCAACATGTCAGGGCTATTTTTTGGCTGATTAACACACTTTAACGTTAAATTTACGGTGATTTACACATGTACATTTAATTCCAAAATCATATTTTTTAAGGATAGGCCGATCTTCTTAACCTTACTCTGCCCATTCCTCGTAGACTATTGATCTGTTCGAGGAACTTGTTCAGACAGAGTAAGGTGGTGAACCAGTACAGTAGAAGGTGAATATTACTGTTAAAGCTATATTAATATTAAAGCTATAATGTTAAATATCCGTTAGTCTAGACCAGATTCGAACCAGCGCTATCTCTAACCCAAGATCAAAGTTCTGACGCCTTAGACCGCTCGGCCACCGGATCACCCTAAGTTAATCCTTCATCAATTAATTATAATATATAAGGTAAAAGTGAATTAATTGATTGATGATTGGTAAGCAGTAATTATCAACCATAACTTATATTTAGAGACACAATTCTAACATTTGAATTAAAACACAATTAGCATCACAAAATGTTATTCAAGCTATTCTATTATGATAATACAAGCTTATACGTGTTTAAATTATAGAATGGACTCTTTACAATAAAGTAGATACCCCTTGAAAAATACTTTAGTCATACCTTCAAATACTTACTACATCAAAATAATATAACTTAAATAAATTTCTTTGAAATATATATAGTATAATATGCATAAAATAATGAGTGATTAAATTATTGTAGAAATATGTATTTATGCACTAAAATACTAATATTTATGAATTTACGAGTTTATTTCAGTAATTTAGCGACCTAATATCTTTTTCAGAAAAATGTATTTTATCAGTGGTTTGAGAAAGGATAAAGGTAGATATTATTTAATTAAATTAGGCACATACTTGCTTTATTCCCAGTAGTTTATTAAAAATTTAATGCTTATTTTTACTATGATTATCATTAAAATCTTATCAATTCAATACATTTATAGTAGAATTATCTGGCAAATCATTCGATATTGTTTATTAGCCACTTCATTTCTAAAGTTATATTGAACATTATTGAGGTCTATAATCTTGTTGATCTTTTATTTTAATCAATAAATTTACAAATACCACCTACACATTTTTCTACTAATTTATTAAAATTGTATATTATTTTTCCATATTATATGTTGAAATTATACTTAATTCTTATTTTAGGCGAAGAAATAAAGATTATGACTACTATCTACATACAGAAATGAATAATGTTTAAAAATAAAATAACTGATTTTCCGTAAGTTTTATCAATAAAATGATTATAAATAAATCATACAGAATGTAAAAAATTAACGACTTAGCCTATTATCTCGTAAACGTAACAATTTGAATTCCACTTGTGTTTAACAATAGGATTAACTATGATAGTTTCAACAATCACTGCCCAGGTGTCAGAGCACCCCAATTAGGTTTGATATAATAGAAATTGTAGCTAACTGTCACCTTAACACCGGTTTGGAGTCCTTATTTATTTCCATCATTTGCTACGTCCAAAATAAATATGATAGTTATTAAATAAATAATATGACTAACCATTATAGTTTAATCTTAAAATCTTTAACAAAGTCTTAACTAAATAAGTTTAAAAAAAACAACGTTTTTTCTAAAATTACTTCAGATTAAATTATGAGAAATAGAAAGCTCATTTGGTTATTATCGTAACTAATATGATGTTCTTAAATTATAAAACTTTCAAAACCACTCAAAAAATGACGGGTTTTCAAACCTAACCCATTTAATTGCTTGGACAAATGAATAAAATATATAATGTTGGTAAAAAATACTTATAAAATCCAAATCATACGATGCCCTTTTTGGAAACATATGATTCTAGTTAATAATATATGTCAAGTAAATAGCTTAAATAGAAAAATAATTTATTTACTTAAACTAAATATCATCTTAATTTGTTGTATAACTAATTTTCAGACTATTATATCGTTGGAATCTTTTATACAGTTATCTAGGAACTAACACTGAAAGTTACTGAAGAATATTGTTTTATTCCCAAAATCAAATCAGTTTAACACCTGCACATTTCCTTACATCTATATCAAAGAGACAGACAAATAAACAAGATTTCTTGGGAACTTTCACGAAATAAAGGATTCCGTGTGAAGGACTCCGTAGGAGAGTTCTCAGCTATTCTCTACCCACGTACTCCTTGTCACCTTTTCATTCTAAAATGTAATATATTCTTCGCTTTCTGTTCCACTGACTCAAAAGAAATAAAAGAAGAAAGGAATAAATGAAATAAGTGGGGCCTCCCTTAGATATTATTAACTTTTAATAGTTTTACATTTCATTATCTACCATGTTTACACACTTAGAGCATTGTTTATTGCTTGTTTGCAGTAAACATTTCTTGGACTTAATTTTGTATTGCAATGTGTTTATTGAGAGAAGGGAATTATTAGTTGTAATTATAATTACTCATTATTAAATATTACGTTACTTGTTAGATTTGTGATAGAGTTTGACGTATGGTTAAGCCTGATTATGATTTACCTTCTGAATGTCAGGATTAGCGGGGTAGTAAATAATGTCGTAGCATCAAAACGCTGATGTATGTTAAGAATATTAGATAGTTTGTATGTTCCATTTATTTATCAATCTATAAATTTACTTCAATATATAGTTTTATTTTACAACTATGTTTAATATGGCACAGAATACTAAACTTTAAAATTACAATAATGTATGGATTATTAAAATAACCGTCTGATTTTTATCTATACAGGGGCGCAGAAATATGACTAAGTCGCTACTAATAAATGCTTCACATATTGTGATTTTATATAAAAATGAGAAGAAAAATCGTAAGTTTAAACAGGTAATTCCAATTAGAAGTATCAAGCACCTGGTGATTCTCTCTAGCTAAAAACAAATTTCCAGACTGAAATTATTGGAAAATAGTATGTTATTGGGTTGAATAATATGCGAGTATGTAATATAAAAAAACTATTTCATCAGCCCAATAATTTCAATTTAATACCTTAAATACCAATAATTTAATAACTATATACAACAAAAATTTCATGACATGGATCAATCATATTACACAAAATAAAATGTAGTATATTAAAATAATTAGTGCCTAAACCATTCTACAGAAAAACCCGCATTTTGTATTGAATTTATGATGGCGTTTGGCTGGGAAAACTGAAAGCCCAGAGTCGTTTGCAGTACACACAAGATAGTTATCGCAAACATCCACAGAAAAATTTCCAAAAGTTTCTATTTGGTAATTTGTACGATTTTTCATACTATTAATTCCAAAATATAATTTAAAAATAGTATTTGAAATTCATTTTTTTGAAATAAGTATGACCTATTTCATTCTAAATTTAAATTTTATATCAACTGTAATGACATTACTTATAAGTAAGGTTTAATAGTGTATTTTATGATTTAAATATTACAATTTTTGAGATTGAAAGATGTAAAAAGATAATGAGCAAGTGATAAAAAGTGACATTACTCACATTTCATTGTTCATCTTCCTAGCTTTATTTAATAAATGTTGTGTAATTAATATTTTTATTTTTGAGATCATAAAATATATTTCATTACACTGATCAATTCTACTTCTACTCTTTGATCATATTGTAATGATCGAATCATTATATCTTATATCCATTATATACTTGCTTAATTTTACTAAATTAAAAGCTATATTTTCGTAACGTAACAAAGCATGCGATCATGAGACATTTTGTAACGAAGTTGAGATTGGGTAGCCTTTAAGCTTAAAATATACTATCGATTTTGTTCAGAAGTAGTTGAACACTTTAATATTCATGATAATTCCGATACGTAAGTTCAAATAAGGGATAGTTTACTATATTAAATCTGTTGGGTAGTACAAACTTGATCTCTCATACATGATTAATACAGCTTATTTTCTTTATTCTTCTTAACGATTGATTATAAATTATGCCTTTCAATGTTATAGTTTCAACAAAGCTGAAAGCTTATTACGTATACAAAAACAAATAATTTTTCAGTTGAAGTAAAGCTTTGTACGTGTGAGATGATATTAATGATACGTGCTCATTAATAATCCTCAATAGTTCAGTGTACGTCTAAAGTCAAAGGACAACATGGGTAATGTTATTACTAGTATATACATTATGCGAAGACACAAATATTAATTAGCTATAAACTGGCAACATACTCGACATAACATTGACGAATGTTACCTGTTTGACTTGTTTGACCTTTGTTTGTGTCACAGTGTACACATATTGGTACATGTTACAACTATACACCATGTACAGTATGGGCTAGTCAATCACTGCTGTATTGGAGAGAGTATAACGTCTAGTGTTATGATTAATCTACCATTTAAATAAGAGTTAGGTTGAATTTAACAACCCTTTAGTTAAAAACAATGTTGTACTAATGTATTAAAGCTATCAATTGATTTCAACCCACTATAATTGCTGTACTTCTACGGGTGATTGGGTTATTAATGAAATGCAATATAACCTATTCCAAAAACAAAAAAGTACCCACTACAAATAAGTTTTGTAGGTACTTGTGTGGGTGGATGGGGAGGCTGGTGTTGTAGTTATAGTGATTATGTAAAAAAAAAAAAAATAGTAAATTATGCTGATCAAGGCCAGCGTATTCTTACTAGCAATTATGTAATCATGGTTTAAACTTTTTAAAATTATATAAAGATATTAGCCTATTACATAGATTCTTGAAAACTCTTCACTTTGACCAATTAATTCACTAAAATATATCATGTGGAATTTATATCAGATATTTAGAAATATATATTATTTTTTTATAGTTATAATAACAGGTTCTATATGTGGGGGCTATGATTTGTGGTATGGATTTTCAAAACGACTAAAATGACTCACTTTCTAGAACCTCTATTACTACTTTTTACGTTTAATTTTATTAAGGATAATATTAATATTAAGGAGACTTCAAGAGATTAAAGATTATCTTTAAAACACCTTCAGAAATGTTACCATACACGTAATATATTGGTTCCTTTATATTTTATTGATATATTTTCAAGAAATCACCAAATTGATGTATAAAACATGTATTTGTAAGATTAAAAATAAACCATTCGAACGATAATAGTGTACTTTTAGGTATTATTAGTTTTTTAATAAAATGTATAGTTTTTAATTAATGTGCAACTGTTGATTTCATATTAGATTTACCATAAACCATATCAATAAAACTGTATTATGGCTAACAATTTCTCATACTTGTATTAATAAATTAATATATCTTGGAAAAAAATACTAGCTCTATATTGTATTAATGACGTCGTCATCACCTTTTATTGTACTTGAAGAAGAGCGATATGTAAAATATTGCAAAAGTAACTCAAAAAAACTATCAAACTAAATCTTATATTATTAATTAATACTTCGTGTTATTTCATACAGTTAAAAGTGGCTATTTCTTAAATAATCATAGAGAAACATATACATAATATTATTATAAAGTAAATACAGTATAAAATCAGTGTTTAGTATCATATTGGTCAGTTACTACTGCTATATTTACAATAATTACTATACTATTTTATAATGTCAAATGTTAAAATATAAATAATGCATAATGTCCCTTTTTTAATAGGCCACTGACACAATAACTATACTTTTAAGCATAGTGCTATCAAAGATAACCACTCTGGCGTTTACTAAAGTCTTTTAACTGAAGTAATTTGTAAAGTTTAATTATTAAACTTTCTAGTTATTGCATGAGTGGTTTCTTGCAAACTCTTACTGTCGGCGCAAAAAATATGTGCACCCGAGTTTGAAGGTTTTTTTCTAAAAAAAATCTAATCATACCATTTTCTTGTTTAATCGCACGTTAAGATATATGATTTGTGAAATGTTATTCTAATTTTTATCCTAGCCGGAACAAAAAAGTACCATAATTTAAACAACTTTTCACTGTACATAACATTTACACAGTTATTACTAAGAAATCGTTGATGTATTACATTTGTATTTAAATACGTAGGTTAAAAAATTGTTTCCTATAAGTTTTGTAAATTTAAAAATTTCAAGGTTGGAAAAAAAAGATCTTTTGAATTGCCTAAAACTTTGTTTTCTTGGTTTCTAGAGGTCGTAAAATTAATTGCTTGCTCACGTTGTAATCCGTATGAAATAATTTATTGTTACGATACATTATTTTGGTATGTGTAAAAGTGTAGTGGTTTTAAATTTATATAAGTCAACTTCAATTTATCAATTTAAAAATATTTGATTGGCCTAACCACATAAAGTATAATGACATGGATTTTAACAATTTAGAATTACTCCCTTGACAATACACAATATATTAGTACATATTAAATATTGATCACTGTCAGTTCTCTCACTTTATCAGTTGGGGCACGATTACTAACAGTCCAGTGAGTACATTCTTTTTAAAATCACAATCTTGTTATTCCTATTTACGTAAATAACATTTCTCTTCGATCAACATTTGAGAAATACTGGAATTGTTTTTATTAATAGAAAATTTTTAAATTTTGTGAGGCCTATTATTGAATATAACTGAGGTACTGTAATTGCAAACCTTGAATTAAGTCATGTACAAAGAAGGCAGGATTAGGGATGGTGGATAACGGATATCTCAAGCCAGTCAAGAGAGAAGATGAAGTACTTGGCAAACATCCTTTCTCCTTGAGAACTGGAGAACACGGCCACTTTCATTTTCCCTAAGTATGAGACTAAACCTATGTAGGTATGGGTAACTTATAATATCTACAATAAATGTATGTTTAATTATTACGTACTTTCGATGTTTTGCATGAATATATATATATTTTTTAACCAACATTAAAGGGGTCGATATAGTAAATTACCATATTGGTATTGGTTTACTTGTCAGGGATAGTGGCGAACTGCTGTAATCCTTATTTTTGAGACATATATTTGTTTTATGTCATCTTAATACTAACTCGGCCCACTTAATGGTTGCCCATCAGTATGGAGACCACTGGGGAAGTCAAGAGTTTTCGTGTTATAAGGTGGCCACGGTTTAGCTGTTGTCGTAGGAAGAGCATCAAGTACCATCCAGACTTGTGATTAGCTGAAAATAAAACTATTACGACTTTACTGATAATAGTTTATAATAATTGATAATAATTATTATACGTTATTATAATAATTGAAAATAATAGATAATATAATAATAAAGGCTATTGACCTGATCACAAGTCAAACTCAGTCAGTAACCAGACTACACCAGTTATATGCACTCATCCTGCACTCACGTAATCATTAAAATTCGCCTTAAAATACGCAAAATATTTGTAAGTGTCTCGAAACTGAATGTCACATACGTAAAAATAAATAGTTGTATGTTCTTTTAAATAACCAAACAATATCTTCAATAGTAAAAAAACCTAATTTATATTACTTGCTGAAATTTGACCTCGTTTGATAATGTAGTTTCTGCCCAGACACCACTCCAATTGTTTGAGGGTCACGTCGGTCCAACGAGCTTAAAAACAAAAATGGCTCATCTCTCTTAGCCAGGGGACCGTATTTTAATTGGGCATCCCTTTCTTCATCGTTTATTTTATATTTCTTATCAAACTTTTTACGACATAATTTTATATACTTTTTCCCCTACACAGTATAATACTTGAACAAGATGATTAAATTTTTCTTTTGTTTTTTTAGTTTAAGTATTTGATTTATTTATTTATATATTTACTTTATATATAATATATATATATATATATATATATATATATATATATATTTATTTATTTAATTAAAAGATGAAAACTATTAACAATTGTTATGAACTCATTATATGCATTTATAATTGTATAATATATCCTAGTACCATTTTACTTTATAGTAATTAGATAGTGTGATTGTAAATTCCATGTGAATATAATATAATATCAAAAGAAACAAACAAACAGCAAGGAAATTGTTGAGCAACCTGCCCAGGTCCATGTTTGTATGAGATGATGTGTGACGTAACACATGATTAACGGATGGATATTACTTGGACAACGGAAGGCAACCAAGTTGGAAGGGGAGGGAGAGGATGACACCTTGAGACAAGTTGGTGATTGATACATGAAACTCACTCTTGGATAAAGTGCACTAAAGAAACATGGGTAGACATTATTATTACTAAATATTATGAAGGTTGGTCTGCATATTCTCAAATATTTTATTGAACATTATTTTATTGAACAAATCGTTTCCAAACGAAAGATTTTGTCTTTTTCAAATAGAAAGTATGCTTTTTCAATAAATTAAAATATTATTGTACTAACCTTTCTGTCATTATAGTTCATTATATTTAACGGGTTAAAAATAATATTTTATTTCACATGTGTTTTAGAACACAAAGTGTTGTAAAAAGGTGTATTTTTTGCTGTGCCATAGAAGATAAGAGCATCGTTTTGGCTGTAATTTAATTTTAATAAAACCGTGTAACAGATATGGTATTCCCCTGAGTTAGAAACCAAATAAAACTGGTAACACGGAAATAATAAAATAGAGCAAACAAGTGTAAGATAATATCTAAATTCAAAGTACTGAAGGAAAAAGCGTGATTTGTTAATTTTAACAAAAACGTATATGCCGATTTAGAGTTAAGTTAAAAAAAATAAAAATAAAAAATACACACACATAAAAATACTACTTATAAACGTGTGTCTACACAGAATGATAGTGAAAATACATGAATTCATGGTGCGCAACCTAAAGAAAAGTATTCCAATTTACATGGTCCGTTTGCATTTAAAATATATTAATTTTATATCTTCAAACAAATAAATGTCCTTTTATACGTAGTGAATAACAATTAACACAAATTTGAAAACATTTGTCAAAAACTTGTTAAGCATAGTTAGTACTCCACTTTAAGTTTCATACCTTGAAAACATTCAAAAACATTTTGTTTGTGATGATTAGTCATATAGCTTTTTAATTAATTAGTAAACGATTATTTATGGTTGTATTATAAATGTTCCTCCTAGAAAATAAGATTACTATCTGGTAGGAGTGAAAAATAATTTAGCATATAGAGAACCTATAGTGAAAAACACTGTTTGCCTTTGAAAAAAAAAAATATCAAAGGATAACTACTAACCCATAAATAAACACAACCCCATGACAGTATTTAGATATTTTCATTACGTACCGTTTGATTAAATAATATTTTATACAAATAATAATAATAATAATAATAATAATAATAATACTACTAATAATAATAATAATAATAATAATAATTCATTTATTTGCCGTCAAATTGTTTACAATTATGGACAATGTCAAATCATCTTAATTTTAAACTAAACTAAGTGCAAACATTTGTTCAACATTAAAAAAGAAAATAGATAAATGAAATACAATATATATTTTAATAATGTCTTATGACGTAATAAAAGGTTAGAAGTCAATGTGGTTCAGAGTAAAAAATTCATCTACAGAATAGAAGGGGTTTTCCAGGAGCCATATGTAAAACTTAGTTAAAAATTGTTTTTGACTGTACTTCAAAACTAAATGGGAAAGGAAATTGTATACTTTCAAGCACAATACCACATGGCTATCAAGAGATTTCGTCAATCTAGAAAAGTGTATTGATGTGTTCAGTTTCTGTCTGGTGTTGTGAGAATGATTTTTGTAATTAAAATTAAAATGTAGCAAATGAGGATATTGAAAAACATAGGAAATGAGATCGAATAGGTATAAGTTAATAATAGTTGGAATTTTCAAATACTGGAAAAGGGGTTTGCAATGTTCAAATAAACTTGATTCTGAAACTACTCTAATTGCTTTTTTTTGGATAACTAATATTTCCTTAATGCGTTTTGAATTCCCCCAGAAAATCAGACCATATCTAACTAAAAATAGATTGGTAATAAGCGTAATATGCTATCTTTACATAATTTATGGTAACACAAGATGTTAAACGCCTTAAGAGGTAAATTACTCTTGACAGCCTATTGGATATATGCTCTATATGTTCATTCCAATTTAGATTCTGGTCAATGAAAACACCCAAAAACTTAACACTAGATGAGAAGTTGTTGAGGCAATTATAATTGACTGATTGATTATAATTGACTCTATAAAAATGCACTATTATTTTTATAGAGCCAGCAAATTTGTAAGATCAATACATTCAATAAACTACAAGAGGACAGAGTCTTTAAGTACAAGCATGTTGATAGTGTAATATTTAATTTCAAAGGAAAGTATAAAAATTAGGCTTTTTAATTCAAATTACAAAGTAGAGATATCACAATTCAACTAACTTTTGTAATTTTTATAAATAAGTAAGTAATATAATGAATGTATTTATAAGTAAATATACGCAATTAAAGTAATAACTTTCCAAGAAATATTTAACTGACTCGTTAATAAGTCATAAATCATGAATATATATTTGGTTTCTGGTTGGTACAGACTCATACCGTTACAAACTTTTAGTAAATATGTTGGTTGGTATTTTATATAAATTTAATTTTTAATCAATTAGTGACAACTTGTTATATACTTTACTTTTGTTCAACTGTTAATTTAAGTAAACTGAAATATCAATTACTGGTGAAAGTTCTTCTTATTGGATAGTAATAGTTAGTAAAAATAAACTACTATAATTTTGGTTGTTTAACCTTTTATGAATGAGGCCTTTCGTTGCCAAAGACAACATCACTAGTCTTAAAACAACTGATACAACAATGATATATTTATATTTTTAACCAAACATATTTCTTAAGTAATAGAGTGTAAATAAATATTTGGAATAAATAAATTAATATAATTTTTTACAAAGAGAAATAATATGTATATACGAAAATTAACAAATAAAATATATAAATACATATATTTGTATCTATCTAACCTAAGCTCAAAGTCCTGATTCCTTAGACCGCTCGGCCACCGGCTTGTCCATGAGTGTATATATGTAAAATAAAGAAATAAACGTTTAAGGATTTAAAAACTTTATAAGGCCTTTTTTCGAAACAGTCCAGGTTCGTTCTTTGGATGGATGTTTTCGTTTATAATTAAATTTAATGGTTCAATACACATCCAAATAATTATCGTTATTTTATTTGTTGATAAATTATTTTAGAAAAATTAAATTAATTGTTTTTAATAGAACGTTTAGCTATTAATAAACCTTTGGGTTTGCTGTACATAAAATTTAGTAAGTGTTCCTGAACTCTAATTTTTAATTTTATTTTTCTCTGTGCGATGTATAATTTGTTATAATAATCACAATTTATTTCGTATATGCCAGAAAATATTTGTCTTCTCTATTTTTAATTTGGTTTTTTAAGTAAAAGTCGTATTAATCTGTGCACGTGTTTGGAAATACTTTTGTACAGTTTTACTGTGAGAGTTAATTTTTTGAATTTCCAAATTTCTTTTCTATTGTCATTTCGGAAACATGTTGTTCTTGACATATTCTGAACGCACGTTTCTTCTTACTGATAATCTAGTCAATTTCATTTTGATTGACTCCATTCATTTGTTCTATTTGTTTGTTTTTAATTTTCTTACAAATATTTTTCTATTTAATATAATTGTTATACGAGTGGGGTGTTAAATAAACTATCGATTAGGCTGCTGTAAACTGATATTTTTTTGGGTAAGAGGAGTGAACGAATCTTTTGAATAAACCTGTCATTGGTTGTTGGTGTCGGTAAATGCCGAATTCTAAATATCCAGATGCTTGTCTTATTACAAGCAAATCAAGGAATGCTAATATATTTTCATTGTCAACTTCATGCGTAAATTTTATTATTAGGTAGAATGAGTCGAGTTCATTGATACATTTCTTGACTTTTGTAGAAAATGGCAAACACTCCATCAACAAATCTAAGCCATAATCTTTTAAAATAATAATAAGATACTTTTGGCATATGTTTCAACATAAATAATAATTTTTTTTCTCTTTACACAACATTATATGAGTTTATTCATTCTTACATTGTATTTAAACCCTATTACTTAAAACATATAACTAAAAAAATGTAAATGCTTTAATTTTGTATCAGTTCACTTAAAATTGATGATGTTGTCTTTGGAAACAAAATGCCTCATCTTTTTGTTTCCAACAACAATTCATAGAATCATAGAATTGAATTAAATCATAGAATTAAAATTATTGGAATAGTGCAGTTTATTTCTACTAATTGAAATACCATTAGTTACCAAATTATGCAGCTGATGTTTATTTCAAACAAACAAACAAAAGAACAATCAGACTAAATATCAGACTTTCTTCTGCAACAAGCTCTCATTGCAAAGTTTCTACAGCCATAATTATGGCAGATTTAAAGAAGTTGTTGATTACTCAAACTGTTTCCAGTAGAACATCTGGAGCCAAGATTGTTCAATCTGGAATTATATGCCTTGATTTTTGGTAGGTTTCTACAGTGAGAAGATACATTGTTCTTTAAATAACAACCTTCAATAATTAGTTAGTAACTGGATAATAGTTTTTAAAACCATAACATCAATATAATATTCTATATATGTTTGTGATTATTGTTATTTATCTTTTTCTAAAGATATGAATATTGTAATTTTTGCATTAATTTCCTCTAAGATAATTCATTTGTTAGGGTTTTGATGGTATGCTCAGGTACTAGTCTCTATACTAATGTTCGTGTCTTTCTGGGCGACGCGGCTGGGTGAGGCAATAGCAATGTAGGTGTCTGGATGGGTGGGTGGGTCAATACGCTGTACGTGTCTGGGCGGCTGGGTGGGGCAGTATCAATGTAGGTGTCTGGGTGGGTGGTTTGGTCAATACCACTGTACTAGTCTAGGCGACTGAGTGGGTCAATATCAATGTAAGTGTCTGGGCGGCTGGGTGAGGCAATAGCAATGTAGGTGTCTGGGTGGGTGGGTGGCTCAATACGCTGTACGTGTCTGGGCGGCTGGGTGGGGCAGTATCATTGTAGGTGTCTGGGTGGGTGGGTTGGTCAATACCACTGTACTAGTCTGGGCGGCTGAGTGGGTCAATATCAATGTAAGTGTCTGGGTGAGTGGGTGGGTCAATACCACTGTACGTGTCTGGGTGGCTGGGTGAGGCAATAGCAATGTAGGTGTCTGGGTGGGTCAATACGCTGTACGTGTCTGGGCGGCTGGGTGGGGCAATAGCAATGTAGGTGTCTGGGTGGGTGGGTTGGTCAATACCACTGTACTAGTCTGGGCGGCTGAGTGGGTCAATATCAATGTAAGTGTCCGGGTGGCTGGGTGGGGCAATAGCAATGTAGGTGTCTGGGCGGCTGGGTGGGTCAATACCACTGTACGAGTCTGGGCCAATATCAATGTAGGTGTCTAGGTGGGGGGGTGGGTCAATACTGCTGTACGAGTCTGGGCCAATATCAATGTAGGTGTCTGAGTGGGTGGGTGGGACAATACCACTTAACGAGTCTGGGCCAATATCAATGTAGGTGTCTAGGTTGGTGGGTGGGTTAATAATGCTGTACGAGTCTGGGCCAATATCAATGTAGATGTCTGAGTGGGTCAATACCACTGTACGTGTCTGGGCAGCTGGGTGGGGCAATAGCAATTTTGGTTTCTTGTTGGGTGGGTGGGTCAATACTGCTGTACGAGTCTGGGCCAATATCAATGTAGGTGTCTAGGTGGGTGGGTGGGTTAATACTGCTGTACGAGTCTGGGCCAATATCAATGTAGGTGTCTGAGTGGGTGGGTGGATAAATACCGCTATACGTGTCTGGGCCAATATCAATGTAGATGTCTGGGTGGGTCAATATCACTGTACGTGTCTGGGCAGCTGGGTGGGGCAATAGCAATGTTGGTTTCTTTTTGGGTGGGTGGGTTAATAACACTGTACGTGTATGGGTTGGTGGTGGGTCGATACCACCGTACGTGTATGGGTGGGCGGGTGGGTCAATAACACTGTACGTGTATGGGTGGGTGGGTCTGAGTTTACACGTAATAATCAACTTAATTTAATAGTAAATTTTCTAGGATCATTTAAGCCAAAGACATTTTTATAATTTATTTCAAATGAATTTATAATTGTAAAGAAATATGAACAAACCAAAGTGAATATATCTCCATATACTCTTTTGATGAATATCATAAATATTTACATTTCATCCAATTGAAAAGTTATTGATACTATTTTAGGAGCAAGAGCTAGATATACTTAGAGGTAAAACAGTATTTGAAATAAACAGAAGATAATGTTAATAGATTTGACTGCTCACTGTAAGTTATTGACGTGGTCATGAATACACGCTATTGAAATGTTAACTTAAACTGTGAGAAACAGTCTCTGCCTTCGTAATAAAGCTGATTACTGAAGCATGGTAAACGGAATTTAATTCAGTTTAGTAGTTTAAAATGATTCAGATTACAACGTTCTGCTTATTTAATTATATTTTTAGTAAACAAGCTAATTTCTGAAGCTCACTGTCGTTTTTAATACTAGTTATACTTTTATAATAAAAGTTATAAGACTTTTATGAAAAACTTTTATTAAAAAACTTATAAGATGAAGCCCTATTATAAAAATAAGTAAAGTGCTAATTTTTTAAAATAGTGAAAGAGAAAACTTCTAACTTGTAAGTAAATTTCATCATAAAGCAACAATGAATTGTTAAAAAAAATTTATTAAACTTAAAATTATAATTAATTAATAACATTTAAAGTTAGTTTATTCAATGAATTAAAAGTTAATTAAATTAATTTTTTTAATTAATAACCAAAAATATGTATCCTTAACTTTTACAATTCTTAAACACTATACTTTATTTATCTTTATTTTTTTTTATTATCATACATATGTATGGTGTAATTTGATAAATATATAATGTAATATCCAGGTGTAATGGATAAATATAAGGTCTTTATTTTATCTTTAATTATTAATTTTGCTCAATATATATTCTGGCTGTATATTATCAATATTCTGATACAAAGAAATATCATTTAGTGGGAGAAAGTTTATAGAACTTTATCCAAATTAATCAACCTGAATCCTTAATTATTGTCATAAAAACATGTTTTCATATTATTGGTACATTTTAAACTTTAGTTTTTCTTTCATTTCACGTTCGCGTATGTAAATAATCTTGAAACACGACTCTAGTTCTAATAAATAATTTCAATGCAGATAAACAATGTTAACAAATCATGCTCAGTGGTATGATCTGTCTGTTGATATAGGCAATGAACCGAGTCATTTTATCACACAAACTACTAGGAATACATTTGCATTGTTGTGATGACGTTCAGCTTAACACGAGTGTTCATTTCACAATGGCCAATCATTAACACAACATCATCAGATATGACCGAATCGAGTGTTTGGTTTGTGCCGAACCGAGTGGGGACAAACAACCTCACTGATGATATTGTGTCATAGTGTTGACCAGCTAGTCAGTTTGGCAAACAACCTATGTATAAGTAACAATATAGATCACACAACACTTACTCTCACCCGCATTGTGGATTAGATTTGAATTAATTTACCCATTGTTCTTTGTCACCTTAATAAATGAATAAACAAACGAAAGAATGAAAGAATCAATGGCTTTGTAATATTGCTATGCTCTATCAGAATATATATTTATACATACAGTATATTTATATGAACTAATGAAAAAAGTAGTAATTAATAATTAAAATAAAAATATTTACCATAAATGTATAATAACTTTTTTTTTTTATATCTGATTTCCCTCATTTAATTTCAAATATAACTGTATAGTGTTTATTTACAAACTTTTCATCTGAAATGTATCAATATTGTGGTCCTACTGAATGTTCCATAGGGTCTATACTGTACAGTAAATATTAATTAGAACACATGTGAATATGCAAAATTAATAGTTATTGGTCAATTTATTCCAATTTCAACCTTGTGAATAAGTTTTTTTTTTTTTTATTTAAATGTTTCATGGTTTGAAACTTCCTAAAACATTTATTTCATAAAACATTGACTACTAAACATAAAACTGTCTTTAGATTCATTACACTCCACTTCAATAAGTACTTAACTAATGCAGCTAATGAAACTGATAATAATTATTTTGTGAATAACTTTTTACCAGTATAGGAATTATTGTAAGTCATACCAACTACAATACATCATAGTTATTTATTTGAATTACTTGTTAAACAATAAAGTAGTTCTTGTTAAATATGTTTGAAGTAATTTAAACAGAATATACAACATATATTACACTGGTAATATAAATATATTTTATCAATGTGTTTGTGTAACACTTAAATCCTTGAGAGGTTTTCAATTCACAGTGCTGCAGTGCACCTAGAGACTTCCATCGCTTGCTCTACATTTCCCCACGGGCGCAAGTGATTTGGTATTTATGTGTTAGCTTTTTAAAGTTCCAGATTTCCCAGCTTACTCCAAAGGCGTAATGTAATATAGCTGATTAATATAAAAATATATTCTTATCAACAAAACAATATTTTTTACATTAATTCGTAAAACCACCTTAACCACTTTACCACCCCCCCCCCTTAAGCCATTGAAGGGCGAGACACAAAATACTAACGAGGGGAAAAATACATTGAATAGCATATTTATTTATTTATTTATTACTTTAAAGTGAGTACAAAATCTAGGCCTCACCAAGTTACGCAAAACTTATTGGTGAGGTCCTTTAGTAAATAAGGAAGAAAAAAAAGTAGTACAAAAAATACATTCATATATGCTTATATATATTTTATAGTGTTATTTATTAGTAATTATTGGCGGTTTAGGGCAGGCACCTATTTTAATAAAACAAAAAATGCAGCTTATAATATGACAAAACTATGCATTATAATAGAAGGTATGAATACAATAACTGCAGAATGTGGCTACACCCACCCACCCACCCATACACGTACAGTGGTATTGACCCACCCGCCCACCCATACACGTACAGTGGTAATGACCCACCCGCCCACCCATACACGTACAGTGGTATTGACCCACCCGCCCGCCCATACACGTACAGTGGTATTGACCCTCTCGCCCACCCATACATGTACAGTGGTATTGATTGTAGCTACACCAGATATGCCTGGTGAAAGTTTGTAGATAATTTTATCCTGTTTGACAAAAAATTCCTGCTCTCTACTATATGCCCTATTCCCTCAACAACACTTGGATCGGCAGTGGGTGAATTATAATGTTGTACTGTAAATAAACACAAGGTGATATAACCTTAGCGTGTTTTCTTACTGTAATTTAACTATTGAAAATACTACTTGAATTCTAAAACGAATATATGTTTAATTTGTAAAATTAATTGAACAGTGCAGTGTATTTGATGTGTTACTGTCATATTTATTACTTGGTAGATTGCCCGTTTCTGGGTCAATGTTTATCTAGGCTGTGTAATTATGGTAAATAGTCCCTTTCAGTGCACCTTTTCTTCCAAGAAAAACCCGTTAGAATAAATGATGAAATTACAAAAGAAACACAATAAATAATCTAAATTAACCTGTATTTGTGAAATTACATAACTCAAACAATTTTGTAAGGTGATTTTGTTCTGTGTTCAATTGGTGTGATAGTGAAATAATTTGGTGTAATAATGAAGTGATTATGTGAATAGCAGGAAATAATGTATATGTCAGTGAGTTGACTGATTGACAGATAAATAACACAACAACTACTGGCTTTGTGATTGACCTAATAACATTTCTACTTTACATATAAGCTTTAAAAAAAATGTATGTGCAGTTTTCCTTCAAATAAATATTGTTTTTATGAATGTTATTTATGAAAAAACCAAACATCTATACCTGACGTCTTTCAAGATTGACCCTTACGTTTTCGGTGGAGTATCATCATTTTTACTAAGATAAACCAAACTGTGTACAGACACTACACTGGTATTTATTATAATTGCAATTAGTTTATTAACTTGAAGGAAATGTTATTCGGTGTAATAGAATTGAAATTAATAAGAAAATTCATTGGTATGTAGATTTAATAGAAATGTACTTTAACTACTTAATTAACTTTTGAATAGTATTGTAAAATATCATTAGAGGCATATTTTACAATAATAATAAAACAATAACTAAAATACTGTCAAAATAAAAATCTAAATTATAGTCCCTACCATAAAGTTTTAATGTTAAAAATATTATTACTTTTTATATATTTAAACCTACCAAGAACAGTGTCAGGATGTAGTTTTCAAACTAATAAAATAAATATTGTAAGATAAAAGAATTATAATATGTGCTTCAGTAATGTAGCGTGACAATCTTTTAATGGTCATAATTCATGAGTGTAAACCATTTTTTTGTGATGGAACAATATATAACTTTATGCTTTTGGAGCCAATTAAGGGTCGTTCTTTTGAAATCAACACGTTTTATTTATTTTAAGGTAGTTATATAATACAGACATAACTAAATGTAAACAAAACAAATAACTGTAATGCTTAAATTATTAAGCTACAACCCAGCACAACGTCACAATTGATGTACAGACCAGAAATATAAAAGTATGTCAATAACGGTTGCAATTAATAAAAACAAGTTTTATTATATACTATAAAAATATATATTCATTTACAAAACATTTACTGAACTTGTCTTAGAAAATACATATCTTATTTATTTTTCACTTAATCAATTTAATTTATTTATGTAACATTGTAAATTTATTTATGAAACATACATTAGTTTACTGTTTTTTTATGTATAGCATAAGTGTACAAATTATATAAAAAATAGGTTTTTGTAAAAATTATTTTATTTTATCTACATATTTGTCTATGTCAGTGCAGTAATTAGTAGTCTATAATATTTTTAACATTAAAAAGTGTCCATTACACCTCTGTACTGTTATAAAATAATTTATTTACTCCTTGCTTTTACTCCAAAAAGTCGATTCTTACGCCCTTCTCTTACTCGACCAACATGGATACAAGTTATGATGGCTATCATAGTTAAGGATAACTTCCATCATATACGCATTTTTAGTTGTTATACCCTTGTTCATCAGGGTATTTAATAATTTTACAATTTAAGATTTATGAGACATATATCTAAAATATTAATTTATACGTACTTTCAATATCCTTAACACTGTATGTAAAATTACCTATTTTAATAATTTTTTTTACAAAACCATTTTATTATTTTGTTATGTCTTAATATTTTTAAAAACTCGTTTTTATAATATACAGTATTAACGTGTTGTTTACCAAAACATTTACTATATAATACCTCATACTAAATTGCACTGCGAACGTTTTATTCGCAGAAAGAAATTAGAATCAAGGCATATTCTATTATAAAAAGTGTTCTTACAGAAACAATATTTAATTCACAACTTAATCCACAACAACTAAAATTTAAATTACCTATTTTAGTTTCCATAAAGTCAACTGGAATAGTAACAAATTAACTAAGTAGTTTTTTAGTACGTGATCTCTAGGTTATTAATTTACGTATAAAAATAACCTGTAATCTTTCTACAGTAAAAATGTTAAAGTGTAATATTTTTCAATAGCGTCCATGTTTTAGGTATTTCATATTGAAAAAATTAACTTGTTAATTTTTATCAGTTATTTGTACCAATTTGTGTTATTCTGAGATGAGGCTGTGTGAACCGCCTACCTCCCAGGTGGTATAACAACAATGCCTAATTTGTGTTATTCTGAGATGAGGCTGTGTGAACCGCCTACCTCCCAGGTGGTATAACAACAATGCCCAATTTGTGTTATTCTGAGATGAGGCTGTGCGAACCGCCTACCTCCCAGGTGGTATAACAACAATGCCTAATTTGTGTTATTCTGAGATGAGGCTGTGTGAACCGCCTACCTCCCAGGTGGTATAACAACAATGCCCAATTTGTGTTATTCTGAGATGAGGCTGTGCGAACCGCCTACCTCCCAGGTGGTATAACAACAATGCCTAATTTGTGTTATTCTGAGATGAGGCTGTGTGAACCGCCTACCTCCCAGGTGGTATAACAACAATGCCCAATTTGTGTTATTCTGAGATGAGGCTGTGTGAACCGCCTACCTCCCAGGTGGTATAACAACAATGCCCAATTTGTGTTATTCTGAGATGAGGCTGTGTGAACCGCCTACCTCCCAGGTGGTATAACAACAATGCCCAATTTGTGTTATTCTGAGATGAGGCTGTGCGAACCGCCTACCTCCCAGGTGGTATAACAACAATGCCTAATTTGTGTTATTCTGAGATGAGGCTGTGTGAACCGCCTACCTCCCAGGTGGTATAACAACAATGCCCAATTTGTGTTATTCTGAGATGAGGCTGTGCGAACCGCCTACCTCCCAGGTGGTATAACAACAATGCCTAATTTGTGTTATTCTGAGATGAGGCTGTGTGAACCGCCTACCTCCCAGGTGGTATAACAACAATGCCCAATTTGTGTTATTCTGAGATGAGGCTGTGCGAACCGCCTACCTCCCAGGTGGTATAACAACAATGCCCAATTTGTGTTATTCTGAGATGAGGCTGTGTGAACCGCCTACCTCCCAGGTGGTATAACAACAATGCCTAATTTGTGTTATTCTGAGATGAGGCTGTGTGAACCGCCTACCTCCCAGGTGGTATAACAACAATGCCTAATTTGTGTTATTCTGAGATGAGGCTGTGTGAACCGCCTACCTCCCAGGTGGTATAACAACAATGCCTAATTTGTGTTATTCTGAGATGAGGCTGTGTGAACCGCCTACCTCCCAGGTGGTATAACAACAATGCCTAATTTGTGTTATTCTGAGATGAGGCTGTGTGAACCGCCTACCTCCCAGGTGGTATAACAACAATGCCTAATTTGTGTTATTCTGAGATGAGGCTGTGTGAACCGCCTACCTCCCAGGTGGTATAACAACAATGCCTAATTCCTTTTCCCTACATGAATGTAGGGAATGGTCTTAGGCATGGTCTTAAAAGTGATCAAGCATGATTAATTATTGTGATTCAAACTAAGTGTTTAGGTTTTTGATATCAGAAATATTGTCTTAAAAGCGGTTTACATAAAATTAATAATAAACTACGATATATTTGAAGGATTTATATGAATGATTGTGCTTTAAAGTAGAAGTACAATTTCTAAATGAGAATGAATCTCCCCTAGAAATTTATTCATTACTATACGTTTTAAATTACAAAATTAAAAATATTACTATTGAAAATAATATTTATAAAGAGTAATAGGGTTTAGTTTTAAGTAATTTGAAAAATATTTAATGCATTATGTTGCATAAATATAATAAAATACTACGTAAGAACAGTAGTACGTGGTTGAAAGTTCAGCAATAAAATAAATGTTAAATTATAGTAATCGGATTGCTTCTCACATATTGTATGCACACTTTATTTGATATACTCATTGTTTCTATAAGATGCTACTCATTTAACTAATTTGACTCTTTATTGACCTTTGCTCAACACATAAGAAGAATTACACACCTTTACAAGAGGGCTGACTGTCTTTTTACATTACATTAAAGTATTCAATTAAATACAATAAAATCCAAGAACTTACGAAAAATGTAGAAGTCTAAAATTAATAAAAATATGTTTTCCCCTCGTACATCACAAGTCATATATATGAAAAGAAACAACATTTAGATAATATGAGTTATCTTGAAAATATACGAGGTTTTCGTTACATGGTTAAAATTAAAGTTCTTATTTTACCTAAGTGATAAATGTTGTATATTTCAAAAGATTATATTTAAATAAAGTACTTAGCATGTATTAATTAATTATTACATTAAAATGTCCTTTATTTTAACACAAAGATTTGTGTAGAAATAATGTTCATACATGATTTTACATAAGTACTTTTTTATATAACAACCATTTTAATCAATGTTTTTACTAACGTAACCAACCAGTTACAATGACATCACAAGCAATATATACCAGAGCAGTTTTTAAATGGAAGTGTAGCATTCAGTGTAAACCACTCAGCTGATTGGCCCAATTCCTAAGTCCACCTCTAAATACTTGTAAAGAAATAATTTCTTCCTTTCTCAGTCTTTGAAATGCTTTCAATACAAGATACTTAATGAGGTTAAAATATTTTAGTGAATGTGTTTTGTTTATGTCTGTTTTTAATGTACCAGCTGCGTGTTACCAAGTGCTCCTACGTTGCTATAACGCAACGGTATAAACTCATCAAGATACATTTAGTTAGATGAGATTTGTACTCATGACCCCCTGTTTTATAGGTAAACTACCTAAATTTTTTATACTTGAACAAAGCCATTCAACAGCTAAGGACACCATAAATTTGACTTCTGCTTTATTCTAAGTGTCATTTATAGACAAGGTGGGAATCTGGCAAGTATATAGTATTCCTAAATAACACTTAAGTACCTAAATATAGTGAATTTTGCAAGTAGCATAAATTATATAGTATCAGAGTATTATCTCATACTAGGGTTTTATTGTTGTCTTATTGATTTGTTAAATTTTGAATGTATCACATTGGTATTGAAGTTTATTACTGACCACGTATTGGGATTGTAAATTGACTGTATTTGTTTGTTATTTACTAAAATCTATTTCGTATTTTACATTATTTTGTGAAAAAAATTGTCGATATTGTAGTAATTAAAATTTAAAAGCTTAAATTGTTTATTAAATAAAATTTATATAAACGAAAGAATGCGTCAGTATCATTATTCTAACCTTTATCATGTTTATTTATAAAAACCATTCATAATATGTACTTATTATATAAACAGTAGATGATGGAAAGTTCTAACTGTTTATATCACCAAAAAGAGGCGTGTAAATTATATAAAAAACTCTCCAAGTTGATTGAACAAGGTAAACGGCTTCTTAACTAGGGTTTCTGTCTTAAATTTTCCAATTAAGTTTTTAAATCAATTAGCTCAAACGTTAATATTTACTTTCAAATTGGATCTAAATAAATTAATATTTGAATTTCATAAACAAACAATTACTGTAACTTTTTAATTAATTTAGTTATTTTTAGTTAATTTTTCTTCTGAAATATTTTTGATAATGGCATGAATAATAATTATTACTATTCGCAATTTCCATCTTTCATATGAATTACGAAAATCGTTTACTACGTTCCAGAGTCATTATCAAGTGATGAAAAACAAACCGAAAATATCAAGGGGACTCAGTCTAAAGTATACAAATAAGCAGTTCTGCATATAATTATTAAAACCGAATAGTTTTTAAATGAAAACAAACAATGACACAGAAACAAATATAAAAATACCAACACCACGAAATCTAAACCATCCACAGAACAAAAATACTGAAACGTAGCTTTTATGAAAGCAATCATATAAAAAGTGCCATTTTTTCACAGCTGATGAGCCAATTATGATGGCTGAAAAAGTGAAGAGCTAGTTTTAAAAAATATGTGTTTTTAATCTTAAATGTTCATAATTATGTATAAAATGTCTAAAACAAGGTATAATAGATGCATATATGTTTTCTTTAAATCATATAAGATAATATTTCATTAAATACGTAACAAGATAAATATGTACAAATTATATTTGTCTTATTAAAATGTCAAAACACGTACAAATAGTATGACCCTAAATGACTGGTTATTTATGTAGTACTGTTATTTACGTAATACTGTTATTTACGTAATACTGTTATTTACGTAGAGCTGTTATTTATGTAGTACTGTTATCTATGTAGTACTGTTATTTACGTAATACTGTTATTTACGTCCTGGGACTGTTATTTACGTAGGACTGTTATTTACGTAGGACTGTTATTTACGTAATACTGTTATTTACGTAGGACTGTTATTTACGTAGGACTGTTATTTATGTAGTACTGTTATTTACGTAATACTGTTATTTACGTAATACTGTTATTTACGTAGGACTGTTATTTACGTAGGACTGTTATTTACGTAGGACTGTTATTTACGTAGGACTGTTATTTACGTAATACTGTTATTTACGTAGGACTGTTATTTACGTAGGACTGTTATTTACGTAGGACTGTTATTTACGTAGGACTGTTATTTAAGTAGTACTGTTATTTATGTAGTACTGTTATTTACGTCCTGGGACTGTTATTTACGTAGGACTGTTATTTACGTAGGACTCTTATTTACGTAGAGCTGTTATTTATGTACTACTGTTATTTACGTAGAGCTGTTATTTATGTACTACTGTTATTTACGTAATACTGTTATTTACGTAGAGCTGTTATTTACGTAGTACTGTTATTTACGTAATACTGTTATTTACTTAATACTGTTATTTACGTAATACTGTTATTTACGTAGCACTGTTATTTATATAGTACTGTTTAATTTTTTCAAATTCTTTATTAATTATTTATAATTGACGTTTAATACATATATTTTTGTTTATTAATTCCTCTAGCCTATAAATATTAGATTAACAATGCAACTCATTTACTATGCAATACACAATTGTTTTTAACTTACATACACATGTATTTTTTTTACTAATATTTATCTAATATGATATTACAGACTGAATCAACATTCATGGTATGTTCTTTTCATATTAATATAAATAAAATTTTTATTGAATCGGGATTCTCATATAATATAACCTAACCAAAAATGAAATATACTTATTTAGGCCCAAATACATTTCGCAACTTTAAATAAGGCTGCCATTATTTGGAAGAATAAACATTACCAAGTGTAATTTTTAACAATAACCACAACAATAAATAATAAATTAATATATAATGCAATAAATATGTGTAAATAAAAATACACAACATCAATTTAAAGCATATAAAAACATACAATGTGGAAATTTAGTGTGAAAATACAGACTCTATAAAAGGTTTATTTTGGAAGCAACTGACTTTACACTTAGAGTGGAGAAATATAAAAAAATTATATCTTTCAAATTATTGAGGATGTAAACAGAAGTAATGCAATTTTATCTCAGTAATATAAATTTAAAATTTGTTTCTTAACTAATTAATTACATAGAAATTGAAACTACCACCACGTAAAATATTCTGTAAAACAAGTTTGACGCAGAAGAAATACAAGAAAAAACAAATATTATTTTGTACAAATTTAATAAACTATCACTCACAGACCATGAATATTTACAAAGAAATTACGGATCTTTTATGTAATAACTCAAATTAATAATACATTTCTATGAAGACTTCTATATAATGGTAGCTTCTTGGACACTTTTTCAATCTAAGTTCACGTATTTTACAAAGTTCTTTTTTTATGACATTATTCTCCCCATTCCTAATACACTATTGTTCTGGGAGGGGTCTTATCAGACAAAGTAATACTGGGGGAGAACCAGAAAACTACAAAATAAATATTACTGATAAAAAATTACAGTCCAGGCCTGGATTATAACCTGAGCCTATATCAACTCAGGTATGAAGGTCTGACACCTTAGGTCGTTCGGCCGCTGGCTCTCTGAATAAGTTAACATAAAGATAGTTAAATAATATTTCACTACTAAAAATAGGAATTTGTATTATTAAAAAACAAATTGAAGAGAAAGTCCTAAGGGACAGTTTTAATATGTCGATTGCATAAATGTACAATTAAAGTGGAGATTAGTTAATCTTCCCATGCGGCCTTTATATCACGCATAAATCCGAGTTATTGTATAATCAGATAACAAAGTAATTCAGCCTACAGAATGAGAGATTAAAACGGTATTTCGTTACCGTAATTGGACTGAAATGGTTGGACGTTTGCGAATAAATAGGCGTGCCAACTTTATTGTTTGTGTGAAATAATCCATATCATATAACAATATTTACTGAAATAATAGAAACAAGCAAATCTGCACAAGTTTCTGTAATATAATATGTTAATCAATTGATATTTATAATTAGATGTTTAATTTGTTATATGGTTTATAATGAAACATACAGTGTCAAAATATATATATTTAATGTCAATTGATGGAAGATATAAATACGATATTTTATTTTTGGTTTCGTACGTTCATCTTTTTAAACGACTGTGTGAATTGTAATCGCTTTAAGATTTAAAATTACGTTTAGTGCTATAACAGGGCCAAACGAATGAAAAATATGTGCATCATAAAAGCTGTTAAAACTTATTTTGACCCGGAATATTTTTATATTTTTGTATTCTGTGTCAGAATCAAGCTATTTATTTTATGTTTAATTCTCATTTTGTAAACGTGTTTTAAAATTATAATATCAAATATACGAGAATATTACTTGCCGCCTAGTATTTAAAATACTACCTACTACTCAACGTAGGTAAAAAGTGATTTGAAATATTTTAAATACATTTATTAAGAGTATGTAAGAAAAATTAGTTAACTTTGTTTACTATAGTTGCATTTTTATGATGATAAGTGAATTAGATCTTTTAATAAACCATCTAGAAGAAGTACCAAGGACCAAAAAACAGCTGTGTTATCATCTCAGAATATTGTTTAAAAAATAATCCTTTTTGTTATGTTTCCTTTCAGAATCATCTTTACTGATCTGTTCTTTTCAATACTTTAATAAGAAAACAATTATTGTACTCCTTATATTATTATTACATAAAATAGTGTCATGATCCTTAAAGTCATTCCAGCGTAACCATGACACCTGCTTCTACTTGCGCCTTGGTCTGTTACTCAGACAGTTACGTACGAGTCACACTTTACCCACTAACACATGCATTACGTATTAAATACACTCGTACTTCCGACAGTTTGGATATCTTGATCCTCAACATCCACCCAGCTTAGACGTGACACCTGCTGCTACTTGAGCCTACAGTTACGTACGAGTCACACTTTACTCACTAACACATGCAATACGTATAAATACGCTCGTACTTCCGACAGTTTGGATATCATGATCCTCAACATCCACGCAGCGTAGACATTACACCTGCTGCTACTTGTACCTACAGTTACGCACGAGTTACACTTTACCAACTAACACATGCAACACGTATTAAATACACTCGTACTTCCGACAGTTTGGATATCACGATCCTCAACATCCACGCAGCAGAGACGTGACACCTGCTGCTACTTGCACCTTGGTCTGTTACTCAGACAGTTACGTACGAGTTACACTTTACTCACTAACACATGCAATGCGTATTAAATACACTCGTACTTCCGACAGTTTGGATATCACGATCCTCAACATCCACGCAGCGTAGACGTGACACCTGCTGCTACTTGCACCTTGGTCTGTTACTCAGACAGTTACGTAGTACTCACTAACACATGCAATGCGTATTAAATACACTCGTACTTCCGACAGTTTGGATATCATGATCCTCAACAACTACCCATCGTAGACGTGACACCTGCTGCTACTTGCACCTACAGTTACGCACGAGTCACTTTACTCACTAACACATGCAATGCGTATTAAATACACTCGTACTTCCGACAGTTTGGATATCACGATCCTCAACATCCACGCAGCGTAGACGTGACACCTGCTGCTACTTGCACCTTGGTCTGTTACTCAGACAGTTACGTAGTACTCACTAACACATGCAATGCGTATTAAATACACTCGTACTTCCGACAGTTTGGATATCATTATCCTCAACATCTACCCATCGTAGACGTGACATTTGCTGCTACTTGCACCTACAGTTACGCACGAGTCACTTTACCCACTAACACATGCATTACGTATTAAATACACTCGTACTTCCGACAATTTGGATATCATGATCCTCAACATACACCCATTGTTGACGTGACACCTGCTGCTACTTGCGCCTTGGTCTGTTACTCAGACATTTACAGTACGTACGAGTCACACTTTACCCACTAACACATGCATTACGTATTAAATACACTCGTACTTCCGACAGTTTGGATATCACGATCCTCAAAATCCACCCAGCATAGACATGACACCTGCTGTTACTCAGACAGTTACGTACAAGTCACACTTTACCCACTAACACATGCAATACGTAATAAATACACTTGTACTTCCGACAATTTGGATATCATGATCCTCAACATACACCCATTGTTGACGTGACACCTGCTGCTACTTGCACCTACAGTTACGCACGAGTTACTTTACCCACTAACACTTGCAATACGTATTAAATCACTCGTACTTCCGACAATTTTGATATCATGTTACACAGAAGAATCTTTCTTTGCTTCAAATAAAATAAAAGCTGTTATTATGAAGTTAAGCTTGTAATATATTCATATAACATTCAAATATACGCATAAATATGTTTTAATATTAGTTTGACATGTTTTGCTTGTTATTTTTAAATAATAAATTATAGGAGTCAGAATCAATTTTATATTCAATTTGAACTATGATTAACTGGAACAAAAACAAAAATAAATATATAAAATTGTATTAATGATTTAAATTGTCTCACATTTTTTTAAATTTTATGATATTTATGATGAATGGGATAAATTTATCTTAATATTTTTGTCATGTCTACATTTAATATATTTGAACATTCAAAAGCTGAAACATCAACAGCATTACTCAACAATCACACATCAGCTTGAGCCATCAATCAAGTCCTTGTTCTCTGCAGCACAACAATGAGATTCACAGGTGACAATTTCGAGCTAACATCACCTGTCTGAGTTACGGGTAGCTTTCAAGCCTGAATGATGTATACATTCCAGTACATTAAACATCATAAACTTCATCAAATAATGCATTGCTACTTTAAAACTAAAAAACTGCATAGTAGTTACAATTTTTAGTACTTGTATTGGTTGAAAAAAAGTAAAATTATAGTCATTATTATTATTTGTCCTGTATTTATTTATGGTGTTAGGAATATTATGTGTTCATACACATTAGAAGTAGTGTAGAGCCTTCAAACTTACATGGGGAATGTAAATAACTCCCCACCCTCGCCCCGTCCTCTTCAACATATTATAAAATTACGAACACCCTATTGACACTGAACTGACCAGGGCAATGATTTTCTCGCCACATATGGTCTTCAGATCGATCATCTTTGATTTTAACCCAGCCATAATATTTTGTTTATTACAAATTATTATTATTAATGTTGTATTGTTAAAAGTATTAATAATTATTCATCTAAAGTATGATTTAAGTCACCGACCATGGCAGTTTACTGTGAAATTATTATATTTAATTTTTTTTTAAAGACTTACTATTATATAAATACTATGTTGAGATAATAACAGTGTGCTCTGTACTAATAAGCATAACAGATTCAAGTCATTTAGATACTATATTTATTAAGCAATAGTCTAAATTAATATATTAGTTATCAATTATTTTTAGCCATTTATCTTTGGTACGTATTTAAATTACCAAAATGTAAATGAATAAATAAGGTACATTCGTCATTTTAGTTATTTGTTGGATATTACATTAACTTTTAAGAACTAGATGAAAAGTATATCAGGGGTATTTAATGGTTTAAATGTAAATTTTTTACTGTAAAATTATACATATATATATATATGATGAGGCACACTGCCTACCTAATTGATCAATTTTATAAGCCCTATCTACCAAGTATTCCTTTTGGAAATTTGTTTATAATGTTCCGATACTTGCTTTGGTATCTTTTAGCTAATTTTCTAACTCTTTTACAGCTATTTAAAAAAACATTATTAATTTAATCTGCAGATTGAAATCATCCCTTTACTGTTAATATTAAAATTGGTTGAAGCCTATGCTAACATGTATAAACTTTCCTTATAGGACTTTTCTATACACGTATTTAAGCATATCTACCTTTACTTAAATATAGCACCTATAACATTAGATTCAATACATGTTAACCAGAAAAGTTCTTTATATGTTCCCCATAACATATAACACAAGAGCAGACATTAATAATAACATTGTACAGTAGGTAAGATTAATAATCTAGTCTTTAGAAACTATGCATACCTAGGGCGTTAAATATTTAGGTTGGCCAGTTTATTAATAAATTGTAAAAAAAAAAAAAAAAAACAGAATATTAAAAACTAGGGATAGAACAATTCAATAAGTACAATTAATTTAAATACAAAGATCGATGGTAAATTGTATAATTAAATTAATTCATGTTTACCTTGGTTAGATACTGAAAATAAGAATTTTAATCAAAAATTATTATACAACCTATTAAGTAAAATCAGTTTTGCTAGGAGTTATAGCAGTTGTATAGTGTTCAAAATGTATTTAATTTGAAAATTCTAAAATACCACAAAAGTGTAAATGTTTTCTCCACATTTGGTCCTACAGTTAAATGATTATTTGGAATAATGATTGTTTTATTTTTTGATGTTATATATTACTATGTACTTAAACAATTTATCATTAATACCTATAAATTTAAACAGTACATTTAAATACACTTTTGACAGGAATAAAAAAAATATTTTTGTAAAAAAAGGTTCCATTCATAACAATTCATTCAGGATTATAACCAATTAAAAACTATATAATTCTTAACTAAAAATTTAAGATTCTGAAACAAAATAGTCTATAAAAAGTATTTCAACTATAGTCTACTGACTTAAATATTTAGAATAGAATTATTATTTTTATTTTTAATTGATACAATAGTTTACAATAGTACAAAAAAAGAAATTAAAACAAAATAAGTCTCTGATTTCAAATTAATTTTAATGTAACAAAAACAAACCCGCAAACTTAAAACTACTGCAATACTTAATCTAGAGCAGTAAATTAAACTACTTTTCTTAAGACAACGTTGGTGACTTGAGGTAGTGAAATATACATACTAAATAATTCAATGAACAAAATTCTGTCTTCAAGGCAAATCCTGATAGGAGGTTCCTTCTATTTAAATTTATCTAAATAATTTAAAGCGCAAAAGGAAAATGAATGTAACTATTGAAACATAAAAAATGTAAACGTTGTATTAGTGTTACAAAAAATACAAATAACTTAACGAAACTATAAATAATTTACAATCTCCATCAAAGGTCTAAAACATTTTAAACTATTACTAAGAGGAATATGTACAAAATAATGACATTACACATCCTAAATTAAGAATGAAAGCTATTTAAATGTGTGTTACTGTAATATAGTCAAAAATAAAAATTTAAACTAATATGCAGATATAAATAAGGCACTATAATTAATTTAAGAAACTTAATCTCGGTTACTCAGCTAAAAGTTTTTAAATAAAATTTTTGTATTCTACAGCCTAACGTATCAAATTTTCAAATTAACTACTTTATAACTTCATGTTAACTTGGGCAAAACTTCTACAGCCCTTAATTACAACATAATATTTAGGATATACGATGGTATAACACATTTTATCACTATTGAAAATCTAAAAAGCTGTAAACATTTTAAATAAAATTCAATTGAAATTCGCCACATGTTTATGTGACACGAAGTCCAATAATTTTATTCATTTTTAAGGAATTTTTTATCCAGGTCAGTACAATTTTAACTTTGACATTTTTAGATTGTTGAAGGACAACGGATCAAAACCTTAAAGCTAAATTTAGTAGGACCTCCCGAGATTCGGACCTGTGTTTAACCCATTTGATCATATGTCTCAAAATTGTCCGTTATTGAGCACAATTGATTACTTAAGTTTAAACAACAAATATAATTGGTTTGATACTATTTTCAGGTTATTTAAGTTAATAAATTACTTAATCCAGGATAAATTCAAAGGGCGCTAACTCATTGTGATGATAAACACACCCTATAAGCCTTAAGGTTCTTACACTTGACAGTTTGTCCCCAAGCGTAAATTAATTCACGTAAGCAAACCGAATTTGATGAAAAGTGGTATAGATTATATCGGCTGTTTACACAACACATACTTTGCCTTTATGTATAAGGCCGCCATTGTAAATAGCGTCTCAGCTTTGTGGAGGTAATCACCCATTAAAACGTAGTCACACAATATTACACTGATATCTCACAAGCTATGGCAGCTTACAACTCGTAACTCCATCCACAATAAGTTCAGAAAATGTCACATTTTTACGTAACCAATGTTTTGGACATTTGAATACCACCGAAGTGTATATTATTTCTACTGGAATTATTTGCTTTAATATAAAAAGCACAGCTGAATGTCAGTGCACAGACAACTCCATATTCTTATAATCAGGCAGTAAAATTAAATAAAATTACTAATAACTAAAATTTCCAATGATAGGTTATGACACCAGAGTTCTACATGGATGCAACCTTAAAAGTGACACTAAATTTGATTTAAGCGCAAAACACCCCTATACATCATGTTAATTATACTCTCTCTAGTACATACTAGTAACTCAGCTACAAGTACTCTATATAAGTGTGGACTTTTCTTGGCAGCCACATATATAATCGAAAAATAGAATATTAATAATATTATTTATGCGCAATCAGCCCTCTTAGTAAGAATAATTTAAAATTAGTTGTTATATATAACCATTTATTTATGGTCATATTTTGGTATTCGCATTGTATTGACTTTTTTAAGGAATGCAAAACAATCCTGCATTTTGACTGTTAAATATATTAGAGTGACGGTACCAACTGTGTTAATATATTAAAGTGTTTGAAATATATTTCTGAATTTATATTTCGGTAAGTCTTCCAAAGTTTGATGAAGTCAATTAGGCCTTGATCAATACTGACTTACAGAAATATATTTAAGTTTTATAATTTCACTATATTTAAGTATTTAACTATATAATTTAACAAATTATTTTTGTTATTTGAATAAACTTTTTCACATAAATATTAAAAACAATTATAAATTTTTTGTGAAATTAAATAATAAACGAACCAGTTGCTCATGTTTTTCATCTCTTCTTTAATATTAGGAGTGTAACAATAGGCAAAATACTATGAATAGCTAGGGATAAAGATTTGGAAAGGATTTTGAATCACTGAATGATATACGTGCACAGAATGTAATACTAAAATAAAATTTAGAACCAGAACAACGGGAACATAAATAAGGAAAAGCTTCAGTTCAAGCACTAGGACAAGCACGGTAACGAGAAATAGGAAAACAACAATAACAAGAACGAGAACAAAATCGAGCACAAGAACGAGTTTGAATAAGAGAATGAGAACGGGAACGAGCCTGGGCCTGAATAGAACATTGAAAACAGGAATAAAACAGGAAAAACAAAACAAGCATTGAAATTAGAACGGGAGCAGCAATGGAAGCCACCACGAGCACAAGTTTGAGTATGGAAACGAATAAGAAGACAAGAACGAGAGCTCAACTACGAGAACACAAACTAAAACAAAAATAGAAACGAAAACAGGAACGATCATGAGAACGGGTGTGGAACAAGCACGAGCACGAGAATGGGTGGAGAAAGAGCACGAGCGCGAGAACGGGCAGGGAAAAAAAAAGACAGATTTGTCAAAAATCAGACCAGCACTACGTGGTTCGGATTCCACGTAAAGCTGTAGGTCCCTTAGTTGCCCTGGATGTTGGGCTATTAATGAATTGCCCTTTCTGAAGAACAGTTGAACTCAGTTAGTAACCAGACCACACTCATCCTACACTCATATAACTATTCATATTCGCCTTAAAATACCAACAACGTTGTGTCGGCGTCTCATATGTAAGAATGTAATACATTTACATACATACATACACGTACAGTGGTACTGACCCTCCCACCCACCCATACACGTGCAGTGGTATTGACCCACCCGCCCACACACACACGTACGGTGGTATTTTGGTATTTTATACGGTGGCATAAGTATTCACAGAACCCACACGTACAGTGTTAGTGACCCAACCGCCAACCCATACACGTACAGTGGTATTGACCCAACCCGCCCACCCATTATAGTGGTATTGACCCAACCCGCCCACCCATACACGTATAGTGGTATTGACCCAACCGCCATCCATACACGTACAGTGATAGTGACCCAACCGCCAACCCATACACGTACAGTGATAATGACCCAACCACCAACCCATACACGTACAGTGGTATTGACCCACCCGCCAACCCATACACGTACAGTGGTATTGACCCACCCGCCCACCCATACACTGGAGTGGTAATGACCCACCCATACACGTGCAGTAGTAATGACCCACCCATCTACCCATACACGTGCAGTGGTGATGACCCACCGGCCCACCCATACACTTGCAGTGGTAATGACCAACCCACCCACCCACACACGTGCAGTGGTAATGACCCACCCGCCCACCCGTACACTTGGAGTGGTAATGACCCACCCACCCACCCATACACGTGCAGTGGTAATGAACCACCCACCTACCCATACACGTGCAGTGGTAATGACCCACCCACCCATCCATACACGTGCTGTGGTAATGACTCACCCATACACGTGGAGTGGAAATGACCCACCCACCCACCCATACACGTACAGTAGTATTGACCCACCTGCCCACTCATACACGTACAGTAGTATTGACCCACCTGCCCACCCTTACACGTACAGTAGTATTATTACTACCACTATACGTATCAATACCACTATACGTGAATGGAAGGATGAGTGGGTCAATACCACTGTACATATATGGGTGGGCTAGTGGGTCAGTACCACTGTACGTATATAGGTGGGCGGGTGGGTCAGTATCACCGTACGTATATGGGTGGACGGGTGGGTCAGTACCACCGTACGTGTATGGGTGGTTTAGTGGGTCAGTGCCACTGTACATCAATACCACCGTACACATATGGGTGAGCGGGTGGGTCAATACCTCCTCCGTACGTGTATGGGTAGGTGGATGGGTCAATACCACTGTACACGTATGGGTGGGCAGGTGGGGAAAGGCATACATGAAAAATGAAAGAGCACGATCGCGAGATCGGGTAGGGAACTAGCACGAGCGCGAGAACGGGTAGGGAACTAGCACGAGCGCGAGAACGGGTAGGGAACTAGCACGAGTGCGAGAACGGGTAGGGAACTAGCACGATAATGAGAACGAGAACGTGAACAAAAACCTGACACTAAATCCTCCCAAAAATGAAACCGAAATAAACTTCATGAGTGTAAATATAAAGCGTATTATTTGACAGTTAAAAACAATACAAACTTTTAAGTTAGGATTATTGAGCACTCTAAACCATCTAACCAAAACTATTTAGTTAATAGTTATTTTAATTGTTATATTGCACACTCAGATGCTTAACATTTTTTATCGAATAAGTAATTTCTTTAAGAGTAAATAAACAATCTTCTCTTAAGACCCTGAAATGTTCATAAAACCATTTTCGTCCATTTAAAATCATCTGTACATCTAACTCTTCCTTTTCTAAATGTACAGTAAATGTTTGAATAAATTACTTAATTAACAACTAACTATGTCTGATTCTTTTAGGATATCTAAAATTATAAAAGTTTGTGTTTTATAGTAATCTATATGTTTATCTGCTTTCCTATCGTGATGGAAGATACACAATGGTGAAGCCATGCCAGATGTAACACAGGCACAAACTTCCGCTTACCTTGAGGAGTGTGTTACCTCCATAATAAGTTACAGCTAATCATTTACCCTCCTCATAGGGGACTAAAAGAGCATATCCCTTAGGTAGAGGTAGTTCATGACATGACTTGTTAATTTTAATGTAAAGAGTAGTTGTGTATTTTTAACCATTATAACTTTGTTTACTCAATATTTAGTCGGTGCTTTGTAATATTTTAACTGTGTTTATTAATAACTGAATTAGCTATTTAACTGAGTGCTAAATATATTGACAGCTAAGCATCATTTCGTCGAGCGTCCAGTTTTTATATGCGTGGATGTTTTTACTATAAAATTCCTAGGTAATTCAGTTAAAATGAACTAGTTGTTTTTAGTAGTATATATAGTATATGAACAATTTTGTATATAATTACAAAATTGAGGTATTTTTAAACAAAGACATAGTAACATAATTTATTTACAGTTTCACAAAAGCACTATGTATGGATAAAAAAACTATCACACTCTTCCTAACATGTGTGTTAGATAGGCAAACATATAGTTTGATATGTCATCTGACGTATCTTTGCCTACCCGTCGTAGTGTTTTGATAGGTATAAAGGTGAGAAGGAGAGCCTTGTGGTGTTCTAATGATTTTTACGTAAATTAAAAGTCCACAGTCTGTATACTGCCAATCTCTTGAGTTATATTACACTTGTGTTGAGTTTCACTTGCTTACAAGGAATATATGTTAATATGTTATGTACTATATGTAGTAACATTATAAAACTCATCTAAATATCAATATTTAATCATCAATTCCAACGTATTCTGAGCGTTCCTCAGGTTTCAGCGTCCTACGTCCAATGTTTTAGTCCCATACTTAGCTGACAGTACATACTTCACTCGTATATAGAGATTACTCAAATACCTGCAATAAATAAGGGATTAAATTTTTATATGTCTAAATAACTATAGAAAAACAATGTAGGATGTAATATTACATACATATAGCAATTTTAATAAGTAATATATATAAATTGTTCAACATAACTGTTGTTGTATAGTTCTTTATGTAAAATTTACAATATAAAATATTACTCTAATGAATAAATGTACCCACCATTATCGCAGTCATTGAAGCACTCACTCTGGTCACACTTAGTCATTGCGCACAAATGTGCTGGACAATAGGTCGTTTCTGGACCCTGAGCGTCAATCACTAGTTGTGACCCGGACAACATCTGTACTTGATGACGTCATTGTTTACGTCACCAAGGCCACAGCAAGCTATTTGTGGATCTAAGCTTGTTTTAATAAGTCGATATCTATGATACTTTAGCTGTTGTCTGCTTAAACAATTACACGATTTTTTATAGCATATTAATAATATATAATCTAAATAAATGTTAATTTTACGCTTTAATAAAGGTGAAGTTGGTGAATTCCTTATAGAATATATTTAAAAAAAATTACGACCGTGTTTCATATAAGTGTTGTAAGTAGTAATAGTAGTAATGCATTTTTTATTTAACATAAAATGGGTCAACATCGACATTTTTTGCATGTTATTAAATGTGTTCCTAACTGAGTGATGGTTTATATTTATTGGACCATACAGTTTGCATATTTAGGTTCATATTTTTGTATACTTCTTCTCTTAATCGTAGATATTATTGGCAAAAAAATATATATTTATATTGTAAGCAATACATAACAAATAACGTAGCAATAAGTAAATTAAATTCACCCAATACTAAGTAATTACACATATGCTAAAAGCTGATAGCAGAACAAACCAAAAAAGGTTGGTTTTTATTTGCCTTAGAAAGTCCTTATTTATAGTGTAAATATATTTAGTTATATTGATTTTTGAACAATGAAAATAATAATGAAAAAGTACTTGCAATTGAAAATTTATTGAAACTTTAAAATTTCAATCAAAATTGTTATTTTTTTTATAAAAATTGAGAATCTTAGCACCGCAAATAAAAAAGTTGATTTTTCCTATTATAAATAAAAGATCTAATATTTGTTATTAGAAGATCTTTTTCTGACGATTTAGATCGGCATGTTTTCTGCAATTTACAGGTTTTGGTGACGTTGTTACGTTTGCTTCCTCCCCGAAGCTCCCTGATTGGTTCCCTTTCCTTTTGTTCGAGGCAATTTGCATATAGTGGGTAAATTACGTAAATACTCCGAGTAACGGTATATTTGGCCTGTTTTTGCCACCGTCTATTGCTGAATTAAGTTCGCCACTTTTTGAACCATTCTTCCGCTGTAGTCAGTAGTTCGGCAATTTTCACGCGGGAAGGTGAAGGGTTAGAAGTTGTGCTATGCCGCGCAGAGTGATTGTTTGTATGTGCGCGACGTTGATGTGTCGGGCGGCGTCTTTGGTTTAAATCGACTGTTCTCTGGAAGCAACGTAAGTTCAACTTTTGTTCTTAGCTTGTACATTCTTTATCCCATGCCCTTTAAGCTGTTCACACCAAAACCTAGTAAATTTTTCTTAGTTTTTCTGTTCTTTTAAGTGCCACTCTTGTAGCGACATTTCAGTAAATTTTGCCAGAAGTCGGATTTTAGTGATAAAGTTTTAAAAACAAATCACAAGTTATTAGTTATTTTCTTGTTTTGCAGATTCCTGCAGCAGAATTATTTTAAAAAACATACACAAATAATTTACAGAAAAGAATTTAATCTGAATATTAAGAAATTAAATTATTATTACTATTGTTATTTGGCACATCAAAAAGTTAATTTTATTTCATTTCATAATTTGAGAAAACTTTGTAAGTTTGGATTTTTAATTAAAAATTAAATATTTTGACTAGACGTTTTAATTTGTTATTTTGTTGGAGAGTTTCATTTTATTTCAATTAAATTTTACCGTATAAGATAATTTATTAGTTATTGTGTTTGATAAATCAAAGATAAAAATGTTTTAAACTATTTTGCTATTTTTAAAGAATACGATAAAATAGGTAAACACTTTTTTTTATTATATAGTTATATTTTCAATTAAATATATCTAAACTTAATATCAAAAATGAATCCTTATATTGATATTAAACGTCTGGTCAGTATTTTTAAAGATTTTGTTTGCCAAATTAAGTAAATCCACATTCTATGAAGGTAGACCCTACGAAAATCGGCATATAAATATGAAATTCAAGAACAGTAACTGATATTTTATGTTTGAACATTGAACATTGCTATAATTATTAAATATTCAAATTTTGAATAACAACATCCCATCGTAAATTAAATGTAATTTTCCCTAAAACTAGCGTGGTTCTTACTATTTGTTTATGTTTAAGTGCAGACTGAAAGATAGGGCTGGTAATATAACTTTTTACTAATAAAATATAATTTAGTCATAACAATAGTATATAGTAAAACTAGTAATAATATAGAAATAACAATGTGTTCTAATCGTCTATTCTAAGTGGTTTGTCATATGCGAGTTTAATTTACAAACAAATTCTCCAATTATTAAAAATTCAGTAAGGGACCAATAATTTTTATTATTTTTGATTAAGGACATATTTCATAACATAATGCATGTATATTTGTTAATGCATGTAAACTTGCTAAGATCGTCAATATTGAAATACGATACGTAGTCAATATACTACAACTAACAACATTTTCTATTATTGATTTACCACATGTTTTTACATCAGTGTATAACTATAAAAAAATATTTACATTCACTATAGACCAATGGAACAATGGAACCCAAGAGATGCAGCGCCAGTCCACTGGAAGTTTTGAATATTTTATACACCAAATGTCATATTCATGTCATTATGCGTTTCATGGCTTAACTCAAATACAGGGAAACGAACACACTACTCATTAATATTTTGTTGTTTTTGAAAACTTTGCCACATAAAAAACATTGTGTTCAAATAATACAAACGATTTCACCCCCTAGTAAAGTGATGCACTTTTGAATTAATTAGAACACGGAGTATCTTTGTACTTTATATATCACAATAGTATACATGTTCAAAAGTATAAATATTTATATTGATTATAATTAAGTTTTTTCCTAAGTAATGTATCCATAAAATATGAGTATCTAAGTTGGGTCTCAATACCTAAGATTTGAATGGTAGATTAAAATGTCTGAAGTTCGAATCTTCAATTGAGCTACATATTAGTAGTTCAATTGAGGTCCACGCAAGAATAAAGGCCGCGGTCCATGTAGACTGACAAGTGAAGGTTTTGTTCCAACAAAAATATTAGACACTTTCTGAAACATTTTTATTTTATGTCTGCATATATTTAATTCTCTCAGTAACAATGTTCACTTATAGTCTTTTCATTAATTCAAATAGATTTTTCAAGTTAACGATGGTTTTAATTAGTTAAAAATAGTAATAAGTTGTAAAAACCTGTGTGAAGAAAACAAATAACTTGATAGATCTGTAACCTTAGATTTAAAGAATGTATTTGTAAACTACTTACCAAATCAATGATGTAGTAAAAACCCAAAAGTTTTCAGGACATTCAGTGAAAATTCTCTTTAAATTGTACTACCACTAATCAAATGTATACAATTTGTGTTCCTCCTTTCAGAAAATTAACCCCACAAAGGATACCTCTAAGAAGTGCTTTGAATTATTTATGGTTTATCCTTAACAGTACACGTCTACATGTGTTATTTAAGATAAATTAAAATTGAAATATACAATCATTGCTGAATATAAAATGAATTTAGTATTTTGGTTAAAAAATATAACTTTCAATTGTAGTAAATAGCTATTTTAAGTACTAGTATTTATGGCAAACTTGAAACTAACGCATTAAGTCGCTATTTATATAAAAGTTTACTATCATAGTAACACCTTCTGTTATCTAGTTTTATTGATTTTAACACATTCATTTTTAAGATGTTCAATAGCACCACCATGATGCTCAACCATTACGTGTAAGATAACATTAACCCACCCACCAGGCCTTACACGTTCGGCGGCATTGGCTCACCAATACACAGCCCTTAGCATTGCCATTGTACGTGTATGGATGGGTCAATATCATTGTTCAAGTATGGGTGGTTCTTTAACAATGTTTGTGAATGAGTGGACGGACATTACTACTATTCGTGTATTAGTGAGCAGGTGAGTAAATACTATTGTACGTCTATGGGTGGGTGGATGGGTCACTACCCTATACCTGTATAGGTGGGTGGGTGTGGCGCTAGCACTATACGTGTATGGGTGGATCAATACTACTGTACGTGTATGGGTGGGTGCATGTGTCACTACCTGTATAGGTGGGTGGGTGTGACACTACCACTATGCGTGTATGGGTGGGTGGATGGTTCACTACCCTATATCTGTATAGGTGGGTAGGTAGGACACTACCACTATACATGTATGGGTGGATCAATACTACTGTACGTGTATGGGTGGGTGGATGTGTCGCTATCCCTGTATCTGTATAGGTGGATGAGTGGGACACTACTACTATACGTATATGGGTGGATCAATACTACTGTAAGTGTATGGGTGGGTGGATGTGTCACTATCCCTGTATCTGTATAGGTGGATGAGTGGGACACTACTACTATACGTGTATGGGTGGATCAATACTACTGTAAGTGTATGGGTGGGTGGATGTGTCACTATCCCTGTATCTGTATAGGTGGATGAGTGGGACACTACTACTATACGTGTATGGGTGGATCAATACTACTGTAAGTGTATGGGTGGGTGGATGTGTCACTATCCCTGTATCTGTATAGGTGGATGAGTGGGACACTACTACTATACGTGTATGGGTGGATCAATACTACTGTAAGTGTATGGGTGGGTGGATGTGTCACTATCCCTGTATCTGTATAATTATGTGGGTTAGTGGGACACTCCCACTATACGTGTATGGGTGGATTAATACTACTGAACGTGTATGGGTGGGTAGATGTGTCACTACCCCTGTATCTGTATAGGTGGATGAGTGAGACACTACTACTATACGTGTATGGGTGGATCAATACTACTGTAAGTGTATGGGTGGGTGGATGTGTCACTATCCCTGTATCTGTATATGTGGGTTAGTGGGACACTCCCACTATACGTGTATGGGTGAATTAATACTACTGTACGTGTATGGGTGGGTAGATGTGTCACTACCCCTGTATCTGTATAGGTGGATGAGTGGGTCACTACTACTATACGTGTATGGGTGGATTAATACTACTGTAAGTGTATGGGTGGGTGGATGTGTCACTCTCCCTGTATCTGTATATGTGGGTTAGTGGGACACTACCAATATACGTGTATGGGTGGATGTGTCATTATCCCTGTATCTGTATATGTGGGTTAGTGGGACACTACCACTGTACATGTAATGGTGGATTAATACTACTGTACGTGTATGGGTGGGTAGATGTGTCACTACCCCTGTATCTGTATAGGTGAGTGGGTGGAACACTACCAATATACGTGTATGGGTGTCAAGCTTCCATCGCGTGACTCACTGTAGGGAGTGGCTTCATGAAATTACGACCCTTCAGTTACAATAAGTGCCAGAACTGTAGCAAATAACACTAAGAAATTTACAAGTATATGTTTTTATAAATTATATTTATATATATATATATATACATACAACATATTTTGTTTAATCAAACCAGTAGTTCTTAGTAAACTTTTAGATAAGCCAAATCCAAAAGGCATTATCGTGTGCATTTAAAGCAATCTTAGCAGTCACCGTCTGCAATTTGATCTAAGACGGTTAACTATTATGATAATGAGACTAAGGATCAGTCATTAATATAAAACATTTAATTAAATTACAAATATCAATTCTTGAAAATTGTTTTGGATATAAAATATTGAATCGTACAACACGTTATAAAACTGCAAAGAACAAAATAAACATTGAGATTGAACAAAACTTGTTACAACAGAAGGCTCTAGACACTTCAACAGAACAGTGTGAACCTGAATAAATTGGACGATATCTTCTCTATTCAAAGGTTCCCTTTGAGGAATATTTATATATATTTTGATTTGGAAATTTCCTGCAGTGAAAATGTAAGAGTACCATTTCGTAAATGTCCATTTTGTGTGGCCCACAACACGATAAAGGAACTAATTTTACGATCACTAGAAGCCAGTAAAAAGTTGCTTCAGACTACTTGTATCAATATTTTATCTTTAAAACCTAAAATACTTCAATTTATAAAATTTATAGACAAAATTATTGCCAAACATATCTTAAAATCTAAACGCATTACAGTGATGGTTTTTAGATTAGGAAAAATGTGAAGTTGGTCCACTGAAAACTGGTAACAATTCTGGTACAAATGGTACTTGTTTGTTCCAGCTAGAATAAAAATTACTAAAACTAAAAATACAATTTTGAAACTCCTTATCAAATTATCATAAAACCTAAGCAAGAAAACAATGGTTTTTAGAGGTTACTTAACAAACAACCTTTGAACTCGTCAGTAGATTACTTGATAGGTAAAGTGACACTGCAATTACAAATGAACCTGTCACTGATGACTTTAACAAACTTGAAGACAATATATTTATTTAATAAAGCTACAATACAGCTGTAGCTAATTACATCATAACATTAATATATATAAAATCATGCTATAACACGGAAAACAGATATACAATATTTTTAATCTATATAAAAAAGTGATTCATTGCAGTAACTTTAAAAACTATAATCATAGGATTAATTTATTAAGGTTATGCTAATATTATGAAATAGTAGTAATAATTTAATAAGAATAACAAATTACACATTATTAGTGAATAATATATTAAAATAAGGGTTTTAAAATATGATAAAAACAAAACTACATATTTGAGTGTGTACGTTAACAAATTGACAGTTTTTATAGTTACAAATAATTGGCTAAATTGCTACAAATTTGATCTCAAAGTAGTAAAACTTCAATATACGTTTTCTTACAAGCTTGGCTTTTCTTCTGACAGGTAGAGCTTATGTTGATAGATTGAACTGCCAAAGTCAAAAATTTGTAACACTTAGGTTTTTAGTGTAAGAGATAGGCCTCTTTTAGTGTGCATTTCATAAAAGAAGCTATGACCAATGTAGGACAATTACGGTAACATGAGTATATTTATATATGACAGTCATATAACAACTTATGAACAAAGTTCGGATACAAAAATACGAATTTTACATGGAACTAGCACATATATAAAAGACGGATATTAAATTAAACATCATAAAACTCATGTACTATCATTCAAGCTATGTAAAAAACAAATTAAAACTTGTTAACTACCATACAAAAAAAAAAAAAACTTACAAAACGTGTATATTTATTAGACTGTAACTCTACATTACCTACTGCTTGGTGAACGGGATTTTAAGATACGAATCACAATGAATTAAATACATTAAAGCTATTTATTAAATTTAATTGGTTCAACTTTAAAATTACTTGTACTTTATGTTTATATACTTTCTTTTATTCCTTAAACGTAGCTTGTAGACAGCTAATATGACAATTGTAAGTGATTGAAGTATACATAGCAGAGCTCTAAAATTCCTTTTATGAAAACGTTTCTACTCATTGGACATCGAATATTTAGTATGCGAATGTGTACTTTATGTATGTTACAATCAACATTTTAAGAACAACTCACAAAGCGTAAGAGTTTCAAGCAATGTGGGAAATGCAGAGGATGAACAGAGGATTAAACAGAGGATGAAAACTGTTTCATATTACAATAAAGATTCCAAATTGAGAGATGTAGTGTTGTGAATGAGTATGTTGTAAAATAAAGTGCTTTGACGTGTTAATAAAATATAATAGCGATATGGATATAGCGTTTAATACGGATAACAACCCAACAGAAGGTTTGAGATAGGAAAAATGTGCTTACATAAAAAATGGTATAATATTATGGGGTGAATTTGTTTTAGTAAAGTTTTTTATAATTTTACTTTTCATAATTTGTACTTATACTGCCCACCACATTCCTGAGAAAACCCAACCATACCCTAAATAACCTGCGGTGGAAGTCTACACAACTCAGTTGAATACCTGTTGTGTCAGCGTGAATATTAAACTTGAATATGGTCGTTTGTAAAGGGACCGAAACGTTATTAATTGATTTATATACTGTACGTAGCAGATTTACATGCTTAAATACAGAAAACCATGAATCTTTGCGTAGTAAAGGTTATAGATGAAGCGTTCTTTTCGAGGAAGCTTAACGTAAGTTGAGTAAGTCTTTGTACAGTTAAATTAATTTACTTTTCATAATCATAATAAAAGAAGGAAGAATTGTTAAAAACAATGAATAAATTATTATTTGCGAATAGGGATTGATACTGCGGACTGCCTGTTCAAGGCTTGAGATCATGGACTACTGGTCCATGGCTTGAGACTGTGGACTGCTGTCCAAGGCTTGAAACTGTGGACTGCTGGTCCAAGGCTTGAGACTGCGGACTGCTGTCCAAGGCTTGATACTGTGGACTGCTGGTCCAAGGCTTGAGACTGTGGACTGCTTGTCCAAGGCTTGAAACTGCGGACTGCTAGTCCAAGGCTTGAAACTGTGGACTGCTGGTCCAAGGTTTGAGACTGAGGAATGCTGGTCCAAAGCTTGAGACTGTAAACTGCTGGTCCAAAGCTTGAGACTGTAAACTGCTGGTCCAAGGCTTGAGACTGTGGACTGCTGGTCCAAAGTTTGAGACTGACTGCTGGTCCAAAGTTTGAGACTGACTGCTGGTCCAATGCCTGAATCCAAAACTGATTCTTTACTTTACTTAACAAGTAACATTCTTGCACAGGCCTATAGACTATTGTAGTTTTTGTAGTAATTAGAAAAATATAAAAATGCCATATCAATGTTAAAAGGACTGGGAATTACTTTATCAGGATAAACAAATTAATATCACAAAAAATTATTTTGATAAAATAAATGAACACAGGAAAGGATATTGTAATACCTGATGCGCTATCATTACCCATATTTTTACCTTGTCATGTCTATTCCTAAAGGCTATTTGGCTTATAGATATATTACTAATAGTGATCTAGGTTAAGCTTTTCCATAACGACGACCGATTGCAACTCCACCACTGCTTCCTAGCAACACTACCCATGTAAAATGCGTTTACTGCATGCACTTAAAAAAAAATAATAATAATAATAATAATGTGAGGAACCAGATAATGCAGCAAGTATAAGCTCATTAGACTATAAATTTATTTTATAACCTGAGTGAAAGTTTTAAAAATAGTTACAATACGTGAACCGAGTAACAATTAAAGTAGCAATAACTGAAAATAGAATAATATAAGAAGTTACACAGTTTTTATTAGCTTTGTTTGAGTTATTTAAAAATGTTCTTAATTATCACACGGTACACAAAAGTACCTACTTTACCTCAAGAGGTTTAGATACAAATGTCGCTATAAAAATAGTAACACCATTGTGACCGATATAAAGTACAATTTGTGTTGTACTTGTTATGTGACAATACAAACCCCAACACTGCAGTTGTCTGTAGTTAGAGATGGGATTTATGTTATTTAGCTTATAAACACTCCTAACATCTAAAGCTGGCTTCTACCCAAATTGGCACTTATATTTAAGTCGGTGTAACAAAAGCCGTATATCTCAACGCTCAAAGAACACCGCAACGAGTAGTATGGTCAAGTCCAAAATCACATGCAGATATAGTAAAAAAAAAAAAAATTAAATAAACAGCTAGGTTTATATATATTTGTTTTATCGATATAAATATGTTTCTTACACGATTAATAAATTAAATACTAAAATTTCAATTTTTATTTTTTCAGTTAGCAAAGGAGGCGTTTAAAAAAAATTATCCTTACAAATATTGATATTTATACTTTAGGGATATTCAATATAGCTAAAATTTATCTCATATTATATCATTAATATATGAACCATTCTTTAAAAAAATTCTAAAAATGTAATTCTTAGTACTTATTTTATGGTCTGCCAAGAAAGATTTAATTTATAATATAAAATTTCTTAGTTCGCAGCTAAATAATTATCTATATCTATATATGTATATATATATATATATATATATATATATATATATATATATATATATATATATATATATATATATATATATATATATATATAGTTATCTATAAATAGAATATAGATGTTGCATATGAAAATCCTCCAACAAATTATTATTTTTATATTATAATATTATTGTAATCAAATCGATTGTTTTCCATAATATTTCGCTTTGACTGGTTCCCATTTAACTTGAAACATAAAAGAAAACACTCAAAAATACAAAATAAAAATAACTAAAACAATATTTTAAGAGGTAACACTCAAATTTGAAAAACGCATACTATACATATAATTCATTAAAACGAATTATTAAAACTAACAAACTTTAATAAACTACATATTATACTGAAGTATTTTTTATATCTGAACAATTACAGAAAAAAGTATAAATCTGAAATAAAGAGGTTGTCAGTTAAAATTTTTAAACACATATTTGTAAAAAATATTAAGAAGAAACATTTTCTAGCAATTTCCTGACTATGTACCAAACATTAACAGAAGTTGCTGGCTCTTGCCTACAAGAGAGTCTAAGTCACCCAAACTGAATGAAGATGAAACTTACTTTGAAACCTAAATCCAACCGTAAACATATTTATGGAAACCCAATTGAGTTTTTATGACAAGTTAAGTAAATGTGCCCTAATACAGTATATAAAGTACTATTTCAACATAGTTCTCAATATACAAGATATAAAATAACGCATTAAAGGCACAAACACATGAGTGATAGTGGCGCACGTGTGTATACTCCTTTTTTTGTTTGTTTTTTTTTTTTTTTTTTTTTTTTGTTGGTCGTTGATATCGTGACAACGATAACACATTCAAACCAAAATTAGATAAATTCTCAAAAATAACTAGAACTGAACTTGAAAACATTTTTAATAGTCTTCCACCCAAAAATTCTTGTGGAGCAGACAACAATTCCAATTAAATAGTTTAATACTGCCAAGCTGAACTATTCAAACTACTAATTCATATCTTGAATACATCAATTTAACAAGTAACAGTTCCACAAGCAATGAAAATGTCCACTATTTATCCAACATTTAAGAAAGGTGAATCCCAGGTTATCAAAAATTATCGCCCTATATCGTTATTACCAACTTCCTCTACATACCTTGAGAAAGCCAAAAACAACAACTCACAACATTTTTAGAAACCACAAACTCCCTATCACCAAAACAGCATGATAGGGTTTTTTTTGAAAATATTTTATCAAAAAGAAAAGTTAAGCCGAGTTAAGGATTCGCACATGTTGAGCTTTCCGTAACGTATCATAACACATAAACAATGGAAAACTCTCTGATTGACTATCTGTAATAACCTAGGTTTTAAGAGGGGGGAAGAAACAAACTAAACGAGAACCGACAACTTGTGGGAGATCTCTAATAAACCTTTCCTATCAGGAAGGATGACGTGATATATGAGAAAAAATCAAATGATGTAGACATTTTAACTCTTTAAACCCTCTATTAATATGTATTTCATTGAAAAAAAAATTATTCTTTAGAATATCAATATCAGTTTTCCTAAAAGCTTAAAAACTTGATATTCAAAAGTTTCTGTTAAGAATGTCATCTCTCTATTTGACACTCCAAGATATTAAATGAGTTTAAGTTAATTCATATAACTCTCGTAATTTTTATTGATACAGTTTTTTTTAAAATATAACCTTTCAATTTAACCATTAAGTGGTTAGAAATATTATACTTAGCTGAACCATGCAGTTGACTACCTCCAGGGTCTGGAGGGAGGTGAGCTTGGAGTTGGTGAAGAGCTACTGAGACACAGTGGTGGATCTTCAGGCTGGACTTCTCTCGTCTTACCAGGCCAGAGGGGCTGCTACTCTGGTACCCTCTCCTCATTACTTCAGCAGGATCAAAACAAATTACCCATTTACTTTTTTTTTGTCAGCCATTTTATTTTTTTCTCCATCATCGAGGCTATATAGAAGTTGTTTCGGTGGAACTTATATGTAGTGAAGGGGCGGGGGTTTTAAAGTGAAAAGGGACGTATAATGAAGTACTATTTACTTTTTAATTTAATTTTTATTTTTCCATTTGACGTTCCCTCCTCACCAACATTCCTAATTTTAAAAAGGGGTTTTGACTGGGTTTTTAAAAACCTATTTATTTTCAATTAGGTATCACCCCACCTCACTAGCTGGATTTTGTATAATTAATAATTTTCAAATGTAGTTTTCATATTTAAATATGGTTATATATTTACAATTGTTTCTCACGTACGGTGTTTTTGTGCTTTGTCTAATGTTTAACTTCTTTATCTTAGTAATATTTGTTTTAATATTTAATAAAAATAATATTTGTTCTACTAATTTTTTTAATTTTTCCCTCCTTAGTTAGTGTATATTTTTTTCCGTGTTACATCCGTGTTAGAGCTCAGTTTTGTGTGAGACTAGGTCCCACGATACTCCATCATCAACATATACCATGTATATTCCTACATTATTAAAGCTTTCATAAATTAAAACATTAAATAATATCCACAAATAAACATTACCGACTAATAACGAAAGTATTACGTTTGAAATCGGTGCCTAAACACAAGTATCCTGAAAACATTCACAAGTACGGTGAAAGATGTAAAGATGTAAAAAAGTGACCCCATTTATCAAAAAATAAAATAATTGCAATAATAAAAACCATATGGGTAAAGAAACCGCTGAGAGTCAACGTATGAAATATCAAAAAAATGATGGACTATTTGACATTTATTTCATACGAATAGTGTTGAAGAAGTAAAATCAAGAAAGTTTCAAGAGTTCTATTACAAAAAAATATTAAAAACTTAAATATACAAAGTATAAAATAACCTGGATTAATTTATCAAGCAAGGTGAGATAGCAGGAGAGCAGAATATCCGTTCACTTTATTGTTATGGTCCTAATTAACAATAAATTGGACGAGAACAAATATAAAAGGTACACATGTTATATAAACACGATAATCAAAATATATATATATGTATATATATATGTATGTATATATATATATATATATATATATATATATATATATATATATATATGATGTATGTAATAAGTTGTTTTTATTAAATTTAAATTTAGATAGTAGTTTAGTTATTTTTAATTTGGTAAACTCATCTTATATCAGTCAATTGTTTTTGAAGTGGACAAGATAAATAATATGACTGTAAAAATTTACTTATACAGTAATATTAGAAAACAAAGTTAATATAATATAAACAAAGTTAAATAATAGTACTTGTTTGTTAAATATTGCAATATAATTCCATCAATACATTTTAAGTTTTATAAAAAACTTTAATAATATTTAGAAAAATCATTTAAATAATTTAATTGTTAATAAGATTGTAGTAAATGACAAATTAAAAAAAAAATACACCTGAATTTTTGAAACAAAATATGAATATTATATTCCAATAATATTAAAACTAAAACACAACTAATAATTGCAGATTCTTCATTTTTAATTTTTAAATTTTTTTTAATTTTTAATTTTTAAATTTTTTAAAATTTGTATTAAAAATACATAATTTGTTTATTATATACCCTTGTTAGGACTACTCTAACAACAAGAATAATTCGGAGAGGAATGTTTATTCTACGAAACAAACTGCTCAGTTTGCTTTCGCACTAAATGGAAATAAAGTACAAAAAACACAATTTAACCTCTCAGTTTTGGGATCGAAAAATATTATAACATTACTTAGTTAAATTGAACGAAAAGCTCTAAATTCACAGACGTTCTCCGTAAACAGATTTACTGTTTATCCTTAGAAATAGAGCGCTTGAATAACAATGTCTCGTAAAGTTGATGCGACTGTTAATTATTTATTTTATATTTTTTTCAAAAAAACAAAGTAACACCTGAAACTTTCAGAGCTAAGAAAACTAGGGATTTCACAATTTTTCTTTTGACATTCAGTATTTTATGACTTACGTTATGTTTGTCTCTGTCACTAGTTTATATTACTTTTCAAATGTTAGGATTTGTTATACAATCTTTTGGCTTCATTACCAAGCATAATATTGAAACATTAATTTTTTTTTAGATTTTATTAACTCATACTATATTCTACTGTAATTAAATTTATTTTCCATTTCACTATAGAACATGTTTAGTGATAAAAATTTAACTCCATTATTAAAAATAAAATAAAGGACAATACAAGTAAACGTCACACAACACTACAATATAAGCACAAAATGCACAAGTATATTACAATACAAGTACAAAATGCACGAATATTATTGTGAGGGATTCACAAAAGAATGGAAAAGGATTCTTTTGTGAATCCCTCTGGTCTGAGGAAGGTGAGCGTGGTTCACCGAAATCTATCACAATAATATTCGTGCATTTTGTACTTCTATTATAATATATTTGTGCATTTTGTGCTTATATTGTAATACATTTGTGTTATGTGATGTTTACTTGTACTCTATATGTACCAAAACATATTATGCTAATTAAAAAACTAAAATAAAGGAAACATTTAGCTTCAAAATGGTTGGATAACACTGCTTGGCCGATTAATCAGCACTTGTTGGTTATTTTTTTGTAAATCTAATAATCTTTTATGATTTTCTATGTATATCGTATTAAGACGTATTGTGGGACGTTTATAAAAATATTTATACACATAAAAAATATATTATCAAATATCAGAGAGAGGTACATACATGCATGTTATAGTTTTATAGCTTTTTTATTGTTTTTAAGCTGGAACATATATTTTGAAATATGTAAGATTAAAACTAACCTAATTAGATCGAGACCAGGTGTGTAAAATAAGAGAAACAAAACAACTATGTTTAAGAAAATCTTTTACTAAATCCATATTATAAAAACTAGTAAATATAAGATAGCTTTTTGAGTAAAATTACAACATAACACAATATTTCAAAGTAATCCATTTGGTAAAATGGCTATCAACATATTTTACTCAGAATAGTACCCTGGGCTCCCTAAAGGTCTAGAAAGGATTTTTTTTATACCCTTGACCTGTCAAATTTCATGAAGAGGTCTTAGACCTGTGGTTATAGGACATGTAAAAAAAGGTAAAAAAGCAACAACAAAAAATAAACTTTAGATTCAAAATAAATACTATAAATGTTAACCTGTTTTTGTTTTACTTACATCATTCATAAAATATGGTTTATATGTTTATTATAGTTTTGTAATATTAATTGATAATTAGTATTAACAAGTTTGACTGCTACGAATAAAAAAAGATAAATTACGTAGGATTGAGTAAATCTTTTAAAATACCTTTGAATTGTAAATTGACTTACTAAAAAGAACATTTTCAGACGAATAGCTTTCATACAGAGCGATATGCTCCAATGGCTGCATGGTTTTGTTGGAATTCGTAGAGAAGGTTTTATCAAGGTAAACTGATTGTACAAGTTTCACGTTTATGTTTGTAAAACATTTTGGACGTTGGGTTAGGTTATATTTTTATATCAGGCAATACGTTTATATTTTTAAATCTGTTCTTTTGTAATTTTTATCTTTTTTATCTTCTACTTGCCGTTTGAAATATACGTTTTCATCCTTTAAAGTAGTATTTAATTTTACTATCATGGGCCTGAACAATTTGGTTAAATTGTAAATTTTTTTATTGGTAAATTTAATTTACTTAGCTATCTCTTTCGATTTCATGCGAAACTCTCGCATTTTTTTGAGCAAATTATCTGATTTGTCGGAAATAGCAGTAAATGTAGTATCCGAAGACACGTCCTTGCTATTCGAACTTGTAACTGTCTTCGGTGCAGACATGGTGAATCAAACAACACAACAGCGATAAGACCTTGACTCGCCTAGCTCCGTCTAGCGCCTTGTCACCTACAAACAACAACAATTATTTAATTTAGTAGATAAAAAGACAGCAGAATCTCACTAAATTAACACACTTATAGAAGCTGACTATCAACACCACATACGCAAAAATGACGCAGTTCTATCGTAAAAAACCCACAATAATCACATAAATAGATGGAGCCAAACAAAACATAGACTCACTCAGGCATCCTACTGTATCTTTAGTTAGAGTAGAATGTGCTGCAACGGATAACAGGGAGGGACGAAAGACGTGTATTGAACAAGTCTGGTCAGTTTTGCAGGAAGGAGAAAGTCCTGAACATTCTTGAAACATTCTGGAGAATGTATCAGTTTGTTTCTAGCAATCTACCCAGTTACACTTCTTACTGTTTATTGACTAAAGTATCTAAAACACTTTGTTTTTGGGGTGAATCTTTGTAATATTGAGTGTTCATATGATTGATTTTTTTTCTTTTTTTGAGTGCCATGAAATAGAACAAATAATACTTCAGTATAAACAGATTCTAGACCCTATCTTAACTATCACATAAATGAATAATGATTTATTATAGTTTTAGTATCCTGTGTAGTTTAAGTCAGTTTACGTGCATTTTGAAGTTAAAATCAGTGGTAAATAAAATGAAGAAAATAAATAAATAAAATTGCTACTGATAGATTAAAAGTGACGTCTATTAGTGCAAATTAACCCTTTGACTTGACGTGTTTCGTTACAAAATAAATGTCTTGCAGTGCACATACACCCTTATTTTTAAACAATAACCGAAAGGAGAAAGTTGAATAAATCTGGTGTTAGCAAATCTTTGCATATTTTGAGGATGTGTTAAAACTATTAAACTGTGTTTTTCCTACAAATTTGGTTGAAAAATAAGTTTAGAATTTATTTATTTTATAAACAAGTTTTATATTGATTCTAACATATTTTTGTTAGAAAAACAAATAACTAACAATAAAGGGTTTTGATATTATTTTTATATAAAGATCATAATTTGAAACTGATTATATATTTCCAGTTTTATATATTTACATATTTTAAATAATAAACCACCTTGATATGTTAGAAAAACAACGTTTCAAATCTGTACATATTACATATTATTTCCACCTCAGACACAAAATGCTGGTCGTGGAATTGTTGTACTAGCTAATTAATAACTATATGTAATTATTATATATCTATGTAGTAGGGTAGCCTATATGTGTTAATTTCATGACTATGTATACTACCAGTCTGTATGTACCGTTCTAACTGAGGTGATATAATGCATTGTCGACAGAAATCAGTGGTAAATGTAAATGTACTGTGTAATGTCGCCTCGGGACACTTTGACGACCATAGCCATGCTAAAAATGACACACTATGTGATGAAGTTGTATGGGATAACTTTATATTAACAATGAATGTAAATATTTAAACTACAATAGTAAATTAAATATGAGCTGTAGAAGCAAATAGTCAGTGACAGTCGGAGAGATGATAGTCAAACACTGCCTATTTATTTTAATAATATAATACGTAAACAATACATATACTTTTTTAAATTACTCGTGTATAAATTATTGTCAATTATTTTCAAATTAAGTGGCAGTAATATTGGTAGCCAATAGTTTTACTAATTAACTAATTTGATTCTACATTTCATCTATTAAAATATAATATGACAATAAGTAAATAAGTAAACAAATATAAAGACTCTTCTGCTAAAAATGTGAGATAAAAGGTAAAACATATTAAAATAATTAAGGACAGTCTAAGTTTATAGAACACTTTTAATAAATTATAGAAATAATCTGTAATGTAGTAATAAACTCCAGGAATTTCTTGACCAAGATAAGAACTGTGGAACTAATATAAAAAGGACCACGTTGTGTTTTCTTTAAACGTTTGCTCATAGTAGATAGAGAACTAAAAAACAAAAATAGTACTTTTTCTATAGCGAAAGCCTACAACAATTAAGACCTAACTTAATTATTTAAAACTTGCCTAATGGGACCAGCCTAAACTATTTGAAATAAACCTAACAAATCCAATCCAAGCTAAACTAATGGGATCAGCCTAACCTATTAGAACTAAACCTAACAGATCCAATCTAACCTAAACTAATGGGACCAGCCTAAAATATTTGAACTAAACCTAACAGATTCAATCCAACCTAAACTAATGGGACCAGCCTAACCTATTAGAACTAAACCTAATAGATCCAATCCAAGCTAAACTAATGGGATTGGCCTAACCTATTAGAACTAAACCTAACAGATCCAACTAAACCTTACCCAATAAATGATACCCTTACCCGAACCGGGTCTTTAATATTGTTATTTAATTTTTGGGTCCTCTGGAAGTAAAACGAATTTCTTGGACTGAAAAAATTAGGTTATTTAAAATAATATCAGTGATAGACTAATAAAAATGATAGATTGAAAAAACACATACTATGTAAATTAAATATGCACACGTTTGGACAAAAGTAAGTTTATATTTATTAATTTTTTTCATCAAGTCTCACCATAGTTCGGAACTGTGTTCGGAAAACATTTTGGAAAAGAGTTGTTATTCTTAGTTATTCTGTTTTGTAATAAATGATCATGTGTCATAAATATTTGTGCTCAATAATTTCACTCATAAAATGGTACTTATAAAAAAAAATAAATGAGAGTTTGCGCAAATGGAAGTACCTTAGTAAGTGTTATGCTTCAAAAACCTTCTAAACTTGAACTTCATGCTCAATATGTTGTTATAATTAATTGTTATTTTATAACAATGATACTCAACAGTTTACAATATAAAATTGGTTCATAACTAACCGTAAAATTTATGTTTGTGTATTTTAAAATTTACTGTGTATTTTTAACACTACATAAAACAGTTATTGGTTATTATAAAAAATGTTCATTTAACTACTTTTTATTCCATAATACGAATTACTGCGTTTGTACTTTTACTTTAATAATGCTACCATAGAAAAAAACATGGAAATTGTCTTAGAAAAACTCATCTTGCAGTATTGTACCCACATATTATGTGCATCTATGACTTGTACATAGTAACATAAACTACAACTTGACAAGTGTAACGTCCAATGTATATGAACGTATTCACATAGCATTCTGCAGTCAGCAACAGAACAACCCACCTGTCGCTTGATATATTTGACCAATCAGATGGCGGAGCACATCTGGTGATGTCAATATATGCAGTTCAATATGTGAGAGCAGTGAATCTCCTGGCAAAATACAGGTATGAACTCCTGTGTTCGTCTTGTAGTAGGTAACATTTATTTAATGTCAAAGAAATGTATGTGGTTTATTATTGGAGATATAATACGTAATAATTATATTGTTTATTAATATATTCAAAGAATATTTGATAGTTAAAATACAGCAACGTCTGTAATATTGCTATCCCAATTAATAAATCTAAATTTATCATTCACCTTCTAAATATACTGACTTACAATTTCAAGTGTTCCAAATTGATAATTTTTTCCAAATATGATTAAATTTAATATATTTATAAACACTTGTTCTGGTTTAGATACACGCCAAAGTGGAGTCCCACGCTACATGAAGGCTCTCCGCACAAACCAAAAAGGTGTTGTACATAAAATGACTTTTGTGAATACAAACAATATTTTATTAACTCCAAACAAAATTTTCATATGCATATTCTATAAAATTGGCTAAACAAGTAACGATAATAACCTATATTTGGAACTAATTTCTAACATAAATCTAAAACTGATTGAATATTTCTTCCTTGCAATATATATTAGAACAATATAAATATCTAATATAAAGGTTTAATCATGGAATATTTTTGACCATGTTCCTTATAAAAAGTTTTGTTTACGTTTGTGATTTTCTGTATTTCAGCATAGCAGATATTCTGATACATAATCCACGTCAGTTGTTCTCACTAGAACCTCATCCCCTAGGCACTGGATAGAAGATTTTAAGATGGCTAAAAGAGCAGTAAAATTTAGTATATCTTCTTTGAAATCTCGTAATGTGTGCATTTTAGGGCCATTACTTAATCAATACGAAGATTTTGGAATATAGAATGAGCCAAAATGTGAAATTTGTAATAAAGATCACAAAATGCATCGAAGTGGAACAAGCCAAGAATATGTAAAAGATTTCTAGGTGGCTTAGAGCCAAAATTTTGCTTCCAGCATATGTGACTTTCTTACAAGCCAAAAACACGTATTATGTCAAACAATTTTAAATCATTAAATAAAATCATTGACTTCCATAGGGACTTTTACGTATAGGGTGTATCATAATTACGGCATTTTATTTAATAAACGATAAAAAGCAGAAATATCCCTGGATCGTGAAGTAAGATAAAATTATTTTTGTTCACAAAATCCCTTCTAAAAGCGAGAAACGGCATAGTTTATGATGCTGCATTAAAATCAATGATATCAAGCAATCACGACAAAGTTGGCATAAATCGACGCAGAATGTTCTGTTCTATACATTTCAGACTTTTAATAATTTGTCATGCAATTTTATAAACGTAGGAAATAAAATTAATACGCGCAACAAGAAACTTCCGCTCAATTCCCGCTTGGGTTTAAGTCTTGGTCAGGAGTGGGAATATGGCTGATGTCTGTCGCATTACAGAAAAACAACCAGAAGACGGAATAAGGCTTAGTAAATGTCAGTCTGTATTGAATTAAATACTATATCCAACAAAACAAATTATGATGTTTTAGCTGCATTGTGTATTTTACTGCAAATGTTCTTGTTTACCGTTTTCTTTTCTTTTTTTTGCAACCAACCTAATAGTGAGGAACGGCATAATTTATGCTGTTGATAAAAGTTGTTGTTGGAACTTTATTGTTGGCTGTAATCAAACAATTCTTGTATATTTATATTTATAAATATGTGTTCTATCAAGTGTTACTGTTATACAAATTCCTAAAAATTATTTTATATTTTTTATAATGTTTACAATATGCAAAAGTTTGTAAGTGCCGTTAACAAAATTTGCACATTCTGACTTATGGTGTTATAAGTTTTATACTTTTTGGGTGTTTTAATATATTTTACATTTTCTTGTAGCTAATAGATTGTACTATAAAAGTATATATAGCAAAAACTTATACATACCCTCATTTTTAGATTGCTATGTACTTTTTCACATACATTTTTCGTTTCCGTGGTACAATTTTCCACAATAAACTAAAAATATATAAATATGTCTATGGTTACAATATGACTTTTTTCCTGAATAGCGTTTTCTTGTCTATCAATAGTGTTTTTTATTTATTATTATTTATTTTTTTACTTGTACTATTTGATTACCTACAATGATCATACTGTAACTTTGCAATTTTTTCATTTTTGCGTTTTATGTAAAAAAAATTTAGTAGTTTATCCAAAATATAACAACATTGTACTGAATCATAAACAATTTGCTTATCTTGGAATTATTTACAAATATTTTTTAGTGCTCCTAAGGAGGGTTATATGTGTTAATTTACATACAATATTTTCAAATTCTTTTAGAGTTTCCTTAAAAATAGTTATTTAATCATTCGTTATGTGAGTTTTGATGTTAGTTTGTGAATATACAGTTTTGAGAAAAAAATACGAAATGATAAAATTTATATTAGGAGCATATTTACTATTTTTTATGATTTTTACAAAAAAAGCTTACGAAGCGCCGAAAAAAGGACCTAGGAGTTAGGAATTCATAATGGTTCACCTGATGTTCACGATCTAGCGAAGCCCGATTAAGACTTTCTACGTTGTCATTTTCGTGTAAGTGGAAATTTTTTTTTTTTAAAACTCCATAATTTAGAATTGTTTAATTTTATTGTTCTCTTGTTTATAGTTCCACTTGTCTTAACTTATCTTTAATATATTTCTATATTTTTAATTAGATGCACTATAATAAGCAACTAAAATATTAGAAAAAACTGATGTACTGTGGATTCTCCACCTTTGTTCCAAAGGATCGTAAAAGTGAAGTAACGTATAACTCCAGTGTCTGGAGGGAAGATGAAGAGTAACGTATAACTCCAGTGTCTGGAGGGAAGATGAAGAGTAACGTATAACTCCAGTGTCTGGGGGGAAGATGGAGAGTAACGTATAATTCCAGTGTCTGGGGGGATGATGAAGAGTAACGTATAACTCCAGTGTCTGGAGGGAAGATGAAGAGTAACGTATAACTCCAGTGTCTGGGGGATGATGAAGAGTAACGTATAACTCCAGTGTCTGGAGGGAAGATGAAGAGTAACGTATAACTCCAGTGTCTGGAGGGAAGATGGAGAGTAACGTATAACTCCAGTGTCTGGAGGGTTGACGAAGAGTAACGTATAACTCCAGTGTCTGGTGGGATGATGAAGAGTAACGTATAACTCCAGTGTCTGGTGGGATGATGAAGAGTAATGTATAACTCCAGTGTCTGGAGGGAAGATGGAGAGTAACGTATAGCTCCAGTGTCTGGAGGGATGATGAAGAGTAACGTATAACTCCAGTGTCTGGTGGGATGATGAAGAGTAACGTATAACTCCAGTGTCTGGAGGGAAGATAGAGAGTAACGTATAACTCCAGTGTCTGGAGGGATGATGAAGAGTAACGTATAACTCCAGTGTCTGGATGGAAGATGGAGAGTAACATATAACTCCAGTGTCTGGGGGGAAGATGAAGAGTAACGTATATCTCCAGTGTCTGGTGGTATGATGGAGAGTAAAGTATATCTTCAGTGTCTGGAGGAAGAATGGAGAGTAACGTATAACTACAGTGTCTGGAGGGATAATGGAGAGTAACGTATAACTACAGTGTCTGGAGGGAAGATGGAGAGTAGTATAACTCCGTTGTCTGGAGGGAAGAAGGAGAGTAACGTATAACTACAGTATCTGGAGGGAAGATGGAGAGTAACGTATAACTACAGTGTCTGGAGAGAAGATGGAGTGTAACGTATAGCTCCAGTGTCTGGAGGGAAGATGGAGTGTAACGTATAACTACAGTGTCTGGAGGGAAGAATGGAGAGTAACGTATAACTACAGTGTCTGGAGGGAAGATGGAGAGTAACGTATAACTCCAGTGTCTGGAGGGAAGATGGAGAGTAACGTATAGCTCCAGTGTCTGGAGGGAAGTTGGAGAGTAACGTATAGCTCCAGTGTTTGGAGGGAAGATGGAGAGTAACGTATAGCTCCAGTGTCTGGAGGGAAGATGGAGTGTAACGTATAACTCCAGTGTCTGGAGGGAAGATGGAGAGTAACGTATAGCTCCAGTGTCTGGAGGGAAGGTGGAGAGTAACGTATAGCTCCAGTGTTTGGAGGGAAGATGGAGTGTAACGTATAACTCCAGTGTCTGGAGGAAAGATGGAGTACTTGGCAAACAGCTCCATCTACTTCACAACTGCAGAACACAATCTCTTTACTTCTTTGTTTCTCTAAAATTAGTTAGATATGGGATACAAAAATAGTGATCTTTTAATATGGTATTAACTTGTATTAAAATAAAAAAATTAATAATATAAGCAATGTTATTACTGTATTTAAATTCCTATATGGAATGATTTTATGTATAAGATGTCATTTGGTAAATTATGTTTACTACACATTGAATGAAAATATAAAATTAATAATTGGGGCTCTAATTTTTTAATCTTTGAAATAATGGCTAATATTATCGGAATTCATACCCTAATTTCAGATGTTTCGTCATATATTTTTCCACAATATGTTAGTCACCTATCAGTTTAAGATCAGTTTGCATTTTAGCGTTTATACAATATTTAACCTGGAAATATGACTATTGAAACGTAAACTAGCTAGCTTTGCAAATAAATAAGACATCTTTTTACACAATGTCGTTAATGGATACAGTTTTGAATCTTATAATTGAGAATAATAAATTTGTAGGTGTCTTAATATAATTTTATTTATGTATTAAAACTTGAAATTTTACTTATGTTATTGTTAGCAAAACAGTAAATAGTATGTTTCAGTATATTGGTATGTTAATGGATTGCTAAATTATTATATGAATTCATTTAATAACTAATATAGTAAATAAGGTAAGTCTTATGATTTATTATGAACTTACCTCAATGGAAACGAGATAAGCGTGATTAATGATGAGGTAATATAAAACATTGCTTGGTCTATACAGAATATTTTTGATAAATTCAAATAAATATAATGCCAAAAACAAATATTTTATAATTTACAGAACCAATATATTAAAAATGTACGTCATTATTGTTAAAAAAAAGGACGACTGCATTTGGTAAAAATGGGAAAACATTCCAAATAATTGAAAATATAACAAACTAAACTTAAGGGAACATTATAAATGTAAAAGAGAAAATGCTATATAGTACAATTAACATCTAATAACGTAAAATTAAAGACAGCTATTTGTTGAAAAGAAATAAAATTTTTTATCCCTAAATATAAAATATTCAAATTATAGTAGATTTAGAAAACAAAAATATTACAAGATTGAATTTTTTTTAATAACAACGTTTTCTGTCTTTTAAATCTAAAGGGTTTAAGTCCTCTTAACCTATTCAGACAATTCTATTTTCCTTTTGCGAACTATCTTAAAATATTTTCATCGTTTAAACTATTAAGATTTCTGAAAGTAAATAATTAGTATAATTAACCAAAGGAATCACACTATATTTCGGCCGATTTGATTGCGACTAATTAAAGAACCTGTGCGAGAGAGATAAAGCTAGTCATTGAAGTGAAAGAGAACATTAGTCTTCTCCCACTACTAAAACGACGTGCTACTGTGTCACTTCGGGGGGGGGGGACCTCCACCTATTACTCATCGTGCTAGGTGACCATTGTTGGGAAATACAAGTGGGAAGAACTGGAATTTAGTACAGCTGTAACACGGCATAATGGGGAAAAGGACGTGAGATAGGAGTGAGGAATCAGCTGGTGTATGGTGATTTGTTGTCATTACCTATTCATATTGAAGTTATATTATCAGTTGATTTGTGATATTATTGAGTTTTAAAACGTATATTTTATTTGAAATACTTATAATGTAATTGAAATGTTCATTGGCGTACATTCAAACTAAAATAATATTTATTTCAGTTTGAGTTTTTATTTTTATTAATTTTTATATCCATATTAATTTGTATGCAAATTTAAAGTTTGTGCTTTGTTAAATGTGTAGTTCGTAACAGATTGACTAAGAACGTAATAATCAATATTAATATGATTTATAATTTAAAATGTAATTTTACATAAACAATAACAGTATTCAAGATTGTGGCTTTATTGTATCGAATTTTATATTTCAAGCAGTTTTCACTAGTACCTTTAACATAACCTACAAGGGAGCGAAATATATGAAGAGGGCACGACGAAGAGATTAAGTTTTATCAAGGAAAGCTTTGAATGAGACTGGGCAGAAAGGAACTAATCGAATTTCAGGAAAACTTTAAGTTCAGAAATATCCACTGAGAAGGTGGATATTTTCATATAAGTAACACGTGCTTATTACAAGACTTTTAGTATTAGTTTAGATTTAGTTTGAAGTAACCAATTAAAGGCTAAAATAGAATGTTGTTTTATTGTTTCTTGTAAAAAGTAAATAACGATGTTTAAATATTGTAATAATATAAAAAACACCACGTATAAGTCGGTACAAATATCCCATACTAAATGATAAAACAATTTACCAATTGTTTCAGTGCTCGAATTTCACTTTGAAAAATACAATAAAGAATGTTGCCATTATAGTCTGGTACATTCTGAAGACAAATGCACTTGTGTTTATCTATTTTTAAGATTGGCTATATACAAAAAGAGTACAATAATAATTAGTAACAATTAAGAGTAAAGCTTTTATATATAGTTACTCATAATTTATATATCAAATAATGAGCAATAGTCCAGTCACTGAAGGTGAAAACAAGGATTTCATTCACTTAGAAATTTCATCTTGCAAGACTACAACTCATAATCAAATAATATTTCATATAACCTCCACGTGTATTTTCTGTTCCTATATGAAACATACAATATATTCTACTACTTGTCATTTCATATACAATATGTTTTAGGTTTTTTTTATTTGCTATATTGTAATAATACATGCAAGTTTTATATATATATATATATATATATATATATATATATATATATATATATACTATAGTGTCAAACTAAAGCTAAAGAAATACAAATTAATTATAATATATAATGCGTTGTTTAAATGATTTTGTAAGTTTAAGTACAGTTGTTTAAGTACAATACTGAGCTGTTATAATTACAGGATAAGTGGCGAGATATCCAATCTTATGTATGGGCCTTTAACTAAAATTAAAAAAAAATATTAGTTAATAGTAAAATTTAAATTAATTGTTTGATATGTTTGTTATTGCACCATTGCTTTTAATTTCTAGGAATATAGATACTTACCAATTTTAAAATTTGTCGTTTTAAACACAATTGAAGATTATTTGAGATACATTAAGATAGTTAATAATATTATAACAATACATTAAGATAGTTCAATTCAATATTAGAGATAAATTGAATTGAATATATTACCAAGCCTACTTGTTCACTTACATTAGTGGCTTCCAGATTGATTGATCTCGTGTTTCTGACAGTTCACACTGGGTTAATTATGGTAACCGCAACCTAATGTACCGAGAGCACCTTGCAGTTTAGTTTACAGGAATAGGAATAGCTTGTATTGTACATTCAATGTTCCTTCTTACCTTTAATTTATGGTATACATGTGTACAATTTGCTAACATTTATAGTTTGATTTTACATTTAAACTCAAGTAAATTATTTTTATTTGACTTTTATGACAGCTAAACATATATAATTAATTGGCCGTTCAATATGATTATTTACAGGGTTTATACTGGTATTTATACTTTATACGATTTAACATATTTCTTAAGTTTTTCTTTCACAACATGATATTATTGCTGAAAATCAGACCAAAACTACGTGATTCGGATTCCACGTAAAGCTGTAGGTCCTCTAGTTGCCCTAATTATGATAATAAATAGTCATTTCTGACCCAAGTCGAACTCAGATAATAATAATGATTACACTCGTTCATCACACTCATTCAGTCCTCATTTTCACCCATATCCCTACGATCGGCGTCTTAGAGATGAATAATAATAATAATAATATATAAATTGAAACTATATTTAAAACCGTTTAGTCAGGCGTATATGGTGTTGTATTTTATTTATTGTAAATGCAACGTTCGTATACGCGAGTACTAATTATATATATAATTAATTGTTTGTCCTGTTTTTTTTCAATCGTGTGATATCCTCCAAATCATATGCTAACAAATCCAAATAATTCTTGGTGAGACAACTTGTCACACACAAAAACCTTGCTACCATTAAAATATTTTCGAATATTTAATTTATTAAGTTAATTGTTATTTAACACAAAGTCACAAATAACCTGCGAATTCAACATGTCCCTAAAAGAACAAGTTCAATGTAAAGAGCCTAAGTTACTAAACGTTTGGAGTAGCTTACATAATGCTATAAACTAATGTATATGTATATATATATATATACATATATATATATATATATATATATATATATATATATATATATATATATATATATATGTATTATTGGTAGGCTTGCAATTATTACATTTTCACTCCTCATCATGGGTTTTGTGTACGCCAATTACGTTTTTGTACTATGTAGAACATTTTACTATTTACGGCTTGATAATAACAAAAATACAATATTATTCATTCAACAATATTTAACTTAAACCTTCAATATCATTCTACAACAGGTTTCTGATTGTTATATATCGGAATGTTGAGCAATCTGAACTGTACACAGTTCGTACACAGAATGACGTGACAGGTCAATAATGTAACAATGTTAGCTACGCTAGAATTCATTGTTAGCTTTGTGCTGACTACACGTCAAACAACAATGTTGATGCCATACAGACCGTAATGTTGACTAGTCCCTTTGTTTTAGCATTTGTATGTAGATTATTAATATAGTTGGGACTAACAAGTGTCCTCTCTGTACGTGATATAAAATTTAATACGTGAAAAGAATTCCTTAGTAACTAAAATTATGTTGTAAGTAAACAAAAATTAATTTAATCTTTCCCAATAATAATATAGCCTGTTGTCAAAATTAGTATGTTAATTTTTAATATGTTGGAATTTATTGTGAGGAAATAGTCACAGTAAACTATTGTGATCTTTAGCTCTAGCCGTGCTAAGCAAGTAGTGGATAGTAAAACATGACATAATATATAAGAATTTACGATTTTGCATTGTTTTCAGTTAATTATAGTTACACATTGTTAATGCAAGTTAATAATGTCCTGAATGAAATGTTTCCTTCTTTCTTTACGCAGTTTTTAAAAACAAGAAGAAAGAATAAAATCTGTATATAACATTTAATACGTGAAAAAAATTGCTTGGTAACTCAGTTTATGTTGAAGGTAAAAAAATAATTTTAATCTTTGCCAATAGTATTATAGCCTGTTTTCATGTTGTTAGCAGCCTATAATATAATGGTAAGTGACCTGAGGCTGTTGGTAAGCCAATGGGGTCTGGGGAGGCTGGGCTGACTTCTTGTAGTACGCCTAAGGCGAGGGACTCTGGTAGTACTGCTACACAGCATAAACGAATGTTAGGATGGATTATAACTAAAATGGAAAGTAATCCGCTTTTATTATTATAAGAATCAATATATTTATTGGTGTTGAAAAATAACATTGCTATAGCAAAAGTCAAATATACGTATAAGCTAGTACTCTACTAAATAGTTATAGTTCATTGTTGCATTCATCAATACCTGATATCTTGGAATCTTTGGAGATGTAATTTCAAACAATTACGACAACGACATTCGGTACAGCAGGTATTATAAAAGTCACGTAGTTGGAATTGTATTGGAATTTTGATTTTTAATAAATATCAGTTCTTCCTTTATTTTAATCAATCGGATTTTACCTATTTCGGTACTGTGTGTTTGAGTTATGTACAACGTCATGCTTCAGTCATTTTTTATTTAGATTAGTCAGTAACGTTGTATGTAAAATTATAAGACAACATTGTTATAAAAGTAATTTTTTATAACAAAATATGCATTTTTAAATTGTATGCTTTCTTTTACTTTCGTAGAAAATAAATTAATGAATTCATAATAATATGGTAATAAATTTTACAGATTAATTCAACACTTTGTGATTCATCTATTCCATTGTACTTCTATAATATAGTTAAGACAGCAATTTTAAAGTTGTATATACGTTAATATAATAAAAATAACCATTTAGTAACTATACATATATACACAGTTATATGATGTGTAACTAATTTTTTTGTATAACTAATTTTCTAACTAATATCTAAAGTTTTGTATAACTAATTTTCTCTAAATTAATTTTTAAACATCTACCATGAATTTTTAACATAAATTACATTTATATAAAATTACGCTAGATTATACTGTAGGGAGCTTTGAAGTAGTGGTGAACAATTATTGAAAACTGGAGACAATATTACAGGAATCAGCATTAAATATATTCATAATCGTGTTGAAATAAATATATTTCAACTATTTTATTTCAACACTACTGGATGGATATAGAGGGTGTTAAATAAAACTTGTCGAAAAACTGTTTGCATTAAAATTGTGTTAGCCGTAACTGCCCCTCATAAAGGAAGATTGATAATTGATATTAATAAAAGTCTTTGTCACATAAATGCTTTTTTTACTTCTAAGGTAGTATTAACAATTATTTTTGATAGCAATATTAGAGTAATATTGTTTTGATCATTGTATATTTTTTTTATAAATACATTTTAAGTTTGACGAATTGGTTATCTTACTATTATAATGCAAATACAATAGTGTCTGTCAGTCTTTTTATTACTAAATCACGAAAAAGTACTGAACCCATTCGGTTAAATTTTTGCATGGACATTTTTAGTGTCTCTGGCCTATCTTAATTTGAAATTCCTTCCTTGCACCACCTTAAGATGATTCAATACAAGCTCTATGGCAATACCAATTTGAAACATTTTTATAATAGTTTTATTAATAAATATTTATATAAACAACCTAGAGTTATATTACTAAACCCATGTATTGTATTACTACAATGAATGTAAGAAGCACAATATAAATCAATGGAAACCCCGTAAGAAGGACGTGTACTCTGCTAGTTAAATATACGTTGGTAAAAAAGGCAAATCATCATTAATTTTGTTTGTTTGTGTTCTTCATTGGAAAACTACTTCAGTTAAAACAGTTTAAATATTCTTAGAATTTACAATAAATTTTTTTTTCATGAGGCCTCTTGACAACAGGCTATGTATAATCAAAGATATTTCTTCATATGTTCCTTTTTTTAAATAAAGGAAACAACTTTTGTTTTGCTCAATCAAAATAAAATGTTTAAGATATTATTTAAATTTAAATGTTTACGTATATAATGCACCATTTATTAGGCTGGTTAGATGTTATATTATTTAAAGACTACAGGAGACATCGTGGCTTATCCTTACCCTCAGGTATTTCGTAATTAATGAGTTGAGTTAAGCTCCTTCCTAACTACAGCCGATAGCCCACTTTCATCCCTACACTAAATCTCTAATAGCTTAAACGAAAACGTCCTTAATTTATTCTCTATAGAGACATTTGTATTTGTTCTTCGTATTTAGAGTTTTGATGATGAAATGATTATTTAAACATATTTCACAAGACAGTAACAATCGAGTAATTTCACAGGTCAGGCTTTCAAATTATCGGGTATATTGTTATTCTCAATGGAAGGATTATAACTGGAAACAATATTAAATATCCTCTGATCTGAAATTTAGCGACGTTGTGGGAGAGGGTTTTCTCTTTTTTAACCTAAATTTATCTGACGAATAGTTATTTCCACATCTCCTTGTTCATTTTGTAATGCAGTTAAAACATTATAGAGACGGCCGGTAATTTCCCAAAAGGATCTGGAAGCAGTTGTGTCATCCTTCAGACATATTGTTTATTCTAGCCTGACGTTGGAACACAGCCTAGTATTAGTTCCACATAGAGGGTGGTATCTTGGTGAAACCGCTCGTCTTCGACCACGAGCTGTTATTCTAAGATCATATGTTACATCAATATATATAAATTTAAAAAAGATTGGAAAATTTGATGTGATAGAAAAATATCTATGGAAAAAATATTGGGAGAAATAAATGTTTTTGGAAAAAAGGTATTGGAAATTGTTGTTTGGAATTGTTGATACCCTACCAGCCCATACTGACTCAATACTAACTAGGATATACTATATTAAAACCAAAATTAATATTTTATACATGTATCATATTAAATTATAATAGGATATTTATTTTAACTGTTCTTTGTTTGCATGTTTTACTTGTAGTTTTTATTAATTATTTAATGATACATATCTTTTTAGTTCATTACACATCTTAATTTTCATCATAACATGATAAAAAACTAAACACCTTAAAGGACTCAAAACAGGATGCAAATGCCTAAATAAAATAATTTTGGTTTTAGATACAACATTAAAAGCTGTAACCGAAATTCGCAATATTTAGATGTATAATCAGTATGTAATTAAAAGATATTGTATAAAAAAAACATTCATATGATTTTCCCACAATTCACTTAATCACGTTAATAGATCATTATATATGTACTGCCAAAACAATTTTTTTGCTAAATTTAATATATCTATTGAGAGGTTATGGATATTAATTATTCCATTGGTGAAACTGAAGGGATTAAATTAAAAGAAACCTATAAACTGTTTGTTCAGAATATTTAATATTTCTTTATTAATTAAGTTGGAGATACAACTCATGCCACATATTATAAATTTTAGATACATCATAATCGAATTGTGCTTTATACATAATTTATAACTGTAATAAATAATGCTTTTAATTATGTATTTATTACATCCTCAATATTGTAAAATGCTTATTCTTAGAAGGATCGTTAGTGCAACATACTTTTTTAAAATATATATTTCTAGTAGAATATTAGTATTAGGCTTCCTAATATTTGTATAGGGGTTGGATTACATTTTATACAAACTATGGTGACTAAGAGTAGTTTATAGAAAATCAAAAACAGGAATAATATAAGACGTTTTGAAAAATTTCGTTTTAAGTTTGTAAAAGAATGTTTGTATACTTATTATATTTTTAAATGCTCAACCCAAAGAAATAATTTGGGTATAAGACGTATACTCACCAGCTAGGGAATATGATAGTGTAACGGTTTACCAATGTTAGAGTTGGTATTATGGCCCATCCCATTAGTTGTGGAACCGCAGACCAAACTGTCTTTACAACTAGATAAGATATGATCCTGGTTAACTAAGATAATAACACTAAGCAAACAATAAGACAATCGTTGTATAATTTACAATATTGGTCTAATATTAGTGTACAGTGTTTTAGATTTGAGAGTGAATTAGCGATCCTTGTTGTAGTTTTGTCATATTAACTTTATTCTGGAAATAATAACAAAAGGTGAACATGTTATAGGGTAACTTATGGCATTTAATAGTCCTTAGAATTCATATTTTCTATAAGATGTGTTCGCTTTATCAGGTTAAACCATCTTAATAAATCGTTCATGAATATGATATTTTGTTATTCTTTGATAAGATATTCGAACTAATATTTCGTTCACTGAATCTAGAAAATTATATCATCATTAATTACTTACGATAATAGAATGGTTATATTATAGCTCCAACATTTCTAATGGTTCACAAAGAAAACTTATATTTTTGTTATGATAAGTGTTATGTATACATACCAAACTAAAAAGTACTCTGAAGATCATTAATTAAATAAAGAAATTACATTTATTAATTTTCGTCTTAGAGGCTTTCCTTTACATCAGAACTAGAATCGTTTAAGAAATTGATTGTGCCTATAATCCAACAAGAGAGCCAATTAAAATATTTAGGCGTGAGTGTAGTGAAAAGATCTTTTTGGAAACTCGTTCCTTAAGGCTCCACCCTGGACCTCTGAGACATGTAAGGAAATTTAACTATTTGGTATATTGAATAAACACTGGCAAGTTACGAATGTTGTATTTTAGTCTTGTTCATTCGTGGCTAATGTACGGATTGTAGTTCGCGGGGGGGGGGGGGGGTTATAACTTAAATTTAATGAGACCTACGCAAAATAATTTTCTAAGACTTATCAAATTGAAGCAAATGCGTGAAAGTTTATTTCCTATTTTCAGTCACACCACCTTTTTTTTGAAGATGGTGCTAACGTTTTTTATAAGACAATTTGTGATATTGCAACTAGTGCAACTAATATAATATATGAAGGTACTATAAGAACCTTGTTTGTGTTTATATAACAATTGTTTGTGGAACTAAAGATAACAAATTATTCTTTCTCAAAAGATTTATACACTTAGGGCCAACATTTTATAATTAACATCCTCTATGAATAAAACAGTACCAGAAATTAAATGTAATAACAATTTTACTGTTACTATCCAGTGAAGTATAAAAAGTTCTACTTTTGGCCAGTAACTTTTACTTTTATTCAAACTATCCAAATTCAAAATTAGGTACTATGAAATATTTACAAACTTCAATTACTAGGAAGTCACTTGAAATTAATCACTATTATTTACAAAAATTAATGTTATTTAATTCACACGTACAAATTTGTTCATGTGACACTGCTCGGTGTACTGTCGCAATTACAGACTGTCACTTAATTGTCACTACCAGTTTCACTGAGGCTGTTTCAGCCCCTCTGTAGACTGTCACTACTGACTGATGACTCTCACTTCCCTGAATGGTCGGCCGCAGGGTGTTTTCATATAACGCAGTGGCGCAAGGCCAGATGATTCTGAGAGGGGTGCTAGTACTTTCTAGGCAACAATTCAGGAAGAATCTACACTCACTCACATGAATGATCTGTCTTTCAAGCTTCTCCTGCAATGAGTGAATTGGGCCTGCAGGCAGTTACCGGTGAAGGGAGGGGGTGTCCCTAGGCCGGTAATGAAGGTAATTGACGTGACCAGTAAAAATATTATTACCTAAAGTTAAAAAATAACCTTTTCACAACACTACCATGAGTTCAGCTGTTTTCGTTTAAGTGTTTATAACCAGTGAAACGTAATATTTCCCACAGCTGTCTATTGTTGACAGTCGAAAGTAAAAGTTTTGAACGTAACCAATGTTACTTTTGACTGTCAACAATAGACACCTGTGGGAATTTTTCAAGATTGATGATATTTTTCAGGAAACAGATGAGGAAAGTGGTCATCAAACAGAGAACAATATTTTGAATATATTGAATGAAATTCCTAATAAAGGAATATCTATTTCCAGCAATCATAACTGTACAATTAATTTAAATGTGCATTCAAAATAGTAGAGATGACCAATTGAAGTCCTCGACAAGTCTCGCACTTCAAATATATGGTCTCGAACATGCAAATTCCCATTTTCCACTCTTGTTATGAAATATACTGATTCAAAGTATGGCATTAAATGTTTATTTGACACTACGAGAGTTGGACCACTAAAGTGTTTGTTCATTGGATGGTTTTAATCCATCCTGTTAACTTAAAAATGTTGGGTATGTTAACTTTACAATAAGGTAATTACTTATGAGAGTCTACAAAAATCGATACTATAAATTATTTCAATTTGTATTCATATCTTGCCCGCTGTGTTTAAATTATTACGTAAAAATAATGTCAGATTTACGTATGCATTTATAACTGACTTATTTTATTTAGATTCAGGTTAAATGGAATGAGGCAATGTATTTCATTTGTAATGAACTGTTTAAATAGTAGGAATATCACAAAGCGATTAACTTTTAGTTGGATTTTGCAGCACACAATGGAATAATTTTCGTAATACATAAGGTTTAACATTAATCCAAGCCATTAAGTCACAATGCCTTTATACGTGTTGCGGTCTTTGATGAGATTTTAATGGCCAAAATAAACCTTTCTTGAATCACCTATCGTATGTTTTGTTTCTGGAAAAAAGGGTTGTTATCTAAGTATTGAAATAAGCGTGGTATTTGGATACTAACAAAAAAATATAAAATTTTAGATAATAGGTATTTTTAGTGTTACTTTTTTAAGAATTTATTTAACATTTATTTTTATATAAGACATGTGTTTACTGTCAAGTACATTATTTTTTTATACAATAAAAAAAGATTTACTGTGAATAGTGGTTTTTTTTTTTACTTTTAATAAAGAATTAAACTTATCTGCGATTCCATCAAAAGCAAGAGTAATTATTTATGTCAAATGTTTTGCGTAAATTATAAATGTATATCTTAACTATGGGAGATATTATAGGGTTGGTATGGTAATTGGAGTGGAGTATTATCCTAGACATTGAACTAAACTTTTTTTTCTTTGGACTAAAATATTATGTTACTAAGCATTTAAAGATTTTACGTATGGAAAAATAACCAAATAAAGATAAAGTTGACATTTAACTGTGACGAAAACCTTAATCCTTTTTAATTCATTTTTAAAGATGAAAAGTACTGTAAAGAACGTCTCATCATAAAGTAAATATAAAACTTAAAAGAGTTGTTTCTCACTAAACATTAAACTTTTACTCGTACACGTGTAACAGACTAGAAGATTGGATCTACTTTTGGCAGAATTAACTTACTTTATGCCAAGGAGGTTCAATTCATCATGTCTTAGATGAAGATAAGCCTTTTCTTTGAAACTTTTTAAAATATATTAACTTTCTCTCCAAAAGCAAACTAACTACTTGAAAACTTGAATAATGAATATTTGACAAATGATCTAAAATACCTTATTAATGGATTGTTTATGTTTTATATGATAAACATTATCACCTTTATTTTATATTAACCAGTCATTGTTTCATATTTGAGTAAATAAACGAAATCTAATAATGTTCTGAAAGAAAACCTCTTATATTGGTAAAAACTATTTATGTTTATACTAATCTTTCTAATAATGTTACAGTAGGGGTCTTATATAATAAATGCTTAGGTAAATAATGTATTATTGAGGTCTTTGCGAATTATTTACTTTAAATAATATATTATAAATACTCGTTTTAAAGAATTAAATTATTTAATGCGCCATGAGGCTTGAAAACATAAAAGGAGTTTTTATGTGTCAAGATACATAATTAATGAATAACAACGTTTTAGTGGAATATTATATAAAGTTTTTATCGTAACACTAAACGTTAAAATTGACAGTTAACGTTTAGTGTAGAATCTTCTTTCAAATATTTTTTGCAGCTTCATAGTTGAAACGTACGTTATACTTACTGCTAATTCAAATGTTTTTAAGTACAAAGTATACCTTCAGTCAAGTTTGTACTTTGCTTGCTACTTCCGTATGTATTGTACGTACCAGGAAGCAGAAGACACACCGTAAAATATAATGTGTGAAAAGACAACGCTTCTTTTAATAATATTACATCCTTATTTATGGTAAATCTCAACAGCTGTTTTACATGTTTAGCAAGGTAAACGTTCGAACACAGTTTTCATGGGACGCATACACTTGACTTTTAGGTTATGTTTGTATCAACGGCAGGGTTTAACGGTACGCTAAGCAATACGGTAAACCTCGTGAAATAGTGGGCCTACATTTATGCGTTATGTAGTACGGTAAATATAGAAAAACATCGTAAAATAAACACTAAACGTATAAAAAACAACGTATAGCTTTTATATTATTCATTTAACGTACAGAGCAAAAACTCTCTATTATCTATCTAAATATAATTAAAAAAGTAAACAATCCATCCTAATGTGACAAAAGTACAAAAAATTCAATTATATTTTGAGATCCCAACTCATTAATCTCATAAAGTAAGAAGTAACTAGACTAAACGACATAATGAGACTCGGTAGGACTAGAGATGACAATTTATTTTTAAGTTTGATTTATGGAAGTTATATAAGTTTTAAATGCCACTTTTCGTTAGTAAAGTTTCCTAATTAGCATATTATAATTTTGAAGAAATTAAAGACCAATGAACGCCACACAATAAAAAGTATCAAAAAATAAGTACAACAAATACAAATAAGTTAGTACTTTATTTAAGTCTATTTAATCTTGATCGAATCAAATACCTTTGCCGGACCAAAGGAATTACAAAAGGATTATGCAAAAATAACACGTAAGACAGTTTTAAGATACTTTGTAAAATGAAAAATTACATAACCGAAATTCAATACACTTACTGTACTTTTCTTAAAACTATTTAACTATTTATAGCAATGCAAATATGAATAATTGTTGTAAGGTTTTTGGAAGATTCATTTTAAGTAAATTGCTTTACAAAGGAATTAGTACAATAATTTTGATCGAAATATATTTCTATAGCAGAATTTACTCTATTTTAAACAAAAGTAAATTTGTTGTATATTTTACATAGGTTTAATATAGATATATTATTTTATACGATAATTTATCCTATATATATATTTACAAAAATTAATTAATACTCGGATAAATGTTGTGCCTTGTACAGATAGCAAAGTTTAAATTACATTTATCTAACCTCTTTAACAACCTTGGCAGATGAAGTGTTTAGAATTCATTAATTTTTGTAACCATTTTGTTTAGGTTTAATCAGCTGAATTTATTTTCTCGAAGGAAACAACTACCAAAGGTTATCGTAATAAGTATAATAATTAAAGTATACAAATCTGTGTACATTCTAGTTCAATTAACTCAAAAACTAACCGCAACAACTAACCTTCCATAGTTACCTCTCAGAACATAGTGAAACATTGACGTAATCTTATTAAACTATAAAGAAGGTTAATTTTTAATAGCCTCGATGAATTGCGACTTTAACCACTGTATTAAAATAGTTTATTTCATACTATAGTTTATTAATGAATGAGATGAAGAAAATAAGATAGAACAAATATTAACAAAATTAGTCATCGAGTAGAATATAACTGAATATTCTAAAGTATTACATTTTAATGTAATAAAACGTTTCCTTCACTCGACCAAACTATTTAAGATGGTTATTCTAATTTGAAAACAAATATAATGCCTTAAAAGGTTTAAGCTCGATGGATGTATTTTTATCTAAATCTGTCATTTATACTGCAAATTCATTATACTGAAAATTATAAACATTCTATTCTAGAATTTGATCTCATAATTACTAAGAGTTTTATTGATCTCATAATTAGATTAAGAATTCTCAAATTATATTATAATTAACATAACTTAACTCCTTTAGTCTACGTGAAATAATGTGTATTGTGAAATACTAAGACATCAGTTATACAGGGTGTCTCGGAACTCTCTGGAAAAAATTAAGCAAAAAATTTTCCTTAGGTCAAGAAAAACATATTTCACAGTATAAACATGGGTCTACTGTGACTAGTTTACTGTCTATCTGTCTTTATGTTTTTTTATAAATTATTTTATAACTCAAGAACTATAGAAGATAGAAACATCAAATTTAGAATACCTATGTAGCGTAACAATTAAAATAGGATAATAAAATATCACTGCTGTAACATAATTCATTTTAAAAAATGGTCCTTTCAAATTATTTAATGTCAAATTTCATGAAAACCATTATAGATAAAAAAATATAAGTTAGGTAAAAAATGCACAATCAAGTGACAAATAAAAAAAACTTATTTACTGAAATCAAATAATAAATAACCTAGGTGTGAAATTTTTTTAATTAGGTTACATAATAAATAATTTGACTTTTAAAAATGTATTATGTTCAAAGTCAAATTATATTTTTAATTATTTTATGTCTACCAATATATTTTTCATGTATGTAACATAGATATCATAAACTGATATTTACAACAGTATTTTGCCTTGTAATGGATGACCTACGTCATATTCCATATTTACCATTAATCTATAATGATGTAGGAGCATTATAACGTTTCAGCTTGTTAATGGTTAGTTTTATAAAAATATATTTTATGCATATTTATCAATCAATGCAAGCTATATTTACTGGAGAGTAAAGCACGTAATTATGTATTTTTCTATAGTAAATAAAGTGTTACTATGGAATTATGTATGTTCCAATTATATCAACTAATGACAATGAATGTAAGACAAATATATGGCTAGCTAACTTAATGGCTATTGGTGAGAAAACGCCCGTTTTCAACTGCATACTTATGAACTCTGGAAAGGTTTATAGCATAGAGAAGTCTACCTTAATGGGGAAAAGCATTAACTGAAAAAAATGAAGCTTAATTGATATATGAAATAGTGGAGTTCAAAACATCTTTCTTAACATTGTTTTTAAATGAATGAACTAGAAGAAGGAAATTAATTACTAAAAATACCTCTAAGTATATGACTCAGGACAAGTCTACCAAGATGAAAGATATTACTGTAATAACTCAGCCAGTGGCAGACATCTTTGTTTCTTGCCGACCCAAATAGTTTCTTGTCACTAAAGCTGCAAAGCATTATTGTGGCAGTTAACTGATATGAGGTAAAACAAATTTTCAAATTGAATACGTAATTTGAATTTTTTTTGCCAATAATGATAATGTTATTATTAAATCTGATTTACAAATAATTTAATAACAGTGGGTAAATTCATAAAAGAATAAACGACATTTTTAAACATTGTAATTAGAACAATTTTAATTCGGATTTTGCACATTTTGTTATATTAATTAGATAACATAAAATGATGAATGAATTTTTATAAAAAACCCAGTAGGGTAGCCCCCAACCCAAATGTCACCTTCCTCTTCCCCACCTTCTTATCACTAAATGCTTAAATATACACAAAGTATCTACAAAAATTAAGTCATTTTAGGACACTTCAAATATACACAAAGTATCTACAAAAAGTAAGTCATTTTAGGACACTTCAAATATACACAAAGTATCTACAAAAAGTAAGTCATTGTAGGACACTTCAAATATACAGAAAGTATCTACAAAAAGTAAGTAATTTTAGGACACCTAAAATATACACAAAGTATGTACAAAAAGTAAGTCATTTTAGGACACTTCAAATATACACAAAGTATCTACAAAAAGTAAGTCATTTTAGGACACTTCAAATATACAGAAAGTATCTACAAAATGTAAGTCATTTTAGGACACTTCAAATATACAGAAAGTATCTACAAAATGTAAGTCATTTTAGGACACTTCAAATATACAGAAAGTATCTACAAAAAGTAAGTCATTTTAGGACACTTCAAATATACAGAAAGTATCTACAAAAAGTAAGTCATTTTAGGACACTTCAAATATACACAAAGTATCTACAAAAAGTAAGTTATTTTAGGACACTTCAAATACGTTTACTTACAAATCCTTAGTATTTACATGGGATAGAATGATATGCCTTGTTAACTATACCAATAATAAGCCTTTATAACTATACAATTTATATAATAGAATTCAAAATCAAGGGGATACCAATTTGTTGTATTTAAAAAAACTAATATGTGAAAACTGATACTACTGAATTAAAAACTAGGGAAACTACGTATATAGTAAGAATATTTTAAATATTTACAACCTTTTTAAAACTACTAGTGATTTATTTTGAAACATTTATGTCGTATGTAAAAAAGTTTGACTATAATTAAATTTGTTGGTACTAACCAAAGCCAATTGAATCTCACATGTTGATAAATGAGCTGAAATAATAACAATCTCCTCAAATGTATAACAAAAAAAAACGGTTATTAACTGAATATTAGTCCAACAATAACGTAGCACAAAGTATATCTTTACTACGTCCCCTGCTTGAGAGGTACTTAAATATAGTGATGAGTAGAAGTCCATATCCAGGCTCTTACTGGTCGACGGGATATTACACTTGGGTTAATGGATGAGATGTTAGTTTGGGACGGGCCTGATGGGAGGGGTTGTATTATACATTTGACACATTCATCTCAAACATGTCAAGTATATTAAAACTATTTATATTTAACATACTACATTTAACCAAGTATTAGATTCATAAAAATGTAATATACGTACGTAAAAAACCCGAAGGTAATATTGAACAGTTATTTATTTTTTATTTTGCTTTTAAAATTATTTATTTGACGGATAAATGTATCAGACTACGATGTCTATAAATTACGATAACTTTATAACTTAAATTGTTAAACAACCTTTAAAAACAAAAATGGTTTTTTTTTTTTTTAATTAACTTGTGCTTTATTCAAGCTCTTTGTGGATATTATGAATTCTGCAAATCACTCTAAGCTATTAAATGATGCAAAATCAACCCATGCAACCTTGACCATTAACGTACTTTGTTCAACAAAAGCCCACCCCATACACGTACAATGGATTGACCCACCCGCCCACCCCATTCCCGTACAATGGATTGGCCCACCCGCCCACCTCTTTTTGAGATTTATAAAACTAACCACTCATTATAAATTGGCATATTAGTTAGATTTTCATTCATATTATATACATTTTGATAGAAAATTATAATTTGTAAACATACATAAAAATGTCATTGTTTTATTAAAGTTTAGTACATTTGTTTAGTGTGTATGCATATATATTGCTATCGTATATTTAAAATTACAAAGTGTTCGTGGCTTATAGTGTTTTTAATATCTTAGTAAATGAAAAATTCATTCGCATTGCTCTTGTGTCGTCATTTTTGGTTATGTGGAAATATAGAATAAACATAGTTTCCACCTAAAAACAGTGGTACTGACTCACCCACCCACCCATACACGTACTATAGATTGATATACTAATTACTACGAAATAGTAATTACAGTATATAAAATATTAAATAAATTTGGTAAATATAAATTAAATAAACCAATGATTTTTGTTGGCTAAAATGAATGAAACATATAATTTAAACAAGGTATGATAGTGTTTCCAATTAAGAGTTCCTAAGGTAATATTTCAAGAATGTAATTTCGTGGCATTTATATTTATGCTTGTTATATTTTACGTGAGAATTTCTATCTGTAGATTAAAGGATGGGGTATGGCATGAGCATTTATTCTCAATTGTAGATAATCTTTTTTGTGAATACCTCTAATCTAAAGAGTAAAACCGCGGTTCTTTTACTAGCTAACTTCTGTCACTATAATATTCGTACATTGTGCATTTATATTTAAATAAACTAGTGTTGTGTGGTGTTCACATGTATTGTATTTCCATCAACACGTAATATTCTAATTAGGGAACCATTTTAAAACCTCAGTACTTGAGAGAAGTATACTATAATGAGTGTATTTTCTTTTTAATTTTTTTTAATGATTAGAGAAAGTTTAATTATATGTATACATTATTAGATTGCTTGATTTTATTTAGATATATATAGTAATGAAAATAACAATTAAATCCTGCCGTCCATTAAATTAAAACTATTCATTAGCAATAAAAATAAGGAGTTTTCAGGTCAAAAACTCATTGGATTATTTATCTCTGATGAGCAGTGAATATACGATATTAAAAAAACTCATCCTCAAATTACAGTTTAATTTACTAATTTTAATAGTCATTTTATGTTCCCTATTTATTGATATTTTATTTTAATCTAAATGTTTGCATGGAAGTTATATACATATTAAATTCATAAAATAAATCATGACACTTAAATACATATGTTTAATTATTAACTAGTTTTTTTACAGAATATCCACTTGTATACTATACTCGTTTGTTGCTAGTCAAGGTATATTTCATTCATGAAAGCTATATTTTTATTTATTAGTGATTAAAAAAGGTTATGTTTTTCCTTGTAAGCAGTGTTTAAAAGAAATTATATATTATATTATATATATATATATATATATATATATATTATATATATATATAATTTATTTTTAACACTGCTTACAAGGAAAATACATAACCCTACATGTTTAATATAACATTTATATGTACATATAACATACATAATATAACATTTATATGTAATATAAATACATTACATGAAAACATCTTGGTTACTTTTATATCACCTGTCATATTCACTCAGCTGGCGTATTTACACCTATCAGTTCAGGAATTCCACTTATGGGTATGCCTGTCAGGAACGTCAACAGTTGTTCCACTAACTGGTTCATTTCTGATATAATTCCACGTCACATCCCTTCTCATATCTTACCATTACAGTATCAGACTCACATTCCAGTGATATTGTAGAGCCCAAACATACTACAAAAGTAAGAAAATTACAAGAGGCCTTTACTAATAAACAAGTTTTTTTGAATCCACAGAAAACAAATGCAATGCTATTCTCAACTAAACAAAATAGAGATTTAACATTCCCTACCATAATGCTAGACTTGCAGGAGGTCGAACATATTGATAGGTCAACATTTTTGGGACTTTATATCGATAAAAATTTATCTTGGGACTATCACATTGACCACATTACAAATAAAATAAATTCGGGAATCTTTGCACTAAGAAGGATGCATTTATTGTGTAATGTGGACGCTCAAAAATCGATCTTTCATGCTCATATCCAGTCTCATATAGCTTATGGTCTCTGTATATATGGTGCAACATCATCTTCTAACCTTAATAAATTATTAGCATTACAAAAAAAAAGAATAAGAGTAATATTAAAAAAGAAAAAGGATGAGTCTGTAAAACGTGATTTTTCTTCACTAGGAATTTTGACTGTTTACGCTCTTTACGCTCTACAGTGCATGATGTATGTGAAAGCAAAAGTCATGTCAGACTTTCAACCAAGTGAAAAAAGACACCCATACGAAACTAGGAAAAAACAAGACATACGTTTACCAAAGCATAGTTTAGAGTTTTATAAGAAAAAAACATCTTATATGGGGGCAACATTTTTAAAACAAATACTGGTGAATTTAAAGTCCGAAAGTAATTTAGAATCTTTTAAAAAAAAGGTTCAACAAATCTTGATTAATAAGGCACCATATAGTATGGCGGATACCTGTACATGCTGGGAGTAAAGTGAACCTAAAGCTTGAGGGGTGCTCAGGACAAACGTAGAGTTAATTGTGTATTTTTTTAGTTATAATTATTTAGACTATTTTATTGTAATTGACGAAAAATGTTACTGATCAATTAATGTGACACTATTCATGCACAACATTTGTATATACGAATAAAGAGAATTGACTATGACTATGACTACTAATTTGTCTATCATAGTAATAGCACAAATTCTATGCACCATATGACATTTGAGATAGTTTCATTTTTGAGTTTCCCATACAAATAAAATGAAGTAGCAGTTACTTTTCTTATATGAATTTTCGTAATTATTATTATGATTATTTTGTTTACTTATTTAAGCATTTTGGTAAGCTAAAAATCACTTACATGCAACAACAAAAAATAATGACTTATATTTTTAACTAAAATAGTTTTTATTTTATTTTTATTACGTTGTTATTAACTACAAGAGAATACCCCTTCACGCTTCACATGATAGATTCATCAATTTATAAGTTCAGTTAGTTAGGTCTATATCGGTAATGCACGTCAGTATAAACTGTAAAAATATTAATAGGTAGACTGTACTGTAATATTCATACAATTAACATAAATATAAGAAAATTTTAACTAATGTGTGTTAAGGATTAACCCCCAATTTTAGTCATTAGCTATGATATATCCTCTCATGATACATTGTTATGATAAAAATTGTTTACTATTTAAACACTTCAATATACAGTTAGTTATGGGAAAAATAAATCATACGGAAAAATGTATGACGGGGAAAAATATAACAGTATATACTGTTATTTCATCAGGAGTTAATTTTATCAGATTTCAATATAAAATTTAAACAATTTAGATGTTTTTAACACCCTTGCTTTTTATTTTAGGTGTATAACATAAATATAAATTAAATATAACCTTATCATAAATATTTATTAGATATAACTGATACATTTTAAAAGATATTTTAAAGAAATGTTATCTTACAAAATTTTTATTTTTATACTCACGCAGTACCTTACACCGATCTATTAGACATGCTTGTATGGTGACACTTACTGATACACGCAAAATTTGTTGTTTACCTTATCTTCATAAGCTGGTGAGCGGAGCCCTAGACAGTAGTGACTTGTTGGCTCAACTTGATTTCTGTGTCCCGCGACCGAATTCAGGGAATTCTCTTGTTCTTGCTCATCGCTTTTCTCGCACCAATCTTGGCTATCACTCGCCTCTCAATACAATATATCAGCTGTGCAATATGTATGAAATTGATTTATTTAGGTGTAGTTTAAACTCATTAAAATTTTACTTGGTTGAAATGTTAATGAGTAGGTATTGGCCTACCTAATTAATTTTTCTTCAATTACTGTCGTCTTTAACTACTTGTTATTAGCTCCAGTATTTATTTTCACTTTGTTATTTTTAAATTCTTAGATATTTACTGTGTGTTATTAGAATTTTCTGCTAGTAGTTACTTGTTTCATTAACAATTGTATGAATAGATGCTATTTCTCAATCAAAATTTGCTACGCATGCTCTATTTCTTTCTTATCCATTCAAGATTAGTTTACGGAATTGAAAAATGGGGAGGGGCTGGCAAAAGCGCTGATAATTACACAGATTATTTTGTAAGAATTATTTCATTCAAACCCAAACGTAAACCTTCTCACCCCCTTTTTATTGACTTGAAATTTTACCTGTAATTCATCTTTTTGTTTATAAGGTTCTAAAAATATTTTATAATAGGAGTGGTAATTTTAAAACAGATAGATTATTACCTAGAACTAGAAGTGTCTTTGAAGAAATATATATAAGACCCAAAGTAAAAAAAGTATATTTAAACAAAGCTTTACTTATTTAGGACCTAAGTTATTTAATGAAATTCCAAATGGAACTAAATGAACCAACTCAGCTATTAATAAATTTTTAGCAAAATTAAGGTAATAGCTCCTTACTAAAGATCAAGTAAACTTTATTTTTGAAACATTAGTCTAAATAAAAAAAGCAAAAAGATGAAACCAAATAATTTTATTTACATATTTATTGTCCATTACTAATTAATGTTTAGGAGTTTATTTTTTGTAGGCACATGAAATGGAAAAGCTTGATTGGTTGTAGTATTGTTCTAAGGTATTTAGTTGGCATTTGAGTAGTTAGGATCGGTATAGTTATACTGTAGTATATTAGTTATAGTACAACATAAATAACATTAAAGTTAATAAAAAGATAACATTTTAAGTTTAACCACGCTGCAGAGAGCTGTCTGCTTTACCTGGTTTGTGATTAACTGACTGTATTGAAATATTGTTTTATATTTTTTTGTGCTAGCAATCATTTACTTGATGAAATGGCTATAATTCCGTTCTATAAATATTATATTTTTGTTATTTTGTTGAATAAAATATTATTCTATTCTATTCTTATATTCTGTTTGTTTGTAGTAACAATATATTTATTTAAGTTATGTATTTTTGCTAAGGAATTTCATATGCATTAAATTTTTTATCGATTTGTTTCGAATTTGACAACTCTGTTGCAAAATATGAATATTAGACTTTGATTTTTTTTAAAAACTGTTTTATTACTTAAAAAACATTGCTATGTGGTGCATCTGACAAACAAGATTTAGTTTTTTAATAATAATCGTAGATTTATTGCTATTTCTAGTTGAATTTTTTCCCTTTAGTGCTATACTGTAATAGACATTAGCTGTGTTGTAGCACGAAAATAAAATAAAGCTACTATGCTTTTTTTCTTCGGTTTGATGCATCGATACGTTTAATTCGTGCCCTATACCATCATTTAGTGTTTAGCCAAATACACAATGTTTCCAGTTTGGCTTATATAATTACATATTAAAATAATATCACATATGATGTCGAGGACCTTAATTATAATTTAACTAAATTATAATGTTTTGTTGTCATATTCCTGTTACAAATTCTTAGTTTCACCTCGAGAAGTTAATGTTGGGTTTGATCGACATCAACCTCTCCTCTTCACTTTCATATTAGTTGGTAATGTATTTTGAAAACTATAATTTCTTTGTTGTTTAGTTCATAATTTGGTAGGTTTGTTGTACTTACATATTTTTTTCCTGAAATGCATGATCAATGAACATTAATTCAAATACACCTACTAAATGAATGTAAATTTTTGTTTCTATAATTCTAATGACGCTTTAAAATAAACCATCTCTTTTTAAAAGAAATTAAATATATAAGTCTAAGAGATACCCAGCTAAAATATCAACAAATAAATAAAATAACATTGCTATTGCTCCTTTTTAGAATTTTCATTGACGAGAGCTCTATAAGTTAAATAACATTTTTGATAACAGTTTTTGTAGTCTCATATAAAGCAAAATGTGTTAAAACAAAATTTTATAAAATTTTTTAACTGTGTGGTTGAATGTTTTTTGAGGTTTTAACTTTAAAACAATTTACCAATAATAATTGTATAAACACCGTGAAACGTCAGAAGGATGACGCAAAAAGTGGATTGGTAGAACTGTAGTCAAAGGGTTGATGTTTATGTGTGTGTTTCTAAGCTCCTCACATGACGTACATACGATGTGGTAGTGTTATTATTGGTAACTAATGTATAGTTATTTATTGTACGACATTAAAGAAGCTTGATGATAAAACAGAAAGGTATGGATAATATGTTTGTTTAGGCAGCCTCTATTCAAGATATGCAATATTTAAATGACAAAAAGAATTTTCTGATGATCAAACATTTTATTTTCTGTTTTGGTAAATTTAGCAAGCAACTTAGAAGTGATCTAAAAGAATTTTACTATTTAGGAATTTCATAGATTTTATCAAAGAAAAAATTCTTTAAATGTTAATTATTTTACGTTAAATACTATGATGAATTAAAACTCCAGACTATGTAATCGGATTTGTAATAGCAAGCCAACTATTGTTACAAAGCAGCTTATTGTGGCAATCGTTTGGAGGATTGCAGCCATTACTGTTATATTTAGACTTGTTTCATTAATATAAAGTACGTATGTAGAAAAGAAAGTATCAATTAATTTTGGGAATCAGCCTTGTAAGATGTAAAGGAACTAACAACATGTAAAAATACTTGAAACCCTCCTCACTACAAGTTCAATACAATATTAGTAGTTAAAGGTGCAGTACGTTAATTGTAACAACTGTATTATAAAACGTATTGTGTATACAAAGCATATACATAAATATCGTATATTTCAACTTGTAGCAGTTTCTAAAAACTGGTTACATGCTTTATATAGCAACATGCTAAATTTTAATCATTTTTAAAACATTTGACGTAATAGAAGTACGAAAAAACAAACTTAGGGTGTAACTAAAAATGACAATGTAAATATTATTTTTAAGTCTTGAAACATCACTAATGTACGTGTTACATAACAGAATGAAACACCAGTTGGTAGTTTTTTTATGTTTTGGATTTTAATTATTCCTACAAATTATCTTAGGAATAGGAGTAGGTTTGGGAACATAAGGAATTTTGTATTATGATATATAAAAGGACTATGATGTTTGAAAATTATATATCTCTTTCTATAATTTGTTTTAAATGCTGCCCACACAGGAGATCCATTAACATTTTTCAGTTATATTTATATTTTTTATGAATGAAACATACCTAACTAATAGTATACAGGTGAGTATGCTGTAAAATGCATTTAAAATTATAGTTCAAGTTAGAATATGTAAATTAAAGTGTCATAATATGGTTATAATATTATTTTTATATCAAAACAATTCTTTTTAAATCGTAAAAAATAAAATAAATAATAAAATTAAAAAATAAATAATACTTAGTTATGGCTAAAAAGGAATATGTAAAAAAATACAATCCAGTGCTGATAATAAGCAAGCAATTCGATAACACTGTAAATATCAATAACTAGAAAGAAAAAAAGACTAGTTAACTATTCAATGCAGCTATAATTGGTTACTGGTTTTGTTAAATGATATCATATACTTACTGTCAATCAATTATAAAAGTACGTAATAGAAATTTGTTTTGTGACCTAAAAAGGTTTTATTTTATATTGCTGATCAATAAATTGAGTGATCTGGACGTTAGGGTTTGACTTTTACTGTTTTACTCTAGATAAGTAAACTAAAAACTAATAACTCATACAGATGATGGAAAATTTCAAAAACATTATTCTATTTAATTGCTTGATAAACAACAATTTAAACAACAGATGTACAACTCATCTCAGCTATATCTCCTTCTGACTATGCGTTTATAGTCCTTCTGACACAAGTAACGGGGTTGGGACGCGAAGCTACCACAAATAAACTAAAACATTACTGTTCATATGCTAATTCCGTATCAAGGCACAGGTAAACAGCAAGTAATATAACTAGATATGTTACTGCTATTTTTAGGTGATAAATACGTTTTTAATAGGTTCAAATGACAGTAGTGATATATATTCAAGCCAACCATATACCTTTAGTGGTGATGACCATCAAAGACCATGCGTAGTCAGAGGTCCCTTCCCCCACCTTTACATAAGTACATTGGTGATGACAATCCCCACTAATATACGTGTCCCCCCACTCGTATACATGCACTAGTGATGACCATCCCTTTTAACCATGCGTGGTCAGAGGTATGGCCCTTCCCCCACTTTTACATAAGTACATTGTTGATGACAATCCCCACTAATATATGTGTCCCCCCACTCGTATACATTCACTGGTGATGACCATCCCTTTTAACCATGCGTGGTCAGAGGTATGGCCCTTCCCCCACTTTTACATAAGTACATTGGTGATGACAATCCCCACTAATATACGTGTCCCCCCACTCGTATACATGCACTGGTGATGACCATCCCTTTTAACCATGCGTGGTCAGAGGTACGGCCCTTCCCCCACTTTTACATAAGTACATTGGTGATGACAATCCCCACTAATATACGTGTCCCCCCCACTCGTATACATGCACTAGTGATGACCATCCCTTTAAACCATGCGTGGTCAGAGTTATGGCCCTTCCCCCAATTTTACATAAGTACATTGGTGATGACAATCCCCACTAATATACGTGTCCCCCCACTCGTATACATTCAATGGTGATGACCATCCCTTTAAACCATGCGTGGTCAGAGTTATGGCCCTTCCCCCAATTTTACATAAGTACATTGGTGATGACAATCCCCACTAATATACGTGTCCCCCCACTCGTATACATTCAATGGTGATGACCATCCCTTTTAACCATGCGTGGTCAGAGGTATGGCCCTTCCCCCACTTTTACATAAGTACATTGGTGATGACAATCCCCACTAATATATGTGTCCGCCCCACTCTTATACATGCACTGGTGATGACCATCCCTTTTAACCATGCGTGTTCAGAGGTATGGCCCTTCCCCAACGTTTACATAAGTATATTGGTGATGACAATCCCCACTAATATACGTGTCCCCCCACTCGTATACATTCACTGGTGATGACCATCCCTTTTAACCATGCGTGGTCAGAGGTATGGCCCTTCCCCCACTTTTACATAAGTACATTTGTGATGACAGTCCCCACTAATATACGTGTCCCCCCACTCGTATACATTCACTGGTGATGACCATCCCTTTTAACCATGCGTGGTCAGAGGTATGGCCCTTCCCCCACTTTTACATAAGTACATTTGTGATGACAATCCCCACTAATATACGTGTCCCCCCACTCATATACATTCACTGGTGATGACCATCCCTTTTAACCATGCGTGGTCAGAGGTATGGCCCTTCCCCCACTTTTACATAAGTACATCGGTGATGACAATCCCCACTAATATATGTGTCCCCCCACTCGTATACATTCACTGGTGATGACCATCCCTTTTAACCATGCGTGGTCAGAGGTATGGCCCTTCCCCTACTTTTACATAAGTACATTGGTGATGACAATCCCCACTAATATACGTGTCCCCCCACTCTTATACATGCACTGGTGATGACCATCCCTTTTAACCATGCGTGGTCAGAGGTATGGCCCTTCCCCCACTTTTACATAAGTACATTGGTGATGACAATCCCCAATATACGTGTCCCCTCACTCGTATACATTCACTGGTGATGACCATCCCTTTTAACCATGCGTGGTCAGAGGTATGGCCCTGCACCCACTTTTACATAAGTACATTGTTGATGACAATCCCCACTAATATACTAGTCCCCCCACTCGTATACATTCACTGGTGATGACCATCCCTTTTAACCATGCGTGGTCAGAGGTATGGCCCTTCCCCCACTTTTACATAAGCACATTGGTGAAGACTATCCTCACTAATATACGTATCCGCCCTACTCTTATACATGCACTGGTGATGACCATACCATCTAATCAACTGGTAATGACCCTCCCGCCACTCATACACGTGCAGTGGTGATGACCATACCACCTACTGATACACGGGTAGTGGTGGTGACCCTTTCCCACTCACAAACGTGCAATGGTGATGCCTCTCCCCCCACTCATATACGTGCAGTGATGATGATCCACCCTCTAATCGTATACGTACAGTGGTGATGACCATACTACCTACTGATACACGGGTAGTGGTGGTGATCCTTTCCCCAATCATATACGTGCAATGGTAATGACCCTTCCGTCACTCATATACGTGCAGTGACGATGATCCACCCTCTAATCGTATACGTATTGATGACCATACCACCTACTGATGGTAGTGGTGGTGATCCTTTCCCCACTCATATACGTGCAATGATGATGACCCTCCCCCACTCATATACGAGCAGTGCTGATGAACATGCCAACTACTCCCACATGGAAACTGAGCGACCCTCTCTGCACTCATATACGTGCAATGGTGATGACCCTTCCCTCACTCATATGTGTGTAGTGGTGATGACATGCCACCTACAGTACTCTTACACGGAAAGTGGGACGTGCAGTGGTGTTGCATCACAGAAATATTGACCATATCACAAACCCACACACGTGCAGTGGTGTTGTAAGCCATAATATTGACAACGGATCTGAAATAAACTCGTATTTTGTCCCTTACTTACCCGAAATTATATTCTTTACAACTAGTGATATCCTAATGAGTAGGAAGTTAACATAATGATATATCCCTTTTCATAAAAGTCATCGCAATATACAAACGAGTAAAAAGGGAAGTACGTAGAGATTAATTTAAGTAATAAACTAAAAATACATTAATTAGTTTTTAGTAAAGTCTTTATTAAAATGTAATGATTTAACTGTTGGAAAAACATTCTCGTACATTGTATACAAAACACCCAAGCTTGTAAAGTTATGTCTACGGTTGAGTTCCCACTCACACCAGTCAATATGAAGTGGAGGTGGTTTGGTCAGTGTCACGTGACCAATCACGTGCCAGCCTCACTCGTCAAGTACCCCAACTTTCATCAAAACAGCCCTTCTATTTCTAGACACCCTCATACTATTTTATTGACAATGAATGTTCCTCATCTTGTATTTTATTTAGCATATTTAGTTATTAATTGATATACAATTGTATATTTATAACAATTAGTAGTAAAATTAATACATATTTTAATTTCCTGTAATTGTTGTACCGCAAGCTTATATAAATAAATACACACACACACACACACACACACACACACACACATATATATATATTTGTTTTTCATAAATGCTATTTTAACCAACGAGTTCTTTCTCTCACCTACTTAGACTGGATTTTGGAATCTCCAGGGTAGCCAGGAGTATTAAAATTAAATTGGACTCTTCCTATATATTCTTCTAGTGACAATTATATTACGAAATGCTCTTCAATTCTTTATATAATTTTTCAATTGGCACTGCAGTAGTAAAATCCATTAAGATACTCCCTAATAATTCACGAGCTTTACTACAAGTGCAATAACTGTTGTCTGTTCCTTTGTGTTGACCATGATTGACATGTGCAAGCTGTCAGACATGAATAATCAGATGTATTACAGATTTAAATTGTGGAATTAAGTTCCTTTAATTGGATTTCATTGCATTTTTTTTTTAATATCTACTCAACATACTATTGCAAAGGTCTTGGTTATCTCCCGTGAATTTTATCTCATGTGAAATATATATACATTATTATTCTGCTGAATTCCTTTATGTTTAGCCTCATGAATGGTTAAAAGACGTCATTTATCAATGGCTCTGTATATTACACCCCTATCATAGCTAAAAACATGAGATAAAGGGATTTGAATCATAAGAAAATTTCTTTTATCACGATAAATTGCTTGTAAAAAAGACATTTACTTGCCTCATTAGAGAATGCTTCGGCTTTGATCGCAGAAAATAACCGTATTTTTACCCCTGGAATAAATTTAAATTACAAAGACTTATCTTGTAACTAAGGTAATTGTCTAATTATTTAGAAAAATCAGTGAACATTTTAGAAATAAGTAAATTTTAATTTAAGTATAACCTATGTCATCCTTCATAAAATATATTCAATGGCCTTAATTTGCAATTTTATTATTTTCTATTTAAACTGTTTAATGTGCATTCAAGGTGTACACAAACATTAGAGTTCTGATGGGGAAGACAAAGGTTGTTGGAAATTTTCCATCATTACGTGAAAATTACCAATCACGACGTTTTGATTTGGTAGAACCCAAACCTTTTTCAAGTGCTAAAAACTAAATTACATCCACACAAACATGTTTTAAACTACGTTCTTAAACTAATAAACTTATCTACATTAATAATTAATTATCTACATTTTAACCTAGATCATAGAATGGGGTACAACAAAATGAACTTTTGCTTAAATTAAAATAAAAATATTAACAGGGTTAAATTAATATAACCAATTAGGCGCTGCCAAGGTCACGAAATCAACGAAAAAATGTTAAAACACAGTTAATTAATATTCAAATCAGACTGAAATGAGATTACATTAGCTAATCATAAATAAAATAAGCATAAGGTACCGGAAAGCACTATTAATTTAAAATAACATTAAGCATGCACAACAAACGATATATGTGACTCGGAAGGACTGAGACTATTATCCAATCTAATTAACTATTACAAATACATTTTAAACTGAAAAGACAACAATTATTAGGAATAAAACAATACAATAATGAAATATAACAAAATGACGAAGTCTTACGACCCACAGTGATTAGAGTTCTCTTTAGTACCCCATTTTATGGACACAGATAACTAAAGTTTGAAATATCTGGCATGTGAATTGTTTTGGCATAGCTTACCACGTTGATATTAATGGTGTTAGGTTCAAGCATGTGGTATATATCGTATATACAATGTTCTATTGATTAAACTCCATATTTTGATTTCTTGTTAGTATTATTAAACTGTAGTAAAGTATAGAATATTATATGCACAGTAGCTATGTATCTTAGTAACATACTTCTCTTTAAAATAGTGTCCAAATATCACTTAATGGATAAGGCGTGTCAGGAGTTTAATGCAATTCACCATGTACAAAAGAAGTAAAAGCAAGAATTATAATGGTAAAGTACACATGAAAAAAGAGGAACTTAATACATAGACTAAAAAAAGGAGATAAGAAAGAAATTAATGAAATGATACATCTAAAGTGTGTTACAGTACGGAGCAGAAAAATATAAAAAATTAATGATAATAATATAATAATAATAAACGTTTATTGCCATCAAACTTTACAGCATTAACAAAGTCATAATTGCCACTATATATTGCCAAGTAATTCCGAATATAATTTAACCTAACATAAAATAAATACATAACATATTTAACTATTAAATAGGGTTAGCAAAATATCTTTAAAATATTGGTAAATATGGGAAACTAACCTTTTGCAATGTTTATCTTTTGTTTCTATTACCCTTCAGGTTATCCAGGGGAAGGGGGCCTCAGTACATTTCCACTAAGCACCTCTGTTATCTGGTGTAATCATGATCTAATGCATATATAGTACTTAGAATTCAACTAAATCAAAACTAAAAAATTCGTCAATTGAATAAAATGGTAGTTGTGTGCATGCGTGGTGGCTCAGTGGCTAAAGCTTCGGACTGTGTAGGGCATTTTCCAAGGTTTGAACTAAGATACCGCTGTATACTTCGCTCGTTGAATAAAGTTCACGCACAGGCCAGCTGGACCATGTTAACTGGTTAGTATGTTTCATTGTTGCGCGCTCATTTAGTAGATCGAAATCCTTAAAACTAATATTTAAGTAAACATTGGATGTGTTTTTATTGGATAACTTCGTTGACCACTTTGTAGATGTTAGCCCATATTTGGTATTCAGCTCCTAATGACACAAAATATTACAATATTTTAATTATTACCCTAGTAGTAACCCGGTGTATTGTTAGATTTTTAGCTTACATTGAAAACTAAATTTATATCTTAGTTGGTAGAAGAGAGAACCCTGTGCCAAAAACGAATAGTTTCACTACATAATTTATTTTATGATTTGATAAACTAGTACTATATAAGTTTTGATTTAAAGACTAATTTAGTTGAATTTAAAAATACGTTTTTGAATAATGTATGTTACATCATTCCTAAGCACATTTCACCCTGCATAAATAAAGAAATCACCATTTTATCATTAGACATGTATCTGCTACTCTAAAGCAAGTAACTATTGACAGAAATGGTAATATTGCCTCATTCTACTACCCATTTTTAAAGTGGTGCTTTTTTCTATGTATAAAAATACAGTAATATCCATACCACGTCATCAAATAGTATAGATACATAATTTTATTTACTCTATTTGGATTAATCAAAACCTTATAACAATATTGTTGTATAATTCTGCTGGATTCAATCACCAGTGGTAGAGACATTAGGAGCTAGATTGCGTCACCGTTTACGCTTGAAAGGAGACATTCTACAGCCAACTTGATAAAATCCAAGTTGTGGTCTCTTTATAATAAAGTCCTTTGAGGCTCAAAATATCCTAAATTAAAGTAAAATCATTTTTACATCTCTACAACACCTCATCTTGACTTAATCACATATGTGAATTGCTCTTGCTGTAAATTGAATTGCTAGTTGTGGAATGTACACATGAATATAATATGGAACTATTGCTATTTTTAAATATAGCTTTTTATTTCGTTATATCGTGTAGACTTATTAAGCCTGTAAATATCTAGGAGTTCCACTTCCATGAAAAAATGAAGTGGATATGTTCACTTATATATTCAAACCACAAAAACAACCTCAAATATTACAGTTTAAAGTTATAGAGACATATAGTTAGAGAGTATAAAACACAACAATCAATCTGTTAAATAAATCAATATATATTAAAATAAAAAAAACTCAAATTGGTAACCTTGTACACACACCTATTATAAGTACTAATATACAAATTATGAACTATTTCTAATAAAAATCACGATTAAAATAAATACATCACAACATGTTCATGTATTAGAAACATTTTAATCTTCCATAATGTATTTTTCTGCCTATTTTCGGTTTAAACTATATTTTTTTAAATATATTAACGCTGTATAGTTTATATAGAACTGAATAAATAATAAACATAATCAATTTTATAGTAAATTACTAGACGTATTTTAATGTTCCAAGCAGTAAAATTAAATTAGACAAACATAAACAGAGTCATAGACTTAGTTACCACCTTCTAAAAAAAAAAAAAAACTTAAAAAACAAAAAGCACACATACAAACTTAAGACGGCGTTGACTACACTTAACCGTACTACAAACTCGATCATTTTGGTTCTTGATTCTAATTTCCTTTCCACAGTGAGTTTCATAATCAAGTTGTAACTTGTTTCCGTGTCTTAACAAACTAAGTATTTCAGCATGAACTGTTATATTGAAGCTATTTATTGATGGATCATAGAGATGGTGACACCTCATCATAGTTATATTTTTAAAACATAGTTCTCAAAATAAATCTATAAAGAAATAAAAATTTCTGATGAAAATAAAACAATGATATATTAATCCTTGTTGGTAGGGTCATAGAAAAACCTATATTCAATACAATGGTTAGTTTATATTTGTTTGGCAAAACCACTGAAATTGTTAATCGTCCTGCCGTATAAGGATGGGTGGCATGATAAGCTAATGGTTAGATTTTCCTGTGAGATTACGTGTCTGAGAGGCTGATGGGAGTCATCTCCAGAACTAACTAGAATCATACATACATTCCAAACAAACTTAAAAAAAATAATCGTATGATTTTTTTATGAGTCTGCAGAGGCTGTCAGCCAGTTATGTTTAAGTCCCATAAGAACAATGTTATTTTATAACCGGACATACGATCACACAGATCCAAACTAACAGTTATTTTTAAACATATTGTCTCCAAACAAATTGCATTTGATCAAGAACAAAATTTCCCTTTAAAATTATTGTTTAAATTGTTAATTTAGTTTTAGAGAAATAATTATACAAAGATTTAGTTTAACATTTTTATTTCCACCTATTTTTCTAAACTAGGTGCCTGTATTCAAATTATTAAAGGTAACCCAAATGCGCAATGTGAAAACGTTTAAAATTACACCCCATACGCTACACAAAATATGGTGAATAAATAACGAAAAAAATATGGATTCGCAAATAACATTGTTCTTAGATGATTACACTCATCATGGCCGACAGCCTCTTGAAAATTCAATATATATTACTTACATTTTTTCACATCTCTGATAACTTTGATATACTTAAGAAAAAATAATTGATATAGTTAAGAAATAATAATATTTTAAACCTAGTATAAAATCTACAAATTATTTGTGAAATAACTTGTACATCAACATTTTATTAAGGTCACAAGATATTGAAGAAATGAAATGAAGCCCTAAAGCATTGAAATCATTAAATCGAATCCTTGAAGAGGATCCTGGGGTAAGATTTATTTAGAATCATACTCATTCCCTCTATCGACAATTACGACATTCAAATATACCTCAATAGAGGGACTATGTTTGTTGCAAGTCTATTATGCATAAAATCTTCCATTAATTTAAAATTTTTCTAGAGAATGATTCCTTTCATTACTAAACTAAAACACTAAATGTACATTTAATACAAATTTCAGAACTAGAAAACAACAATATTTTAATTTTTAATATCTAATTATTTTACTCGCAGAAATACTTAATTAAATCTTGGAAATAGTAGATAGCTTTTTCGAATAATTAAAAATTTTCTTTGACAAATAGTATAATATTTGTATTTCCAAGTCTATAATGCAAAATAATTATTTTAGACTTGGTAAATTATTGATAAATTGCTGGTTACAATAATTGTTTTATTAAAAGAAAATTGATCTAACTGAAAATATACAAAAATGCGTTTTCTATAAATAATATACTTACTAAAAGGGCCTTTTCTTGAACATATGCATTTCAGAAAATATAAATTAATTACTAACCTTGTAAACAACATATTTTCTGTAGCCTTTTGTAATATCTTAGATATTACCACCCAATTCCCAAACCAAAAGTGATTTATTCAATGGGGAATGGGGAATTCCCTCTGGTCGATAATGTTGGTATCAGTAACGGTATTCCCTTTGTATATGGTTTTATTGTTTTTGGACACAATAGCCATTGTTATTGTGATGCCAATTTGGACTTCATATTTATGGTTACATTAATTACTATATTTGTTTTTTAATGTTAAAAGACTACGTTACCATAAAGCTGAAAAAAATATTCACTTATATTAATAATTTTGAGACTTGCCTATACACAACATAGAGACATTATCTTTCGTATTTTTATCTATAATTTTATTTTAATAACTATTAGAATACACCGTCAAAAGGTATAGTGGTATTTATATATGAATAAACAAGTTTGTGAAAATATTGAGGTGGCCTAGGCCTAAAACTGGAACTTTGGCAGTGATTTAGGAAACAGCCATTGGGGACTTATATATTGTTTTATTAAAGGGAAAAGGAAGCGTGAAATACAAAAAGAACTTTTGGATGTTAATTTTCATTTATACTTCTTGTTATTAATTAATTAAGTATTTATTGTTACATTTTTTAGATTTTATATTTTGTTAAGTCCCTGTGGTTAAGTATGTTATTTATTTCTATGTTCAGGCCTAGTGATAGTTATGGTTATTTATTATTTTTTGTTAAGTGTATTAGGGGGTTTTGAAGTGATTTTTTTTACTCGAACGGTACCGGGTTAGATTTTCTTTTAAATTATTTAATTTTTAAACTTTCACCAAAAGGGGATTATTGTTCTTTGCTTAACTTTCAATTCGGAGCTGCCCAGGGATGCCGGCTTACTCCCTGGCCTCGGTGGAATCAAGGGATATGTGGGCTAAATTGCCGGTTTAATTGTTGTTTTCCAGACGTTTTCTAAATTTTCACTTTTATTTGGGGTTATCTAAATTTGTTTCTAAGTTTGTCACCTTTTAAATTTTGTTAATAAATTTTCCTTACGTTTTGGGAGTCTCAGGCCAAACTGCAGATAGGCCATACAAAAATTGATTGTTAAATTTTGGTATTTGTGGAGTTTGTTGTTTCTGTAGTTTATGTGTTGTATCTTGTTAATTTAGTGTTTATGGTTATTGATTTAAGTGCTAATTTATATTGGGGCCTTCTGCCCGTTAATATGGTGGCCTTCTGCCTAATTTTGTTTTGGCCTTCTGCCTGCCAAGTTTTGCTTATTTGTTGAATTATTTGAAAATAAAATTAGTTTTGCTCAGCTGCCGAGGGTTATTTTGACCCTCCAACTGCCACCCGTGATCCCATCGCTCGACTTGTTTTGAGCCATCCCCCCGGTTGGCACGCTTACCAGCTTTGGTGGGGGGGGATGGGTCTCAATTGGTAGCAGAGCGTGGTTATAAATCCATTGTTTGGCAGTATTAATAAATACTGCTGTTTTTGTTTCCCAATAATGTTAACATTTACATCTTCATTTATTTAATACTGAAGAACACTTTTGGGAAATGTATAAAAAATGTTTTTAATATACAATTTTGATTATTTGCGGTATATTTGGGTTATTTAAATTTTTCACACTTATATTTTTTTAGTTGAACTACTCATTTGGTTTATAAATGTTTTTATTGAAACATTTTTTTAAGTTCCGATGATTTATATAATTATATTTTTAAGAATAAAATATTATCGTATTTTCTAAATTGTAACGATATAATTCAACTTTTCTGTTGTCTGTAATCATATAATATTAATCTATAGGCACTTACTGTGTGAACAACTGATTCTTTCAACTGAATGTATAATTTATATTCTGTATTGCACTTTGTTTTTTCATTATACTACCGTGGTATACTGATAGAAGAGTTATATTTTATAAATTGAAATTTAGTTATGAATATTTCAATGTACCATTAACCGTATATTGATGGCAGTGATTGGAGGAATCTAGATAAATACACTCAATGTGAAGTGTAAAATCTAATTAGTCCAAAGCCATATAAATGTAATCACCTCGTAGATGCGTCATATTGCTACACTTAATTATGTTAACGTAACGCTAACACGTTTATAGCTGTGTAAGCTAGTCGATACAATTTTTGACTATTCTATGAAGGAAAATATCACTCAGCTAGTATACAGTGTAGACACTCCACAGGTAATCCGTCTACAATATTATCAGCTTTAAATATAAACGCATTGTTTACCTGTTTGTAGACAGATCCGTATGAAAAGAATGTTATTTTCCAATATGTTATTTCATACATTGATAAAGTGTACAGTAGCTCACACTCTTAAAATCCTTACTGGGCACATCGAGAGTGGGTGCAAAGGCACCGGACTCAGGAGGATGCAGAAAAAAAACACACACAAATTACGGCCAAAATATATTTTTAAAATAAATCATAGAAAATTAAAGAGCAGTTAGAAAAAAAAACTAACAAAAATAGGCTGTTGCCAGTCCCAAGATTGAATAAATTTAAGCCTTAACAACATTTAAATATAAACTCTCAATATGTATAACAAAAATAAATTAACAATAACAATGATCACATATAAGAATAAATAAATAAATAACAAAAATACATGAATAAATAAACAACAACGATACATAGCAAAAACCTACAAATAAATAAAGATATAAAATAAATAATAAAAGCATCATAACGTGTAATATCCGGGGCTTAGGTAACGCAAACATAAATTTTGAGATTAGACGATTTAAAATACTAAAATAATAATAATAATAATTATATAACTCCACCAAATCCTGCGGGTGAGGCTCCTAAAATAAAAGAGAAATTAAAAACAAGCCTCAGAAAACCCCATTAACAACAAAAAGGTCCTACCTAAGCCAAAATTAAAAAAATATATAAAAAGAAAATCTAACCATTCTTTTCTAGAAAGCCTAGAAAAACCCTTACTTAAACAAAAGTTCACTTAGAACGAAGGTCCCACCCAATCACATGAAAACTAAGACCTTCAGCACTGCACATTAGAGGTTCAAGTCCACCCGGAGGACAAAAGGTCCAGAAAGTAAAACGTGGTGAGGTCACCTGAGTGCCGACGACTTGTCCTGAAGAAAGCTGTTTCACAGTTAGGAAGGGGGGAAGTAGGTAGCAGCCCACCCTGAGCCACACACAAGAAAGAAATGCCACGCTCGCAAGTCCCGCAACCGTGCCTCTAGGCACCATCAGGCAGAAGAGTGCAATCTAGTGGCCTTCCATCCCTGGAGCCGAGGACCAATAAAACTGAGCTGCACATATGAGGCAGAGGCAGAAGTCAAAATGATGGTGAAGAAGACAGAAAGAGAACAAAGAGAACAAGGAACATGGAACAAACCGAGGCAATGACACAGAACACGAGAACAAACATGGAACACCAGAACAAACATAGAGGAGGCTATTCCAGAGACGATCGCAATTCTGTGCCACTGCACAGTAGAGTCTGTGACACATTGAAACAAGCATGGAGTTACTAAAGACTGCTAGACACGTTTATAGTTAGGTATACAATTACATTTTGAAGATATATAAACAAAACTGTTAAGAAAAGTGTTTTGTAGAAATAATATAAATTTAAAAATTCTAGTCTAACTAGGTTTAAGTGCATATACAGAGTGTCTCTGAACTCTCTGATTTCAGCTATAATATGTTGTTCCTAGTTCATATGGGATACTAAATATCGTATTTAAACTGTCCAAAACTCCTTGTCTATCCGTACAGCCGCCATTTTGTTTTTTTTTACTAATTAATTTTTATCTCAAGAACTATACGTTGTATTGAGCTGAAACTTTGCACTGCTCTTTATTGCATAAAGAAGTATTTACGAAAAAAATACAGTTTTTCTCTCTTTAACATTTTCAAAATGGCGGCCATGTAAAATTTTTAACCTTAAATAAGTCAAAAACCAAAAAATACTAAAAAAATTATACAGAACAATCTTTTTTAGAGGATTTAATTATAAAATTAAAAATAGTACTTTTTTAAAAATCGCATGAAAAATAACAAAGAAAACTTAAATTTTGTAATACTATGTACAGTACTCTGTGCCGAGTCCAGATGTTGTATTACAATAACAGGAAACAGGAAATAGCTTATAACAGCTGATTAACCAAATGTTACAAACCCAAATTTCATTGTTGTATTAATCATATGATTTAAATTTTAGTGTAACATTACATATTAGAATTTTCTTACATAACCTATCACCAGAAGTACCAATATTGTTATTCGTAAATTTTAATTGTGTGCTAATATTATTATTTGTAACTTTAACTCTCTTTTAAAATTGTTATTTGTATGTTTAACTGTGTGCCAAATTGAATTTCATGGCTAATTACAATAATGAAGAATATTGTGATATGCATTTTTTCTACGGTGCTGCTTTTGGAAATAGATACGAAGCAAGAAGATTGTATGCTGAACGTTTCCCAAATAGACAATTGCCGAGTGCGAATACTTTTTATGCAGTACACAACAGGCTGCGTGAAACTGGAAAGTTTGATGTAAATATGGCTGACACTGGTAGAGAAAGAATAATACGTTCTATTGAGCTTGAGAAAAATGTAATTCAAAGGTTTGAGGAAAATCCCTGTACAAGTACACGATCAATAGGTAAAATGTTAAACGCTAGCAAAGATACTGTCTGGCGGGTACTTAAAGAACAACAGCTGTATCCATTTCAATTACAAAGAGTACAAGCACTTGAACCTAGAGACTACCCACTACGTGAAGAGTGTTGTCGCTGGTTCATCCATAAGGTAACAGATAACCCAAACTTTCTGAAAAATGTACTTTTTACTGATGAATGTTCCTTTAACCAAGAAGGAATGTTTAACTCCAGGAACAGCCATGTGTGGGCCCAAGAAAATCCGAAGGAAGTCGCTTTCAGAGGATTTCAACGTCGGTTTTCAATAAATGTTTGGGCAGGTATTCTAGGGGACAATATTGTAGGCCCTTATATTTTCCCTCAAAGACTGACTGCAGCTACATATCTTGTATTTTTAAGAGATATACTCCCTGACCTGTTGGAAAATATTACTTTGGAACAAAGAATTAACATGTGGTTTCAGCACGATGGTGCACCTGCTCACTTTGGGGAAATTGTACGTAACCATCTAAATGCGACGTGTGGCCAACAATGGATTGGAAGAGGGGGACTAATATCGTGGCCTCCAAGGTCACCCGACTTGATACCACTGGATTTTTATTTTTGGGGAAGAATGAAAGAGTTAGTTTATTCAACACCTGTTGAAAACGCAATGGATTTGGCAGGTAGAATTGTAGAAGCCGCAGCTGTAATACAGGAGAACAATGAATTTGCACAGGTGCGAAGATCACTAACGCAACGTTTCACATTGTGTAATGAAAATGGAGGAGGACATGTTGAGCAACTATTGTAATGTAGAAGTAGTTTGTAAGTTTTTTATTGCTCTTGGTAACTAAATTTGTTGTACAGATATTTTATTATCAGCGTTTTCCTGTTATTGTAATACTCGTACATCTGGACTCGGCACAGAGTACTGTACATAGTATTACAAAATTTAAGTTTTCTTTGTTATTTTTCATGCGATTTTTAAAAAAGTACTTTTTTTAATTTTATAAATAAATCCTCTAAAAAAGATTGTTCTGTATAATTTTTTTAGTATTTTTTGGTTTTTGACTTATTTAAGGTTAAAAATTTTACATGGCCGCCATTTTGAAAATGTTAAAGAGAGAAAAACTGTATTTTTTTCGTAAATACTTCTTTATGCAATAAAGAGCAGTGCAAAGTTTCAGCTCAATACAACGTATAGTTCTTGAGATAAAAATTAATTAGTAAAAAAAACAAAATGGCGGCTGTACGGATAGACAAGGAGTTTTGGACAGTTTAAATATGATATTTAGTATCCCATATGAACTAGGAACAACATATTATAGCTGAAATCAGAGAGTTCAGAGACACCCTGTATAGTCATAAACTTGATATTTATACATAATTTGTATACTAAAAGACATTCAATCTCCAACAAAATTTTATAATGTAATTATTATTCCCAATTTAATTTTCCCTGATATGAATCCACAATTAATTGATCTTGAAAATATTGCTTTGAGACAAAAACAATGGTTTGATAACATTAACACAATATGCATGTATTTAATATGCTTCAATAAATATTTATTTGTAATTCTTTATAATTAATATTTATAAATAAATATAAAATGATTAATTAAGTGACACGGTAAAATGTTGAAATAGTGAAAATATATCTAAACAGTTAAAGTAGAAGTTAACTTTTAAGGAATGTTAAAATAAAAATATTTCAGTCAAAGCCATTGAAATTTGGTAAACAAAGAGACTGTGATTTATTCTTCTTAACCCTCCAACTGGAAAGGTCAAAGGAAAACGTAATACAATCTGAGCTGGGCTACAGTTATTTTACAAAGGCATGTTTCCTGAAATGAAGTAACACTAAATATATGTATGATAATATATTGACTTTAAAATACCTACGTACTTACTGTATAAAATGTTTACATTATGACATCATACTTATATTTTTTCCAAGATTGATATCTAAATACTATTTTATTTATTTGTGATGAATTTTTATAAACGCTCATTTAGTATAATCTATATATTGGAGTCATGTAATCATATTTTTTGCTAAGCTTGATGCTATCTTATTTTTTTCTGACGGAGTTATATAAAATTTAGTATATTCTACATATATTGGACACATTTAGTCATTCATATTTTTGCTAAGCTTGATTCTCCCAACAACTAGTATAAACTTTAAGCGTAATTCATGGAAAATTGGCTATCATTCATAATTCATTTGTTTAATTATTATTTTAACTATAGCTATTTACAGAACTGACATACGTAATATATGCATTCTTTTAGGGGATCCCATTACTTACGATCCACCCACTGGCCATGACACTGACCAGTTTAATTCTCAATACAGCCTTTGATCCAAAAGTAGCAATACTTCTTAAATGGGACTAAACTGGTTGGATGTAAGTTCAGTCATACAGTTAAGAATGTCATGGTGCCTTCAGCATCCTGTTAAATATAAAAAAAATTAACAAATTCAGTATGTTGTTTATAAATAAACATATACATTTTGAGGCCTGTTTGCACATCCGAGCACCAGCCTCAAAATCAAATACTTAAAAGATGAGCAAACATTTGGATCTCTTGTTGCAAAGTATGAGGCTGGACTAAAGTTTCAAGTTACTTAGCACTGACTGATGAGCCAATAAGGTTGATAAATTTATTTCTGCTTGCGATTCCACCAACTATGACGGGAATGTCCTCTGAACGACCTCTACAGCTACATCTGTGTACATTCAGTCTCTATTCCTAATAACAGTAGCATTATCAAATTAAATTCCAACCAAGTACTTGTACTGTACTAAACAAGTGTTGATGTAATTGAAACCCATGACAAACCAAAGTTCCTGATTGCTTTCGATACAACAGAATTTACATATTAGTGGAAGATCAACTTGGAGTCTATGAAAACGCCAATATCGGGGATAGCACGCTCTCTTTAGAATATACTGACACTAATTTGATAATCTAAACTAACGTCAAAAAAGAAGTATGAAGAATTATTTTTACGCGTAAACAACACTACCACTGTTTTGATAAGTTTCCGTGAAATGTGACTGCCTGTATCTCACAAAAATGAAGCCAAATGATTGAAGAATTATGAGCCAGCATGAGAAATATACGTAGATGTTTTGATAATATGGGTGTAGTTCAGAATATATGTAATGCTAAGAATAAATATCAAGGAAAACAATGGTCCAAAATAAGAGCATTGTTATACTCATGAACTCTCAACAACATTCTGTGAATAAACACCACGAAATAAATATCAAGGAAAACAATGGTCCAAAATAAGAGCATTGTTATACTCATGAACTCTCAACAACATTCTGTGAATAAACACCACGAAATAAATATCAAGGAAAACAATGGTCCAAAATAAGAGCATTGTTATACTCATGAACTCTCAACAACATTCTGTGAATAAACACCACGAAATAAATATCAAGGAAAACAATGGTCCAAAATAAGAGCATTGTTATACTCATGAACTCTCAACAACATTCTGTGAATAAACACCACGAAATAAATATCAAGGAAAACAATGGTCCAAAATAAGAGCATTGTTATACTCATGAACTCTCAACAACATTCTGTGAATAAACACCACGAAATAAATATCAAGGAAAACAATGGTCCAAAATAAGAGCATTGTTATACTCATGAACTCTCAACAACATTCTGTGAATAAACACCACGAAATAAATATCAAGGAAAACAATGGTCCAAAATAAGAGCATTGTTATACTCATGAACTCTCAACAACATTCTGTGAATAAACACCACGAAATAAATATCAAGGAAAACAATGGTCCAAAATAAGAGCATTGTTATACTCATGAACTCTCAACAACATTCTGTGAATAAACACCACGAAATAAATCTTGAAATGTTCAATCCGATAGGTAAGACTTTATCCACTGAATAATATCTAGGGTGAATCCACAGTAAGATAGCTAATTTAAAAATACATGGTGTGGAATCTTGTTGAACACCTTATGCAAATTTAAATAAATTGTATCAACTTGTGCTCAACGCTCCACCGCAGTACCAATAACTGCAAGAAACGAGGATAAGTTCATACAAGTTAAAAACGATCTTCGTGAAGCCGCACTGATGACAGATCATATTATACAAAAAAACCATGTGAAACGTTTAATAATATGGCAGTTTAGATACAAAGCACAGTACAAATATTGGTCTGAAATTTTACAGATTCCATTGGGTTATTTTTAAATCAAAGTTACTAGTGGTTATTTTCTATGCACAAAGAAATTTTCTTGTTATTAAACTCCAGTTGAACAAAGAGGCAAACACAGGGTAAGTTATTTCAGACAAACATTTGTTAACAAACGATTTAATATTACCAATAGCAGAAGCTGAGCTAGTCTTTATACTCTTGATGGGGCATTAAAAGATGTCACCAGTGTACCGTTTTTAGTTAATTTGTAGTACTTTAGTTCGAAGGCTCAGTTAGACACTATTTAACCACTCCCTGCTACGACATGTAAAAACACTACGAAACCTGATTGCAGCTTTTCGGCCATCACCAGCAAAGTTCATTGACTGAGTTACATAATGTTAGCGAAAGTGGTGGTGGGGGAGTGGCAGGAGGGTGCCTCTTCGCTGTTCACCACGAGGATGTTTGCGAGGGTTCAGGAGTTAGATGGATGATGAACGGATCCGATTATTCCCCCTTTTAGTTTCAAGCTCCTTTAGTTTTATCTATACATTTTAATAATGTTTAATTTACTAACTTCAATAACAATATGTCAATGTACCATGTGCAATGTAACATAATATAAATTATTTGAATATATCTAAAATAGGCTTATTCAGTAATAAAGCTTACTGTTTGACTCCCACAGTTGTTTCAATTATTTTACAATTATATACTTGAAAGTAATAATCTACTCACGTGTGGGATTAGTAGTGGTATATTAGATACGATTTAAATTAGTCATTTTGCCCTGGCTATTGGAATATTAATAAATTAGTAGTCCCTTCTGAGCAAAGTCGAACTCATATAGCGGGGGGAAATAAGAGTAGCGGGGGAATTGTTATTTTGTGTAAAAGTAATATAAACGTAATAAAATTAAATATAAGTAAATTCTCCAGTGAAATGGAGTTCGAATCGATAGGTATTGAGATAGTAGTTGCTGATGACGAGAATTTAATTTTGTTTGGAATTTACAGGCCACCTTGCTATTCGAATATAAATAATTTCTTCATTAATTTTTATAATATGATGTCAAGGTTTTTCTCGAATAGTTAAAAAGCTTGTTTAATTGTCGGAGACCTAAATATCAACTGGATGAAATCTAATAATGTCATGAATAGATTAAATGATTTAATGAATGAATTTAATTTAATACAACATGTAAACTCACCGACGCGAGTAACGGGTTCCTCTTCAACTCTAATTGATCATGTGTTATCAAACTTTGACCATAATTTCGTTCGTGTGGAAGTGACGGGTACTGGCTTGTCCGATCACTTCGTCCAGACAATAACTTTCACTTTCCGCGACTGCTCCCCGTTCACCCCCTCGTCGTCACAAAACGTTAGCGAGTATATGCACAACACCTGCATAAGAAATTTAAACACTTGAAACAATTTGTTAACCAAAGAAAATTAGGGTTTTCTGCATTGCCATTAAAAAAACTCTGAAGATAAATTAAGGGAATTCTTAAATGTTTTTAACTATAATTTCTCAATAGCCTGTCCTATAAAGCTTAAGCGCAAACCCAAAAAGAGCAATACAAAGCCTTGGTTAACAAAAGATATTCGTATATCTGCCCAAATGCTAAAAGAACTTGATTTAAACGGAAAATAACAAACTCAATGGCATTTATTGATTATTATAAAAGGCATAAGCAAACTTACCGCAGAGTATTAAAAGCTGCTAAGGCCAAACACTGGTATGACCGTTTGAGCAAGAGTGATAATAAATCCAAAGATGCCTGGAAGATAATTGACTCGGACAGAAGGTTGAAACCAATTTCACATCCCGTTGACATTCCAACCCCTGGTGATTTTAATAGTTATTTTGCAAGCGTTGGCAAGCAAAAACAAGCTATGATTACGGAGCCATTGTTACGTTCGGCAATGGACATTAGTTGTCCTCATACTCTCCACCTTAACCCCACAGACCCGCATGAAATTTATAAAATTATTATGAACTTAAGAAATTCAAATTCTGCCGGTTATGATGGAATCACCCATAGGGTTATCCGCCATTGCGCTAGTTTCATTTGTGAGCCTCTTTCAGAAATAACAAATTCTTCATTATCGGAAGGTATATTTCCACATGACTTAAAAATGGCTATTATCCGACCAATTTATAAAGACAGTATTTCAAAATTACCGGAAAACTGGCGCCCTATAGCAAATGTTTCAACCTTCTCCAAACTTTATGAGCATGTTTACGCTCGTAGACTTATTGATTTCCTATTCAAATACAACTTATTGTGTAGTGAACAATTTGGCTTTATTAGAGGCAAAAATACAACTGATGCGTTGATAGATTTCGTTTCGGTGGCTGTAAATGCTCTAGACGATAAGTACAAATCAATAGGAGTTTTCCTTGATTTGCAAAAAGCATTTGGCTGTTTGGATCACAATATCCTGTTTGATAGACTGTTCACATTGGGTTTGCGAGGAGTGCCTTTAGACTGGATTAGGTCATTTTTTCAAAATAGGACGCAAATCGTGGACGTAAATAACATAAAATCTAAAAGAATTGATTTAAATTGCGGCATTCCTCAAGGTACGATACTAGGTCCGATAATTTTTACGTTGTATACAAATAGTATAACGACTGTTTTCCCTGATCTTAAGATGACAATGTATGCGGATGATATTGCAATAGTTTTAAAAAAATAAATATATTGAAAACTTGGAAATTGACAGTTTCCTAAAGTTAACAAATCTGTATCAGTGCCTGAATAGTAATAATTTGCACGTTAATCCTAATAAAACAAATTGTTTATATTTTTCCAATAACAAAAACATTTGAGATGGACCCTTTAATAATCTTGAATAATTTTGAGCTACCTTTTGTAAGTGAGTGTAAATATCTCGGACTAATTTTAGATAAGAATTTCTCGTGGCATCCACATATAGATTTGTTATGTTCTAAGTTGTCATCCCAATTATTCCTTCTCACTAGGTATGCAAAATTGAAGAATGTCTTTCTCATGAGGCTTATATATTTCTCTCTCATAGAATCTAGACTTAATTATGGCATCCTCCTTTGGGGTTCAGCATCCAATTCTTTGCTTTTAAGAGTATTTCGGTTACAGAAAAGAGCAATCCGTATAATGGCTGGATTAAATAAACGCGAATCTTGGCGTGAATTTTTCAAATCATTTCAAATTTTACCCTTGCAGTCCCTCTACATATATGGAATGTTAATATACTATAAATTTAAATTCGGTATTTTTCAAGTAGGAGCAGATGTGCATACTCATAATACGCGGCAACGACATCAGCACAGACCGGCACAGCATCGGCTTCAAATTGCGTCTTACCTACCTCAAAATATTGGGCCAAAATTGTTTAATAAATTGCCAAATTTGATTAAACTCGAAGAAAGCCTCAGAAAATTTAAAGCTTTCCTAAAGAAATACCTAGTTCAAGGAACCTTTTACTCGGTGGAGGAGTATTTGTCAGGTGACTGATTTTGCTTTTATTTATGTAATATATTTAATAATAACGCCAATGTAGTACATATTGTGATTATATTAGTCAGTTAAAATGAGTTAACATACACTATCAACATATATATGATGAATACATAATTATTGTAATTATATGACTTTTGTAATACAATTTTTAAATTGTCAAACTACAAATAAATGATTTTGATTTTGATATAGTAACAATGACTACACTTTTTCATCTACACTCATCACACTCATTCGAAATCCATATTGGCCTATATCTTGAGGATCGGCGTATTGAGAATAAATAAAAATAAATAAAATGAGAAACATCAACAACAGAAGTATTTCCTTTTTGGGGTGTATATTTAATTTTAGACTCTTATGCATTTAACTGCACGTTATACAAAGTGTTATAAACCTGTCTGAAGTATTCACCGACCTTTGGGCACAACAAAGTGATGTAAAAACAAATTCTATTGTGAATTTTACTACCGTGATTAAGCCAAGCCTTAACTTTTGAGCGTATATATATATAAGTTAGTTTCAACCGCAAATTCAAACCGCTCTCAACACTGCATGCATACTTCCATTTTGACAACTTTCCTCAGGTAAGAATAAACCTCGTACTTGTCCGCACCCCCTATACAGCTACATATATTATAAATGGGAGTTTCCCCCTGTGTTACCATATTAAGTCAGATGATAACCACTTCGGATAGCTGGAAGTTCTCCATCGTTTCAGTGCTTTACTATTATTTCTCATCATTGACTCAATATTGCCTGATTAAAATCCTTGGCTGCTGTAATAACAGTAGTGCAATGAATAATGTATGTCGAATCATACAATTAAAGCTAGTAGTATATATTTACGCAGCTTATCACTCTCAATAACCCATACCTCACAGCATATTTGCGACGATTACTTGCACTAAAGTTTCTTTGTAAATCCTTGTATGTTCAGTGGCTCTCATATCAGTTTAGTAAACACAGTAAGATAAACTGTATTCATAGGTACCACAATGATGTTTAAAAATCCCTTCGTGCTCAGTCTAATATGTATTTTTGTTGTTATATGCTTTAATTTTTGTCTTCGAGAAACCACTCTGCATTTTTATAATATAAAGAATGCCATCATTTAGGTTGCTTATGTGAACAAAGGATACTCTATTTTTTAGAACATATGAATGTAACATTTTTAAATTAATCCTATTTTTGTATCTGTGATGGGTTTAGATAAACACACACTTAGTTTTTAAGTCTAATGACCTACGTGTTAAACTATCTACGGTTCAATTTATTTATAATCACGTGCTTTAACTAGTACGTTAACTATGATTACTTTTGTAGTTTACTTAGTAAATTTATTTTTTTTTTTGAGGTGCTCCTATTGGTCATAACTTCAAATAGTCAAACTTTTAAGTGTCAAAAATAGCAAAAATATGCAATACATAATAAATAGGGCTAAAGTGGTTGAGTGTGGATTATCAGCCACCAATCAAGAGTCATAGGCTGCTGTCAGCATCCTTAGAAACTGGCCATTATAGTTGTGGATTATACTTGTATCTAAGTTGTGACGTTATCTATGTTAGCACATCTGACTACATGACCACACACTCTAAATTATGTCTAAACAAATTGATTTCTTTGGGCAAGGAACTCTTATACCAATAGCCCTTACTGGACCAGTAGGGGCTCTGTGAATAGTTACACGTCAGTCTAGCGTATATTGTTGTTAAGTTTAGTTCTGCATATGGCTGAACTTCATCTAGTTTCGGATAAATCCATACCATTCATGTGAGGAATTTTCTATGGACGGCCACGAAGGCTGTATTTGTGGACACCCGGTCACTACTACAAATAATTGTGGCATACTTAAGGTGTCTTCAAATTTAGGACTTCTTCAGTGTTAACAAATATGCCTGAATTTTAAATACCTGGTGAGTCACATGACAAGGCACAAGTTCCTCCTAAAATGCGATACTATAAAGTTTAAATGTACAAAACAGATCAACTTGGTGTCAATGAGGACACCAAGATCACAAAAAGTATGATCTAAATGAATTATAGCTCCACTTATATCATAAAAGAGGAATAATGGATTAAGTTTCACGCGTAAAGAAACCACCAATCTTTTGCTAAAGTGCAGCCGCGTGACTGTTTTAGCCCACTTCATTGCTGAATTGATAATTTATTGAAGAGCCAGATCGAATCTTGTATCAGCTAACTGCATATATATTACAATATCTTAGGAATATAGTTGAACTTAACAGTTCAGATCAGATGTAATGTCATTAAAAAATAACAAGAAAAGCCACGGTCTTAAAAACTAGGGCCTTGAAGTACTTCAGAACTGGCAACAATGTTCTTTGAACACACACCACCAACCCACACTTTAAATTTCCTGTACAATAAATAAGGTTTTATCCATTGAATAAGCTCCGGGGATAATCTAAGAAAGGAGCTTCGTTAAAAAAAAAAAATCATGGTGTGGAAGCTTGTCGAAAACCTTGTGAAAGTATTAGTAAAAGGTATCAAACCTGTGCTCGACGCTCATTCACGTCCTTACAAGACTTAGTTTTAATCGTTGTCCATTTGTGTTTTACTGATCACTTCTATAATTTTTAGTTCCTAATCCCTGTGAAACTAAAATAAATAGAACTTAAGTATGATATAAAAGAAATATTATGTTAATAATTTACATTTGATAAGTATACAATTGGTTTATTAATATTTATTGAGATAAATTAAAATGTTGTACAATAATGGTGTTTGCTCTTTCTTTGTTTAGAGCCAATAACATAAACATTTTTACTAGAAAATATTTATGAAGTTACAAAAAAAATAGTATAAATTATATGGCAAAGTGCAAAGATTTTTCTAGTAATGGGACTAAATACGAAAAACTTGGTAAGATTGTTTGCAAAAACCTTTACAAATACAAAGAATGATAAAGTTGTTAGATTTAGTGTGTATCAATATAATTTTGTAAAGTAGATCTATATAGTTTCATGATGAAGCTTGTTGGGTAAAAATGCCAACAGAATTGTTCTGCTGTATACTAACTGGTACTTAACAAGAACTTGGAGAACTGTATGCAACAACAGTACTTATAGAAGCATCACTATATAACAGCATTTTATACAAAGCATGGTTCGAAACGGTAATAGTATTAGCTCGAAACGGATGCCACATATGTAATAAAATAATATACTGAAGTAAAATATTGTTTTCTAAATATATATTTTGCTTATAAAATAACGAGCTTTCTTTAATAATTTATCATATCATACAAGGGTTTATTAAAATTATTAAATAAATACAATTATCCGAATAAATATGGATAACAGTTTTCGTATATAGTGTGATTCAAATATATTCCCTTGACATTTTTATTTATCATAGGTTTTTTTTATAATAAGTAAACTTGTTGGATTGTCATACACTTGAAGTGTTGAATACACCACATTTTTAGTAGCATAAATCTAATTTGTTCTTAAATGTTTTACACACTAGCCTACATTTAAAACTAATATTTTAATATATTAATATGGGTTTATCAACAAAAACTTTTAAATGGAGGATAAGGAAGTAAGAAACATATTAAACCGACACGAGCTTTGTATTTGTTGAATAGTTGTGGTTTTTGTCAATTCAGTTGAACAAGTTTCAAAGTCAAATATAACAATGATTACTTAATTTTATTCTTCTGAAATTACAAAAAAAAAAAAAAATACACATACAAATAACCTTTTGTTTGAATTTTTTAAGTTGTATTCCTATTCTACAATTTAGATCAAGAAATCTTTTCAAAGAGTTTGTAATTTTCCAGAAGTTCTTCTATACATTTTTGCTGTAATTAGAGTGCAGCCAAACCCAACGGCTGCAGCTAACCTCATTGCAGGTGGAGTGAGTTAAGGTTATTTCTGCGGTATTTTCAAAAGAACATGTTGGATCTTGTAAAATATAGGTGACAACATTTAGTACATAGAAGTATGAATAAATGAAAGACCAAGTAAGATTATTTATAATATGATTTATTGTAAATATATATATATATATGAAATTTAAATGATTTCAATATATGAATAATATATGGAGTATATATTATTCAAGTGGTTATTTAATAGTTGGATATTAAATGTTTAAATGTACAATTATTTTGTTTTTGAATGTATTGTACAAAGAGAAATTGGAATTTAATTATTAACACATGTTTATACTACGAGGTTTGCATTATTTATTTTGATGACATTTTAGTGTAGTAAAAATCACATAATACGATATCCTCGCTTGTAATTCGTTGCTTGAACTTCAGAAGCCTAGTGGTAATTAGGCAACATTGAACTCTCTCACCATTGGTTATAGTCCAACGGACATATCTTCTACTCTCAGGATTAGAATTGATAATTAAATAAAAAATAAAGTAACATAACTCACTTGTTAATTTTGTAGTCAATAGAGTTAACAAGTAGTCTGTAAATATGGGATTAAATTACATTTAGTTAAATCTTACCTTTTAGAATTGTTTTTAAACTAACACATCTTGTACCAAAAATATGTAATATATAAGTAATATTACATAGATTAGTTACGAAAGAAACAGTTGATTGCGTCTTTTTTATACATCCAATGAATGTACCATGAAAATATGGGGGAGATTATTATGATTTTTCATTAGAAAATTTAATATACATTTTTGAGATATTTTAGTAACTTAATAGATATTTCAATTTAAGTTGTATAAACAGAGTAAAAATTGGTTTAAAATATTGTATAAAAGAAAGTTGTTTACGTAAACAATGCATTGTAGTTATATAATCAATTAAAACTCCATATTATACATATTATTTAATTTATTTAATGTATTTATTACATACCTATACATATTATTTAAGTTATATATTGAGACTGGTTACAACTTAGTTGAGAAGACTCAAAGCTAATTGTATCCGTCTAAAATAATCTGCACAGTATGAACAATTTAACAAAGTTATAAAAAACACAAATAATATAATATTTAGCAGTTATGATCAAACACTAAACAAATACATGTGTTGTGCTGACGCCTCACCCACCCACCCAACTATACACGTGCAGTAGTGATAGACCATGCACCCACTAATACACATACAATTGTGGCGTGTTTTGGTTTTTAGCAAGTTTACTTTTACCCATATAAATAATAAGGCTTTAAAAATCCAAGTATAGTATGTACTCTACAGGAGTTTTTTTTCACCAAAAGACCATTATATTGGATTTAAATCTTTTTAATATGATATTATAAAAATACGTCTTAGATTTTTCAACATAATTTGTATAAATATAAGAGATTTTAAGTTAACACATGTGAAACAGGTTATCGTATTAAAAGTTATAGTTATAGATAAAAAACTTGGAGATTACGATTTATAAAACCAAGGCTTCGTTGCCAAGAAATTATAGTTAATATTTAATTATACTTTTCTTTTCTTGTTAGGACAATCAAGTTAATAGTACATCTGCAAAATAGATACAATAGGTAAACTTATCTTTGAACTACGACCGTAGTTTGGCAAACCTGAGGTAACAGATGTTACACCATTATTGGCAAGCGATAAGCAGCAGCCAAACTTACTACTAGGTGGGCCGGCAGTTTATATTCATTGTATCCTGGTTTTACAAAGTATATCTCCTTAAAATTAACAAAAGATATGTTCTATCCTAAAGTTTAACACAACTAAAAAATTAAGAAATAAATTAATACAACATTTCACGGTAGATAAAAAAATTTGGGAAAGTAATTATTATTTAAACCATGTAATAAGTTATACTCGTGGTTATTTTACCAATTGAAAAAAATATGATACTATCCGGGATATTTATGTCAAGAGACAGAAATATAATTAATTGAGTTCACTTTTACAATACCAACACACGTAGAGGAGATGAGAACGTAATACAAAGCACGTATATACAAAGCAATAAATGTACATACGTAACGATGAAAAATATCTTCACAAATAAAATAAATGAATTTTTATAGTGCAATGTAGAGTTACAATTCAACTTCATTTGAGAACATTTGTTTGTAGTACACCAGTTTTCATTACACAGAAAAATCTTTGTAACTCAAATAACATCTGGGACAGTTTATTTGTCTCTTTCTTTTTAATTGTTTGTATCTAACGATAATTTTGTACCAGGTTTAGTATTACATAAACTATCATAGTTCATACTTATGATACTTCAAACATAACATGCAAACCTTCCTGGTTTTTATAAATTAAAAACACTAAAATCTGAAATCACAAAACGATATATTAACACAAATACAATACCGCTATCACTGACAATATTGGACTACGATATGCAGCTCAATATTCATTGTAAATATATAGTTGATGAATAATGGTTAATTATACGTAAAATAGAAGCAATTTTTAATACAGTTAAAAAAATAAATATAAGGTATATATTTGAATTGATCTATTGCGATTTATGGAGAAATACTACAGTGTAAACAAAGGTTGAGCATAGAGTGTAGATGTATCTAATAATGGTAGATTAGATACATCTATTCAGATAGTTCAAAATATACCTTTTTCAGAAAAGAATGGGTTAGAATTTTTATTAGTTCCAATCTGATCATGTAATTTAAGAAACTTATTATTGACCCAGCCATTTTTGATTTACAAATTATTTTACAGATTAATTACTACATTTATATTAATGGATCAAATGTGTTGCTCTAAAATGTAAAATATGTTAGATGACATATTTAGTATTAAAATCTTTATTAAAGTGAATTTAATTCCTACTAAATTCTGTTTGTACAATTATTGATTTACAATTAACACAATTTAAATATACATTTGAAATAAATATTTGCAACTTTAAAAACAAACACCAAAGGAACTATATTTTGAAGGAAAGTCTTGATTTTGCTAAGATATAGTTTACCGACAAGTCTATAATAATAAAACATATTTTAAATCTATAGAAGTTACTTTAGAATTATTATGAATTAATCTAATGTTATGAATTATTATCACAAAACTGTTACTGTACTTATATTTGCCTGTAATGTTGTTCCTTAAATAATAACGGTGTTTTCACTACATCACAAAATCAAGTATCTATATCCACGATACAATGAAGACTCATACGAGTTCGTTAGTCATTAACATTTTGATAACCATAGACTCGAAAGTGCACTACTAACCAAAACTAATATACGAGGTCTAATGAATCATTCCTGCGTCAAGTGGCCTACTTTGAGCGAATGTTTGTAATACGCCCTTTACAATGATAATCTACTTCGCCCCTCACCTACCACCGCTTCGAGTCTACTATTATAACAATTGGACTGCACTTAATTTTACTGCTTTTAACACATGTTGTGAGCACAATTATTGTTTTGCCGTACAAGTTAGCAGCTGTAAGACCTTATTCAGGTTTTGTTTTCAAATTCAAATTCCTTATACATGAAGTTTTATATATGTAGTTTTACTTATTTGTTCCTCTAGCCTATTGATATTTGAGGAAATATCTATAGTCTAACACATTTACTATATAATATAAAATTTGTAATGTACATTTGTTTTTTATAAACGATATTACAAGTATTTTATTTTCTGCTGTATATTCTTGATGGAATTGGGTTGTTTGTAAATAGAAAGTAATTTTTTTAGTAAATTCCACAAATATAATTTTCATCAAGAGCGCTTTTGCCGGTAAGGCATCTTCAGTTTTTTTAGCAATACAAATAAATTTGCCCCGTAAGATTTACTGAAATCATTTTAGTATGGTTACTTTCTAAAATATATTTCAAATAAAACACTATAACAAGTAATTTTTGGGAGTTGGGCTCTTACAAGTTATATATAATTAGAAAGTATTTATTTAAAATAGGCATCTACAAGAAATGGTATTTTTCTGAATATTCATAAAATACCTCATTTGATTTATCTTATCAACTCTGAAGATGCCTTATTCGGCGAAAGCGATCTTGATGAAAATTACATTTGTGGAGTTTACTAAAAAATTACATTCTATTTACAAGTATTTTATTATTTATACGGACTGTATCAATATCTAATATAATATTCAATATCTCTCAATATTCATAGATATATATTATAGTAATAATAGTTAATAAGAGTTACAACAGTTGAATATGACTATGAAAGTTTAATTGAATACAGTCATGTAAATGTGTATTAAAGGTTTTCTTACAAGTGGCATAAGAATTGCAATGCATGGTTTGAACTAATCAACATACTGCCTGATAACTTATTATTATCTAGTTTTTAACTTGCCTAATGTCTTCCAATAACATTTCATTTTATTAATTTAAACATATTTCGTAAAGCAATTCATAAAATATTTCTTCTATGTTTAAATAAATATTTAATATACCAATACATTCAAATAATTGGTAAAACACGATCTTTACTAAAAACATTTTTTTATCCAGATAATAATTTCCATTTTTATACGCTATTTTCTTAAATATAGTGAACATATATGCTATATTATCATAAGGTGCATAACTGTCAAACAGAAAACAGACAGTTTGTTGTAAGTTTAGTCTATGAAGGAACCTTTCAGTTAACATTAATTCTTATGGTTCTTGTTTCCTAATTAAATCTAAAAAAAACTTCTCAAAAAGTTTGGATTTAAAATTGAATAATAAACTATATGAATTTGTTAAATTGATATGCAATTAAAAAGAAATGTAAAACCACGTTCCTAAATAGTTTTTATACTCAGTAAACACCGTCCGTATGCACTGCTACATCTTGGTGAGCATCTACGTAAGATAGATCAATTTATTGAGTTGATAAGATAAATCAGATGAGCAATTTTAAAAATATTCAGAACATTAGTCTTATAGATTGTAAAAATAACATTTTTTATGCGCCTATTTTAAATAAATACTTACTAATTATATATAACTTGTGCCCAGTTCCCAATAATTACTTATTAAAGAGTTTTATTTGAAATATATTTTGAATTAACGATTAGAAAGTAACCATACTAAAAAGATTTTAGTAAGTTTTACAGAGATTTATTATTATTCGCTACATTACAAAAATGATGTATCCTCATAACTGAGATTATTTTAGGTTTACACAAAAACATTTTTCCTCCAAAATTGATGTTATTTGAAACAATTTAGTTGCCACTCTCTGCACTGTTATTGTATATTATTAAATTATTATTATGTTATAAAGTTCGTAATTTATTCTAATTCAAGGTTATATTTATTAGTTATATTTTATTAGTTATAATATGAGTAATATTAAGCTAAATATTCAAATTTGTCAATTCAATTATATTTTTGGGAAAATTACTTTATTTTATTCTCTTTTCTCTTTAAAAAATAATTTATTCCAATGATCAATTTAATTAAACGATTAAACATATTTAATATTCATGATAAGACATAAATATTCTAACTATGGGTACTTTATTATTTTTCTATGTAATACTATATAACTCTATTTTAGTAATCCATGTATAAAGTAAGATTTTACATTAGACCAAGTTACAAGTTGATTAGAGAACTCAATTTAGAACGTAACTTCGACTTGAAAACTTTAATGAGCTAATTTGTGGTAAGTTCTAATTAAAATTACGTAATATTGAATCTCCGTTACCTTTATTTTGCTGAAGACAGGAACTTGATATATTCGGCGAATGCGTATAAATGTGTTGCAGTGATGAACCGAAGTAGATATTTCTTGATGGAGCGAGACCCACTTTTTTTTGGTCACGTGACCGGATCCAAGATGGCGGCGCAGTGTTGCCAACCCCCCACCCCCTCCCCCAAAAAATTTCCCTCATTTCCCTAACATTTCCCTCATTTCCCTCACATTTCCCTCACATTACCCACATTTCCCACACATTTCCCTCACATTGCCCTCTTTCCCCCCACATTTCCCTCACATTACCCACATTTCCCACACATTTCCCACATCATACTATATAAAATACAAAAGATGGCGACCGGATCCAATATGGCGTCTTTTCCCGCCCGCGCCAACTCACACCCCGTGGGAAAATTCCCTCCCCAAAATTCCCCCATCCAACATGGCGTCTTTATACTATATAAAATCAACACCATATATACTATAACAAATGTCGACCGCAGCGCCCCTGGCGGCAACGTAGCGCCCCTGGCGGCAACGCGACCGTAGCGCCCG